>JAECXB010002310.1:16020000-17220000 GCA_018151435.1 Zaprionus africanus
GGGACTTTACCACCTAAATATCAATATACATATAAGTTCAACTAAGTAGTAGCACTGTAGGCAGCTAGGATAAGTCAATGGCTTTAACTTTACAAGAACTTTCATTGAGCATCGATCAATCAAAATACTCATCTATAATATACACATAAGTCCGAATTTATATGTACACATGCGAAATACATAAACCTATCAAATTACATATTAATCAACGATCTTGTTTCCACTCCTCCCCCTCCAACAGAAACTGCCAAAGAGAATTTTAGTAAAGCAAAAACATCTTATTGAAGCTTTTCAAACGACCCGCCCATCGCTGAGCTCGGCCGATGTGTCCAAATACAAGAAAACGTAAGTTAACATATTAAATCTGTTGTATTTGTTTCTTAATGTTCTTTTTTCTTTCTTTTCCTTAGATACGCACGCTTCACGAACAAGGAGAAGAGCTCCAGGGAGTTTGTGGCCAAGAGGACCACATTGGCCTAGCGATTGCGACTAAACTAAGCTAAAGTACCCTAGAGATTAACCCTACAGTGGGATAATCAATTTATTTACATTTAGATTTTTATTACATACGGTTTTTATTTGCAATTTGTTGATGCTATCGAAATAAAAAAGTGAAAATTATTAATTCTTGAACATTTAGTAAGTTTAATTAATTTTGTTTATGCTGCGTTTAATAGCTGTTTATTGTAATGCATGTAGTAATATGTATAATATCATGATGTTTAGGTAGGGATTACAACTTTATTTTTAAACATGATAAAACAAATCATGCAAGTTGAAAACCAGTCGCAAATCCATTAGGTTTGATTTTGGGAGAAATTACTGAAATAAGAATTGTAGGTAATTAGTAATGATTTAGAAAATAACTATTGGTGGTCTTTAAAGCAAACCTTATCATCTACATAAAGCATCTGATCTACATGTTTATTAACAAAGACAAAAGGTTTATCTGGTTAAAAACCCTTTGCTTCTAATATTTGTAGCATTTTACTAAGAAACTCGAGTTCGATAAGATCTCCAAAATCAACGTTGTAAGGAGTCGTAAAATAGATTCCTTTGATAGCCGTTTTGAAGCCCAACGATTGAGATGCTCCAGGGGCAATATGGCCAGAGCGTCAACTAAGGTTTCTTTTATGTCTGCACAGAGAAGCTACGAAGCTTGGATATTCGATTTGTTTCTTCTTCTTTTAAGAACTTTAATCTGGTCACTATAAAAATCATCCAACTTTATTGAAATTTTAAAGCCATTTTGCTAGCAAAAAAATATACTACAAATATATTGATTACCAATCAAATTTGTGAGTAAATGTTTACATTCAATGATTAATATTATATTTATAATATATGTAATATATTGTATTTAGACTGATAAGGCATACGAATAATTCACTTTGCTATTCACATTCATTTTCAAACGACGGTTCGCAATGACGGGACTAAGCTTCGTGCTCTTGACTCTTCTGAGCGTTTCGCACTGCATCAGTCCATGGAGCCCACATTCCTCTTGGCGGTCAAGTCAATCCCGTCAGGATGTGGTGAGCTCGCAGTGGCAGTTGCGTCAACGTTTCGTGCTCGATCTTTTGCTGCAGGTACACAAGCCGCTGCTGCAACAAGAGCTCATCGAAATGGGACGCAATCTGAATGCAAGTCCCGATGATTATATGCCAGTAAGTATATCCTGGATATGTTTCCTTATGTCATTACAATAATTTTATTTTTGCAGGGCACTTGGCCATTATTATTGGATTTCATGGATCTGGTACAGCAGGGTCGCCTGCTGCACCCCTACAGCATCTACGACCAGTTGCAGGAAGAGATGCCTCAGCAATTGCTCGGCACCTATCGCTTCTTGTCGCTGGCCAGGGATTGGCAAACATTCCAACAAAACGCATGCTATGCACGCATCCACCTACATCCCGTGCTGTTTTTGAATGCTTTACAACTGGCAATGATGGAACGCACTGATACCCAGGATCTGCAGTTGCCGGAAATGCATGAGGTGTTGCCTCAAGTGTATTTCGATCGACGGGTAATACTTGCTGCACAGCGAACGAGTTGGCAGCAACTGTCGTCACCAGGTCGCATCACCTGGCGAGATACGCTACACCAGATCCTTCGCAGGCAACGTTATCAGCAGCCCGAGCAACTACCCGCCGAACCGTTGATCATTGATGTGCAACCTGCGACAACACAGCTTAGCTTGGATGTCAGCTTACGCAGCTACTGGAATCGACTGCTCAGTCGCCTGCTAGTCGAGCAGCAGCAGCAGTCTTATCCTGATCTCTTGTTCCTTCAAAACGTGCGGCAACTCGCTGCTCATTTGCAGCTGGAGGAACTCGCCATGGGCGACAGTTTACCGGACTCTGATTTGCTGACAACGGGAGGAGTGCCCTACAGGTCGACAGCGCTACATGCTGAGGTTGTTCACCAATTGATAAGCGCATCTATGGCAGCACTGCAGAGCCAGATTGATAAACAGCTGCAAGCCAGAACTGATGGATCGCAGCGTGAGCGCACAGTGGGTCGAGTGATTGCAAATGAATACTGGCAAATATGCCGCCAACTAAGCAGACTCCTCAACGGCGATCGCACGGAGCCTAACCTCATGGCCATGGGTAGCTCCAATTTAAGAGATCCCATGTACCGCGAGCTTATCAAGCAGCTGGACCAACTTATGTCGCAGTACGATGGCCCACTGGAGGCAGGTGTGCATCAACTGCACGTGCAGAAAGTCCATGTGGGACAGATGGAAACCTTTGAGCAACAAGTGGACAGTGATCTGATTAATCTATTGGATCAGCAACTGTTGCAAGCACAGCGCAACAATCTGCCATTGCTGCAACGACGCCTTGTGGCGCGCCACATCCAACTGAACCACAAAGTGTTCAACATCAGCTTCGAGATCTTTTCGAGGGATTCCGTAGCAATTCGGGCTCGCAGTTATCTGCTGCCAATGTTCGAAATCAGCCTCGATTGCTGCTTGACGAATTTGTTGGACATTTGGAGGCGGGCGAGAATCGACTGTATCGTACATTTCCCATGGCTACCAGTGGACACACGCTCAGTGATCTCTATGAGGCGAGGGAACCATTTGCTACGGTTGCTCGGAATAACTTGTACGCCTTTCCCCCACACCTGGTACTGCTACGCGGAACGAATGAAGGTCTTAACCTACGTCTAGTAGTGCAGATCCTTCCAGCGAACAAGACTGCCGCATGTGCAGCCTATGCAGGGTATTCTAATGAAGTTATGCTTGCCAGTCGAGTCCTGAATGTAACAATACGACATCGCGAAATAAATCTAACTGAATTCTGAAGTAATCGCATGGTTTTTATTTTTATTTCTCATTCACAAATTTCTAGCATACTTTGCGGAGCTTAACTGCTGAAATGGATTGCAGACATGACTTTGAAGAATTTTCTTAACTTCAGTAAATGTATCGAATGCGGTTTAGTTGTTGAAGACCTACCTCTTACCGTTCCTATCCTGTTATATAAATAAATATACAGAATATATTTACAAATGGTTCTCGATAATACTAGAAAACGATAAATGTACATGGATATCTAGCAGTCGAGTACGTGCGGCAGAACCTTTCACTAGTTAAGTCACAACTCGGTTTTTTTAATTTTTGCATTTTTTTTAAAAGTATTTCGTTTGTTTTTGGCTGAACAAAATTGACAAAAGCTCGAAAGTTCCCGCCTCAATCAGATATACTTACTTGCCCAGACTGCGGTTTCTGAAGAAAAATGGTTATCTTTAATCTGAGACTTGGTGGCCTGCACTTGGTGGCGACATACCGGAGACTGTCGCAACTGACGTCTTGCAATGTGCGAAGTATGGCAAGCTTTTCCAACGGTACCTTGCTGGAGGTGATGGAGTGCAAGATAAAGCAAGAGCATGAAAAGATTGCTAAGTTTCGCAAGGAGTCGGGCAAACATAAGATGGGCGAGACTACGATCGATATGATGTACGGAGGGATGCGTGGCATGCACGCCTTGGTCACAGAAACATCTGTGCTGGATGCCGATGAGGGTATTCGTTTTCGTGGCTACACAATCGAAGAAATCCAAGAAAAACTGCCTCATGCCAAAGGCGGCTGTGAGCCCCTGCCCGAAGGCCTCTTTTGGCTGTTGATGACCGGTGAGATACCGAGCGAGGAGCAGGTGAAACAAGTTTCAAAAGAATGGGCTCAGCGCGGTTCCAAGATGCCGGACCATGTTATGAAAATGCTCAACGACTTTCCAAAAACCCTGCATCCAATGTCACAGTTCTCGGCGGCCATCACGGTTCTCAATCACGACAGCAAGTTCGCCAAGGCGTATTCCAAGGGTGTAAAGAAGTCTGAATACTGGAAGTATACATATGAAGACAGCATGGACTTGATTGGCAAGATTATCGTTATAGCTGCTGCCATCTACACGAACACCTATAAAGGCGGCAAGGGTTCCACCAAGTTAGATCCCAATAAGGATTGGTCAGCCAACTTTATGCAGATGCTGGGCTACGATGATCCCAAGTTCATAGAACTGATGCGTCTCTATCTGACCATTCACAGTGATCACGAAGGTGGTAATGTATCTGCGCACACAACACATCTGGTGGGCTCCGCCCTCTCAGATCCGTACCTATCCTTGGCTGCAGGGATTAATGGACTGGCTGGTCCTCTGCATGGACTGGCCAATCAAGAAGTTCTCATCTGGTTAAAACAGATTCAAAAAGAGGCGGGTAACAATCCCTCAGAAGAGCAACTAAAAGAGTATATCTGGAAGACACTGAAGTCGGGCAGGGTTGTGCCCGGCTATGGGCATGCTGTGCTCCGTAAGACCGATCCTCGGTACACCTGCCAACGAGAGTTCGCGCTCAAGCACTTGCCTGACGATGAGATGTTCCAACTGGTATCGAACATCTATAAAGTTGTGCCTCCCATATTAACTGAGCTCGGGAAGGTGAAGAATCCATGGCCAAACGTTGATGCCCATTCGGGGGTCCTCCTACAGCATTTTTGCATGACGGAAATGAACTACTACACCGTATTGTTTGGTGTTTCTCGTGCATTGGGCGTGCTGGCTTCGCTTGTTTGGGATCGAGCACTCGGTCTCCCCATCGAGAGGCCAAAGTCGCATTCCACTGACTCGCTCATAAAGCTTGTTCAGGCATCCAAATGTAAGAAGAAATAAATCTAAATGTGATAACTTAAATTTAATTTTGAAAAATGTTAAAAAACAATAAACAATTACAAAACTCATGTTTTTATTTCATTAAATTGAATTTATTGATTCAAAAGGTAAACAAATCCTGAAATAATACTTTATCGATATCTTACCGCAATCGTCGATAGACAATTATAGAGAGACCCCTATCGCTAACGGATTGAGGTAAATATTGTAATGACGCCATCTATTGGGCTTCATTCGTTGGACTAAAATTCTTCATGCGCGTGAACGCTGAACCAAGCGCCCTCTGGAGTAATTTTGTGTAAACAGTAACATAAGTATAAGACATTTAAATAAATAAAAAACAGCTCTCGATTATTTTTTCGAGTTGCGGAAAACGGCAAACGTATTTGTTTTTAATATAATTTCACTTGTTTTTTCTTCATGAAGTGTTAGAAAGAGGAACGTGCTAGAAGTTGTTAATTGATTAAAGAACGCTACATGCTAACCCTTTAAAACTATATAATTTGCTATTCGACTGAACAGCTGCCTACCTTTCTAAAAACTATTCCCTAATCTAAATATTTATTATGCAAATGGTTTGCTAATTGACAAAACACTTGATAGAGACTTAATTTCTCACTAGGGTGTGCATAGTTTTCAATTGAATGTGCAGATTATTCCATCATTAATGAAACAATGGCACAGATAAATTAAATAATGCAATACACAAAATAAGTGGGGTAGTTTATGATCTTTGAGTCCTCTCGGTCTCAATTTCCCACCTTGCACATCTCTAATTTCTTTAGAATATTATGCACATTTGTCGTTACTTCTCTCTCTGCCCCACACTCACTTCTATTTTCCTTGTTCTTCCGCCTGAAAATCAAATAAAATGACTGGCAAATAAGCAAACGGAGAAGTCCCCAAAGAAAACTTGAAAACGAAACGGTTTATTATGCTTATGCGAATGCGATGACAACAAAAAGGCATAATAGTAAAATTAAATGTGTCTATTATGCCAGCAATACAATGCACACATAAAACCACACACACACACACATACACACTCACACCCACACGAGCACAGCAGTGCCCACAATCGTATAGCCCATGGAAACATTTGGCAGACAAGAAACGTTTAAGGAAGGATGTGTTACTTAGGACTGACAACGGGGGCGGAGTGTGAGTGCAGAAGAAGAGCAGAGCAGAGTCTGAGCCAGCAAGTGGGAAGGGGAGAGGGGCTTGTCAGCCTTGCCACACGCATAAAAACAAATGCACAATACCAAAGCAACAGCAACAACAACTACACAACGGCAATGAAAGACTGAAGCTCAGTTCTTGGCAGAAAGAAAGAAAAGCGAATCAACTTGAGGGCCTGCCATGGGGAATGAAGGCCCGGGCCCAGGCCCAGGCTCGGGCGTGTTTGCTGCCAGATAAGCGCAATAATATGCACGTATTTTACGGCAATTCCCCGCTTTCGTCTCCGCCACCGCCTCCGCTTCTCGCCCCGCTCTCTTCGCTCGCCATTTTCGCGTATATTTTCTAAGAATGCGCAAATTTAAATGCGAATTGTTTTCAGTTTTGTTTGCCCATCGTCGTTTTGCCTAATTGACTTTGCGTGAAGCACGCCCCCCGCCCCCCACTTCTGCTTCCACCCACCTTCAGCCAAAACTTGGCAAGAATAGACGACAATCAACGTTCATTTTCGTCTCTTTTTTTGGCTTTTTTGTATGCGTCTAATTTGTGTGCGGTTTATGAAAAGAATAACACTACCAACTCCTGCTCCGCAACCTGCTCCTGGTGCCACTCCTGGTGTTGCTTCTCCTTCTTTATAGCTGCAGTTGTCTCTGCTTTTCCCTTTCTACTTTCATGGCTTATTAATATCCGATTGTTAGCATGATAAAAAAGAGAAACATCGGTAAAGTATGAAAAAATTTAATGAGGCTTGGTTGACAAAAAATAATCTTAATAAAAATATAATATAAAAATAATGAATAGAAAAATTGATTTATATTTTCTATTCACTGTTGACCTCATCAATATAAATAAATAAATAAACATCGTAGTTATGTAAATAGATTCAAAAGATCTACTTAAGTGCCTATCACTCATCGATAAATAAATATAAATATTTAAATATAAGTTGGTTACTTAAATTTATTATAAATAAAATTATTATAAATAAATGTCGACTAAATAAAACTGAATGCATATGCAAATGAAGTGAAAGGGTCCATTGAAAGAAAAAGTGCGCTCTGATTAGCGCTGATTGTCTTGTCACGCTTATAAAAAGTGACCAAAGGAATGTTAAATGGACACCTAGCAGGACCCTTCTGAAGTGGCCAATAAGGAAAAAGGCAAAGGCTCTAAACAAGAAAAAGCAGAAGATCATGATGAGCATCATCATCATTGATGCTATTCAGCATCTCTTCTGGTATTCCTGGGTATTGTATTTCATTTCCGTTTTCATTATTATTTGTGGCTGAGGACCGTCTGTGGCTCACGCCTTTGCCATTGCCCCTGTGTCTCTGTCTCTTTCCCACTCTCCGCCCCTGCTCTGGTGTTGTTTTTTTTATCGTACTTCTCGCTGCCTTCGTCGCTGTCTTCTTCGTCGTCAAGAACAACGCCAACGACGCTGGCAACTTCCTGCTATCGTGCTAATTTCCGCTGCTTTATCTTGACACAATGGTGCGCATTAAAAGCCTGATGGCCAACTGCTGGCAAACTTCATAACTAAGGGGCGGGTGAGTCAAGCAGTGGGAGCAGATGACTGTGGAGACAGTGCTGGGTGGGGTTTTGCCTTGGTTCTGTCACAATGCAACGCTGACCGTTGCGCTTTTATTTCCGCCCCACATTTTGTCGCCATATTAGACGCCATTTTTGTTTTCGCATTGTCAACACATTGTCATTGGGCGCAGAGACAGCGCAGCTGAGGCAGTGGCAGGGAAAGGGGCATGCAAATGCTGCTTCTGCTTCTTCTTTTCTGTGAAAATATTGATAAATGCCGCCCATTAAACGCGATTAACAATTTGAATTATGTGGCAAAGCCAAATTTTATTGCCAACGCAATTCTATGCCAAACAAATGGCATCATTATTAAAATATATGTACCTAAGTGTGCATGAGTGAGTATGCGTGTGAGATAATGCAAAGCGACCATAATTGGGGGCGTGGATCGGTAGGAGATGGGGTGGGGGGAAGGGAGGAGTGGCAGCTACTCTGCGTTGCGTATTTAAAAATTGTGCTCACAATTTGCGCCGTTTGAATTTCAATGCAACCGCGAAAATTATTGTCAATTGTTTGTGCTCTTACACGCACAACAACAGCAGCAACAACAACATGAGCAGTAGCAATACCAACAACAACAGCAGCAGCAACACCAACAACAGCAGCAGCAACAACAAAGGCCTTTGGAGACTAATGCAATTTTAGTCTAAACAGTCGCAACAATTTCAATGAATTGCATCAATTGCCGGCCCATTGTTGACGCGCGACTGCCAAAAAACTGCTACGCCCCATTGCCAAAGGAGGCGTGGCATGTTGCACACACATTCTTGTTGTTGTTGCTGCCGCTGCCGTTGCTGCTGTGGAGTGTGTGCACACTGCACTCGCGGGGGTAATAAAATAATTGCAGCGCACGTGTCAAAAATATTCAAAAGGATTAAGAGACCTCGACGGCCAAAGGGGGGGGGGGACAGGCTGAAGTGGAAATGGTGCCAGGGCAGTGCTGGCACTGAGCTGTCCTCGAGGGTTGCCAGCTGCACTGCAAATCCAACAGTTTCCCTTTGCGTACGCATTGTCCAACTGATTGCATAAATTGTTATGGAATGCCAGTGCCGAGAGAGGAAGAGCGGGACAGAGAACGATGGAAAGAGAAAGAGAGTACTCGAATGTGACAAGGACAATTGGCGATGGTGTTCACACTATTCACACCATTCATATGGCATTTGTGGAATAAAAAAACTTGGACTTATATCGGGTTGAGGAAACACACACGGACAGCAACGCCTTCGCTTTTATGCCCGCTTATACTCTACAAGACTCGCAGGGTACATTGATTTACAGAAGCGTTATGACTATAAATTTATGCATATTGTATACAAAATTATTCTTATTTTTATATTTTTAGTTCAAAATGTACAAACAATTTACAGCAATTAAATAAGCAATAAGCAAATTACATAAAGTAGTTATCATTGTAGACTAAAATTAAATAAAATAAAGGTTAAAATATAAGAATTGGAAAATTGGCTGACAGTTAGTGTAAATGAGTTACTCACCCGATAATTTGTAAATAATAAAACCTGTAGTGCTAGAAATTTATATTTCTGTTAATAAAATACACACAATTTACTTTAATATTATACATATCATTATCGAACTGCAGTCTTAAAAATATCATCTTCATCAATTATTTAATATAGCAAAAATATTCTAGATATCATATATTCAATACATAAATAATAGTATATATAATATACATACATATTAAAGATATCTTCATGTAGTGTATACAGTATTTGACTAGCAGTGTATCATTTTTTTTGTACTTTCTTGTTATGATTCGTTTTTTCTAAGCTCTGATAGAAATTTATTTTGATTTGCAACAAATTTGCTGTGGCTTTGTGTGTGTGTGCGGCTGTGTGCGTGTGTTGGTGTATGCTTAACGTTTTATTGCTTTTCGCACTCGCCACTTGGCACACGCCACACGCCACTTGAGGGTACGCCGGGAGGGTTGTCTTTGGAGAAAATAAAGAAAAGCAGAGGCAAGAGCAAAGGGGAAAATGAAGAGACATGAGAAAGGGGAAGAAAGAAGAGATGGAGACGCTTTGTTTACTTTGTTTGTGGTGTGAATCGCAAATAAGCCGCAGCAAATGCGATTGTCCGCATGGAGAGGAGGCACATCCCTAACACACACACACAGAGCAACCCACATACACTCACACACACTATCACTACTACAGATGCAAACACCCATTCTAATTACAACTCATTCAGCAAGCGCAGCAGAAATAATCAAAAACATTTTCAGCCTCATTAGTTGGCAAAATGACAAAAATCGAATGAAAATAAAATACTCGTGAAAACGGAAAATAGAAAATGGAAAATGAGAAATGTGAAATGTAAAATGCATTTGGCTGTAATCTCTGTGGCCACAAAATCAATTTGCGTAACAACATGGATGTATCAGTGAAAGCAGGTTTCCATCTGCTCCTGCTACTGCTCTTCATCCTGATCTACCTACCCTACACCTCCGCACCGTACCCTCCCCACTCATATAGATACACTGAATATATTGAAAAATTAAATGCATTTGCGATGCTTTTCCTGTGGTGGGCGAAATTGATTGATTTTGCTGTGACAGCAACTGTAATTGAAAATATTTGTTAACTATTAGTTTATCCAGCCCCACTACCTACACTCCTCTCTTGCCAGCCAATGCCCACTTCCAGTTCCGTTGGCACCTGCTTACCTGCGTCAGGCATCCCTTCCTGTACACATTTCCTGCTTCGCATCGCTTGTAATCCCGCTTCAAGCCAAAGCCTCAAGAGGTTCCTCTTTCTTTCTTATCTAGCGATGCGCCAAAGCGTGTCAGCTGTGCAGCCCTGTGCGAAGGGGGAGGGAAGGGTGTGGTTTCAGAGGAAGTCTGTTTGTGGTTCCATCGTTACAATAGCAGAAAAGCCTTTTGACAATGCGCCCCACGATTTGTATTTCAATGTATTTCTTCGACTTGGTATTTTTGTATACCCTGCAACCGATTGGCAGTTGTAATGGGGTCCATTGAAAGCAGTGCTATCAATCTTTCTGCATTTTCTTCTATATTTTACACATTTCTCCTGCATTTTCTACATGTGTTTTGTCGTTGTTAGATTTACAGCATCCCAGTAAAGCATTTCAGTTTTTAAGTTTAGTTTTTACTTTCCACTTTCAACTTATGGTTTTTCAAACTTATGTATGTATATTCTCCCTTCCTCTCTTTTCTACAGGATATGTTGCTGTGCAGCACTTCCAGCTCGTACTCGACCTATATTCTACAGTTATTTTTTACATGCCAAATTCTTTTTAATTCGCAACAAATTGAATAGACGAAGGCGACGATTGCCATGTAGCATTATCACCTACACACCCTGCCCCATCTGGGAAAGGAATTGGGAATGGCTTGTAAGCAATTGGTTCGATTTCTAGCTGCCACCCCTGCCTGCACCCGGCCCTGTCCCATCCCCCTCTCCATTAGTCTTTGTGTTTCGACTGTGTCGCGTATATCACATTTCCGTTTGTTAGCATTCTTCTGTATTCTGTGGAACATGCATTCATATGCGAGTGTATTCAGATTGCATGAGTGTGAATAGCAAGAAGTTTTCTGCTCAACTTGATAGCCCCAAACAGGGACTGGGCGAACCCCCACACCTACTCCCAATCATGGCACCCTTTCCTATTACAACTTGCAGAAATTCTTATTGTAAATTCTTTGACTGGGGCAAAGGGTTCGTTTATTCAGTCGCTTTTTTTGTGGGGTGTTGTTGTGTTGATTTGAAGGCAGCTCACGCCTGCAGTTGCTTTTAACATTTCGATTGAGAATATTTTCCACACGTCTTCACAAAAGGTATAAACTAAACTCAACTTAACTTTGTGCATTGATTTTGTTTCCTCAGAGCGAGGCATTATTGATGGATATTCTAGGGCATTTAGGCTGGCAAATTAGAGGGACATTAACTGTGAAGAGTAAGAGATTGAATAGATGGAATTGATTGTTTGATTTTCATACTCGTTATGCATATTGTTTTTTTGATGCTGAACTGCAATTCTGTTCATTTTATTTTCAAAGCTCTTCAAAAACAAATGTTTTTCAGAACGGGAAAATTGTTTGCAAATAATTTGCAGTAGGGAAACAGAGCAATGGAAGAGTGGAAGATACCCTGAGTAAGAGATTCCGTGAGTGAAAGATTCCCAGGGTGAGAAATTCCCTGAGCTCAAAATTAGGGCACCTCATAATGGTCACCTTTTAATTTGACGATAAATGCATCTTAATACTGTCTGTACATTATCCGAATTTTCTCTTATCCTGTTTTGTGTCTATTAGCATCTCTTCATAGATCTCACTCTACTTGTATTTTATTATACCCGCATTCACCTAGTTCGCTGATTGAGGGTATGAACAGAACGAAGAACACAGTCGACACAGATAAGAAAAGCGCCAAGTTGTTGGCTTAATAAATAAACTTTATATTCATAACCGAAAAACTTTTAGCGGCGTCGGACTTTGGGGGGGGGTAGTGTTTTTCTCCCCCGTTGGTGGCAAACAGCGAAACAAACGTGGCCGCTAATTTGCGTGGCGAAAAGTTTACCCTCGAATGTATGCTATGGCATTTGTGGCGCCACCAACTGCGCGCGACGGCATTTCCGCTCGATGAGCTAAACTGTTGGCAGCGAGTGCAAGGCGCACAACATAAATTATGCGAGCATTTTCCGCATCAGCTGCTGCTGCTGCCGCTTCTGCCGCTGTTGACTTTGCTATCTGTGCTGCTGCCGCTAATCACAAAAGTTTTTGGAAGCTGCATTTTGCTACCTTCAATTGCCACTCGAAGAAAGTTTTCGGTCGAGCCTCGCACTGAAGGGGTTAAAGCGACTTGGCGAAAGTCTCTCCAAACTTTTTGCAGCACTGATTAACGAGACATAATTATTTTTGCATTAAGCGGCAGCTAATAGGCCGTGTAATGCGGCAACTTTTTGCCCTCTAATCAGCTCATCAGACGAAACGAAAGGGGGGGGAGCGAGACAGCATGCAAAAAGGCAACACGGAGAACACTCGAAGATAATGAAAGTGCACTCAGGCGGCAAAAGTCAGAGACAGGTCGAGTGCCAACATTTTTCCATTATACGATGTAGCATATTCTTTGCCAGCACAAAAAGTAATTGGAATACATTTAAAGCGACTTTGAGATACGCTATAATTGAGCGAAAGGATTGTAGGTAAGACAATAAACAATTTAACATGCCACTCTTAATAGCAGGATATAATCAAATGCGATAAATGTTTATTCAAGCTTGGTTTGCTATCGATTTCCTTCGAAATACAAGCAACACATGTTTTATCGAATGACTAAGATTATGCTTATTGATCTTAATTTTATCGATTGTGTGCGACATAAATGCAGTGCATATCATATCGATGTGTGCGTTTAATGTGACTGCCACGGAACTGAACTCAAAAGAAAATAGAAAAAGAAAACAATTAGATTTTGAATGTGCATTAAAATTATAACAGCTTTGTACATTTTAACATCTATTGCACATGTATAACGATATACTTTACAGGGTATCGCCATTCTAGAACTGTGGTGAGAGTTGAACTGGGAAAAATGCAAAATTCAGTCGCCTGCAGCGAATCGTCTGATGCGCCATGGTTGGCCAACACCAACTCTGGGTCTGCTCTGCTCTGCTCGTCTGGTGGCTTGATGAGAAAACGTTGCCAAAGCGGAGGGTTAAAGCTCAAACCATTTCCCATAGCTGAGCCAGTGACAACAGACCGAGAGAGACAGCAAGTGAAGGGCACAGAACAAGAGCGACAGAGAAAGAAGACTTGACAACGGAAAGTGTGATTATATTTTCATTTTCAATTTTTTACGGCCAATTAATTTGGCAATTGACGCTTCGCTGGGCGTCTGCGTCAGCTCAGATATACCGACAAGCAAACTGTGTGCTGTCCCTGGTTGAGGGTGGATCCGGGCTAGCTGCAAATTGAGTTGTGTGCGGCAAGAATAAGAAAAGTCTATTATAGTGCCAGGCAAAAGCCGCCTGCCAGCGATTCTCCAGCTGCATTGTCTGCCCTCGAACATAGTATGAAAGTGTTTTTGTGGGCGGCTTTTGTTAGGGGCGATGTGCCCTAATCCTTGCAATTCTCCCGACAGATTATCATGCAATTTGCAATAAAATTGTTTTTCGAAATTAGAAAATCCAGTCAGGTGTGTTTGGGCGGGAAGTGTGGGAATGCTTGGGAGGAAAACAGGTTTAATATTTAAAATGGATACTTCAATTGTACAGGAAATGAATAAAGCAATTAGAGTAATCATCAGTTTGGATTGTTCTGTGAAGATGAGACATATATACTCAAAAAAATCATAAAAACAATCTGATTTCAAATGCATTTTTGCATAGTTGCAGTTTTATTCGAGATTATATAATATAAGGTAAAATAACTATTGGAGTTCGATAGCATTGTCAGTGTACGAGGTCGGTCGGTTCTTCAGGTATTGTTTGTTGCTTAGTTCTCCTGGACGATTACAACATCCTGGATCTGCACATTGGAGAAGCGCAAGAGCTGTTGTTCGTTATCAAGGCGACGGTCCAAGGGATAACCCAACGGACGATTGTCCTCGATGGAGGCCTGGCTGATGCCCATAACGCCGTCAAAGCGTTCCAAACGCACACTATCTTGTTGTTGCTGCAGGACAGGCGAAACAATTACCAGCAGCTGCATGGGGAGACCTTCGGGACGACCACGAGGCAGCAGCAAACGCTGTGGGAAGCGTCCATTTTCACCAACCAGATCGCTAATTGAGTTCTGCTCCTGCTGCTTCTGCTGGCCACGTACCGAAGTCATTACGCGGCGGTAGATCTCGCTGTACGGGGTTATATCAGGAGTGGTCCAGTCAAAATTGGTGGAGCGTTGCTGGATGCGATTGCGGCCTGATTGCAGCTCCACCTTAATGGCGTCCAGAAGTACAAAGTCTGTACGGCGCTGCTCCAAGCTTAGTTCACGTCCGGCAGCATCCTGACGGGGTCCAAGGAAGATACGCACGATGGCGTCTTGAGCACGCTCGGAACTGATGTCCAGGTCAATGGTGAAGGGAGCGTTGTTGAGACGACGCTGTCGCACCACCACTTGCCGCTGCTGCTGCACCTTCTCTGATTGCTCTGGCTCCTCAAGCAGGTTGGATACGTCCAGATCGAACTCCTCGATGCGAGTGCGCAATGGGCTGACGCGCACATCGTTAATGTTCACATCGGGCATCTCCAGCTGCTCTCGCTTGTAGACACCGAAAAGCTGTTCACGCTGCTCATCCACAATGCTGAGAATCCGATTCAGGGTGTACTGCAGAACGCGGTCACTGAGATTGACGCCAAGACCAAGGCGATCCTCCTGCTGCACCAGACTGCTCTCTTGGAGCTGTTGTCGAAGAATGCGAATAATTCCAATGTTGCCAATGCGACCAAGTAGAATATCTCCAATCGCACGCTCGATGTCAATCTGGCCTTGTCGGCTGCTTCTCTCGCGGATCAGCTGATCAATCACCTGCTGCAGGCGACCCTCAACAACGTTGATCTGCTCAATCAAGGCACGATTGCGTCGAGAATCCTGTCGCATTTCGTTCAATCGCAGAGCATATCGTTGAGCTTGGTTCTCGTTCGGCAGAATCTGGCGAGAGTTGTCGATAAGTTGAAGATCATCTTTGTTAAGACGCACTGCGATTCGCTCCTGGTTCAGACGGGCCAACAACTGACGGAGAGTCTGCAAGACGATCTCACTGCGCCGCAAGAAGGTTTGCTTTTCGGTGGGGCTCACTAGGCTGCGTCGATTGCGACGTCCTTCACTGTTCTGCTCACGTTCCAGCTGCTGACGGTATTGACGCAGTATGTCGATGATTTCTCCATTGCTCAGTTGTCCCAAGCGACTGTCTTGGCGGATCAGCTGAATCAGACGGTCTTCGTTTTGTCTTCTATCCTGTTCTTCATCCTGATCCTGCTGCTGTTCCACGCGACGACCTTCACTGAATCGATCGCCACGCACCACACCCTGAAAACGTTCCTGCTGTTGGTCTTGTTCTTTGCGCTGGCGATTGCGACGCAACATCTCAAGAATCTCGTCATCACTGAGCTGCTCCAAGCGATGGTCGCGACGTATTAGCTGCACAATATCCTTATCTTTCATGTCGCCCACACGACGACCCTCTTCAATGGAGAACACACGACGCGGAGTTAGATCATCTTGGTTTTGGTCAAGACGACGTCTGTTGATGTAGACCAGACGCTCGTCATCGCGACGAACGGTAGGAAGATTACCAGATGAACGCCCGAAGTAGTCCTTCTGCTCATCATTGACGTTCTCCTGCTGCTGGTACGGGTTGTATATGTTTTGTCTTCTCTGATAGGATCCGCGCTGGCCAACTGACTCTTCCTCCACCCGGCGTCCCTCACTCAGTCGCTCGCCACGAATCATTCCTCTGTACTGCGCCAAAAACTGATCTTCTTCCGATCCGTTGCTGATATCATTCTGGCGGCGTCGTCCCACATGCACAAGTCGCTCGTTATCACTGCTAACAGTGGGCAGTTGTCCGACCTTGTCGTCAGAGTAGCGACCATAGCCTGAGACCCGATCAAAGCCACCTCCAATGTTTCGCTGCAGTGGCACACGTACGTATCGGTCTTCCTGGTTTCTGTCTTGGACGTAACCATTGCCTCCGTTGCGACTACGCACGGTATCCAGGAAACGCTCACGTTGGTTGCCATACACATCCTGACCCTGCTGGAACAAGTCCTGCTCTACCTCATCAGCATAACCTCCCACGCGTCCCACGTCTTCGGTCTTCTCCAGCAGTGCCAACTCTTGTATGAGATTCTGCACAAAGTTGCGCATGCCAATGTCGTCGGTGAGCAGTGAAATATCATTATCCACATTAGGTTGCACGGGCTGCACCACAACAGTCTGTCCCTGTCGGAGTTGCTGCCTGCCCAAAGCCATTTGGAGGCCAAGATCCCGCCAGGGCATAGTCATTCTAATAATGGGGTTTGCCTCACGCATACGCTGGCGCAGACCCACAAGATTCATGAACGATGAGCGCTGGCTCTGCTCGAGCTCCTGCTGCGTACGCTGCACTTGTTGAATAGTCTGCTGATCGAGATATAGTTCTGGCAATATCTCCTGCACTGCAGGTACGATCAAGGCTTGGCTGTCCTCGCGATCCCGAATGGCCAGAGTCAGAGCATTGATAAGCAGCACCGGGTTGATGTTGCGTCTCAGGTAGATGACATTGCGTTGCAGCGTCTCAAACTCATTTGCTCGCACCAGAAGACGGTAGATGCCGCGTAGCTGCTGCACATGCTCCACATTGCGAATGCTGAAGATCTGGTGCTCATCTAGTAGACGCCGCTGGCGATCCAAGTCAATGACACGCTGCATATCGGCGTCAATGCCGCCACGATAGCGATCCGTGTCCATAATCAGGCCCTGATCCAGCTGGATGAGATCATCCTGTTGAAGTGGCTGCTGAACACGTTGCACAATATCCAGTATGAACTTTTGTCTGACCAAATCCTGCCAAGACAGGCGCTGATCAGCTAGAGGGGGGAATGAGGATTAAGTATAAGTCAGATCTCCTGCTGGGTAACTTACCACTTCCAGTTTCACGCTGAAAATCACGCTGGACAATGCGCCCGGCACTCGCCGAACACAGGACCCCGGCCAAAAGCACGAAGATTAGTTTGTACATGTTGTAAGTAGCTCCTCAGAGAAGGCAACTGCACTTTTGGCTGCCTCCGAAGCTGCATTTATACCCATTCTTATCACCCGTTGCTCCGTATGGGGCTAGGCCTACGCGAGATGACTCTCAGCAATTGTTTATCAGTCACATGCAAATAAACATATATTATGCAATTACGTATAGACAGGTCTCGTCGGTGGGCTGTGGGCCGCAGGGTCAGCAGATTGAGCGATTCATGCTTGGTTGATTCCATAGCCCCCTGCACCAGATAACGGGTCATCTATAGACGTATGTATGTAGGTGCTGCTTTATTAGTCCATTGCCCGGCGCGTTTTGTTTGTTGCCTGCTGCTATGCAGGCTGCAGATTATCTGCATGAATTTACAATGACCGAGTAATTGTTGGGTTCAGTACCGGCTATATGATTGCACCTGATGAGACTTTGGTTTTCTAGAAATGAAAAGAAGTAAACAATCAACAATTTTATGTAAATATAATAATAAATAAGCAAAACCCTACAATTTCGCACGTCACGATCCGATTGCGTTACCGTTTGTTTTGCTTATTAGATACTCACAATGATGATGAAATAGTGAGAGAGAGGGAGAGTGAGAACGACTGTTTCTCTTCAATATCGATATATATTTTTTGAGTGTCAATCGCAAGCTCGGATTCATCGTGTTCTTATTAGATATTCACATCATCATCGATAAAGAGAGCTAGAATGAGAAAGAAGTGTGAGAGAGTTTGGAAAAGGGAGCAGGGAAGAGCGCGCAAATACATTGTTGCACAACAAAAACACCTAAATGCATGAATTTATGGACATGTATGTATTTATGTGCATATATGTCTGCACATGTATCAATTGTCAGCAGAATCGATGTGGACATACTTCTTCCGAACAATGTAACCTGCTTAAGAGGAAGGGTTGCATGCATAGCCCCATTGTTATTGTTGGAACAACCGAGTGATTGGCGAATTGTGAAAGAATCTGAGCGTGTGTAGGGTTGGGGGGAAGGCGTGGGAGGCGCTCTTGCAATTTTTCTATTCACATTTAAATTGGCAATTCGTTTGGCCGTGGCTTTTGTGTGTGCTGCGAGGCGTTTTTTGGATGCGCTGCGTTGCGACAATTTGCAACGTGCCTGGCATGCAACGGAAGTCAACGCGCTACGTGGGTGCCACATGGCTAAGGCCTTAAACTGTTGGCATTGTGTAGAAGAAGCATCTACTACAACTGCTTCTGTCGCAGTCGCAGTTGCCGTTGTTGCCTCTCTGCTGTCATTTCTAATGTAATTGCAATTGTTTGCCGGCCCTGGCGAAATGGTCAAATGGCAACTTTGATTTGCTTTTACTGCTGCAGTTTTTTGCAGACCAGTTGAAGGGTTCAGGGTTCAACATTTTTATGCATGCCAAGCGCATTTGTGCGGCATTAATTGCTTCTTTATGCCCGGCTGTGCTGCTCCAGCTGCATGTTCAGCAATTATGCAGCGACAATTTCGCATTAATTGCTCCTTTGTGCTGCCTCTCTCTCGCACTGCAACGGCCTCTGCATGGTGGTGGCGTTGCCACTTTTTGTACTGTTTTACAGAAAAAATGAGGCTGACGAACACGAGAAAAAAACAGTCTGGCATTGTTCGTAAATGCATTTGCTTCATCTCTCTCAGAGTGCAACGCAGTTCTCGGTTTAATTGCTCTGTCGGGGCACATTTGAGGGCCGCGGAATGCTTTATAGCCTATAGATTGTTGGTGCATGGACAATTTCATTATCCCTGAATGGCATGTCTTTATCTGATACGCTTTAAGTGTTTATTGTAGGCGATGAAATCAAATTACAGTGCATCAACTTATTCATTGAAACTTGAAGCCGATATTCAAAAGAGAAATAAAGTTTCAGTCCATGTTCGCTTGTATTTATATTATTTATTAGATCTACATATGTATAATATAATACTACACAGAGTATATTCTCTTTTATCTATCCTTCTTTTGCTTGGAATGGAATGATTCGCACTCATTAGACCTGATTTGCTTCAACAGTTCTGTTCTATTTTCCTTCAATTTGTGATTATTTTCCAACTGTATTTAAATACTCCTCTTTCCTTCTGCCAGCACAGCATTCGTGTGATAAGCTGCACATATCCTTCATGCTCAAACGGGACTGTCAAAGGCATCAGTATCATCCACAGGCAAATGAAGTATAAGCCCACAAAACGGGGGGTGGTTCCGCCGTCTCTTTCGGCTGCTTCTGTCTTCGTCTCGCCTTGACTTAAATGCGATTTAATGCCTTTTTTGTTTGTCTTCCATGCGTCGGATATCCGTCGACGCAGTGGGCGTGATAAACCGCTGTAGCTGAGTGGATGAGGATGTGGCAGCCACAGCTTGTCGACTGTCGACTTGCCTTCTTATCCCCGACCCCACACAGACAGAGACAGCACTGTGGCTGGGTCGCTCGCTAATTTGCTCGGCGCTTTTTTTTATGTGTCTCATTTTCTGCGTTGGCGTCTTAATCTTATATCCTTTTTTTGGCTGGCTTGGCACTTAAAAAATGTAGTCCTTTGTTGGCCTGATAAAACTGCTTACAAATGCTTAAAAAATTAAAATTTATTACACGCGATTATGTGGGGGAGAAAGAGAGACAGACAGCTGGAAAAAGGGCTCCCTCTCGCTGGGGTCTCCCTCTCCCCCTTCCCCATTTCGATGTGAAATGAGGGAATGCAAATGGAGTGCCATCTTTTGCGGTCCGCCATATTTCCGGGCAGTGGACATTGCCCAATTGATTCATGGCCACACAATATCCTCTGCGTAATGGGTAATGGTCCGGCTCGGCTACCTTAAAGAGCCAACTTCAGCAAAATAATAATAATGCGAACGGGAGCAACCGAGACAGAGAAAGAGGGAAACAGAGAGAGAGAGAGAGAGAGGGAGAGAAAATAAATATAAATATACTACTAGTAATAATGAAGCCCGGCACGGGCAAAAGAAAGTGGCGCAGTCAACGCATGGCAAAAAGAAAATATTTCTTTTTATCGAAACGGATGCGAGTGTGCCAGGAATGAAATAGCAACAAAAAAAAACCCGAATGAAACAGGGTAGGGAAAGGGGAGGGGAGACAGTCGACTCGTGCCAAATAAATAAAACAAAAATTTGTACAGTAGTGCGCTGTGGGTGGAAAAGGAAGGAAAAGAGAAAGAGATCTCGCTCGCCCTTCTTGTCACTGTTTCCACTTCTCCCGCACAATCTACGCTTCCCCTATCTCACCCTCTCTCTTCCTCGGCAGGCGCACAAAGCAAATCAAACAACTTTCATTTCACACGTTTCGTTTGTATTCTCTGCTCTCCTCTCTGCTCTCTCCTCTCTTAGTTTGTGTTTGTCTTGAAACAAGTGAGTTGCTCGCGAAGAGTTCTCAGCGAAATTGAAGCAGCTCTGAGAGTCTGCCTGCCTATATTTGTGTGTGTGTGTGTGTGTTGGTGTGGGCGCACGTGTGTCATGCGTGTCGGTTAGTTTTGATAGCTATTGACTTTTGCCCAGCGTTTCTAAGTAGTTGATCCGTTAAATTTTGATAATTGTTTCTCAAGCCTCGTTGTGTCTGCGCAGATATCACGGATTTGCAGTTAATTATGAAGGCTTTGCATAGTACTCAATTAAACCTATCGCTGAGGGATCTATAAAGTCTTCAAAGTGTGTAATTATTGCTTTGTTAGAAGGATAAGTACCAAAAGACAGTCTTACTTGAAAATTATCTTTATTTAGTAATGTACGGATTATGAGTGGAGTCACCCGGTGCAACAGCTGTCATAACAGCGGATTAACATTCTATGTGTCGATGCATAATTGAACTCAGCTGTAGTCTTTTCTAAAGCTCTCTTGTAATTTTGCGGTCATAGCGATAAGACGTAGTTTGTATGTATACTTAAACAATGAATTTAAACGGATGAATAAAAGTGAAGATAAATCGTGCTTATATGATTCCTGTTTGCGAACCCCATTACTATGATGCCAAAGCAGTGAGGCATCACAACTATTCATTGGTGGCCCATGGGGGGACATTGCTTATAAGAATCATATTTAATAATTGCCAAAAGCTGTTTGGCAATTTTATCTTCGTTGGTTTCATCCAGATAAATCACCGTTCCACGTGCCTACGTTTTCTATCGCGCTCGCTCTCATCACGACAGAGCAGTATACGCAAACATTCGCGCTCGCTCTCATCACGACAGAGCTAAGTCCCGTTGCCCTTCGATTCCGTTAGAATTGCCGAAATCTCTCTCAACTTGAAAACAAGACGTCAAAGAAGAACATAGATAACATACGAGCATCTGTGCACATTACATACAGTGGAGCAAAGTCAGTATAAATCATGTCGAAGTTTGATCAACTGGTGCGAGTTCAAACTGACCGCATTGAGTCTTTGAAGCGTTTGTTCAGTAATGTGAAAAAGGACCCGAGTGTGCGGAAAACGGAAATATATTTCGAAAAACGTTTGAATCAAATCGACGAGCACACCAAAGCATTTGATCAGACGCATCACACACTTATATGCATGGTAGACTACGAAGAAAGTGTGTATAACCAACAAAATACAATCAGCCAATTCGAAGATCTATGCATGGAAGTTTACTGTTTTGTGGCAGAAGAAAAGAAACGAATCTATCCAGTTACAGTGACGCACAACGAATCAACTAACTCCACAATAACATCACACGCAGAGGAAATACGGATCCCATTGCCAAAATTACCAGTTCCGAAATTCTCTGGCAACTGCGCGGACTGGCCAAGTTTTCATGATGCATTTCTACGCTTGATTCACAATAATGAACGTCTGGATAAGATTCAAAAGTTCCATTTTTTAAAGGAAGCATTACCAGTAGGCCTGGACAACGACATTCGCCAAATCGCTTTAACTGAAGCAAACTATGAAGTCGCTTGGACCACACTCCTACAACGGTATAACAACCCACGCATTGTATTCGCCAGCCACATGAACATGCTCTACAACTTACCAAATCTTTCTAAAGAAAAATCTGCCGACATACGGTCTATGGTTAGTACAGTCAACGTCTGCATTGCCGCTTGCAATACCGTCAAGGCGCCGCTACAAGGAGGAGATTTTTGGCTGACTCATTATCTAACAACCAAACTACCTAAAGACACTCACACAGCGTGGGAGCATCATCTGGGCAGCAAGATTGATGTTCCTTCATACAAAGATCTGCAGCAATTCCTCAATGATCGACTTGTTACGTTGGACGCGATTGAAAGCCGTAACGCGTGCAGCGGCATAAAACAGTCAAATGAACCTTCAGACGGCACTAAACGCGTGCGTGTGCACAGCGCCCACACCAGGTCGGGTGCTTCCACGTCCGCTTGCTATCATTGTGGCAATTCACACATTCTTCGAAGATGTCCGCAATTTCTTTCGATGGATTGCTACCAACGGAAAGAAGTGGCCAGCAAGGCAAATTTATGTCTAAATTGCCTGGGAAAATCGCATACACAAGCAAACTGCCCCAGCAATAAGAATTGTCTTCATTGTGGTCAACGTCATCACACGATGTTACATTTTCCAGTAACACAGCCAACGCTGACAGCCTCCTCGACATCATGCCAAAGTTCGGCAGCCAGTTCAGATGCCAAGCCGACTCTACAGTGCATGTCAGCTACAACTTCACCTATGACTCATCGAAAGGTACTACTAGCAACAGCTCGGGTTGTACTCAGCAACACACATACAGGATGCCAGGCTACGGTAAACGCGCTTCTTGACCAAGGATCAGAAGCAACTATCATTTCGGAGTATGCTGTGCAGTCTCTCCAGCTCTCCCGAAGCACAACTCGCACTTCAATCACCGGAGTCGGTCAAGATTCCGGCCGACGCTGCAAATTCATCGTAAGTTGTTCGGTGCAAACAGCAACTAACCCAAAGTTCTCATTAAAGGTCGACGATGCTTATGTTTTGAACACGTTGACATCACACATGCCAAGTCAAAGTTTTCCAGCGGGAAATTGGAGTCATATCCATGGTCTAACGCTCGCAGACCCCTATTATTATAGATCCAAGCGAATCGATATAATTTTTGGAGCCGACCTTATGGCACAACTCTTGTTACCTGGAACAAAGATTGGCTTGCCAAACGAACCCATAGCGCAGAATACTCAACTCGGATGGGTTCTGTTAGGAAATGTTGGCAACACGCATATTACACGCCACATTCGTTGTAATCATGCCATAATAAACTCCGAAGAGCTGCTTAAAGTTTTCTGCGAGGTGGAATCAGTTCCAGAACGCCCAAAGCTCTCCAAAGAAGATCAATGGTGCGAGTCTTTCTTTAAACAGACCCATCAACGTCAACCAGACGGCAGTTATCAAGTCCGTTTGCCATTCAAGAGGAACTTTGATCCCAGTATGACGCTCGGAAGATCTCATCAGATCGCCCTGAATAGATATCTTCAACTCGAAAGGCGCCTTCAAAGGGACCCAGACAAATGGAGCAGATACTGCAAAGGAATTGAAGAATATTTTCAACTAGGACAAATCACGTTGGCAGAGACGAGCGAAAACTCTACCATAACCACGGATTCCTACGGTCAGCATGTTGCATCATGCGTGCTACCACATCATGCAGTTTTCAAAGAAGAAAGCCTCACCACAAAACAACGTATCGTTTTTGACGCATCGGCCCGGACCTCAAATGGCAGATCGTTAAACGACGTACTATGTGTTGGTCCCACGCTGCAAAATGATCTGCCAGCCGTTCTCTTAAATTGGAGACAATATCAATTTGTTTTCACTGCCGATATACAACGAATGTATCGCTGTATCAATGTCCACCCTGATGACACGCAGTACCAGAGGATTTTATGGCGGGCGGCGGATGGAGTCATCAAACAGCATTGCTTAACTACCGTCACGTTTGGAACAGCGTCTGCACCTTATACAGCTATAAGAGTCATCCATCAAATAGCTGAAGACACAAAGACAAAATATCCTATGGCATCCAACGTTCTCAAAAATGAGATATATGTCGACGACATTCTCTCAGGCGATCATTCACACGAGGCAGCAATACGGAAAGGTTTGCAAACTATGCTAGCTTTAAAATCCTCTGGCATGGAGCTACGAAAATGGGCTAGCAATGACCAGGATCTGATGGCAACGATACCCCTCGAGCATCGATGCAAGCAGACATCCCTCAGTTGGGACAATGCGGACACCATCAAAACACTGGGTATGTACTGGTTGCCCAAGCAAGATTGCTTCACGTATAAATTACAAGCAAATACTCCAGCCGGTATGACAAAACGGGAAATCCTATCGACCATAGCACGTTTGTTTGATCCTCTTGGATTCATCGCTCCAGTTGTAATTTCAGCGAAGATTATATTGAAAGAAATTACACTAGCGAAGCAATATCACGAGGACGGATCGAGTACATCACTGGATTGGGATGAGCCAGTTCCCAACACCATTGCCGTCAAATGGCAACAATTTCGACAGCAGCTAATGAATGTTAGCACAATCAAGATACCACGCAGCGTCAAATTTATACCACAATTTAGCAGTGAGATACAACTGCACACCTTTTGCGATGGATCCTCCAGTGCTTACGCAGCAGCAGTGTATGCACGCACCCAACAGTCTGATGCGACTTTCTATACAACTCTCATCGTTGCGAAATCAAAAATTTCGCCAACCAAGCCGTTAACAATACCTCGCACTGAGCTATGCGGTGCAGTATTAGCTACCAAACTCACCAAATGGGTGTTGGAGAATAACCGATGGACTAATGCACACATATCTACCTTTTACTGGACCGATGCTACCATTGTTCTGCACTGGATTAAAGGAGACATTACTAGGTGGAAAACTTTTGTAGCCAACCGAGTGTCTTACATTCTCGACCACACCTCAGCGGCTCAGTGGCACCACATAGACACATCGGAAAACCCAGCAGATTGCGCAACCAGAGGCCTACCACCGAGCCAAATACCTAATATTTGGTGGCATGGCCCATCCTGGCTATGCAAACCCCAAAATATTTGGCCAAACACGCAATCACAATTGCTCAATCCAGAAGAAACGGATCTGGAGGCCAAATCCATAAAAATTAGAGCCTTCACTACCTTGTCAGACACAAAGGATTCTATTATTGACCGATTCTCGTCTTATACAAAACTGCTACGTGTCACGGCATACATGTTACGATTCTGCCACAATGCTCATGCTCGAGCGCAACGAAGGCACGGATCACTCTCTCCTGACGAACTGGATGAGGCCCTGTGCTGCTTAGCTCGCCTTGCACAATCCGATACATTTCACGCCGACATCCAAGCGCTTAAAAGGAACAAGCCGTTGTCACCCCGTAGCACACTTTCAAATCTTACACCGTTTCTTGACAACAATATCCTGAGGATTCGTGGCCGTCTCAAGCATTCAAATCTCTCTTTTTCTCGAAGACATCCAATTATATTACCTCATTGTCACCCATTTACAGATTTGGTAATTCAACGCTCTCATCAGCTCACTCTACATGGCGGCGCTCAATTAACACTGGCTCACATACGATACCAATTCTGGATTCCCAGAGGCAGACAAGCAGTCAGGCGAATCATCCGAAAATGCGTCACATGTTTTAAGGTAGCTCCAGTCGCAGCGAAGCAATTAATGGGTGATCTGCCATTACATCGAGTCAACCCCCCAACTCGTCCGTTCATTACAACCGGAGTGGACTACACCGGTGCGTTTGAACTTCAAGCCGCGCGTGTACGAGGATCTACTACCTACAAAGGCTATGTAGCCATTTTTATATGT
The DNA here is from genome assembly GCA_018151435.1 of Zaprionus africanus. Lineage (NCBI taxonomy): Eukaryota > Metazoa > Arthropoda > Insecta > Diptera > Drosophilidae > Zaprionus > Zaprionus africanus. Next base: position 16,046,447 of record JAECXB010002310.1, read on the forward strand.
TTAGCGACCAAGGCAGTCCACTTGGAAGCCGTCACTGGACTTTCAACAGAGCACTTTCTGCAAGCATTCACGCGATTCACCGGACGTCGAGGACAAGTTCAACATATGTATAGTGATAACGGCACAAATTTTGTTGGTGCCAGTACAGCGCTTAATCAGCCCATCACTTGCAAAGCAGCCCTAAATGAATCGACATGCCAATATGGGACAAGGTGGCATTTCACACCTCCATATTCTCCAAATTTTGGTGGCATCTGGGAGGCAAACGTGAAAGCAATGAAGCATCATCTTAAACGGATCGTCGGCAGCCACAAGCAGACGTATGAGGAGCTTACTACAGTTCTGATCAGGATTGAGGCATGTTTGAACTCACGTCCACTTTGCCCGCTAACCGCCGACCCTGACGATTTAGAAGTGCTCACCCCAGCACATTTCCTAATTGGTGACGCACTACTGGCACCGCCACAAGGTCGGCCGAGCAATAAGCCTTTACGTGAACTATTTCTTGCACAACAACACATGACGCGACAATTCTGGTCCCAATGGTCTCGTGATTGGTTATCACACTTGCAAACTCGGCCTAAGTGGTGCCAAATCAAAGAGAATCTTAACATCAACGACTTAGTCATTATAAAGGATGATAATCTACCACCAGCTAAATGGACTGTAGGCCGAGTCGTCGAACTGCACCCTGGATCGGACTCACTAGTCAGAGTGGTTACATTAAAGACGAAATCTGGCATTCAAAAGAGGTCGATCACAAAGCTTTGTCCACTTCCTATTTCGACATAATCATGATCAATACACGGATCAAGAATATCAAGGAGCCTTCATGCTGGACGACGCATTGGCGGGCGGCATGTACGGATTATGAGTGGAGTCACCCGGTGCAACAGCTGTCATAACAGCGGATTAGCATTCTATGTGTCGATGCATAATTGAACTCAGCTGTAGTCTTTTCTAAAGCTCTCTTGTAATTTTGCGGTCATAGCGATAAGACGTAGTTTGTATGTATACTTAAACAATGAATTTAAACGGATGAATAAAAGTGAAGATAAATCGTGCTTATATGATTCCTGTTTGCGAACCCCATTACTATGATGCCAAAGCAGTGAGGCATCACAACTATTCAAGTAAAGAATTAATTAAGTCATAGATAGTAAAAAAAGTTTATCATAGTATAAACATAAATATATAATAGTTAAATTTCTGAAAAAGACCAGTTAAGAAGTTGTCCTCTTTATAAGAAGTATAACTGTAGAAAGGTATTTATTTATAACAAAATGGGAAGTCTTTTTCTAACTGATGGGACCTTTCAGAGTGAAGCTATTTACTTATCATTTAAATATTATATATAAGCCTGTGTAGAATACTTTATGAAGTTGAGTAGAAGGGTGTCTCTTGATTTAAGTATCAGAGTTACTGCCAATAGGGATGTCTTTCCAACTGGACACTCCTTTCTGAGTGAAGTTATCTATTTATCACTTAATTAACAGTCTCCATAGACTTCATAGTTCTTTCTCAGTTACGGAATTCCATTTGTGCGGCCTGCTTGGGGTTGCAAGTTGATAGAGAGAGACAGAGAGAGAAAGACAGAGAAAAAAGAAGAGGGGTAGGGTGTGAGCAGTGACAACTTCATTGGGCAAATATTGTTGTAGCATTTCGCAGTGTTTCGCACAAGTGATTTGCACTGTGACTGAGGTCAAACACAAACAAAACGAGGGACTGTCTTTATTGCCGGGCTGCGGGTGGAGGAGGCTGTGACTGTGACTGTGACTGTGGCTGGGGTCGTGGTCTGGGTCTGGGTCGGGGTCTGAGTCTGGATCTCGTAGCCGGACCAGGACACACTATGAAAACGACCTTGCGGCAACAAAAGGCAGCCAGACGTGAGCTCGCACTCTCTTTGGTTCGTGATGTCTATCTGAGTGTGAGAGTCTCTCTCTCTGTGTGTGTGTGTGTGTGTGCAGACAATCAGCGCACGACTTTTGGCTGCCGGGTTGGAATTGTCACTGTGCATGGGCGGGATGCGGTCGCTGCTGGGGTTGGGGGTGGAGTGAGGAATGAGAGTGGGAAGGGGGGGCCTTTCTTTGGGCAGACGTCGTCGCTGCGCGTTCACTTTTCTTATCAGCACTTTGGCTGCGCTGCAGCGTGGCATTTGTGTGAGTTTTATGTGCGGCTTTTCAGCTGGTTATGATGCCGTCGCGATTGCTACACTACCAACCTCTCCCTTCCCCTCACTGTCACTGTCCCTGGCTTCCCATCCTGGTGGTTGTTGTTCCCCTTTGTTTCGAGCTCAGTCGAAGAGGTGTCAATTGTTTTTTGTGCCAATGCCTGCCACGCCTCATCGCAGTTCACAGTCGGTTGCATAAACAAGTGGGCGTAGTGAATCCCATTAAGCAACAGTCGAGAGTCGCGCAACCCCCTCTGGATGGATGGGTAGACAACCCCCCGAGCGGTCGGCAATTTAAACTAATAATCAACGCATCAGCAAACATTGTCGTTATTATTCACGCGCCTGTGGCGCCCCCTGTTGGTTGAGCGTTGACAGATTGCCTTGCTTCAGTGTGGGCGGAGAAGGCGGGGAAGGTGGCGTGGAAGTCTGGCTTTGTGAGGGGTTAAGGGTCTTACAAGTGTAGTTATCAATCAGTGCGTGGCAGCGTTTGCTATTAAAAATCGTTTATTCGTTTACAGTTTTCCATTTTATATCACATTAAAATATAGATTTTTTAAATATATATATATATATTCGCATATATTACACAAGATCGGGCCAACAATAAATTTATAAAGCACTAAGAAATCATAGAAATATTGTACAAAGTGTGCCTGAACTGTTGATTGATGGTAATGAAGGTAATATAGAATATTCTTAGGTTATGGTTGAAATGATACGATATACGGTGATCACTTTCATTAAATTAAACAAATAATTGTTGCATACTTTCCCGCGCAACCAACCGTGATCATGATCATTGATTGAATTCAACTGATTAAATTGATTGAACAACTGTTATTAATATATATATTAATATTGCCCAAGTAAAATTAAATTACTTGAAATAGAATATAGTTCAAATTTAAACTGATTATCCCAAGACTTCTTTATAACTTAACTCTGAAAATAAAAAACCATTTCTATTCGATATGTTCGATAGTTCTGAGCACAATCTAAAGTTCAAGCACTGTACAAAGGGTTCCGAGAAGGGAGAAATAAACCAGAATACGCAACTTAATGGAGGAACTCACAAGGATTCGACTAACACTAGGACACTACACTAGTAAAAATGGGGATGTGGGGGCGTTGTGGGGCGTGACTTATTTGCATAACTGTAACTGTAACCTCAGACCGCATGCTCTGCGGCTGCTGCAGCGCCGAAGCGCAGCGGAGTCGGTCAAATGATGTTGGGCGGTGTTGTGGCCACGGCAGGCATCGTAGGCGCAACTGGCGACGACTTGGATGACTTGACGCAGCCATAGGACGAGATGCCGGTGCCACTGCTGCTGGGCGGCGAGGGCGGTGTCTCGGGACTGATGAGTGGCAAGTAACGCCACGGATGGTAGATGCTGCCAGCGTACATGGCCTGCAGACGCGCCTGCAGATCGAGTGCCAGTGTCGGATCCAGCGGGTAGTGGCCCAGGCCGGGAAAGCCGCTGGGCACACGCGGCAGCGTTAGTTCCAACGGCGAACCGAAGCCATACTTGGCTGCCAGCGAGGTGGGCGAGTGGGAATGGGCGTGTGAGTGCGAGACGGCAGCTGCCGCTGCTGCCGCCGCCACAGCACTCAGCTGGGCATGATGATGGTGGGCATGGACGTGGGCGTGGGCGGCATGTGGATGACCATGGTGAGCGTGGTGCTGCAGATGTGGATGATGCGATAGACTGGCTGCCAGTGGAGAGAGCTGTGCCTGTGTCTGCTCCTTGCACAGTTGAGCACCTCCACCAGCATTTCCTCCTGCTCCTCCCGATCCGCCTGGGCCAGATCCTCCCCCACCACTGCCGGGTGCACCGCCGCCCGGCACGGGGGATTTGTTCAACGTCTTGGGCTTGCGACGCGGCCGATATTTGTAATCGGGGTGCTCTTTCATGTGCAGCGCCCTGTAAATTGAGTAAATGTTGGAACATTGATCAAAGATCGGGCAACGGCATCGATATTAAGCGATTGAGCGATTGAACGATCGCGATGATATCATAAAGTCAATCTGTTGCGCTACCCCCCGTGGGCTATAAATGTAAAGGGGGATTTGGTAGACAGACGACCAGATACTCTAGAATAATATTGTTTATATAAACTTTCTTTCACTCTAATATTTTAAATGTCTTCTAGGGACTTTTATTGTTTGACTGGTAAGACTTGTTACCCTCCTCGTTTTTCCTACAGGGTATGCCGAAACCCCGAAACCCTTTCATAAAACCTCTCCCGCAAGAGTGCAACGCTTATCTGACCATTTAGCAAGGCAGCGCGCTCTATAGTTCTGGAGTTCTTTAGGTCTCTGAGCTGTCCGGGTCTTCTTTCGTGCATTCCCAGCTGCAACAATGCGCAATTGTTGACATTTGTTTGACAAACGATAAAACTTGATAAAAAGGTGTGTGTGCTGCGTTATTGTTATTTCTTATTCCCCCCTCTCTCTCTCTCTGTTCATTGCTGTTGTCACTTTTGCTTTCTGCGCCCGATCTGCTTTTGGTTGCCTTTGTTGCAGTTCCCATACACAAATTGGTCAGCCCCCAATTTGTTATCTATCGACCCCGAAAGTAAAACTCTGTGGCCTTATCAAGACCTCGCACATTGGCAAATATTTGTCGAGTGTTTCTTGTGTTTTCCGAGTGTCTCTTCTGTCTTGCCCGAATGGCCATTAGCCTAAGCCTCTGCCTAGTCGAGCTCATTAATAAATGTCAGGTATGGAGTTTACACAACCATTTGGCAGTCCTATACGATCAATAAGGGATTTAGACAGTCAGACAACACAAAATTGAATGCAAAATCAAAATAGGAACAGCAACAAGAGATGTCTACAATCTGTTGAAATCTGAATACTCTAACAGATCGCAGGAATATGCCAGGCAATAATATATATTTGAAATTAAATGTAGTAAAAGTTTACTCATTTATTCCAACACAATTTTAATTGAAGAAGTTCGATAAAGATTTGGCAAACAATCTGTCTAGGATCTCTTAACCAACTAGATCATCTTTAAGCAGGTATAAACGATCAATATCGGTTTGTGTATGACATAAAATGAAGTAGAATGAAACACGGGATAATACTAAAATATTTCATTGGCGGAAGATTGGTTGAAGCTTATTAGGAAGAAGTTCTTGTATAATTTATAGAAATTAACTTTGGTTCAAAAGGTCAATTATTGAGTGTGCCTTTCAGGAATAAGGCTGTCTATAAGGTTCCCATAAAATCGATTCTAATGTTTTTCATTGTTTTCCTTCCTTCATATAATTATACATTTTGGGTTATTGCGACTTTGGTAAAGTGATCCCTTCATGTAAAACCGTTTATATAATTAAGTGCATTGTAATCACTTGAATAAATATGATTCATCCAAACAATAAGCATTACTGTTTCGAGCAGGTGAAGTTATTTGATTAAGATATGAAAATAATTTGGTATCATATCTATGTTCCCAATTATACAAATATGCCACCAAAAATGCCGTAAGTCCTGTCCAAGAGTATATATATATATGTTAAGGTGTCTTCCGAGACCTGCTCACCTAATTCCAAACGAATGCCAGAACAAAGATAACTGCAGTGGGGAAGGGAATAAAAGCTCAATTGAATTGAAATTGAATTGAATTGTTTACCCAAGATATGCGCGCGTACGGAATACGCCTTTGAATGCCTATGCAGAGCCCCCACAATAGCTGTGCATTGTCTTAGCTAATCGCTTAAATTGTAACCAGGTTCAAAAGCCCCCCACACACACACGCACAGACACAGAGAGAAGGGCAATAAACAAACTCCCCGCACTCTCTGGCCACACTCGCCCCACGCTATACTCACCGCAAGCGCTTGGCCTCATCGATGAATGGACGCTTCTGTGATTCGGTGAGCAATTTCCACTCGGCGCCCAGGCGCTTTGAAATCTCCGAATTGTGCATTTTGGGATTGTCCTGGGCCATTTTGCGCCGTTGTCCTCGGGACCAGACCATAAAAGCGTTCATTGGTCGTTTAATGTGGTCATGATGGGAGCTGCCATTGGAGTTGTTGTTCTGCTGCTGCTGCTGTTGCTGCTGTTGTTGTTGCATTTTGGGCAACGTTGTTGGCAGCGGCGGAGGTGGAGGCGTCGTTGTGGCTGCACCCATTGTCAATGTTGTTGCTGTTGAAGCGGCCAGCGGCGGAGACAGGCTGCTGTTGCTGTGATGACTGTGACTGCTGCTGCCGCTGCTCGTATACCCATTGCTGTTGTGACTGTGACTGTGATTGTGACTGTGACTGTGACTCTGGCTGTGACTGTGACTGCGGCTCAGCAGCGCAGAGATGCTCGTCATGGCGTCAGGCAGGCGGAAGGCGGGATCTGGGGGGAATTGGCTTGTCTGTCAGGTGAGTAGCCCGATTGTCTGTTGTCCGCCGGGAGCACTCGGGTGGGGACAGCTGCAGCAGTGCTGAAATGCAAACGGTAATAGAGTTCAATAGATACGCTTTGTATTGTGACCCAACTCAGGGGGTCAGGAAGCCGGTTGCATTCTTTTGCAAGAAGGGAAATAGGAATAGAAGAGTTGTGGGGAAACTAGGAAATTCCAAGGAACTTCACCTATGCGATATGTATGTTGACAGTAGCAGATATGTTAGTTCCTGGAACTACTAAGCTATTTATTCCTTCCGGCTTATCGGTTTAGTACAGTTTCAGATATAGTCAAGGCCATTGTTATAAATAACAAGTTGAGCTCAAATTTCAAATTAAATATTTAAATAGATAAGAATTTTTGAAAACCAGAAGAACTTGGTTGAAACTGAAGTACAAATATTGGCTGTTTTTTAAAGTTTATATTAGTAGACTAGGCTTCAAAAATTTATTATATGAACACTTGTTTTTATGTGCCAAATATGTACATTCGATTTTATCATTTTTTTTAGAAACATAACTCATTGAAATTTGAATGATTTTTAAAATTAATTGGAATGAATATAGCAAAGTTATTCTCGAGTGGATGTAATAAAAGAAAGATAAAGTGTATAAAATGAATCGAATAGAATTAAAATTTAAAATATTAAGTTAGAATCCCCTAGAAAACTGAATAATATGCATTATTTATATTGCATATTATTAAATTATAAAATCATATATATTATTTACAGTACATTCATTCTAAATAGTGTTCCCTTTATTTAAACTAAAAACTAATAAAATAAACAGTAAATCCAATCAATATACTTTGTTGTCAGCTTGATATCAGTGGCAGTAGCAGATATATCAATCAAACATTGATCAAACAATCAACGAATGATTCACAATGAACAAACAAAACAAGCAATTTATTGTAATAATAAGAATTAGCTAACCTTTTTTTATGAGTCGTAAGCTTGATGAGTAATTCCGAATAAAGCTTTGATATATTCGATTGATTCAGAAAAAATTGGACAAACACTTTCAATATGTTAAAACTTCAATTGCTCTTTGAACTTGGCTTAATATTGATATATGGGATCGACCATATATACTTCAATATATAGTATGATAGAGGAGAACAATAACTGTTATTGAAGCGCGATCTTAACACTTGACAAAGCGGCACTTGAGGCAGCGCTTCCTTTGTACACCGAGTGACGAGCGAGTTCGTTGCCGGAGCCGGAGCCGGTGCGTCCGTGTCGAGTGCGCGACAATTTCGATTTGAAACGAGACACACACATTCTTTGGCCCGTGGACTGCAGCACCAGCAGAAGCAGCAGCACCAGCACAAGCACAAGCGCAGTCCACAATCTATGGAAGGCATGCGAGACTTGCGACAGTTGGTGGCCAGGCGAAAACACCAAACAAAATGTGTCTCGGTGTTTGTGTGTGTGTGCGTGTGTGTGGGGGTAAATTTGTTATTGTATTGCCTTGTCACAGGAGCGAGTGAGCAGTGCTTGCACTCTGTATGAGTGAGAGAGTGCGCAACAGCGAGTGGGAGTGCAAGAGGAACAGGGAGAGCGAGTGCGCGACGGGTGTTTGTAGAGTTTTTATTCTGACACCTCACGGAGGACGCTGCTGCGACGCCAATGCGGCGGCTAAGTGATAAAATTTGCTGCTGCTGCTCCTCTCTTCTTCCTCCCCCTTCCCTTCCCTCCCTTACCTCCGCTCATTGTATGTGTGTGTTTGCTCATGTTGTCGAAATTGTCTTGTGCTCTTGTTGTGCGTTTTGTTTGACCATTTTTGTTTGTCCTGAGTCCCTTTCTTGCCCAGCCAGCGATAATATCAGATACGCGATATTTGCTCGCTTTCCTTATTGTCAGACGAGATAATCTCTCCCGAAAATACCAAACATATTCCCTTATTTCCCTTATCAATTCGCCCAGACGCCTTGTTTGCCACCGCAATCGATCGGAGCGACGATCGGGAGTAGATCGGGTGTGTTTGCATGCATCGTGGATGGATGTGTTGTATACCCTTTGTTTTGTTGAGGAATAAGGGGAATCAGGGGAACAGTGCTCAATTGATTTCCACGAATCGTACAGGAAATTAGTCATTTTGGAATCTCAATTAATTTCCGTATAATCGGGGTCATAAATCTGTTAAACTTTAGGGTTCAATTGGGAGTCAAGTGATGAACTCGGACAATCCCTTACCTGAATGTCAAATGATATGGATTAATCCTTCATAAATAGATTCTTTCATTTATAAATAAAGTCAAGTACAACAATATATATTGTTGTCATTGTATATTATATTAATGTGGATTCAATTAATAATTGTCGATTGAAAACAAATGTTTTTAGATATTTTACAACAGTTAATACACAATTTCATTAAATTCTACAACATTTACCCAAACTTTAATTATGTACAAAAACAGGAAAGAAAGGCTGTCTTCACAATGTTAAGATTTTGGGACAGCTTTCACTTATTCTTCCTTTTCATTATTGTATATAACATATAAAATAAAAAAGTTTCATCTTGTAGATTGTTAATTTGTTCTTCGACAGCTTTAAGAACTCTAATTAGGAAAGTTAAATTATATTCGATGAACACCTTCTTGTTAACTGAAAACTATAGGATATGGCTTTCTGTTATTGATTCTATTATTGATTCTATCTATTAAAAGTCATTGTCAGACAGAAATATTTGATTTCAATTCTCCACGGTTAAAAAAGAACCTTCTCTCATTCTGCAATTCTTTCTAACTTCACATTTCAAATAGGTTTTCCCGCCAAAATGCTAGGAACTTGAATAGAACATTGCCAACTCTGCGCAGGCGTCGCTCTCCAAAGCGCTGTGTAGACTTCTCGCACTAGCAATGTGCCCGCTTTTGAGTGGAGGTGTGGGGGAAGGGCATGCAGCAGCCAATGCCGCCACCCCCGCGCTGCCACTGCCACTGTGGTGACAATAAAAATGGCAGCGCTATCAACCGTTTTCCCAGACTCCCCCTGAGTGTGTGAGTGTGTGTGCGACTACGTTGCGCGCATGTCGACGCTGCGAGTGGCGCCTCGGCCAATGGCATAGACAATGCTAGTGCGGAGTGGGAGCTGGGCCTGGCGCTGCGGCTGCTTAGACGCGTTCTCAATGGCGAAGGTTGGCGCTGCTTTTTATCATCGTTTTTTATCGTTTTTGTTTTGCATAGCAGCCGAATGCATTTTATTGGCCAAGGCGCAGGGCCAAAACAATGGCACAGCAACTGGTGGCACTTGGCTGAGCATGCTTCCGCCCTCAGCCCCTCTCGCACTGTACCCCCTCACTATCTGCCCCTGCTCTCCCCTCCTCGTTGAGTGTTATCGTGCCCTGGCACACTATGCCAGCTGCCATTTGTTCTCGCATAATGGACATTTCGGCTGTTTCATTATGCCCCCGACTGCAGCACAATGAGCTCGGCTGCGGTCTCCGTTTCGGCAGTGCCAACTAGCGAAAATTGCGCTACTTTGTGGCAGTTGGAGTGCCCCTCTCCGTCTCTCTCCCGCTCGTCTCTCTCTCCATTTTCACTCTCTATGATTGCCATAATTTTGGGTATTTTTCGAGGCACTTTTTGCGGGTATCAGTGGGTGCTGCTGGCCCTGCAGCCTCGCATTGTCCTGCATTGTTTGCACTGCAGTAATTTATGGAGCAGACGTCCTGTCCGGGTCCTCGTCCATTTCCATTTGCGGGTGAAAGTTCTGCGTTTGAAATATGCAAATGTGGCGCGAGCTAAGCGTGATTTGTTTGCTATGCAGACGGGAGGCTGATGCTATAAGTGGGGCGACTGGGGATGCAGAGACTGACTGGGCTATTGAGGCTGGTAGTGAAAACGGTGTCGTTAAAATCTGATCATTGGGTTGATGAATGCTAATTAAGTGCACCAGAACAGTAAAAATGGCAGATAAGCAGGTCGTTTGTTGCAGTTTTGAACACGTGACTCTTGAATAAACAATAAATCGAAAGAAAAAGGACCGCTGATCCCCGCAAGGCGTCCGCATTTATCAGCTTCTTTCTACTTTTTAAAACGAAAAAACCGTTTAAAACCGTTGGCCACAGACAGGGCAGCGCTGTCAACTAAGCAGTCCTCTGCTTCGTGGATCGGACTCATCCGGGAAACCTACTGGGTTCGTGTCTTGGGAAAAGAACTCCTTTAGTGAAAAAACAAGAGCAGTTTTCATTTGGAATAACGGCAGTTTTTTTCAATTTTCAATTCACGATTGCGGCAAAACCAGGCGAGCGCCACCGGTCACAGTAAACATTTTCATTGCATACTTTCAGGAGGTATGGTGACGAGCGAGCAATAGATGGCGCTCTCTTTTCCACAAACACAGACAGTGCTACCCATCAGCAATTGAAATGGCAATTGCTGTCACTGTGTGATCACGCCATCTAGCGGTAGGCTGTGCAACACATCTAATTCATTTTCAATCGCCTCTAGCGCTGTTTTGATGAAGCTCAAAATTGTAAACGTTGCTAGCGCCATCTAATGTTGAGTATGAAGTATGAGAAGAACACCCGTTGGAAAAAGTTCGTTGTGTCGAAACCAATTGGAATTTATTTACCGTTGAATTTTTTCGCATGTTTCTCACTACCTTTTCCCCCCTACACACTCTTCAAGAAGTGAGTGCTGCAAGTGTATTTCGCTAATTGCGGCTGCGTTTAAAACAGCGTAAAATTAATTAAATTTGCCACGATTTGTTTGCACCTCGATTCGCACTAATTAGTGGCCACGACAGCAGCGACGCCAGCGCCAGCAGCGACGGTAGCGACGGTTTTTTAATTCCTTTGAGTTGTTGCCGCTGCTTGAGCAAAGGAGCAATGCCGATTGGCCGCCGCAAGGGGAAGTTGACTTAATTAGGAAGCGTTTAACGCTTAGCGTTCTGCGCGTTTTTGCGCGCTTTTGACTTTTGTCAGCCTCCTTAGCGTTCTGCCCAACTCCAGAATAAGCTGAACTTATAAAACTCCCTCTCTCGCAATCTCTCTCCCCCTCTCGTACACTATCTCTCTTTGTCGCTCGCTCTGTCTACTCCCTCGCTCACTGCTCTTTTACTTGTTCGTTCTTTTTTACCATATTTTATTTGTAAGAAAAACTTTTCAAAGAAAATTCGAAGAGGTTTTCAAGTTTTTGATTTAATATTCCAACTTCTAAAGCAGCTTCAGCACTGTAGTAAGGGTATCTGTGCTTCGGTGTCTCTCCCCTTCTTCTGCTCTTCTCCTCTTGCTCTTCCCACACCTGCTTCCCTTTCTCCCTTCACCCATAAAAATGCATTTGTATCTTTTGATAATGCGCGTTTTTTATTTCAGCACTTTGCTGCTTTACTTTTTGTTGTATTTTGTATGTTGTTGTTGTGTTGTTTTTGTTGTTGTTGTATATGTGTAGAATTTAAATACATTTAAATTTATGCTATGCACTTCGTTCAGCGTTTAAAACATAAAAAATTGCACCGCTCGTTGTTCTGCATTTCGCTCCTCCCTCTCTCTCCATCCTTCTCTCGCTCCCCTCTCTCCCTCCCCCATCTTTGCTCTGCCTTAACAAAGCTTATCCTTAGTTTACAACTCGAGGCTTAACTGTAAAGTTGGCTACATTTTATTTAGCTCTAATCTCGCTTTTTTCCCGCTTAGGTCATCGACAGGTTCAGCTCCTCGCTGCCGTTGGACGATGGCGGTCAGAAGATCACTGTCAGCGGACGCCGAAAGTCGCTGGCTCCACCGGCCGCACTGCCAGCTACCCCTCCGCCTCCTCCACTGCCGCCAGCCAATGCTGAGGCGCCGGCCACGCCCACGCCTACACCGCCCACCGCACTGGCCAATTGGCCGCCATATTGCTGGGCATACTGATGAGCATAGTCCAGGCCAACATCGCTTGGAGAATGCAGATGCGGCTTCGCTTCCACCTGCCCTCCGCCTCCATCTAACTGAGGCGTGGCATCACGCTCGTCCAGCCCGCTGCTGCTGTTGTTGTTGTGCGAGCTGCCGCCAGCACTGCCACTGCCTCCAGCGCCACTGCTTGCCATGAGCAACTGTTGCTGCTGCTGCTGTTGTTGTTGTTGTTGCTGCTGTTGCTGTTGCTGCTGATGATGCGCCGCCGCATGCTGCTGTGCCCCATAGATCTTGGAAATGTCAAAGGCATAGTTGGCACGATCCTGGTACATCTTGGAGTCGAAGTAGGCCTTGGTCAGCACGCTGGGATCCAAGTAGGCGCTGTATGCGCTCGCCTGCCCGCCCGCCGCAGCAGCTGCGGCATTGCTCAGATATGAACTGCGCTCCAGGGCAGCGAACTTGTCCATCTGCCCAGAGAGAGCCTGCAGAAGAGTGGAAGAGAAAGAGAGAGGGTTAAGAATAAATCAGTTTTCACAAGAAACAATTTAACTCTTCTTATTCATGTTAGTAGTTAGCTTTGTCAAAGAAAGAAAGAATTCGTTGAAGGTTTTACTTAAGATAACAAAAGTACCTACATACAGTGTTGGAAGAAATAATAGAAACAACACTTGCACCTGGACGAAAATCGAAATCGCTCATTATGTACAAGCACTATATGCATGAAATTGGCATCATATAGAAGGCTGATAACTGTACTTTAATATGCGACTTGTTTCGAGTTGATGTGACCATTGACACTTTAGCAATCTGCCTCTAAAGGAAAAAACTGCCTTATGAACTGGAAAAAATATAAGGAACAAGCGACATTTTTTTGAATATTTTTCGTTTTTTTTTAGTAAATTCTAAAACATAAGGCATGCATTCAATGCTTTTAGATAAGTCTAACTAAGAATGACCAACTTTGTGGAAAAATTCTGTACAATTAACATGTAATATGAAGAAAAGGTCACAGAGGTCACTGCCCACCTGTATAGCGCAATATTGTCAACATTTTTCCTTATTTTCGGGTTTAATGCCTCTAATCTCTTTCTTTTATTACTCCTCACTTGTGATCTATCAGATTTGAGTCCGGGGATGGGTCAAACCGCTCAAATTTATTAAGTTTCTGATCTTGCACCCATGGCCTAGGCAGATTTGAGGCAGGTTTGGGGCCATTATACCCCATAAACCCCCGTTTTATCCGGACTTTTTCCTAGGCATCACGTTCTTTAGTGTGTGTACGAAGTCTGGAGCCCACATTTGTTCCTATATCAAGAATATCGCACCAACAACAGAGGGGCAAATAATTTCCATAGAATGACATTTACACCACAAATGGTGTGGGGGGCTTGGAATCGGAATCAGTAGTTTTTGGACGTCTTACGTATAGTTTTCCATTAGATATAAACAAATTTAAGTTAGTTTCATCAAACCACAGTATTTTTTTCCAATTTTGGTGCACTATTTTTTGATTTGCGGAACATAGCCTTTTAACGATATTTTCCTTACTGAGCGGTGGAACCTTCCCAGCTGACTACCCGTCTGAATTTTTTTTAATCAGTCTTTTACTTATTGACCGACTACACACTATCGCCTGCAAGGTATTCTTCTACTCCCTCGACGAAAAAAAGGCGGTAAAATGTGAGTTCATACAATGTTATGACCCCAAACCTGCCTCGAATCTGCCTAGTACATGGGTGCAAGATCAGCAACTTAATAAATTGGAGGGGTTTGAGCAGTCCCCGGGCTCAAATCGGATAGAACACGTGTGAGGAGTAATAAAAGAAAGGGATTGGATGCATTGAGTCCAAAAAATAAGGAAGAACTTTGACAGTATTGCGCTATACAGGTGGGAAGTGACCCCTGTGACCTTTTCTTCATATTACACGTTAATGGAACCGAATTTTTTCACAAATTCGGTCATTCTTAGCTAGACTTACCTTAAAGTACTGAATACAAGCCATTTTTTAAGAATTCACAGAAAAAAACGAGAAATATTCAAAAGAATTTCGTTTGTTTCTATTATTTTTTCCAGCTTAAAAGGGATTTTTTTTCTTTAGACGCAGATTGCTAAAGTGTCAAAGGTCGAATCGACCTGAAACAAGTCGCATATTAAAGTACAGTTATCAGCCTTCTATATGATGCCAATTTCATGCATATAGTGCTTGTACATAATGAGCAATTTCGATTTTCGTCCAGGTGCAAGTGTTGTTTCTATTATTTCTTCCAACACTGTATGTATTTACATATACATACATATATAATATATACTTATGTATGTATATTTAGAAGAAATTTGAAAGCATAAGATACTTTTGTATCTTTAAAATACTTTTGTACCGAAACCCGATTTTTTAGTTTTTGAGAAATTTGCATGCTTAAGATACATTTGTATCTTTAAGATACATTTGTACCGCAACCCGATTTTTAGTTTTTGAGAAATTTGCATGCTTAAGATACATTTGTATCTTTAAGATACACATGTACCGCAACCCGATTTTTAGTTTTTGAGAAATTTGTATGCTAAAGATACATTTGTATCTTTAAGATACATCTGTACCGCAACCCGATTTTTAGTTTTTGAGAAATTCGCATGCTTAAGATACATTTGTATCTCTCAGATACATTTGCACCGCAACCCGATTATTAGTTTTTGAGAAATTTGTATGCTAAAGATACATTTGTATCTTTAAGATACATTTGTACCGCAACCCGATTTTTAGTTTTTGAGAAATTTATATGCTTACGATACATTTCTATCTTTAAGATACATTTGTACCGCTACCCGATTTTTAGTTTTTGAGAAATTTGCATGCTTAAGATACGTTTGTATCTCTCAGATACATTTGTACCCCTGCCCGATTTTTAGTTTTTGAGAAATTTGTATGCTAAAGATTCATTTGTATCTTTAAGATACATTTGTACCGCAACCCGATTTTTAGTTTTTGCGAAATTTGTATGCTTAAGATACATTTGAATCTTTAAGATACATTTGTACCGCAACCCGATTTTTAGTTTTTGAGAAATTTGTATGCTAAAGATACATTTGTATCTTTAAGATACATTTGTACCGCAACCCGATTTTTAGTTTTTGAGAAATTTGTATGCTTAAGATACATTTGAATCTTTAAGATACATTTGTACCGCAACCCGATTTTTAGTTTTTGAAAAAGTTGCATGCTTAAGATACATTTGTATCTTTGAGATACATTTGTACCGCAACTAGATTTTTAGTTTTTGAGAAATTTGTATGCTTACGATACATTTGTATCTTTAAGATACATTTGTACCGCAACCCGATTTTTAGTTTTTGAGAAATTTGCATGCTAAAGATACGTTTGTATCTTTGAGATACATTTGTACCGCAACCCGATTTTTAGTTTTTGAGAAATTTGCATGCTTAAGATACATTTGTATCTTTAAGATACCGTAACCCGATTTTTAGTTTTTGAGAAATTTGTATGCTAAAGATACATTTGTATCTTTCAGATACCTTTGTACCGCAACTCGATTTTTAGTTTTTGAGAAATTTGCATGCTTAAGATACATTTGTATCTTTAAGATACATTTGTACCGCAACCCGATTTTTAGCTTTTGAGAAATTTGTATGCTTACGATACATTTGTATCTTTGAGATACATTTGTACCGCAACCCGATTTTTAGTTTTTGAGAAATTTGCATGCTTAAGATACATTTGTATGTTTAAGATACATTTGTATCTTTAAGATACATATGTACCGCAATCCGATTTTTAGTTTTTGAGAAATTTGTATGCTAAAGATACATTTGTATCTTTAAGATACATTTGTACCGCAACCCGATTTTTAGTTTTTGAGAAATTTGTATGCTTAAGATACATTTGAATCTTTAAGATACATTTGTACCGCAACCCGATTTTTAGTTTTTGAAAAATTTGCATGCTTAAGATACATTTGTATCTTTAAGATACATTTGTACCGCAACCCGATTTTTAGTTTTTGAGAAATTTGCATGCTAAAGATACGTTTGTATCTTTAAGATACATTTGTACCGTAACCCGATTTTTAGTTTTTGAGAAATTTGTATGCTAAAGATACATTTGTATCTTTAAGATACCTTTGTACCGTAACCCGATTTTTAGTTTTTGAGAAATTTGTATGCTTAAGATACATTTGTATCTTTCAGATACATTTGTACCGCAACCCGATTTTTAGTTTTTGAGAAATTTGTATGCTAAAGATACATTTGTATCAAAACTTTGATAAAGAAACAATTAAAAGAGTAATGAATAATTTGCATATTCTTTAGACGATACGAGATTGATCTGCTATAAAGAATTACTCATTTATTCAGCTTTATAGATTAAGTATTTTACTCATTTAAAAATACCAAATGCAATTAAAAAGGGGTTTAAAACCTGATTAGGGTTACACTTAGGGTTAATTCTCTGCTGAAGTAAACAATATTTTCAAGTTACTAAGTTATCATAAATTGTATATAATGAAGAATATTTTAATATTTATCTGCATATTATGCATACAATATAACTACATTTGTTTGCAGTATATATCTATATATATAAAATATATCATTAAATATAAAGTATAAGTCCTAATTTTGTATTTCCCTTGTCTAAGTTCGTAATTGATATAATACTTTTCTTATTTGAACTGTAAGTAATTTAAAGATACAATTCAATTGCAGTTAAACCTTAACAACCTTCTCGACTTTATGGTGGATCGGAGTAATTGGGGGTGCGGGTGCGGAACCCTTGTTTAGTGCAAATTGCTTAACACTTTTGCGGCTTTATTTGACCAACTAATTGTGGATGCAATGCGAACAAGCAACCTCCCCCGGAGAAACCACGAGCAGAGCGTCTCAATTTAATTTTATTTGATTTGCAATACGTTTTTCATTGCGACTGTAAGGGGGGGGAAGGGAGTGGGGAAGGGTATGGGTATGGCAAGAGTGGGACTGTTGCATGTACTGGCAATGCCAGCGGGTTCCTTCAGGGGAACGGGAAGAGCAGCGAGAACGGGTGCTAAGTGCGTCGGGGGTTGTTTTGCTTCATTTCCGTTTTGTTTTTTTGAGTGGTTGCGCTTGGCGAGGGGTTGCGCTCCCCGTTTTCGAGCACTTGGCTCTGGGCTATAATTATGTTGTTAACACATCATCATCATCGCCATCACCATCACCATCATCGTCATCCTCACAGTCGTCGTCTGTGGCAGTGGCAGAGGCAGTGGCAGCAACAGACAGCATGTGTTTTGGCCCGAAAGCGTTTTGGATTACAATTTGATTTGATTTGATTTGTGCCCAATTGGGAATTACCGTAGGATTGGTAAATATTTTGATGCTCGACGAATTAAGCGCAGTTTGTGTTTGGATTTCGGTTGTGTATGCTCTACCTCTCTCTCCCTCCTTCTCTCTCTCTCACTCGCTCTCTCTCTGTTTCCCTCTCATATTGGGCTGTTATTGTTGGCAGTTAATTGATTTAACTCGCGCCGCTTTCGGCTTGCCTCGAGTGGTTTGAGCCGCAAGGTGATTAGTAGGAGTGCAGGAGACAGAGGGGAGAGAGGGAAGGGAGTGTGGAAGGGCTGCCAGGCAGGTGTGGCAAGTGTCGCAAATGTTTTCTTAGTGCGCTGCACTCCTTTCTCTCTTTCGCTCTTTATTTCCAGCTGTGCAAACTATCTGCATGTGGCAGCAGTTTGCAGCGCGATATACCCTGTATATTCGCCTAGCTGGGTGTCTTGACTGGCTTCCCTGCTGCACTTTCTGCCAGTCTTAACTCTCTTTGTCTTTCTCTAGAGTCTTTAGCATTTCTTTTCTACATACTGAACAATTCAATTCACTCTCAAGTGCACTTGGGCTTTTGGAATGTCTTTAGAACTGCGCGCTGTATGGAGCTGTTAAATGTAGAAGAAGGAAGAGGAGGATGAAGAGGAGGTGTAGGAGAAGGAGGAGAAGAGGGGAGAGTGTGTGGCTTATAATGAGTGCCTACCAATACGCCCACTCGGCAATTTTCCTATACGTATTTCAGTCAGCTGCCTCCTCCTCCGAGGCTGAGTCCATTATTATTATTATTAATCCTATACGGGCAAGGGGCTGGGGAGGGAATAGTTACCGAACTGTGGCATATTATTAACCGCGCTGAGATACGAGAGGTTATTGTTGACCTGCCTTGTGCTGGCCTGGCTTTCAACACCCGCAACACAAGGCAACAAGGCAGCAAGGCAACGCATCACGGAGCGAGGCAGACATCAATCACAGCCTCAAATAGGCAGCCCCGGCTCGGGTCGGGAGCTGCAGCACAAAGCCAAGCAACAGTCATGACTTTTAATGGGTTGTTAATACAGAATGGGAGTGTGTGGGAGGGGGTGTGGCAGAGGGTGGGGCTGTTAGCTGTAGTTGCCTTCTTTGAGGCGCCTGAGGAAGAGCAGCTCCAAAGGTTGCAAGCTTAGCTGAGCTGGGCGGCAACTAGACACGCCCACAAGGGCTGTAGGTGAGTGTGCGGGTGTGTAAATGTGTGTGTATTAATATGTGTGTGTATGAGTGCGTATGTATGTGTGTATATACTTATTTATGTGTGTGTTTAAGTAGACTGTGTGTGCCTGTTTCAGTTAAAGTTTTAATTGCCACTTGTATACCCTGTACTCAAAGCAGATGGGCATGCCAGTTCACCCGAAGTACTGCTGCCTGCCTTGCTGCTTCCCTTGCACCCTTCCGCCTGCAACTCTTGCGCCTCCAGCTGACCCTGAGAGGCAGCCTGGGCAGCACCTGCCTGCGCTCTCTGTTTGTTTTCTTGTCGTCCTGCTTATCAGGCCGGGGGGATCTGCAGGACTAAACGTGTAATGACATGTTGCAGCGCGTTGAATCCTGAGCATGACATATCACAATGCTTAACTGGATGCCAGGATCAGGGCAGAGCGTGCAACGTGCAATGCGCAACGTGCAACGTGTCGCGCTTAGTCACGCTCGCGCCCCTCATGTTTTCCGCCTTTTAAAGTGGGCGTCTGCGGCGGGGCGTGTGTAATTATGTTATTAGGGCGACCCGGGTCGATCAATATGTTATGTATAATTGGACAACCGTTGGCTACCGTGTTGGGAACAAGGTTCTCCCTCGTTCCGCACTCACCTGCGTTGAGCCCGGCGACGAGGTCTGCGTGAGATGGCTGCCCAGGTGATAGGCCGCGGCTGTGGGACCCGGGGCGAAGTAGCCCGGCGAGATGCCTGCAAGAGAAAGAGAGAGAGAGAGAGGGAGAGATGAGAGTGGGTTAAATAGAGAGAGAGAGGTGAAGAGAGGGGGAGAGAGTCACTTAAAAATGGCCAAGCAGTAAGTTTACAGCAATTACCACAAAGGTTTCTTGCGTTTCTTTTTTTCGGCTCTGTTGTCTGCTTAAAATAATTGCCACTCGAAATATTTGCCGCTTAACCCGTTCCCACTCAGTGCCACGCCCCCCTCCTCCGCCTGCCTCGAGACATAATTGTGCGCTGAATCAGCTATTTCGGAGTGCAACTCTGATGGATGCCACGACTATTACCAATTTCCCTAAACGGTAAACGGTAGTCGGGTACCTGTCCCCACCCCACTCCTGCCCCCCTTAACCCGCCTTCGATAATTACTAGCGCCGCCTTTTGAGCCAGACAAGGCAGATAAAGAAAAGATAAAGACGCGCCACAAAAACACTTTTCATTCATGGCATTATCGCATCGGGATGCTGCGGCAATTAAAATTCAAACAGAGGCGGCAGCAGAAGAAAGCGAATGCCCTACAGGGTATGTCGAGTAGCAACATTGAAGTCTTCTTCGCATTGTTGTGCCACGAATAATGCTGGATTAGGTATAGCACGATACTTGAACTGGCTGTTGAAGTCTTGTAGAGATACCAAGCTGACAAAGCCAGATTTGATTTCGATTTGGCATTGAATGTAATGAAATTTTAGAGATTGTAGGAATGTTTGCTAAGGAATGGTTTGCAAAATCTATTCAGATTTAAGAGCTTAAATTTATAGTAATCTAAGAGAACTATATCAGCTCCTCATTATCTATATGTATGTTAAAGTTCAGTTGGTTTAGAATCTTAATACGCACGAAGATCATAATAAAGCTTTTAAGTAAAAGTTAAAGAAATACCTTATATACTTTCTACGAAAATGTAGTATAATAAAATAGCCTTTCAATTGGCTAAGACCTTAAAATATTGTATAATAAAATACTCTTTAAACAGACTGAGACAGTTAAGAGTTTGTAAATATCCTTCAAACTTGCTTTACTATTAGTTCCTTTCAAGTTAATTCTATCAAAGAATATCTATTCTTTTCTATTCATATACTATCTTGAGAAAAACTACGACAGTTCTAGATTAATTTATAAATACATATATTCCTATACTTTGATTCTGCTTATCATATACCATACACATTCAAATACCCTTTTCAGTTGACCTAACTTCAGTTTTGTCAACTCTTCGAGATTCATTTGATTTTCTCTTATGAATTGTCAGCTTCCTTTGCACATCTTGATGTATTCAATTAATTCATGCCCCAAACATATGGCAGCAGATCTCTTTCTTTCGCGCTGTGTGCCATCTCTTTCACTCGCGGCCATCTTTGCATTGTGTCGCGTGTGTGCGCTGAGCCGCAAGGCAAACAGGCTCGACGCTAATTCGTTTTATTTATTACGCATTTCCTAGCATTTTTATTATCATTTCCGAGGCGCATAAATCATCCGCATGGCTGGCATTGTCCTTAGGAAGAGAGTCGTGAGTTCTGGCTCTGGGACTGGGGGCAGTTTGCTGGTGGCAGTTTACTGGTGGCAGCCGCCTCCGCCGACGCACAAATTCGCTGAACCCAAGAAAACTAGCGTTAAATTTGGGCAAAAAGTGAAGCAGCAACGGCAAACGTGACAAATGCTAATTTAAAACCTCCCCCCACAAGGCAAAGAAAACTATGCGCCACCCCCTCTTTCCCCTTCCCTGCATTCCTCCCATTGTGAATGAAAACTTATGCTTGCCTGTCTGTCTGTTGAATGAGTTGTTAAGCCAGGATGATGACTTCACAGTTTGTCAGGACATGCGAACGGGTAGTTCCTGCCTCGTCCCTCCTCCCACAACCACCCACTTGCCACAAGTGTGGGGCAGGGCGAGGGGAAGAGAGAGATGTGGTTGAGTTTGTTGTGGCAACAAAAGCCATAACCAGTAAGGCAGTCGAGTGTGCCGATAGTTTGTCATATTCCCTTCCCTGACTCTGCCCCGCCCCGCTTCACCCTCTATAGGGTCTGGGTGGAGCAGCATATATCGTGCCACATTGACGTTAGTCTTGGCTTGCCACTCTGCCTGCTTTGCATAGGTTTGCTTATTGTTTTTGCCTGCACTGTTAGGGTGCCCTCGGGAGGGGGGCGCCATTATGTGCAGGCTTACATGCAATTTCAGGCGGTTCAAATGGATTTACGAGTGGAAATTTAATTATTATTGTTTGTTTTACTTGACATTATTTTATTGTATATAAAGAAGTAAATATCTCTGTTTTCAATCTACGATATTATTTTTGTTATAGTTATTATTATATTATTATTATATTATTTTTATAAAATAGGTATTATTTTTTATATTTTCATTTGTTGTCAAAATATTTTTATTATTATTTTCTATAGAATTATTTTTTCTTTTATTATTATTATTGTTGTTTTATTGGATCATTGAAAATGGTCAAATAAGGGTATACTAACTTTAGCAAATGTATGTAACAGGCAGAAGGAGGCGTGGGAGACCCTACAAAGTATATATATTCCTGCTCAAGATCACTAACCGAGTCGATTAAGCCATGTCTGTCTGTCTGTCCGGGTGTCCGGATGTCCGGATGAACACACAGATCTCAGCTATTTTAAAGGCTAACGTAACGATATTTCTTTTAAGTAATAGTATCGTACAATTGTGGACTCTTTACGTTTAAAAAAATGTCGAAGGGTGTCCCACTGCCGCTCGACTGTTGCTCTTATATATATTATATATTAAGTATTATTATTATTTTTTTTAAATATTTTTAGTTTTTTTTAATTTATTGCTGTTAAATCCTTCTGTCTCATTAAATCTGCTATTATATTATAGAATATATTTTATTGAATATATTCATTTGATTTTTTGTTCATTAAAGCCAATTTTCAAGGTTCCCCCCTAAAGATATCAAAATATTATAGACTGTAAACATTTATGTATTACAATAACCCAAGAAACCCTTCAACTGGCAACTATTTGCATTGCAGAAGGAGCTAGTCAAGTGCTTACCTGCTCGAAGCGCCTCCACGGGAACCGATGGATATGGCATGGGATACGGGTAGCCATCGCGTCGCAGGGCTTTGGGCTTGCGTCTGGGTCGATATTTGTAGTCTGGATGCTCCTTCATGTGCATGGCGCTGCAAGTGCAATTGTACAGTAGAGATAGATGAGCAAGTAGAGTCTAGAAAGGGGTATAGTAAGAAAAGGGAGTTGAACTTACCGCAAACGTTTGGCCTCGTCGATAAAAGGACGTTTCTCCTCCTCGGTGAGCAGTTTCCATTCGGCACCTGTGGAGGGAGAGAGACAGATAGAAGATACATGCTTAGAGATATTTAATGTGAAAAGTCGTTAATCCATTAGATACTTTTGTTGGGGCACTTGAAGCCTCTGTCCACAATGGGGCACGCACTCATGGCAACCTGCCACAGAAGTGCAGGCACATCAACATCATTTCCTAGCAGGCAAAGGATACCAAATGCCAAACAATGTTTCAGCTCCATCTCTCTATCTCTCTCTATATCTTTCTCTCTCTCTCCCTCTCGTTCTGTGGCTGTTGCTGTTTCTGTTCAGTCTGCTGTTTGTCCTTGTCTATTCGGCCACCATTGTTGTCAGTTTTGGCATTGTCATTTGTTGTTGTCCTTGTTTGTTGTCCCGTTGCCTGTTTGTCAGCTCCGTCAGTCGAGACTCCCCCTACCCCTACCCCTCTCTTCTCCCTCTGCTTCTAGCAGGCCCATTCAACCCTGGCTCGCAGCAAGTCCTGGCTGAGGATAATGGCCCAAAACCCAAACCAGCAGGTGGTGTGGGCCCATTTGGGGGCGTGCTTTTGTCCCGCTTCCTGTCTCTCCTCCTCCTTCCCTCTCTCTCGTTCTCTTGCTCTCTCTGTCTCTGGCACATGCACGTGCCACATACTCATAAGTGGCAAGTGGCAGGCAGGCAGAACTGAGGCCATTGTGCCCAGAAATTGCAAATGTTTTTAAGTAAATGTAAAATGTTATAATGACATGTGTCATAAGGCGGCTGATAAGGCCGAAGGGAGACGACTGCCGAGAGTGTCCTTAGCCACAAATGAGGCGACAAATGTTGCTGTACCATGTCAGCATCAGAGAGAAGTAGGTATTTATGTGGTATATAGTGTATAAACAAATTGAAGCTTATTTCTCTTTTAAAGATGTTTCAAAAATTTAAAATGTGAAATAAAAATGGAGTAGAATTAGTTGCATGGATAGAGATAGACTACAGAAAGAGTTAATAAAGAGTAGAAATAAAGTAGAGATATAGTAGAGAGAAAGAGCAGACATAGAGTAGAGATGGAGTAGAAAGAGGGTAGAGATAGAGAAAAGATAGAGTAGAGATAGAATCACAGAGAAACTATAAAGAAATAGGCTAAAGATTGATAGATAAAGATAGAGACGATATAGACAGATAGAAAGAGATAAAGTAGAGATACAAAGACAGATAATAAAAGTAGATATACAGTTAAGATATATTAATAGTGTAGATATATACATATATAGTGTATATATAGTCTAGATGCATGACATAGACAGAATGATGGCCTCAAATTGGCGCAGATGTATCTAATAAACTCTTAGTAGTTCCATCTCAGTTATCTCTGTGTTTATCTACCTCATTATCTCCTTATATCGATTCTCCTGCTACTCCTTCTTCCATTATATCCCCCAGCTAAATAAGATAACGCTTCAAGCTAATTGTTTTCAAATAAAGAAATATTGCAACAGATTGTTGCTGAATTAGTTGAACAAAAAGTCGAACAAAACAAACTCAGGGTAAATGGAACTAATTAGTTATTACGTGTAATTTTAGTGGCTCTCGGGTGGATTGTATTGTGGGGCAACAAAGAGCCACAAAAAGCGAACTGGGGGGAGGCCAAGAAATAAGACACACACACACTCACACACACACACACAGGATAACTATAACAATAAGTGCCAGACAAAAGCACAAACAGTTGTCAGCCCGGCCTGGGGCAGGAGAACGCCCACTTATAACCGGCAGCTGGTGCTGGTAAAACACTAATTTATAGATACATTGACAGGCAGTCCAAGAGGCAAGAGACAGAGGCAGGAGGCGAGTGGCAAGTGGCATGTGGCAAGTGGCAACTGGACGTCAAATGCGCAACGCCAGCTCCTGGGCACGACACCTTAGACGGGGCCAGAATTCACATAATAATAAACAAGACAGCTACAGGCAGAGAGAAAGAGCAAGACAGGGGAGAGGGCAGAGAAGGAGGAGAAGGGAGAGGGGAAGGGAGTGGGAAGTATCTACAAGTTGTGCAGTTGAATAAACTAAGGAACGCAAACAGGGGCCTGAGTTGACATGCCACAAAAGGATGACAATCGACAATGTCTGGCGTCAGTGTGGCCACCCCTCAGCTCCACATACCCCTGCCCCTGTCCCCCCTTATCTACCCAAAGCTGCTCTGAGTGGCCAGCTTAATAATTGATATGAGAAACAAGCACTAGAGAGCTCCCTGTGTTGCAACTGACGGAGTGCGACTCAGGCGTAATTAACAAGTTTTTCCCGCCCGGAAAACTGTTGGAAAACTGCTAAGCGACAGTGTAAATATTTGAGGGACGCTCGTCGGCTCCAGTTGCAGTTTGCAGTTCACACAGTTCACAATTGCTCTGCGACTACTCGGCTTGTCAGGCCCCGCCCTCGCCCTGAACCCGCCTTGCCTTATCCACAATTTGTTTAGTTTTGGGACAATGCGAGAGTTGAGAACTTTGGAATACAATACAATCATACTACTTAGGGGATTAGCAGGCATCTCCGGGGTCTGTTTACACACTGACTGGCGCCCCACTCGAGGCTGAGCTCATAACTTGACCAGAAGATTTGAACTTGAGAAGGGGGAACGAACTGGGGAGGCCGGCGGAGTTTATTTTGGTAGTGTGAAAGTGTTTTCAGGAGTATTACGAAGATGAAACTATCTAACAAAAGACTGAGCTTAACTATTCTACGCTTCAGATTTACTTCTCCGATACGCCTCTGCTGCAGATTCCAAACTCCAGGCCCGTCTCTCACACACCTGTCAATTGCCAGAACATTCCCCTTTTTGCCAGGCAAACTAATCAATTGTTTGCGCCTTGTTGTGCAACAATGGAAGGCAGCATTTTGGAAGGGGAGAAGTGGGTGGCTTGCAAAGGCTTGAGCCTGTTCGACCTTTTGTCCTGCGGCCCCCAGTCGTAGTCGTGGCCTTTGTTCGCCGGCAGCCGTCAGTCTGTCGAGTCAGTTGAGTCATCGATTCAGCTCGTCTAACAATATTTAATATCCCCCCAGGATCGGGGCGTGTACCGAGGTCCTTGATTAAAAAACAGCAGCAGCAAACCAAATCGAAAGCGAGGCGAGACGAGGCAAACTGAAGGCGATTCGACAGGTTTTTCAATTATTTTCCAAAAAAAAGGCCATTTTCTCGTTGTTATTGTTGTTGTTGTGCTTGTTGTTAATTCAAAATTGCAGACTGTAATTAATGACAGTTGCAATCTCAATTAGGCTCGCGCCCGCCAGATTGTTTTCCATAGTATAACAAATTCCATTTGTTATTTGTTTCGCATTTTATTTTATTTCATTTTATTTTATTCATTTGACTTTTCGCTTTGTTTTACTTTTTGTGCGCCCTTTTGTTTGCCATAATCAAATAAATGGCAACGCCGGCGGCGACGTCTGAAGAGCTCTCCACAGTTGCCGTTACTCGCCAACTGCCCCCTCCCTCTGTGTGTGTGTGTGTGCTGCTTTCGCGCCGCCATTTTTTGTGGCGCCTTTGTTGCTGGCACAGTGTTTTTTGTTTGCGCCTTTTCTCAGCACAATTTTTTATAATGAGCTTTGTTTATTTTCATTTCCATTTTCATTTTTCATTTACATTTTATTTAATTCCGCAGAGAAACTTTTTTCAAGTGCAGAACTTTGTCGTTTGTTTCAGTGTGGCAAATGGTTCATTATTTGCCCAGGGCTGCCACACTGCGGCTCAACTTAACCTCATTCAAGTAGGAGTTCTAGCTAACCTCAACTACACTTATTAAGTAAGTACACAAACTATTCGAGCTTAAAACGTTTTCTATCGCTTTTCAATTGGCACAATTTATCGATTTCCAAGCATTCTCAAGACTCTCAAGAGTTCTCAGCACTTCTCACTCTTATCGCCAGCGAGTTAACTAAATCTTCAGCCTGCTCTCAAAATTGAACGAATATGCGAAGCACAAAAGCTGCAACTGACAGCGAATATTACACAGAACTGTCAATTCACATAATGGATTTGCCAGAACAACAACAGCAACAACAACAACAGCAATATCTACAACAAGAACGGGAATGAAAAGGACAAAAAGGTGAAATGAAAAGGGAACAAAAGCTCGCGCCTTTCCACAAAAAATGGGATACTTCGAAACTGAAGTTTGTTGTGGAGTGTATATTGTGTACACTCCGTTGTCGTTATTCTCGTTGTTGTTGTTGTTATTATTCTGCATCGATTTTCATACATATACCGCTACTTGAACTTTGCCAGTTGAGCGAGAGAGAAAGAGCTAGAGTGAGGGAGAGAGGAAGAGCAAGAGTGAGAGTGTTAAGTCTGTGAGTTGCGCTTTCAAGGCATTCAGTTGCCTGATTAAGAAATTTCTTTAATGGCTGTGAACAAAATTAATCGCCATTTGGCTGCAGCAACCCTCGGCGGCCAGTTATACCCTGTACAGTCGTGTAGAAGGGGCATGATAGACGTTGATTAAGAATACTGACATTGAAGAAAAGAGAACTTTCTAGGAAAGTGTTCAAGACAGTTTAAATTCGTATCCAATAAAATGTTATTTGCCAGGGTATCTGCTAGTTGTGAAGTGCTGTGCATTTCACCTCCCCCTCTCTGTAATTAAGTGCAGCACTGAGTTTGCCTCTCGTCTCTGTTGTTGTTGCGCTCAACTGCGCTGCAAGTGAGTCGCGTTTAATTTGCATTGTTTTTGCTCAAACAAAGGCAGAAAAAAACAGCAAAGAAAAAGGAAAAGTCATTTCACAAGTGCAGCCAGAGAGGGAGGGGAATGGGGGAAGGCAGTCAGTGAGTGCTGCCCCTTTTCCCATCAAGTTTGATTGGAATACGCCCGCCTCGAACTGAGCTGCGCCCGCCTTATCGATGAGCTTATTGTTATCGCTGTTGTGACAGCTTTTTTCAGAGCTGATTAGTGGCAAGAAGAAGATGCCACCAAGGCAGCAGCATTCATCGCATATGCATGAGTTGCCCAAAGGTAGCACAGCCTGTGGAGTTCCTGCATCAGGCTGAGTCTTTGCCGCATTGTTATGCTAAAGATCTCGACTGTCACTTGCCACGTGCCGCACTTGGGCGGCCTGTGCGTGTGAGTACTGTGTGTGTGATTGAAATTGAATTTGCTGCGAGTTGCCAAACGAAATCTTTTGCCTGGGATTAGCAGACGAACCCCTCTCTCTCTGGTTGATATAAACTACTTAACTTTGCAACTAGTTTAAGCGGCAATGATGTGGCAAGTAGCAGACCCACGCCGAGACCGGGGGTGGCAACCCTTCATAATAATCAACGCAGCCGGGATACGGCAACGGCATCGGCATCGGAATCGACGCTTCCGCCATTGTTTGACAGGCGCTTGTCAGTTTTGACAGTTGCGTTGAGAGTCGAGTCTGTTTCTGGTTTGTCATTGCAGCCCTTTGCGCGGGACCTGCGGGGGAGGTGTGTTTGGTATTACGTTGATTAGTTTAAGTTGCATAAGGGAGAGAGAAAGACAGAGAGAGTGAGAGTGAGTGGGCGCGAGTGAGGACTGGCAGGTCGTGTGCCGCCTCTTAATTTAGTTTTGTGTGAGATTTTCCATTGTTTTCAGATTACCAGCAGACCCACGAACAGACACCCGACCCGCCGATAAGGCATCGGATTAAAGCTATTGCGGTTATTCCCAACGTGATTCACTTTCATCGTCGCATTCATGCTCGCGTTGTGTTCTTTATAAGGTTACTCACCCAGCCTCTTGGATATCTCCGAGTTATGCATCTTCGGATTATCCTGCGCTATTTTGCGACGCTGCAATCGCGACCAGACCATGAACGCGTTCATCGGTCGCTTAATGTGCTCCTCGTTCTGTCGCTTCGTTGTGTTCTGTATCATCAGGCTGAAGAAGACGTCGCTGTGGCACCAAAAGATATATAAATATATATTCAATTAGTTAGATATATGAATTCATTCAAAAGGTCAAAACTATTAATTTTAATGTATTATTTAGACATTGCTATATTTTATTATTTTTTGTCTTTTGAATTTCGCGAATTTCGCGAATGTACAAAACGCTACAGAGCTCGAAGGGAGATATTTGACAACCTTATATGTATGTATTTTATATTTATTATTTGTATACACATTGTAGCTGGCTCGAAGCCAAGGTTAAAAAATAAAAACAATTTGTTTTTAATTTATATTTTTCATTCCGTCTTCAGGGATTTATTTAACACGTCTGCTCTTACGGGCGCGGAGTTCCTAACTGAAACTTCAAAATCACAAGTTCAAGAAACCGTTTGTGGCAACTTACTAAAGCCGTATCGCTGGAGATGAATGGATGGTCATCCAGCGGCGTATAGACGGAAGCGTCGATTTCAATAGGAGTTGGGTGGATTATAAGCACGGTTTTGGCGATCTTAATGGAGAATTCTGGTTGGGGCTTGAAAGAATTCATAAGTTAACAACACGTCGACACTAGGAACTGTATGTATATCTGGTTAACAAGACAGATCAGGGCATTCTCGGCAGCGAGTCAGAACATTATAAACTGAAGACCCGTACACTGTGCTGGTTTAAACGGCCTTAGTACAAACCCAGGAATGAAATTTTCAACAATAGATCAAGAAAACGATGAGAATGAAGAAGCTAATGTATCTGCACTTGGTGGTGCTTGGTGGCATCAGTCTCAAGATACAACCAGGTGGGTAATTACAACAATTTATAATTTGTTTTCAATGATATTAAACGCTTTCCTTTAAGCATTTTGAGTTCAGATTTTCATAGAATGTTTTTTGTTGAAGATATTAAATCTTGTCAAATGCTCATTCGAGCTTGCCAACCTTGTTAACTAACATTTGCACAGTAATGCAATAAAATTGTAAACAAACTGTTTTGAAAGGGAATTATATGTTAATTAAATTCATTGTAAAATATGTTAAGTAATTACATTTGGAATTAAAATATTGCATTTGAATGACACCAAATCAATCAATGATAAAATAATGTATCCGAGACAATCATAGACGTGGGATCAATGGAACAGTAAGATATCAGGCAGACATACATAGATATAGATAACATACTTAGATATATTTACAGAATCAGAGGTTTGTCTAGCTCACCTGGCACTGCTGCCGCTGTTCATGAGGCTGCCCATATTCTGGTGCAGGTTGCCGATGGGCGATGCCTGCGAGCTGTGATGCAGATGTGCTGCTGCGGCGGCGGCCATGACGCTGCTTGACGCTGTGCTGCTGGACGTGGACGTGTGATGCACTGCCGCACTGGCACTGGAACCGGATCCAGAGCCCGAGCCCGAGCTGGCGTGGCTATGTACTCCGGTGCCTGCGGCGGGCAAGTGTTGAGCCAAGCCGTTGCTGTGCGGCTGCTGGGATTGTGGCTGGCTACTGAGGCTACTGCTGTGACTGCTGTGGCTGCCTGCAGCGTGGCCGGAGGATTGGGAGGCAGTTGCTGCTGCCGCTGTTGCTGCTGCTGCCGCTGCTGCTGCTGCTGCGGCTGCTGCCTGATGGTGCTGCTGCAGTTGCGAGTGCTGTGAGCTCAGATGATGCGCTGCCGCTGCTGCTGCTGCCGCCGAATGATGAAGATGGGAGTGCAGGCCCAAGGCGGACGATACGTTGCCGTTGGGCGAGCCGCCGCTGCTGTTGCTGCTGCACTGATGATGGTGATGGTGAAGTTGCTGCTGCTGCTGGTGATGTTGATGGTGCTGCTGCAGTTGCTGGTGCTGCTGTTGTTGCTGCTGTTGCTGCTGTTGCTGCTGCTGGCCCAGTTGGCTTAGCGACAATTGCTGGCTGTGATGGTGGGCGTGACTGTGGGCGTGACTCTGCTCACCGCTGTGTTGCTGTTGCTGTTGTTGCTGGTGATGCTGTATCAGTTGGCCCAGATGTGTGCCGCTGCTGGAACTGACCGAACTCAAATGACTCTGCAGAGGATGTGCGAGCGATAGGCCTGAGAGCGACAAGTGCGTGGACAGACGTTCCATCATTTTGTGGACGGAGCGGCAAACGGATTGCGGCCGTGCAGCCGGATTGCTGTGCCTGATGCTGCTGAGCTGCCAATGGTTTGTGGAGAGTGCAACAAACTGTTGAAGGAGGGAGCAGAGAGAGGGGGAGATGTGTAATAAGATATTAAACAAAACATAAAACATCAATTATCGTATTTAAGCTATTAATATTTGTATTTTATTTATGTACATATGTATATTCGTATATTTAATTCTATTCACTCAATCCCCAATGTTAATTCTTATTTATTAACAGATTTTGAATTTTAAATAAATAAGCAAACAAAGAGCTAACTCCGCTTCTCTTTCATGCCTTCTGGGCTGCTTTGTTCTTCAATTAACTAATTGATTTGGACCCTCGAAGTGTGTCGTCTGTGGCCTGTCGCCTGTGCCCCCAAACCCCGGCTCCGGGAGCAAAACAATGGATCTGCCCCAGAAGCACTTCGAGCCACGAGACTGGAACTCGAAAACCTTTTCTCCGCAGCCGAATGTCACAACCCTTAAGGGGGAAAGGGGCTGCACACGCTCCGTCCATGTCGTCCGGTTCATTATGCATTTGGGCACTTGAAACTCATTTCTTTCAATTCATTTTCAGTTTTGGGAACAGGTTAGGGCGTCGTCGTCGTCGTCGTTGAGTGTGGGACTTGTGCGGTCCACTTGATGCCCATCCCAAGTGCGGGTCGCGTCGCATTAATGTGTTAAATGCGCTGCGGCAAAGGGTTCGGCCCGATGGTCAAGAAGCCATTCGAGCGTCCGGCTAAACGCTTTCAATTTGCCTAATGGTCCAGCAAGGATGATGACGAAGAGCAGCCGGAGCACAATTGAATAGGGCGTGTGGAAGACAAGCTGCTGTGGCTATGCTAACATGGAATCCACCTAATGCAAGGGGGCAATGGGTGTGGAGGGAGGACTCTTAAGCTTGCTAAATGTGTCATCTGCACGACCACAAGCGTGTATTTGCATAGCAGACGATTGATGTGGCTATGTGTGGGTGTGAGGGGAGCAAGAAGGGGTGGGATGGAGTGTACGGTATGTGTGTGGGAGTGACATGATTTCCTTTGCTCGGCATTCAATTTGCAGGCAATTAAAACTGATGTGCTTATAGATAATATTGAACATATATCAAGGAATCATTGAACTGCGTCAAGCAGGTGATAAACGAAGATTTTTAAACATTTTTTATTTTGTTATTAATTATATCATTATGTAATATAAAATTCACAGAAAAAAAGATTGTGCAAGACAGCGATACAACTCACACTCTCAGGCCTGTATCAGTATCTGAAACCCGAATATTATTGACTTGATTCAGAGTTGGTCAACTCTTGTTGCTCTTGTTGCCGTCGTTGCTGCCAACGACTTTTGGCTGGCACTGTTAATCCAGTGCCAACGACAACTGCGACATCTGCTCTGCTTCCGGGCATTATCCACTTGGTGTTAAAGTAAAAATGGCCCAGGCATGCGTATTAAGCATGAAATTTATTCAAAAGAGAAGCATGGAGACATCTTGAGGGGGCGGCAGAGGGGGAGAAGGGGAGAGGGAGCAGCTGTAGGGGCATATTTGTAATCTTTATGGAGTGCAAACAAATTTTGCAATGTTGTCGCAAAGGGGAGCAGCAGATCCGATGAGCACCACAGGCCATTGGCAGCAGCAACAGCAGCAGCAGCA
The DNA here is from genome assembly GCA_018151435.1 of Zaprionus africanus. Classification (NCBI taxonomy): domain Eukaryota; kingdom Metazoa; phylum Arthropoda; class Insecta; order Diptera; family Drosophilidae; genus Zaprionus; species Zaprionus africanus. Next base: position 16,079,073 of record JAECXB010002310.1, read on the forward strand.
CCACCAGGGGCAGCAGCAGCAGCGGTTGCACCACCAGCTGTGCACAAATTGCACTCCAGATATTTTTATTTGCTGCGAAGACTACCAGACCCAGAATCGAACCCTAACCCCAAGCCAAACTCAGCCCCCACGGCCATTCGCACTTACATAGGCAAAGGCGTGGGCCCTCTTTCTCTGGCTTTCTCCGACAGCCCTCTCACTCTACGGCTGTCTGGCGTTAATCCAGTAACACCAGTAAAAGCGTTAATAGATATCAACCGTGTTATTTACGATCATTGCAACGGCTAGCTTCGTCTACGCGTTGCGCTTTGTTATGCAAATCTTCTTGGCAGACGATTCTTGCGCGCAGTAGGAGTAAATTGCTCCAGGGCAGGGCAAATACTTGTACCCTGTACACTTGCAATTGGCAATGGGGTATGCTGACTCGAGTGATGCCACGAAAAACATACTTAGCTATTACCCTGCAGTTCAAGTTGGGTTAAGGGCGTGCACTGTCAGCAGAGAAGAGTAGCTGAATGGGAATGTGGAATCATGAATAAAGTGAGTCACATATTGCATGCCCCATAGTAGCAACTGCAGCTTAAGAAGGTCTTTAATGCACTTAGAAAAAAGTATACTGACTTCATTTGTATTAAAAGACCTTTTCGAACTATTCAATTGCAAGTCAGTGTGACCAAGAGTTTAAAATTTGAAGAATGCCAAGTTGTAACTCAGAAAAATAAATAAATATCTTTTTCCTCAACTTAATATCATCAAAACTATAAAAGTGATTTACTTTCTCAGCTTCTTAGCGCTATTATATATTTGAGTAGCTCTTTTTTTGTATTTTTTTAACCTATTCAAGATCTTTAAAGTGTTTATTATAAAGAAAACTGTGAATTTCGAAAGTCTAACATAGTATTTGAATCTTCAAAATATAATATCACAATATTAATTATTTAATTTAATCATTTTGTGCATCATTATTATTTCAATAATAGCTTTACATTTTTTAGCACTGCAACAGGGTAACTGTAAGTCCGGCAGTTTGGGGAATCAAACTGGCAGCTGGTAACTGGCTACCCGTTGTCATTGCAGACACAATGCGCGGGACACAGGGAAAGAGTTAGGAAGCTGGGAAAGATGCAACTGCCCAGTGAGAGGGGCGTGGGGAGAAGAAGAGTGGAAGAAGGGGGTGGGGCAGGGAGACTGCAACTGGACAACCGTTCAACCGGTGGAAACTGAACTGTTTTGGGGTCCCAGACTCGCTCCTCGTTCATTTGTTCATCCGTTTGTTGCAGTGTCAAACAAGAATTATGATCGGCTTAGCCACATGCTGAGCCTGCGCAGAGGCCCAGAGGCCCAGATGCCCAGAGATGCACAGTTCTCAGCAGTGGCTGCTGTGCTCAACTATCGAAAGACGAGTGTCGGGAGTCGGCAGTCGGGAGTCGGGAGTGGAGAGTCGAGTGGCGTGAATCTCAATTCAATACAGGTAGAGCTTTAAGTGTCTCCACTTTGTGTTGAAATGCCTCGTTCCGCTTCTACTTATGGCTCTGTCTCTCGATCCCCGCTCCCCTTCCTTGTCCCTCGATTCGCCGTCCCTCATCTCACGTATCCCATTGAAAAGTGTCTCTTGGGCACACGCTGTGATTGTGATCCGTGGCCCTAAGCCGCAGCGGCCCCCTAATGTTTGTAATTAAGAACTTTCACACTCGCAACAATCGCGTCGTAAACGTATCTTTTGGTTTAGTGTCAAGTTCGGGCCAAGGGCAACTGGGCAACACTGGAAACTGAAACTGGACAAAACTGAAGAACAAGTCGAAAAGAGAACCCTATGTGAATATTAATTCGAGTGCCAAGTTCTCTATGGAGGCCTTTTGCGAAATAACTTGTGCGTTTGTTTTGTTCAATGTACAGTCAAATTAGTATTTGGAAACACATGTTCCACTCTATTTGCAGTTCTTTCATTAGACAAAAGACACTTAGAGATTCGTATTGTTAATAAGGTTTTTTTTCCCACTCTATTTACACAATTGTCTTTGGTCTTGCCACAAGGCAAAGAATTGGGCTTTGGACTCTAGACTCTCTTCTATTTACATGGAATGTGTCGTGCAAATTGCGTCACTTTTAGCCGACGGTAATTGATTTTAAGATAGGAATTTGTAAAGGGATCGTGGCACATATGTTATACTATAATACTGATCCACTTTTATATTGATCTACTAGTTCTAGTCTTGCATATTGATCTACCATATCTAGTATTTCATATTGATCTGCCAGATCTAGTTATTCATATTGATCTACGTAAGGATTCCCTGGATTTGATTTTGGGATATTCAGTATTTCTTAGACTCGATTTAGAGATGTTTTGGCTGGATCTCTTGCACATTATTAAGGATTCGAAAACTGTAGTAACAGAACTAGTTATAATATGAATACCTCGCATAACTCTACAAATATATAATTCTATAATTCATAATTTCATTTATACAAACATATGCCTAAATATTTCCAAATTTATCCATTATTATTGAACTTTATCACCTTGCGAAAGTTTTAAGAAGAAAAAAACTGGGTTATCAGTTTATTTATCCTCATTAATTATTATTATTGTATTTTATAATATTAATGTTAAATGCTACATACTGTTAATATCTTATTTATTTCGTATTTAATTATACACTTACCTTGATTGGCGCTGCATTGCCCTGGCATATAGTACACCGCAAGGGGAATCAAACAGATATAAGTATACGAAGTATGTCTAGGTGTTTATATGCTTTATAAGTTACTACAATGGATGAGCGGGATTTGTTGTTCTTGTTGCTGTTGTTGTTGCCTTACATTCCATATGTCGTTGAGTTTTGTATAAATTTCAACTTTTATGAGCTTAACTGAGCTTAATGCTTCGTTTCTGTTTCTGTTTCTGTATTTGTTTATGTGTGTTCTTTGTTTGCATTACTTGTTGTTTTTGTTTTACACTTTATGGGCTGAATATTTGTTTTGTTTATTTGTTTATGATGGCATGATTCGTTCATTCATTCAGCACGAGAATTGAGTTGATTCGAATTGATTCACTTATTTGTAAGTAGCTTGAGGTTAAGATCGCATGATATAATCGAAATATTACGACGTCTTTTCGATTCCGTGATCAAATGTTATATAACACACACACACAGAGTTGTTATTATTGTTGTTGTTGCTGGTCAGTTATTTGCACGTTTAACCGTCGCGCTGTAGTTGATGCAATACGCAATAGTTGCAACTGGCAACTGCAACGCGAGAAAACAACAAATTCGCCTATTGCCACAAACGTTTTTCCGGTCTCACTGGCTGCTGCTGCTGTTGTTGTAGTTGTTGTTGTTATTTATTATTTAAACTATGGATTAAAACTAAGGCTGTGCTGCGGCGGCGACGGCGACTGCGGCTGCTGCTGCTGCTGCGACGACTTCTAAGCGCTGCCTTCGGCTTGACGGCTATTCAACGGATACGTTCCGACGCGTAACTAAAAACTTGGCGCGCGCTCTCACACGAGCCACAGACGAGCGAGTCAAGCACGGACTTGTCACTTTTTGGGGGGTTGGCAGCAGCGACAGCAGCAGAGCCAGCAACACACACACAGAGGCACACACACACATTTGCAGAGCGGGCGCCTACGGCAAGGGAGCTAGAAGCTTTGCCAAGCTAACTTAGTGCCCCGCATTGCGTGCGCTCTCTCTCTCTCTCTTTTGCTCTCTCTCTCTCTCTCAGTCTCCCTCGAACTGGTTGGCAGCAGCTTTTTATTGGTTTATTTGTTCAATTTTGTTGTTGATTAATAAGTTTTTTTGTTGTTGTTGCTGACAATTTGTAACATGTTGCCACGCTCAACTGAAACATAAGGAATATTTTTATGAGCAGAGAGAGAGACAGGCAATATTGGCGAGTCTGTGTGTGTGTGGGGCAGCGCAGCCAACGGCGACAGCGACGGCGACAGCGTCCAGGTGCAGGTGACACTTGAGCCAAGAAAAAATAAGCATCCACAACAACAACAACAGCAACAACAACAAGAAGCAGAGAGCAAAACGGAAAAAGAGCAGAGCACAGCTCAGCTGAGCGCACGAGTGAGTGAGCTGCGAGAGCGAGAGCGCGAGAGCATGACTAGCAGGTGTTACCCCATTGTGGAAGCGAGACGACAATAGTGTCAGCCCTCGCCATTGCATTTGCCTGTGTGTCTAGTGGGCGTTTCCAATTGGAATTGTCGCTGCTGTGGCCGGCGTCGCTGCTTCTGGTTGGAGCAAGCATGTTACATGAGACACAGAGAGAAAGAGTGTGTGAGAGAGAGAGAAAGAGTCGCATGGGAGTAGCTGGGGGGAGCATTGAGCTGTTGTTGTTGTTGTACATTTGTTTATTTAACGCATTTACTTAGCGCTTCACAACTATCGAAAGCAAAATCAACTAATCTTAATGGACACTTTTTCCGACTGATGCTGACATGGCTCCTGCGCCACAAGAGTATCCACATTTGCATGCACACACACACACAGAGACACGCACACACACGATACACACATTTTTATGTACATTTATGTATTTATTTTTATTTTGGCTAATCTGCTTTAAAATGCGTCGCTTGAATCCTTGGACGACAGTTGGCCTGGCCATTCCCCTTTCCCCCATTCATGCAGCGCTTTGTTCTGTTAATTTCCTTGGTGTCCTGTTGCCCGTGACGACTGCAGCAACGGCGACGACGACAGCGACAGCGACAGCTTCGGCAACTGCAACAGCGACAGCTCCATTTGTCGCCTTTGTTTTCAGTGCTTTCACTGTGTGCGTGTGTATGTTTGTGTGTGGGGGGCTGTGGGTGTGTACTCGCACTGTGCAGGTGTTTGCCTTTGTTTTGCAGGGCGGTTTTTAGCGCTGATTCTGATTTTGTTAAAGCCAACTTGTCGACTGGCACTTGGGCTCCATTTTAATTAACAACAAACTAATGGCAAGCGCACATAACCTCAATGGAATGCTCTAATTCCAATTGAAACCCTAATTCCAATTCTATTTCAATTTGACTCTAATGACTTGCTCCCCACATCGCAGGCTTGTCGAGCAACGTTCGCTCTCTCTCCTTCCTCTCCTCTTCCCTTTCTCTCTCTCTCTCTCTCTCTCTCTCTGAGCTCGTTACCTTTTTCGCCAATTGTCTGTCAACAATTGCAAGTTGCCAACAATGCTGCCTCGTTTTTCCAGCTCTCTTTGCACTAACTAACCGACTGAGTGACGATTGCAACTGTGCCAGGGCAACCATGCGAGGGTAGCTCTAAGGGTTTGCTGACTTCATAACTTCATTTCAAATTCCAAAAAGTAGCAGCAGGACAGTCGTTCTGGCCTCTTCCTGTGTCTGTATGAACACGTTAAACTCAGCAACTGAATTTGGCTTAAAGGTTCCTATAAAACCCAAGCAGCTAACGGTTATTTTTAATTTTGGTTGCAACGCCTAACATTCGTGCAAATCAATAATAAGGAAATTTAAATTAAAGTATTTAAGTTAAGTCCTTTCATTTATTTATTTAATTTAATTTAAAGTCAACTAGGGTCTGTCGACTGTTTAAAGTAATTCATTTCATTTGAAAAAAGTAGAATTAATTAAAAAGAAACTTAAATAAAAAGAGAAGAATCGAATTAGAAATTTTTGGATCCGAATGTAAACTATGGTCAGTCGACTTTTGAAAATTAAACGAATTAATTTATTTAAAAAAATAAGAATTAATTATTGGTAAGAACTTAAAAACATTTTTGTCAGCTTTTTAGCTCAAACAGATCTTGAGCAACCCCCTTAAAGCATTTGGACCTAGCCTTTGCTGCACTCCCATGTACTTGACTATGGCGACCATTGTCTTTGGGTCCTATCTGCAACTCTTTTACCGTTAGCAGGCACTATTTGTTAGTACACAGTAGGCATACCCTGCAGCAGAAGCATGTAAGGTATATGAGTTATCAAGAAGGTGCCTGTCACAAATTATCTCTACTTCCTAAACCAAATTAGTTTCTCTCTGAAATAGTTTACTTTTCAGGGTATTCAGTTGGTCGTTGACTGCCCCCATTTGGCTTCTTCAACATTCTTTGTTGTTTTCGCATTGCATTTGTTTGTCCCTTTCTGTTTGTCTATTCGCCCGTTGTTCGTTCATTCACTCGTACATTCGTTCATTCTTTGGTTCTTTCGTTCGCTGGTTCGTTCGTTCGCTCGTTTGTTTGTCATATTTATCATGGCAGTTGCTTTTGCCATCGCATTCTCCGCACTCGAAAATAAATGTTAATGAGTAGTTGCACAAAAAGACGCTGACAATGCGATCTGAAGGCTCGTCTTCTTCAACTTTAAAGTGAATGAAGGTGAATGCGCTGAATGAGGCAAATAAAATGAATGCCAGTGCGAGTGCCAGTACGAGTACGATTACGAGTATGTGCAGCATGTGGTGGCCCCTTTGCTTGTATTCAAATGCCACAAATCAGCGGCAATTCAATAGACTCTAATGCCTAAATCGCTCATCTTCGTTCCATTCTTGTGGCTGCTCCTCTTGTTATGTGGCCAGGAGTTGGGGGCTAGCTGGTGCTGCCAACCTGCTTCAATTCAACATTCCTATTCCTATTCCTAAACGGGCTGGTTGCCATGTAGATTTTGCACCTTTTGTTGCTCATTAATGCTAAACAAAATGGCTGAAAGGATGACAAAGCTCTTATGGCTTAAAGACTATAACCTAACATGCAAAAATAATCAATATTTACTTATTATTTATCCTGTATTAATATATACCATACATTTTTCATTCGTAGAAAGGGAGGCTAGAGAGAAACTTCCTAACAGCATCTTGTAACTTATTTGGTTCTCCCAAGTTCCATTAGAATGGAGAATATCAATTCAAATTCTGCATTCTTTACTGGATTTACAATCAACCATCTGCAGTCCAGTTTTCGCCAGGCATACATACGTGTACATATGTTATCAGTTGCCAATTCCTCAGAATCTGTGTTATCTACCCTTGAGCCCAGAATTCGCGTGTGTTGCAGCTCCTCAGATAAACATCGGCTTCAATTTCATAGGCCGCAAAGCAAACAGTTTGCCAAATGTTTCGAGCAGACCGAACTTATCGATAACAATCAATCGGGTTGTGACAAACAATTCAGATGCGCATCGCTGGCTCGCTGTGCGTTTAATCCTTGCGAATTTCAATTGACTATACAAACACACGCACATATGTACTCACATAGACTCACATCTGGATTAGGTAGAAGTCCAAATAGATTGTCAGCGAATTGATAAGCAGAAACTGCCAAAATTAAAAAACCTAAACTGTTTGATATGTTTGATATGCGATATTAACATAAAGATGTATGTATTCTATATGCAGACACATACATATTATAATAAAGCATTCTGTATTGTGATTCGCCTTCGTAAAGTTTGCCCAATTTTTAGTAAGTTAATCATTTCAATTTTGGTGCTAGGACTTTCTTTGAAAATAGGTTAAAAGCAAAAAAAGATTTTTAATAAATAATTAGAAGGAGTAAGGTCCATTTATATGCTATGTTCAATAGTCTAGAATATTTATGAGTAGAACCACTTTTAATATTTGCGATATCTAACACATTTCAATTGAATCTTCAAGTTATACAATTTTGCATGAAATATCAGCAGGTGCATGGAAAATAAACACCTAGAAGGTTTATCTGGATTATATGTAAATACATTCATGTCATATGGGATAAGGTAAATGGTAAAGAAACCCTTTTGGCTGAAAATGGAACTCGTTTCGGAGAATCTAGTGAAAAGCGCAACTAGAGATAAAACCATGGGGAATACTATAAACAAGATAATGCTTGGGTTTCCACTAGGCTACTACTATATCCCACTGAAAGAATGACCCGAGAACGCGTGTAATTGACTTTTGTTTGAGCTCTTTTTTTTCATTCATCTAACTGGCTCAAGCAGAGTCAGCGGGGGAGACGAAAGAGGAAAGGAGAAGGAGGGCAGCAGGTCGGACAGTTCATTGAGCAGACCGACAAACCCAGACAGACTGGCGGCCCCTAACGAATCGACTTGCTCAATGGTCTAAATCTCTCTCTCCCTCTCCTTCTCTTTCTCTCTCCCTCTCTTTCTTGTTCTCAATGGCGCAACGTGTTTCGTGCCGGCATCAGGTTCTCTCCGCTGTTAAGGATATGCCGAAAAAAGTGTCAAAAATTCCTATAATCCTCTTTAAGGTGTTTTAATGCCCTGGGCCTGCCGGGCTGGTCAAGCGGTATCTTCTGCCTCCGCCTTGCACTCTTCTTCCTCTTCTTGTCCGTTTTGCCACCTTGTGCCTGTTTCACATGAATGAATTCTCAATTTGCTGCTTGGCCATTGTCTTGGCAACGCGTCCTGCCGCCCGCGTCCTGTGGCTCAAGCATAGGTGTAACCGAGTGTGTGTGTGTTTGTGTGTGAGTGTGTGTTCTTTTTTCATTCTATCATTCTGTGTGTGTTTTTTGAATGCGTCATTGTCTCTGTCTTTGGCCAGAACAAAAGCACAGCGGGCAAACGGGTAGCGAGCATTACGAATGGACAAATATCCGAATGGCCGACAGGATAATAGACGCGCGCTTCTTCTGCTGGCCACAGACAAGGTCAAGTGGCTCGTACAGTCTACCTCGCAGCACTCGAGTTTCCCATGCTGCTGCTCTCTACCTCCTCCTCTCTCCCTCTCTTCTTCCCTTTGCTATCTGTGACTGCACGCAAATCGATCGATCCCTTTATCGTTTACTGACTTCCATTAGGCAGTTCGAAATCCATGTCTGGGACACTGTCCAACTGTTCCATCTCCGTCAGGCTGCAGCCTCAGCCTCTGAGCATGATTTGGCATATTTGAGCAACCGGTCAAGATAAACAGAACATATTACGAGACATTCAATTCCCCAGCGCGACAGGCTGTCTGGCCGGGGCTAGACCCAGACCTGTATTTTACTTAGACTGCGTTCAATTTCCATGACTAACTTGAGCATAATCTTTCAAGACTTGATTGAAGATTTGAAAAGGAATAAGAACAACAGTATACAACAGTGTTGAGGGAGCTGGGAATCGATAAAATTTCCTTATCTTACTTGATGATAATCTTTCCAGACTTGATTGAAGATTCTAAGATGCAAAAGAACTTATGCAACAGTGTTGAGGAAGTTTAAAATAGATTTATTATATATTATTGTATATTCATTAGTATAATAAAGAAAAGTACAACATCAATTGCCAGCCTGTCTTTCTGTCTGTATGAGCATAGAGATCTCAGCTATTATAAAGACTGGAGACACTAAACTTGCCTTGAACTATATACAACATAGGCATAGAGAAAAAATATACTTTAATTATGGCTTCCAAGCCCAGCGCCCTCACAAATCTTAAATTTCTGCGAATTAATCGTTGTATTTAAGCCAAAACTTTCTGCTTTGGCCTAACTCAACTGTATATGTAATTTTTTACTTGACATAACTCTTCATACCAGCTAATTCCAGCAATCTACTTCATTCTAAAACTAAATCCAGCAATGTACTCCTTTCTAATGAAATCCAGTCAAAAGCGACACGAAACCGCCTTGAAAACGTCCACAAAAGCGACAGAAGCCGTAATCGTCTGCGAATTGCATTTAATTCGATTCGATTTCACAGTTTCGAGATGCCTTATCAGAGCATAAATTCGCATAAATTACCGCTCGGTTTGGGTAAAATCGATACGCAAATTTGGGAAAGGGGGTGTCAAGGGGAGTTTGCAAAAAAATTGAATAGCAAAACGCGACGCACGCTGACAAATGGAAAACATTTGTAACGGCCATTAATTGATGTTGTTGTTGTTGTTTCGCAGCTAATGCAAATCGTATATGACGAAGGGTTAGTCCGTGTACATGACAGTTGGCATGCATGGGGCAGAGAGGAAGGCACAGGACAGAGCAGGCACGGGAAGAAGGGAGGGCAGGGAAAGGGGTTTGCCATTTTAATGAAGTCATTAAAAATTTGCTGACATTTGTAGGTTTGTCGGGGCGTTGCCAATAAAATTGTAAAATTGGCAAATCTGTTTTCCAGCCACGCCCATTTATAGTCTATGCGATATTTCGATATCTATTAATCTATAACGGTGCGAGGTTTGCCACTGTTTCTTCCTCTGCCCTTGGGTGTTTCTTTTTTTGTTCTTTTGGGGTTCGCCAAAGGGTTGGAAGTTTTTAAAGTCTTCGCCGAACAAAGTTTGGCCATTAAATTGGCCACGCCCGAGATTTATAATTGCCAAACGCTGTACGCCCCTTTCAGAGCAAACCGTTACGACGGCTGCGTGGAAAAGCGACCGTTAAGGCGTTCACTTGTTCACAACAACAAAAGGGGCGCGGTCAACGGCGACCACGAAGAGGAAGAGGAAGCAGAAGAGGAAAGTGGAAAACTGGAAACTGGAAAGACAAAGTTGTCACTGCCAAGAGTGGGAAACGTAAACGTAGCAACTGTTTAATTCGAATTCAATCGAAAGGGTCGCCTCGTTTTATTCAAATGCACATTCACACTTACATTCACCTTGGCTGCTGGCTAACTCACTCCACTCACGGCGATCCATTCACGGTCACTTTCGCTGGCAAACAACAATCGGGGCTCATCAGCGAGACGCGCTTTGGTTGCTCTCGATCTTTGGGCTTTTCGGGTCCGGTGCAGCTTCAAAGGGCAGCGGCCTGCGTGTCCTTTTGATTTGCATATAAGGCGGATTAAAACAACAACAGCAGTAACAACATCTAAAGTAATAACAACAACAGCTTCAACAACAACAACAACGAAATCACTCTGACCCTTCGGCTCCCCGGCAAAACAAACCGTTTTTTTGCTACACTTCTGTCGCGCCTCGGAAGTTCATCATCATCGTCATCAACTATGAAGATCATCCACATCAATTCGAGTCGCGATCTTAGCGGCAGCTGCTGCGAGTCCTTTGCCTCGGTTCACTCTCTCTGTCTCTGTCTCTGTCTCTGTCTCTGTCTCTGCCTCTTCGATTCAGGTTCAGGTTCGCGCGCTGTCAGAACCAATCAAGTCGACACTCTTGACACAAAACGATGCGTAACTCTTCGAGAGGTTGCATGCAGCCAGAGCAATTCATCAAAGGGCCGTGACCAGTGCTCCCTGCACAGTCTCGCTAATTTCCCCCGACTCGTATCTCTTCGGCAGCTCTTCATCGACTCCAACTCGCGCTCGAGCTCGCGCAGCTGTCCAGGAGAAACATGACAATGGGCTGCCCTAATTGCTGACTAGTCATTGCCCATGGTCGAACCAGAAAGAGCTTCTCCAGAGTCCTTGAGACTCTTCTGCTAGTCATCTTTGGCGATCGTACATGTACGATAATCATATAAGAAAATTCATGATTGCCCTATTACTATATACAATATTATAATACTAACACAACTCTGAACTTCACTTAAACTACAAAAGAAACATAAAATAAATTTCATATTGTTCATATTGATTTATGTAAATTATAATAAATACAAATCTAATCTTCATATCTATTTGGCAACTATGTTTCCCTTACATTTAACAAGTTTACCATTCATTTATCATTTCCTGCACTCTCCTTAATTCTTTTCCTCTTCAATGTACTGTTTCTAAGTCAAGCGTATCCTTGCCTTGATTACATCAAGGCCATAAAAAATAGATAACTGAGAAACAAATGCCGGCTAATTGCAGGCCGGCAGCATCCTGTCTGAGCATTCAACTTTTGAACTCGTTTCGAGACCTATGAATTTAATTTGATTTAAACTTTAGCCCTGCCTTCGCCGTTTGACCCTTGTCGCATTGTCTTTACCTGACCGCGTGAAACCCTTCGGCTGTGCAAGTTGCAACCCTTTTGTCACCTCGCAATTTGATGAACTCACTTCCGTTCAGCCCCCAAGCGACAGCATCCCAGACCAGCCTAGTCCAGGCACACGCACACACATCTTTTGGAATCTGGATCGACATCGGGATCAGAATCACTCTTGTCTTGATCTCAGGCCGGTCTGCCGCCTTGTCAGTTTTGATTAGTTGAACCACTTCATGGTCCCGTCTGGGAATGCGTAAGAGGAGTCCTTGTCCTTGCCCTACCTGGGCGAAATACGAGCGGCGATCAAGCGATAAAACGATCTAGCGATACAGGGTATTTGCGATCTTGCAATGGCAATGCCATATCGCACCGGGCACCGAGGAAGGTTTTCATAATTTTTCACATGACCAAAAGAGCTTAAGATCAAGTTAGCCATCTAAGCTGACAGCCTGGCAGCCCCTTATGACAGTTCGCGAAACGTTAATCCCATCATCGCAAGTAAGCTCTCTTTTCCAGTTCTCCGCAGTTCTCAACTGTTCTCTCAACTGTTCAACTGTCCAAATGTTCTTCCGTCCTCCCTTCGCGCCCATTTCGAGTTCAATTTCAGTTTCATTTGTTGTTTGCTTAGAAAGTTTTCCAAACATTGCCAAGTTAATCCCGCTAACCTGTTTCTGGCCCTATCGCTGCCAGGCATTATGCAAATATCCTAAGCAATTCAAGATCTATTTCTCTGAAGGGCCGCAGATGATCAATAATAATCATAATGACAGTTTTAAGTGGGTTAGTTCTGCATTTGCATTTAAATGCCTCCTGATGGATAACTGTCTCTCAGAAGAGTCTTCTGTTTTCTCTCCCTCTCTTTCTGTCTCTTTGCTTGTGTCTCTTACATCACAGGGCACAATGTGCAACCTTACGTTGGCTCTTTTATGTGCAGTCCTTCAGCTCCTACATGGCAATCAATCAGCTTAGCCCGGCAGCTTCATTATGATTATGGGCTTGTCCTCTTTGCATATTCGCATTTGAATGCATTCAAATGCCAATTTTTATGCCAAGATTGTCGAGATTGTCAAGACTGTCGAGACGCTCACGCTGCCTAATCCGACTGCCTGCTCCATTCTAATGTTGCTTTGAGGTTTTCCTTTTGAAATCCCGGCCCATTGTCGGACGCAGCCTCTATTAATTCCTTTATAATTTGCGCCTGACTGACCAGCCATAAGAACGAATCCACCTCGATGGCACTTCAACTCCCACACACAAACACACAGAATAATAATAAGTTGCCTTGGAGCCTGACTGAGCTGATACCCTGGAGGTCTATAAGAGCCTGAGAAATCTTGAAATAAATTAGTGAAGAGAGAGGTTTAGTTTCCATGTATATATTCCTTATGCCTTATTGGTCTGTCAACAGCTGTACCCTGTAGCAGCTTTCTCACAGGGTATGACAAAGAAACTTATGAGCAGAGCATAAAAAATAAAGCAAAATATGAAAAACCTGAGAAAAGGCAACGCTGAGGGACCCAAAGAAAAACTCAAGCATTTTGTCCTTTTGAGCATAAGCCAAGATTTTGCGGGTGTCCAGTTCGGGCTCCCTTGGGGCAACCTCCACCCGCCCTCTTGGCTGCCCCTTGTTGTGGCAAGCGAAGCGTGTAACTAACAGAATGGTCAGCCACAAATCGGATTAGCACTAAGCGATTTTGGCACTCGTCCTCGATTCAATTAGGTGACAGCGAAAGCTCAAAGGCAAAAGGTGACAATGGCAATATGTACAGTAGTTAGCTGCTTAGGGAAGGGCTAAGCGGGTAGCGGGTAGAAGATACTTTGGTTGACATTTGCCGCCACTAATTGGCCGCTCACAGCCCATGACCAGATTCGGGACGAGCGAGTGTCCTTTCTCAGCCACATAAATTACAAGTTTCGCCAACGGGTTGCCCTCCTTTTTGGGCAGGAAAATTCAAAGAAAATTAGCGCGTCCCATAAATTGTACCCTAATTTTCGGCACAAATCCTAATGATGCCACACAGTCCAGGCCCATCAAATGCAACTTACAAGCTGAGAAAATGTGCGCCCCGTTTGCCGTCTAGGGCCAGGGGGTTGCACTGACTGACCCAAGGGAAGGTTGCCTTGCAAGATGGGTTCTGAGGAAAGGGGAAGGAAAGGCAGATCGTAAAGAATTTGTAACAATTAAACGATGGGCAAAGCATAGCGAAATTTATGTGTTTATGTCTCTTTCCCTAGCGGAGCCGAAAGTTTTTCTTGAAAAGCGGAAAATATTCATGATGGCTGCGTCGCAACGCGGCGTTGGCGATGCCGATGAGAAATTGCCAAAGCCAATGAGAACAATGAGAACTTAATAACAAGAGCAACAAATAATAAGTCTAACAACAACATAAACAACAGGAGAAAACAAAAAGAAACTGGAGAAAAGGCAGCAGAGAAATGCAATGCATAACAAGCCGTTTTTTTCGGGGCTTTTCTTTTTTGTCTCCTTTGTTCTCCAGCTGTATCTGTCGGCTTAAAGGCGTGAAATACAAGAATAATAATAAATATTTGTTGTTTTCTTGTGCTGCTCCGACACTCCGGGCAGATACATACTCGGATATAGTATTCATATCGTATGTTTTCGTATGCTCTTTAAGTAGTTGTGATTGATGCGCACGGCGCGCGTGTTGAAAGATGCGCGTCACAGCGATTTGTATCTGTAAGATACAGATACACGTGGTGCCACAGCAGGGGCGTTTAATATGCACTGTGTCAGCGCGCTAGCGATGGGAAAAGCGCTATCGATTTCACAATATCGATAAATACAATCTTGCTTTGGCAGATCTAATGTGCAATGGAGGAAAGGTAATTTCACGTTGTGTTTTATTTTATTTCACACATAGAACAAGTCAATAAAGCGATTTCTCAACTTTCGTTCTCTATGTGCATTTCCCAAGCCCATTTCACGTCTTTCCTTTATTCTCGCTTTGTTTTTCCACGCTCTTTCCACTCAGAACTGTCGCATTGATAAATGAGCTTAACCCGGGGACAGTTACAATGACAATTGGCTTTTTGTGTAAGTTAAGCTTATAATTAAAATTTTGTGGCACAAACAAAGGTTCCCAAAAAACAAACAACCACAACAGCAACAACAATAACTTTGACTACTTAGAGCCACCGAAAAAGAAACGGGCCGAAAAAGTAGCGAAACGAATGCCACAAAAGCAACAGGGCAACAAACGAGAGAAAGGCAACAGCAACAACAATAACAGAACTACAAGAACAACAATAGCGAAGCAATCGATTGACAAAAGCTCCCAAATCGGATTGCGGCCTGGACCTTTTCATGCCGTTCAATAACTAAACAACAAACAAATATTTGTCATTTCATAGTGTAATATGACTGACTGCCTAACTGATTGTACAGCTTCCCTTCTCCCCATCTCCCTCTTCCTCCCTCTCTCTCTTATTAACTCCATCTCACTATCAGTAGTTGCACTTCCACTTCGAGAAATCGTCTAGCAACGGTTCCGGCAGCGGTTCTGCAACTTTTGATTTCGATGGATAGTGTTCTATATAACGGTTCCAGACTTAGCTCCCTTCACCCTGAACACCTTGGGGCGAGGCTTGCGCAATTACCAAGTGCGATCTGTTAGATTGTCAGCGCTTTTTTTTGAAATGCTCTACACCGTTGCTGGGTGTCGAGCCACATGTCAACGAGCTTTCTATTAAATATGTATTATCATCCAATTAGCTGAAGAATGTGATTAGCATAAAAAGTTCATATGTTCGCATATGAATCGCGTTTTGAATGTATTCAGAATAGGCCTGCCTCTTTATGGCCCCTGACTTATGAGCTTTATTAAAACTTGAACAGTAATTGCCTCGGATCAGAGAATATAATACATTCGTTGTTTCTTTCAATAGAAAATCTGCTTAAGTGTTTTAAAGTTTTAAACTGTTTTAATATAGTGAAAGGTTTTTTCATAAATTAAAAAGTGTTATAGAAGATATATGCCAAAACTGGAATTTCTGAAAATCAACAAAGCAATTTTTTGCAGGGCATTTGATAGTCGTGCTTCACGGCTTCAGCTAACCGTTTCTTATTAGCGTCTTTGTACCCACAGCGCTAACAATTTATTATAACAATTTATTTTCGTTTGTTGACTTTATTGAATTGTTTAATTATTAAGCAATATTTGATTGATGGCGAATTCCATTTCATTCCATTTGTTATTGTTATACTTGTTATTTTTTTAAGCTTTCTCGTGTGCCATAGAAAACATATTGTATGTCTTTCTATTCGTTTCCTTTTTGCACAATTTTGTCGTTCGCTCTCATTATTGTCAGTTATCATTAAGTAGTTTTGATTGTTGTTTCGTATTTCTTATGGATTTCTGCTTTTGTTGCTGCAAGCACAAACGCTTATTGACCCAATTTCAGCTTTATTTATTTTGCACTGCGAAACGCACAACAGCAGAGGAAAAGAATGGGAAAGAGAGAAAGAGAAAGGGGGAAAGAGAAGAGTTGTAGGCACTGCAGTCGTAAACGAAGGCATTTCCAATGGGGGACCATAAATTTTAATCCCCGACAATGTTGCCAACTGCCACCCAGAGCCGCCCAAGTTGCCAGCCAACGCGCGAAATTGACTTCAGTTGGCCCAACACACGCGATATGAACTACAAATGTACACGAAATATCCCTGCAGACAGACTAAGGGAGCAGTGAAGAGAGATAAAGAAAAGATAGAGTGAGAGAGGCAGACAGAGGAAAGCAAAACATTTTTAACACATTTTTCTAGGAGTATTTTTTCTTCTTTCATATTTTCTCCTCTTTGTATCGCATTGCGCATTTTTGCTGCAATGTGGACTCCAAAAAAAGAGCTACTGCTTACTCTGGGTAGCAGTCACAGTGGAGCAAATGCTGTTATTACTCGAACTATATAAAATGTTTTTGGACTTGAGTGAAAACGAGTTTTAGAATAAAATTTTCATATAACAATTTATTGTGTATTGTTGAAAACATTGTACAATAACATTATTTTCTTATTCTAATGAATATTTCCATATTTTAATGCAGTAATAATATTATTTAAAACAATTTTTTTAATTTCTATCATATTTAGAAATATACTACAATAAGAAACTTAAGACTACGTTTACTTTAAAAAGTTTTATATTTTATTAAATTTTACATAAAATAATAAGGCCGATATAACAATGCTGTTTTTTGCCTCATGTTTGCCATGCTTGGACCCACTGTGCCAGGGGGCAGTCATAATTCAGCTATTGCGCTTTCATTAGCTGATGGCTGGTCAGGCAAATGGACAGCGGACCGCCCAGCTCTATTGTTGCCCCTGTTGTTGTGGGTCTGAGACGAACCTGATCCTTTTGGGCGTTGATAGGCGTAACATATGTGGTTCGCTTTGGTTTGCTTTGCTTTGGTTTTCCTTTTGCATTGATAAAGTGTGCCATAGCTTGGGGTTAATGTCGCTCCAATGATTTAGCACCTTGTTACAGCGATGCGCCTCTCCTCCCCCTGTTATGCCACGCCAATTCCAATGCGATTCGACCCGACGGGGCTTAATTGCGCTGATCGCATGGACAGCATCCAGACGCAGTTCCAGCTCCATTTCCATTTTCAGTGCCACTGCCAGGTCCGCTTTGGGCCCACCGCGGGCGCGTGTCGAATCGGTTTTGTGTGGGTGCGTGCGCTGATTTGTTGTGATAAATAAGTGGCAGGCTCCATAAGTAGTTGCATTTGCAGCAGAGCGATAGCAGCAGGGGCAAGGGCAGAGACACGGGTAGCATCAAGTTATTCGCGTAAATTCCCAGCTCGCGAGGATTTTCATTAAAATTTTTTAGATTCTTTGTGCCTTTTAATAAGAACAAACAGGCCGTTGAGTCGGCACAATCACTTGGCGCCCCATGGTGCCACACACACACACACACACACAGACAAATACAGATCCATATACAGTTGTTTAACATTCAGGTGTGTGTGTGTGAGTGTGTTCTTCTTTTCGTTAATCCCCAAGCCGAAGAACGCACATAAAATTTTATTATTTATGGATGGCAAGCAGTGCCATATCCTGTGGCATTTATGACACGACCGAAATTCCAATTGTTTCTGCTGCTGTGGCAACTGCCACTGCCGCTCCCGTTCCTGCTGTTCTCCACTGTATCTGCCCCCGCCCCGCCTGCGCCCTGCCCCTACTCGCTCGCACTCCTCGTCCAGTGGACCAGTGTGCCTCGAAAGCAAAGGTGTAAAGCATCGCACGACCGCGCTTTGATTAACCTTAAGCGCATAAATAGTGGATTCAATCAGACCTGCAAGAGCTGCCATTCCGTACCCAATCGACAAGGAACCGGTTCGCCTACACTGAGAGAAAATTTGCTATTAATAATTCTTAAAATATATGCAGGTGCTTAGGGAATAATGTTTAAAATAAAGTAAGGTTAGATTAGGTTAGTTTATATTGCTTTATGCTCAAAATTCTATTAAATACGAGGGTCGTTTGATAAGTCCGTGACTTTTTGTATTTGCCGCGCACCTGCTCTAAATACAACACTGCTCCTGTCAGCAGTTATCGATTAACAGCTGACTGTAAAATTTTGAGAAAGCTGCGTTTTTTGGTTTGCGTTTTATAGGCATTGAAAGCAGACGATCTCGATCTCCATTTTCGTTAAAATTCACGAGATCGTGAGATCGCTGTTAATCGATAACTGCTGACAGGAGCAGTGTTGTATTTAGAGCAGGTGCGCGGCAAATACAAAAAGTCACGGACTTATCAAACGACCCTCGTACCTTTGATATATAAACGTACATAGATCTTCAGGTCAGAGACTATAGCAACTCAAAAGATAAAGTTTCTTTGAACTTAGCCACGCCCCCGTCAATGGAAAAAAATAACAAGCGTTATTCTTAAGCTAGAAAATTATATAATGCTCTTTATTCATCCAAATGAATATTTCCTTTAATGTACAGTAAAATTTAAAAAACTCAGAAGAAATAAATAAACTGGAGCTTTTCGTCCGATGAATTTTTTACCAGGGAATATATGTATTGTAATTAAGGACAGTTGCATAATTTTAAGATTTTTATAGAATATATTATTGAATATGAACATAAATTTAAATGTAATAAATATCGTAAATTCGTTTAGTATTTAATTTACAATATTTCATATTAGCAACAAATTAGCAACAAATTATATAACTTTTTCAATATTTTTATAAATTTCAACTTTCTACTCAGCACTTTCGCTCAGTGCACGCTTCACGTGCCCCGCCAGCAACTCATTAGGGTTCGATTCTTCTTTTCGGGGACTTCGTAAGAAACTTTTGCGGCAGCGTCATTGTTATTGTTGGACTGAGTTGCACTTTTGCTGTTGGTGTTGGTGTTGTTGTTAGTGTTGTTGTTGCTATGGCAGCAACAAGTTTTAGATGCGCTTTTGTCAGATCTTGGAAAAGTAAAAACGAAATGGAAATGTTGTTGCTCTATTGATTATTGCATATTGATTGCCGTGTCGCTCTTTTTATTGAGGCGCGCAGCGACAAATCAAGAAAATAAAGAAAAAATATGAAAATAAATGCATTTCCCTGTCTCTCTCTCTCGCACAGTCTACAGAATTATTGATATATGAAAACACAGCGCATACTTCAGCGGCAGTTGGAGTCGGAGTTGGAGTCGGAGTCGCCGACTGGTCTGGCCGAAGCCAGACAGTGTGGAACCACCAGCTGCGTGCCCCATTAGGAGGCTCGTTGCTTGGCCAGATCTGTGCCCAGATCTCTTGCATTCTCCCCTCTCTCTCTCCCCCTCTCTTTGGCTGTGCACTCAAATCGTAAGCATTTCATACAAAGTCATCGTCGCAGTCGAATGACAGTCGCCACTTTATAAGAGGGGGCTGATCAATGGCCAGATCTTTAGAATCTTTAGTCTGCGTCTGTCTGGGACTGGGCGGGTTTGCTCTTGTTGTCTTGTTGTCTCGCATTGTTTTGATCTCAAAATTCGTTGAATTTCGAACAGAATTTTGACAGTTGCCACTCGGTTGCATTTGAAATTCTGTGGAATTGTGGGGCCTCGACCGAGGGCCGATCAAGTTAATTGAGTTATTTGCCCTGACAGCTGATTAGTTGAAGTTGCACTGGACACTGTGTGGCAGTGCAAGCGAGGCGCGTGGGTGCAGAGAAAGAAGTTTATGAGGGGGGCGGGGGCAAGGAGCAGCAATTTCATGGTGCGTGGCAATGGCAAAGTGGAAAATTATTATGCTGCCCCATTAAGTTGGTTGCATTGTGCGGCTTTCGGCCCACGCATGCCACACGCTCCACGCTGCACACTCCATACATGCTGCATACTACTCAGTTGCACGTTGTTTGTGCCACTCGAATTTCATGCCACATGCAAATTTCGTTGTTGCTGTGTTGTTGCAAGTCGCAGTCGCTGCTTTTTTCCCAGCGATCTGCAGTCAGGATAAAAGATTCAATTACAAGATGCGATGCGACTTGATGCGTGCGACTTTTTAACTGGCGAGTGGGCCAGACATGTAAACAAGAGGAGAGCGAGGGGTCTGAATGAGGTTGCAACAGCCCATCAAAATGATGGATGACACTTTGATAGTCAACTCGGGCAGCTCGGGAAGTGCGCAATGCACTCTTCAGCAAACCGCAGAAGAAATTGCCAAAACAGACAGCCAGCTGGGATGGGATGGATGGCATGAGGAGACAGGAAGACGGGAAGACAGACACGTCAGGAGCGCGCAAAAAATCAAAAATAAATTAAAAATCAACAAACAGTAGTCGACACACGTCAATGAATTCGAAATGAAGTTTGAATTCGCAACGCATGCAAATCTGTATCGGGCCAATTGAACGATCGCCGAAGGGACATCTTGGGTTACGTCTTGAGAATGGCAATTCGAATGTCGCACAATCTGTTTTTTTTCTTGGGCGGGGTATTTTTTGCCTTTTCACTGTGAGTTGGGTCACCGACACGCCGAGGGGAGTGGAGGATTCCGTTACCATTTCCCATTTGCCGCTTTCCCTTTCGCCACGGTTGCAATTCTTCCTTTGTTGCGCAATGAAATTGAATCTTTTTGCGCTCATTCCTATTCGATTTGCATAGAGATGTGTATGTAGATCACACACACTTGATTGGCTTTGAATGGCAAATCGATTCGCATGCGACTTGCGAATCTATTTTGCCCGGGGGGTAAGTTGATACTCCAGGCTCCGGCAGATTTGCCCAGATCTGTCATCTCAAGTGATCGTGCGATTGCCTTTATGAAGTTGCTCATTTCGTTTTAGTTTATTGATCATTTTTGCATCTGTCTCTGCAACAATTCCCAGGCAACGTTGACAAGCCAAGGCAGCTAAAGTTGACCTCGGGAATATCTGTGAACTTACAGTTTTGTGTAGTTATGGTTTTAATATTATATAGTGAACTATACTTTATAGCTTCAGAAATGAAGGAAATTTGATGTAATATATACAAATATGCTTGTCGGATGGGAGATGCTTCATCTTCTGAAATTAAGACTCTTTTGCCAAATGTAAAAGAGTGAAATGCTGTTCAATAATGTAATAAATTCAGTACAAACTATAATATACTTAAATATATAGAATGTAATGTGCATTAATAACAGGAAAATATTTAAAACCTTTCTCAATTTGGATCAAGTCAAATTATAAGAAATGATTCCAAGACAAATGCAAAGAAATAATATCGAAATTAATTCCAATTACATTGCCTTATGAGTATCATATGTAATGCAAATTCTAAGCTGAATGAAATAATTAGCATGTTTCATAATTTAGTTGTTGGCAACCATTGCAGGAAGGTACAAGCGAAACTGCTAATCTCTTCGACGATTTCCATAAGAACCGCGTGTCCTTCGTTTTGGCGCCTTTTCCACGTTTCCTTGATTTTCTTTTGCATGTTATTGCAATCAGAGCAACATTGTTTGCACCTCGAATGCAAAAAAAAAAAAAATAGAATAAAAAATGGAACCCCTCATGCCCCGTTTCCATATGAATGTGAATGTGTTTTCGTTTCGCGCCAGTCAAAGACGTTGATCTCTGCCCTGGCTCTGATACCAATAAATAAACAACAAAAGAGTTAAATTCAATTGCAACTCTTCCGCAACCTTTGTCAATCCCTCAATCCCAGACAATTACATGCTTGCAAATTTTCTGTTCTCTATCTCGCTCTCAACCTCTCTATCTCTCCCCTTCTCTCTCCTGCAATGGGTTCAATTATTTTGCACCTTTTGAACCGATCGAAGGATCAAGCGAATGCGATCGCAAAAACTCAATCAAGTCGAAAACCCAAGTCTCGACCCCGTTGCCAATTCCTCGGATTGTGCTCGACCCCCGACCCAGTTTTTTTAAAATGCAAAAAGAAAATCGAAAACAAAAATAATGTGCGTGACCCTTTTTCGGCAGAGATCTCTTTCCCTCTTCCACCTCTCTCTCTCTCTCTCTCTCTTCCTTGCTCTTGTGATATTTTGTCAACTCCGCAGGTTAGAGATCGCAATTTGCGCTGATCTTTCGCAGGGTTGCCCTCTCTGGGGCGCATTGATTTCTTGACGGCACAAACAACAACAACAACAAGATGAAGAAGGGGCAGAAGACACTGCCAGAAAGGGTTGCCTTCTCTGACAATCAATTGCCTAACGAATTCACCGATTTTCTTTAATTTCTTTTGGCATTTTTGCCGTTTTTTTGTCATGGTTTTTGGCCTGTGAACACAGAACTATAAACCATGCAAGGGGCGTGTGAACTTCAACTCTATATACAATGCAATATACTTAATATGTATATGGTGTACACATCATATAGAATCCTGTCTTATATCTAGTCTGTCTCCTGCACCTGGCAACTATAAAAAAACTACTGTTCAAACAGTCTTTGCATTCTTAAACAGCATTATTCATATGCTTTACTATAATACATTTCGAATGGTTCTCTCTACTGTACACCGTCAGAAATTTCCCACAATTTGCATGCCGGCTTTTAATTACACAAATTGCCGCTGAGCTGCGGTTATTTAAATCTGGCCATGGCTAACTGGCTAAGTCGCAAGTCCGCCTGCCCGATGGGCTAAGAACGGCTTAGGGCTAAGCTCGCAAACCTTCCTTCCTGTGTTTGTTAGGATACCCTGGGAAACTCCGCTTATGACACAGGTGTTTACTTAGTGTGTGTGTGCTGTGTGACTGTCTCTTGTCAACGTCATCCTCGGTTCGACTGTACTCGGTACTGCGATCTACCTGTCGGGACTAAACTACCTTTTATTTTGGAAATTCCCAAAACAAATGAAAGCAAAGTGAAGCGCACAACAAAAGTCAAATGCCCGAGGCACGGGTTCGGCTTTATCGCATACATTATACCCTGTATATATGTATTGTATGTGTGTGAGTGTGTTCTTTCTTTCGTTTCTTTCTCCCCTGATCACTTTAACCCCTGTGTAGGAGGCCATTGTTTTTGCTCTTCTCTTCCGCACTCGCTCTCCTGTTCTCCTGCTCTCTCCCTCTCTCTCTTGCGATCCTCTGCTGTCTTTTATTTGCTTTACTTTAGTCTTAGGCCTTGTGTTCTTCGTTTTGTCTCGCTCTCTTTGTGCGTGTTCTTATCTGCTTGCAACTACTTGTCCCACTGTATGTGCCTGTCCCGCTCGCTCGTTCGTTCGTTCCTTCTCTCTCTCGCCTCGCCACTGTAGGCGACAGACTGTCTGGCGCGTCGGCGTCGTCGTTGTCGGAGTTCACGTGGGTTGTGCACACTGTATTTATACAGGGTGTATTCATTATGTGCACATAATGGCGCACACTTGAATGCATTTCGAGTCGGCCGAGTTTCGAGTATTGTCCCTCAATGGCTATCATTTATTTCAGGGGATTACTGAAATCCGCCTGCTATCCACTTACCGAAGAGCGCATTAACTATACTATATACTTCAATAGAAAGCGATTTGATATAAATTGAACTGCAGATCTTCTTTTTCTTTACTATAAATCATATTTAGATCTGTGAACTAGTTTAATTTTTCTCCTGCAATATTCTTTTAGCAAAGCTATGTAGAGCATTTTACCAACATATTCTTCCAGCTGTCTATCCCCATCTCTTCTTATATTCCTTCTCTTATATGCCCACGCATCCACACACATATCGTTATGATCTCAATTCGAAACAAAAGCGTTTTCAACTGTCGCATTTTCCTTTTGAAACGCGTTTCCTTCACACATTTTTATGACTTTCATTAAACTTGCACCCTAACACAATTCGCTCTGGTGTTCCCTTCCAAATGACACTCCAATTTGGAGAGGCATTTCCACATTAATAAACAACCAGCACACTGGGCACAAAAAGAAGGGACCAAAGAAGAAAGCGAGCAGAAGAAAAGATGCATTTTGTGTGTTGGGGCGCAGTCAACAGCGAAGTCGTTGTCTCCTCTCTGTCTCGGTCTCTGTCTCTGCATTCTATTCTCTATTGCAGTTGCCTTGTTCTCTGTTCTCTCTTGTTCTACTGTTTTGTCACACACTGTTCTCCGAAAAGCGTGGCCAACAATGGTGTCTATGGATCGTCAAAAGAGGGACAGAGACAAGGCATAAACCATGGCCTGGACAATGGGCAGACATGCATGGAGAAGAGGACTTCCTTTTGGTAAACGGGTCTACCTGCTGCCGGGTCGCCAGCATGTCTGGCAAGAACAATGGCCCAGCGAGACTCTGTCCTTCTGTCCGCATGCTAGATTAGTATAGAATTGCAGATCATTCTGAAATATCATTTCGTTTCATTCATTGTAATAATCTATTTTCCTTTAAATGTCCAACAACAGCAGAGCCAAATGGGCCGAGACAACTATCCCCGAAGTGGTAACAAGGCAGCAACGGCGACAGACTGTCTGCCAGGAACTGTAGCCTGTTCTTCTGTCTGCTCTTCTTCTTATTCGTCTTCTGTCTCTTCTTTAACTCCCTCGCATTCCTTTATATTTTCTGCTTTGACACATTGTTTCTGCCTAATCATCCGATCTTATGTAGAGACTACAGAATTGGTTTTATATCTAGCACACAAGAACAGAGTAAAAAAGCGGACAAGTGCCAATCAATATGACAGTTAACTCAGAACTGTTCGTACTACCCTCGGGCTGGGAAAACAATCAACCCCTCTTGAGTGGAAACAATGCGAAAATTTAAATCCTTAGCTTAGCATAATCAAAATTCAAACGAGCGTAAAACGCTAATCTTTTGCCACAGAATGTAACTGTATCTGCAACGGTATCCCTATCTGCAGCCGTGTATCTGTATATCTGTGTATCTGTGCATGCAACTCAATAGGGTCCTGCGAAATTTGTTTATTGGAAAATCTGTGCAGCGATGCATCCTCTGTCCAAATGTCAGATTAGATCAACGTTGACAACAGCGCATCAAACAGAAGAGACACAGTCCAGACAAGGCAGGGAGAGAGAGTGTGTGAGAGAGAGAGACAGACACAGTGGGAGCGGGCAGGAGGGACACCATTTGTTAGGTACAGTCGTACTTGGCTTGGGAGCTCATTCAAAGCTGTGCAAAATGCGCATTTAGTTGTTGTTATTGCTCCACTCATCAAGGTTAATGTTCATTGTAGCCACTTCAGAGTGAACTTTTCCGACTCGCGGCCACACTGAGAGAAAAACAAGAGAACTGTTCCCACCCTGCAAACATTTGGCTTGTCTGCTACTCGAGCATTTCTCTCTGTGTACCCCAGCTCTTACTTTATTCTCGATTTTGGTACATCAGACGTAATAATGCTCGCGAACAAAGCGCTTACTGCTGCGACTGTTGATTGTGAATGGAAAAAACAGACACACTCATACACACGCACACACACCCTAGCATAAAGGCGGCGGCATCACATATTGCGCAGGATACAGATACAAGCACGAGGGGGAGGGGGCTCTACGCCCGTGCAGTACAGGGGGATTTATGTTTCAACAATTTCAATTGTTTCCTAATGTTTTTGTATTGCGTATTCAGCATTGTGTGTTGATTGTCATGGGAGTAGGGTGCCGGGGGGAGAGTAGGGGGCAGGGCGAGAGTTCAAAGATTACAAACACAAGGATTTTGGTATCAAATTGCTACCGCCACTGTTATCGATATCCTATGTTATCGAACAGCAGGCAGTTTAACATTAAAGTGTGAAATTTCAACTGAATTTTGACAAGAAATCAGTCGAAGTGCCTTAGACCCTTATAGCAGGACGCTAATCGCCACGGCGACGAGCTGTCTAGTCTTCTCGGAAGTCTCGGGTTAAGATTCGGAATTTCCTGTACTCAATAAACCCACTAATAAGGCCAAACAGGCCCGAGCTGCAGCTCCGAAGGCATTAGCATTAGGCCAAACAATGGACAATGCAATACGTTTAGCTTTTATATGTGTGCAGGACACGCGTCCTTGCCACGGCGGGAATTCCCCAATGTCTGTTTCTACTTAGCTTCCTGCACAGAGCGAAAAGAAGCGCGAGAGGGCCAGAGAGTGTTGTAAAAGGTCACTTTGCCTAATAACTTTAGGTCACAAATACGCCTCACACTCACTCCTACACGAAGCACTGACTGTTGATCCCTTCCGATCCCGGCCTGCCTGCCTGCCACACTTTTATGACGTGTTCCTCTTTCACCTCTCCTTTCTCACACCATATCCCACGTGAATCTCTCGAATCGCGGCTTAGCCGCGCAAACTGAAATTTAATCCGGAGGTTTCGCACCTTGCTATCCCTTGCATAAGTCTCAAGCCATCTTGGCTTATGTATGGAATCATAGAGGATAGTATTTTCTTTTATTATAGGTCTGAGGGCGTTTTATAAAAATAATCGTGAGACTTAAAAAATTGCAGATTAGCTACTAAATCTTGAAACATATTAAGTAATTCCAACTGAACGTTAAGTTTATATTGACTGGATCTAGCTCTGTCTTGTCTACATACAGCATGGACAAAAAAATAAATTATAGACTAGTGCATTATGATAGTAAGACTTGGTTAGACTTCGTTAGTCTAGACAGACTAGACTTAGCACTTCTTGTGGCATTTAAAAGCTCAAAGTTAATGTGAATAAAGACCTTATATCTTGTAAATCTGTAAACGTACAACTCATAATAAAAAACATATAATTTTAAACAATAATCAAAGTAAATATGTGGTCAAGGAAAGAGAATCTACAACATCTTGAATGCGAGACATTAAAAGAACATTGGCATTTTCAATTTGTTTCAATGATTGCATATTGCAATGCTAACTCTTAGTATGTTCTCAGGCCTGACCTTCCACATACACCACTAGTTAATAACACCTTCTAGCCTTATCTACAGCCAGAAACAATTCTAATAACCACCCGAGGCGATAGCTGTAAAAGGGGCAAGGCGAGCAGCGGGCAGCGCAATAAAGCGACTTCTGTAATTTTGCTGTAAGTGCAGAACTTCTTCAATGGTTTCTGGACCTCGCTGGAAATTGAAAATATTTTTATGTGCCATTTGCCGTTGTTGCAGCATCGTGGCAAGAGCAGCACGTGCAAATGGCCCCCTAAAGTGGCAAGAGCTGCAGACTCGCAGGCAAACAAAGAACGCGACTCGTGGAGAGTGTGCAACTGCAACTGAAACCGAAACTGAAACAGAAACTGAGGGCGTTGCATCATTTGCATTGACTGGGCCCGTTGGCAGCAGTTCGAGGCACTTCTTCACTTCGTTGGCTCTTTTCGGTGTGTGCTAACAATATGGGAATTTATATGACAAGTCTGTCATATTTTTACAAACGTTATAAATCACGGGGCCTTGCAAATGAGGGAGGTGTGAGGTTGAGTACAGATCTTTGTCTGGGCTCAACTTAAATGCAAATAAGTAAATATTGCCTCAAGGCACGCGAGAGTCCATGCGATTCTACACGATTCCCCGATTGCCTGGTGCCCTTACTCCCTGATTCCCCGATTCCTTGGCTTTTATTACAGTACCTTGGTATGGCAACTCGTTTGGGCCGTTTTTATGGTCTTCTCTCGTATGCCTTGCGGTGGGTCTCGACTTCTCTGCACACACACACACATTCCGTGAAGTGTTTCGCTTGAAGAAAACCAAGCCATGAGAGGGGGTAAGAGCTGAGTAAAAGAGATACAGAGAGAGAGGGAAATTGTAACTAGAACGAAATATGCAAATTCGCTTGCGACAATTGTTCCCGGGACATGCTTCAAAAGGCAACCGCCATTCATCGTTCAGGACAACGGGACGAAGACAGAAAAAAGGACAATTGCGCATTTAAAAATGTAATTTTTACTTAAAAGGAATTCGGGAATGTTGCCGCAACAATCGGGCCAAAGAATGTCGCATTGTCAACGACGACCAAAGTCATATTGGGAGGTCCTGCATTGTCCTGGTTCTGAGCACAATGCGATGCGCCTAAGACGCATTTAGTGGTAAGTGCTCGTCCAAATAGAGCACCAGCTGGTACCAGTCGTAGTACCTTGTTTGCCATTCTTCTCGTGGGTTAAATGCAGCGTATGCAAATCTGTTCTAGACTCGTCCACCTGGCAAATATTCAATTAGCCTGGCGAGTGGCGCATGAAAAAACATTGCCACTCGAAGGACCTGTGCTCTCTCGGTACCTGTTACCCCCGCTACCTTCTAAACGTTACCCGTTTGCATTCACAGCCGCAGCTTAGCTAGTCGCACGAGGCCCTTTTAATTACTGCCTTGGCATTATCCCATCTGCTCGGCAAACATTGGCAAATGTTTCCACATGCTTTGGCATTTCCATATCCGCTTCCGTTCCGGCTTCCGCCTGGCGCCATCCCCAATCCATTGCCACCCAAAAGTCAAGTGGCGTAAATTAATTACAGCCACTGTGCCCAACTTTACCCCGCCCCAGCCCGCCTTCGAATACCATATGAGTTCTGAAGAGACTCGAGAGTGGCCCCCTCCACTCCCCCTTTGCTGTATGATATATCTGCGTGGTTTTTATGTTCCTCTAATTGCTCCAAATCCCCGACATACGTTTACACGCATATTCGTAATCCCGCGGGGGCTTTGTTCCAGTTTAAAGCTCGCCATTCGCAGGGAAATTAAAATGTTTACGCATTGAGAATCATAGCGCATTATTTTAATTGGATATCGCGTTAATGCGTGAGTATTTATGTTTGTTACAGACAGAAAGGGGTGTTGTGAGGATGGAAAATGGTATTAGAGCAGTGTCAATTACGATGAAGTGCATGCAATGATGCAATTATCAGATATATCGTATTGCATTTACTTCAGTTGGTTAACTATTATAACCATTAGTGTATTATATATGAACCTTTCATATAACATAAGATATTGTTCTCATTAGTTTAATATTATATTATATATCAAAAAATATATTGCATGATAATAATTGAAAATTGAAGCTAAGTTCAAAACTTGGACAAGAAAATTTGTAGTTAAACAACTCTACAGAGTTTACTCAGTAAAGTTAGAATATTTCTCACATTCTACATACTTCAACTAGCATTGAATCAAATTAATGCAACATTATCATTAGTATTAATTAGCAAACATCATTAGGACATCGAAACTGACCCGCTTGGGCCACATCGTTGTGTGGACTGTTTCACACACTGAATAGTTCAGAGAGATCACCAAATGCTGGTAGTCAGATGATCAATAAACTGATTGAAACCATGCTAATGATAGTTCTCTTTCTTTTTTGGTTATTTTTTGCCATTGATTTGACTGTTGTTTGTTTATTAAATCCGTTTTTTTTTGCTTCCAGTGACAAAAGGCGAGCAGAATCAATGCGGGATCAGTGGAGATGCCACCGCAGATCGGGGATCGTCAATAGCCACTAGTCTCTGACCGTTACGCGACACACGCACCAAAATGGAAGTCAACAAAATGTATCTCTCTCTCTCTTCCTCTCTCTCCTTCTCTCTTTCTTCCTTTCTCTCTGTGTCTCTTTCTCCCTCTGTCGATCGGTTTTTATGTTCGATTTGTAAAGTATTTCGAAGTCGTTTTTTTACGACTTGGCGCGCCCCCTTTTGACAGTTGCTGAATAAATTTTTTGGAGCAGTGCCAGACCAGGCCCGAAAAGGTAGCTATAGCTCCCATAAAATTAACATCTTTGACGCTAAGCTGTGATTTAGTTTTGTTTTAATGTCGTCCGCTTTGTGCCCGCCACTTGATACAATGCAAATCGAAGTTCAAGTCGATTTCGATATGCTGATGATGACGCCTACCTGTCTTGGCGCGGGGTCTTTAACTGAATCAAATTGGATTTGCATAAGGCACTCGAAAATGTTCATATGGAATCGATGCCAGATATATGTTAAGTAAGGGAATATGATAGTAGAAATACCCATTTGTGTGCCTGGTAATGAGTAGAAGACAAAGTATTTACATCAAATACATAAATATTTTATATATTTCATTTATATAAACAAATATCTGTTTACTTCAAATAAGCACAAATGAGAAACATATGAGCGCTTATCAAAACACCCTTCCCTATAAAAGTGCTGGGTATACCGTGCCGCCCATTGCGTAGGCCAATCGGGTGAGCTTAACAGACTTGTTTTCCGAGATTTGCCACTTTTGCTCGTCTGGAAAAACATGCCAAATCCTTGTTTAACCTTTGCACCCAAAGCGGCGGCTATTTAACTTTGGCAAACACGTAACATGTCCAAATTTTCGCACCGCCTCGGGGGAAAGGCAAACTTTTCGCACACAACCCAGCCGAGGGAGCGAGACAACGAAAGACAGAAAGAGGGAGAGGCAAGTAAGAAGGGTTCGCTTGGCAAACGGGTTCAACTGGAATTCACTTGGGCATGGGGCGCCGCAGGGTAAAAGGAACCAGAGAGAGACGGATTGGGGAGATGAACGTGTCGCTTATAATCTTCACGCAGTGCTCGCCTGCCGTTGAAAGGATAATGGAACATTGATTATTATTTTGATACCACCACTCAAAGTCTGCAAATTAAGTACGCATTTATCTCAAGTAATTTGGGTTCAAATGTGCGGCAACTGCGGTCAAATTGTTGCGAATACTTCTCGACTGTTGTTGCAGACTCCGCGGACGGACTCCTTAGGGGCTGCCCTCGGACTCTCAGACTGGTTGCTTGAGAATGACATTAAATATGTCGCTGTATGTTTGCCGGCAAACTGGCTGCCTCTCGAATGGCCACTTTTGTCCACTTCCGTTTCGCGTAGCAAATGGGCCGTCATAGTTGCCATGATAAATGGCCAGCTGAGTAGAAAGGCAGTGGAGGAAGGGAGGGAGGTAGGACAGAAACTAGAATGAGGCAAAGAAAACTTTATGCTGGCTGCGGGGTCGGACCTTCAGACGAACAGGCGCTGGGATTTGTTATAATTTGCGATTTGTGTTAATTACTGTTCCATTATGCTGAGTACAGAGGGAGAGAGGGTGAAAAAGGGAATGCGGGAGAGGGAGACAACAGATTGAATGCTTCTTTTGTGTGGATATGTTTGCAAGCTTTCGGACTTTTTTGCTCTGCTTGTGCTTTATTTTATTCAATAAATCAAATGGTTTAAATGTATTATATGTAGAAGAGGCAACAGGAGGCGTCCAAATGGTTATGATCGTTTAACTAACATAAAAGTTATTTAAAAAAAAAGGTTTAAAGGGCTACTGATTACCAAGCTTGCAAAGTATGCAACACAAAATTAACTAAGCTTATTATGCAAGAAATCGTTCTAGTAGGTACAGAGTATACCTTAGTCGAGCATAATTAACTGAACTTTCATTATTCCTATCTCTTTAATCTGTGAACTACATATTCCCACTATCACACACAACAGTTATTTGAATTTGTATTTTAATTTCTCATACCGTTGATTAAATTCGTTATCTTTCCCATGGAGATCGCTGGCTGGCTAATATTGAGGTTACAGATTAATCCTCGGCACACAATCCAAACATTTACCTTCGTTTCTCCAATCTGTTTTCTGATGTTAATAGATCTCGCTATAATTCCCGTTTAGATTGCGCTTTCAGTCACTTCAGAAAGCAACAAAATGGCGTCGCACAATCAATCTCTGGCAAGCAGTGTTCATTGTCGCAGTCTGTTATATGAATCTGTATCTGTAGCTGCTCTCAAAGATACCTTTCTCTAAGTGAGACAAATGCCAATGGCGCAGAGACAACGGTTTCACTACAACAAAAGCACGTGCCCCTTCACACAGCAAGTGAAACGGAGACAGTTTCAGAGAGAGAGAGAGAGACATAGATAGAGAGAGGGAATGAAAGAGAGAAGGAGACCTATCCATATCCAAAGCACACACTCATGTCCAGCTACAGCTTTAGTCTTAGATCCGGACGGGGCACTTGGCACTCGCTGGGGATTTTTTAATTTGACGCAATTGTTATATAGCTTCGATTCGAAGCGATTTGAATTGGGTGACCCTTAGAATTTACACAATTAATGTCAAAAAAGCGACTCGACGCGGCACGCAAGCGCTTTCAAATGTCAATGGGCATGTCAAAAGATTGGGCCGACATTCATGCCAAAAGCCTCAAAAACAACAAAAAAAACCTTACACAAACTCACATATGTCTTTTATCTGTAATCTAATAAGTATGTGTGTGCGATGTAGGGGTATTGTACTCTTGGAGCTACTGCATAAAGCTACCAGTTAAGATCATACGCAAAAACAAAGGAATTATGTGGAGTTTCTTGACTTGAAAGGTCGATTTGGGATCTATATTTATATTATCTCACTATGAATACCTCTATTATCAAAATAACTAATCACTCTTGCAATAATTTATATAAATCTTTATTTATCTATTACATTATTATACATTATACATTCTTATAGATTCACCCAAATACTTAAAACATCCCACGTCTTCTTCAAATGAATTCGTCCTAATTTTAGACTTAACCTTTCTCTAACAAACTCTCAATTTCAATTTGATTTCCCGTTTTCAAGCGCATCGGTTACACTCTATTGAAATTATACAAATTTGATAAGTCTAGAAAAGAGAGCAGACCAGTTATAATCGAACCCGTTAAGAGGTTGAGACATTTTTCTAGAGTTCCCACAACGAAGAATGTGTCAAGTTTTAAACTGAAATTAAGTTTCTAATTAGCTTTTGTTGCTCTCTATATCTCTCTGTCGATTTCACTCAGTATCTCGTTCTTTTCCTTTTAGATCTCTGTCTCTTTTTCTCCGTGCACTCAAGACTTCTTTGCGTAGCGCAATTCATCATAATTCATTATAAATTTTTTGACATTTCCCATTGTTGGACTGCAGCCAACGTTGTGGAAACTAATAAAGATGTCATTGGCAGACAATCGACACAGTCTTAAGGAGAGGAAGAGAGGGAGAGAGGGCCCAAGACATGTTGTAGATAACTCCCTATAAAGATTTCAACCAAAGCAATTCATAATTTTCATAATTTACGCTTTGTTTGGCAAGCAACATTTGGCGCCTGTTCTACCCATTTTACAGGGTGTGTTGCATGTTTTGCCCCGATCCCAAAACCCTAAGAACCACAGAGCGCCTTCTTACATAACTCAGTTTTACGACTACACCATAAATCATACACGGAGAGAGAGAGAGACAGAGAGAGAGAGAGCAGCACTTTCATAATTAATTTTTAATGCTTGACTGAGTTGCACTTTTAACGCAATTTTGATTTATCGCTGAAATCATAAATACGATTTACAATATACAGTATACAATATATATTCGTTCTTCGAAATCAATTGAAATGTTTGGAGTGCATTTGGCCGCCGTTTAATCGACATTGTGAAATGTCATTATACTGTATATGCTTATAAATTGCATTTTGTAGCCGTTGAAGCAGCGAGTCAAGTGCTGCCCGGATTTGGATACGGATTCGGATACGGAGTCGCAATCTGCAACTGCCACAGCTGCTGGCCGTACGCCAACTCGAGTGGTGCAACTTCACTTTCGACTCGGCGAACTCAACTCGCAGTCAATTGCCGCCGGCACACACACGTACGTATGTGTAAGTTAGACTTGTGTGGCACACACACACACACACACACACCTCTTGTTGCTCCTTTCTTTGGCTAACTGTCAGCTGTGGCTAATTAAATGAAAGCCCCACAAGTGCTGCGACTCTCGCTAGTTGCTTGGCTGAATCTGAGTCCCTCACACCCTCTCCCCTTTTGCCTCTCACTTTTCCACCTCTCTGGCACTCTTTCCCATCCTTCTCCATCTCAATCTGAGCCTCAGTTTCAGTCTCGCAGGCTTTTCATGCTTCTGCAAGCGTGTAATCCTCAAAGAACGCCCCACGCTGTGTGCGCTCCTGCCCGGCAACACCTGCCCATAATGTCCAATGTGTTGCGCTAGGACACATGTCGTAAAGCCACACATACACTTATATATATTGTATACATAGATTTAAGCATATATATTTATTTTAAATAAAGAAAAATTATGTTGAATTCAAGTTTTCAAAGCATTTGCATCAAAAACTTCGCTAAATTGAAGCCAGAACTATTGCAACTGTCTGTATCTGCTACAAACCCAGGGCCGTAGTTAGGCGTGTGCAGTGCATAAGGGCCCCCGCCTGTCAAGGGCCAAAGGCTATGGAAGCTTCATGTAAAGTGTGATGTCCCTTGTTTTTAAAATAAATTAGATATTGACAAACGAACGGACATTGCAAAGTCGAGCCCAAACGATACTGTTCGAGAATATATATAATAATATTATAATAATATGTAGTGACTGGTCTAATATTTTCGGCGAGTAAGTTATAATATCCAGTAACAGAAAAAAATGTGCACAATATCTAGATTTGTCAGAAAGTTTCCCCAATAAAAAATGGAGAAAAAAGTAAGAAATTTATATTATGAACTAAGTAAAAACATTTACAAAAGCCGCCCCCGAGAAGTTTGGTACAAGATCCCCAGATACCTTCGCTACGGCACTGTACAAAGCCCTTCTCCTGTCTCCGCTATTCATGGTCTGCCCCTGCCCCTCCTCTCTTCACAACCCACAACAGCTGCAAAGAATCGCTAGATCCTTGCCGAAAAAATATGCTAGTTCCTTTTGTGGCACAAAACCTAGAGAGGCCACTCGGTATTTTCATAACGACGATGCCGCGCACTCAATTATCGTTTCTATTTTTTATTTTCCCGAGGAAATCTGACCCCGTGCAGCAAAGGGCAACAATGAAAAAGCGAAATACGTTTCTATTTTTTTCGCCTGCTTTTGTAATTGTTATTTTTCGCGCACACTTAAACCTAATGAATAAATAACATTAAACACGCTCTAATGGGCGCGCGATTTTTGGTCGACATTGGCGGCGGTGGCGGGTGGGACGAGGGGTGGGAAAAGCGGCGCAAAACATTTTCATTGTGCGATCCCGTTAAGTGGACGTGCACTTGAGCCGCAAACTGTAAGCCCAAGTTCAGCCTTCTTTTTGTGTCCTGTGAGAACATATTTTCGAATTGCAATCGAATGGAAAATTTACAGCAAGGGATAAGCAACAAAAAACCGAGGAGCACAGCTGTTGAAATACCCTGTACAGTTTACTGTAGTGCCGAAAAAGATTCAGAAAAACAAATCCAATTAAATAATAATTTATAATTATTGAAAAACAACTTATATTATAAAATATATATATATATATTTTTAGATATTACTCACAGTTAAATATACCCAATCAGTTCCCCACCTAGGGTATTATGCTCACATTGAAAATTGATATTGAAATGGGTACAATAATGGAGCCACTGCAACAATTGGCGCCACAATGGCGAATTGTAGCCGAAATTGAACGAAATTGTGCTAATTGGTTAAGCTAAACATGATCGTCATATGTGGCATGAAAGACGATTCATGGGATCGATACAAAATGGAAAATTTTATATGCAATAATCAACATTAGCAAATCTAACAACAGCAACACTGTCAAATGGAAAGAGGGGAATGTATAGTCGATTGAAGATCAATATAGTTCACACTAGTTTGTGTTGCCCTTATAAGATAGTCTGCTACTATTTGTTGGTAACATTGGCAGCACCTAACAATTGTTTGCTAATTTCGATGAATGGAAATTTCATGATAATTAGCAGGTTCGCCACAAGGCACCGATTATAAGGCAAACAAAGAGAAGTCGCGGTCTGGTAAATAGTTAGAGAATATATGTATGTACGTATATCAATGAAACCTCTGGGAATTGTGCAATAAAAAAGTCAAATTAGGCAAATGAGCAGATAACAAACTTAGCGGTAAACGTTCATCAAAAGAACTAACAAATTGGCCCATAAATACCAGGGAAGAGTCAAAGAAGAAGAGAAAAGATCAGGGCGGACCCGAAAGAGACCGCAAAACTAAAGCTAAGCGAACGCCCATTTGGTCACTGAATAATTTCGATGCCGCGATAAATATGGAATTAGCCTCGGAGCAAAGGATGCAGGAGAGATACAGAAGAGAAGATACATAGGGCAACTGTTTGCCGATTAGCCTGGACTGATAGTGGAGTGGAGTGAAGTGTCTGTGTGCGGCTGAGAACGTTGCCAACTGATGGCTGACACAGATAAGCGCAGCTGAGTCGAGAATTCCCAGTTCCCAGTTGCCAGTACCGAGTTCTGTGTTCCGTGTTCCTCTCGAGGTCCGCTCAAGTGGGCAGCAATTAGGGGTTGCAGTGCGCTGCTCGGAAATCGTCCTTGACAACAATCCACACGACTCGCGCCCCAAATCGGAGCTAAAAAAAACCGAAAACGCAACAAAGTGTAAATAAATTTATTAAACGCAGACAGACTGAAGAGCACAAAAGAGAATACGCAGTTTTCGCACCATTTACGAGAAGGAACAAAGCTAAATAGGACATAAAAACGAAGAGGAACGTAGTGTAATTGGCATAATTACAGTTTGTTGTGATTTAGATGGTGTTTGTTTGTATGTATATGGTAGATACAGTCATTTATAAATGCAAACAAAGAGTGCTTATTTACAATGACAACTTGATATTTAATTTTATACAAGTTACTCAGTCTCTTTCTGTCCTTTTTTCTTTCTTTAACTAAACTTTATAATTTTATATTATTTTAAATGTATTAATATAATATCCTTTCTTGAGCATCATCCTGCATTTTTAGAATTAATCTTATTTTTTCCTTATGCATTAGGGTAAATTTTAATTTTAAATATTTTATCCATTGAGTCACACTTTTTATGCTCTCAGCATTGGTCACCTAAAAGAGAGAAAACTTTCTTGTGTCCATGCTGTGTTATTGCTGTCGTGCTAGGCCTATTGGATGCCGCTCAACATAATGAGAGTATAGTAAATTAGTAATTGCACCAAGAGAGCGCGTAAGTGCAAAAGAGATCAAAGCTCTTTCACTTAGGCTTGTGCATGTTGTGTTGTTGTATTGCCTATCTAATTTAATGCATTGCATGACGTGAGTTCGAATGAATAAGCAAGAATGCAAGGCGGAAAGACTTCTTAACTCTTCTGTCTGCTTCCTGTGTGCACGCATGATGAGAGTAAAATAGTGAGTGGTCAGAGAGAGCGTATAAGTGCAGATCAAAGCTCTCTCAATGTGCTCTCAGCTTCGTGCACGCGGCCTATCTAAGATTAAGTGTTATGTGTATGTATGTTATAGTGAGAATATGTATGTAGATGATTTTTTCGTGAAGAAGAAGACTAGGCTAAACATGATGGCGTGAGTGCAAAGGAGTTCGTCTGTCTCCTTTATCTAAGTTCATGTTGACATGGTTGTTGTTCAATTGTCATTGTTACTCTTTGGCATCTTTGTCTCTTTCTTTGTATTGACAACATGCATTGAAAATATACGCAGTATCTTATTTATATTATATTTACAATATAAGAGATAAAATTTGCGGAATTAATGTGCGATCATGGCACAATGTGTGGTAAAAAGTTGGCATACACACAAGGCAATTATAGTTTTTGTTTGATTCTCTACAATAACAATCCAACTGGAGCTGAGCAATTTGTTAATCTGCAATCGACATTCCATTAAATGAAAACTAAAAATAAAACACGGTCCGAAAGCACAAACAACAACTGAAAGAGATCATAAGCAGACAAAGCAAGAGTATTTTGTTTGGGCCTCGACTATTGTTCCAATTGTTTCAATTTGATTGTCTATTTTTTACTGTAAATACATACAAATACATAACTCTCTGTGACGTTGGCATCCGCCAAGTGTGCACACACACGTGCAGGCTTGATTATATGTGTGTGAAGGTATGTAGGCAGTTAGACACACCTGTGCAATCGGCAACTGGAGCTGCAAGTGACGCAGTTCGCAGTTTGGATTTGCCCCGCTTCATTGCGTAATTGGAAGTGGAAACTGGAAGCACAGCAAACTGGAAACTAGAAAGCTGGAGACCAACTGACTTGAACCAGTTTCATAAAAAAAACACACAAACTGAGTTTGCTTTTATTTATTGTGTTAAGTTTTAGTTAAAACAAAATTGCATTTGTTTTGTTGAGCAGAAGATGGGATGAGGAGGGAAGAGAAATACTGAAAGAAATGGAAAGAAAGGCAACCTTTACTCCTCTTTTGATGCAGATTCAGAATATATATAATATTTAGATATGTTAGATTTATTAGCGACTCCTAAGGTCTCCTTCAGGCAAAAAAAATTACCCACTGTTCATGGTAAATGCTGTGTAGAGTTGGCAGTAAGTTCTAAGTCTCCTCATGTAGTATAACAAATGAAATGTGTTATACAAATGTTAACTTTGCATTAAATACTTTCCTTTGCATACTTTATTATGATTTTTACACTGCAATATTGTTAGTTCTATTCTGTATATGTTATTCTACATATTTTCTTATTTTATATATATTTTACTACACTTTCTTTCCCTCGATTCCTTCTCTAAACTACGTGTTGCAATTCATGATAATATTCTTCAATTGATTTGCCTTTTTATCGCAGCGCAAAATGTCTCTGCAGAGGGGAAAAGGTGTAAAGAGCCTGAAAAAGATATTTGTATGGGTCGTTCAGCGAGTGCTGAGCACTCTCATACCCACTCGCCATTGCAGTGTCCCATGTGACGACTGTCAGCGTCCAAATGGGCGACACTCCACTCCTGCTCCTGACAGTCTTCTTCTCCTCGATGCTGCTCCTGCTGCTGCTCCTGTTGTTGTTGCTCCTTTTTGTGACAGTTTCGAGTCCCGTTCGCTGGCGTTGCCAACTGCTGCTCACTTTCACCAACGGCGGATTTGAGGAATGCGAAACAGAATCAGAAACTGAAACTGAAACTGCGCCCAATGTTTTGTCTAATAAATTCCGAAATACTAAACTTGCATCACATCATAAATCAAGTAGAAGAAACAAAAACACATGATTTGATAAGGGAGAGAGAGAAAGAGCAAATGGAAGAGGGGTGGAGGGAGCGGAGTCTGAGCTAGTCGGGGGTACTTGGACTGGGCTACCCTCATGACACAATGAAATTAACGTAATTATGTTCGCATGTGTATAAATGACGAGGTTTTTGTATCGAAAATTTGCAATGGTGTCGAGCGTAAACAAAAACAACAAAACAAGCGCAAAAGAAATCAAACAATAAAGCGAAAATGAAACGGAACCAAGCAAAACACCTTTTTTTCCTCTTGGCCGGACATGCGGACATGCGGACACATCGATGGGCAAATAAAACATAATGAACCTTAATGATATAGCCAGATCACCACCCAGAGACAGAGAGGGGGATGCAGACAGACAGAGAGAGAGAGGGAGAGACTGAGAAAGAGGCAGAGAGAGAGGGACAGGGACAGAGAGGAGGGTGGGGCAGTTTGAAATGCGTTCGATCGTTGATATACGAGGCTTGTACCGCGATTGTGCTAAACAACAAAACCAATCGAGTGTTAAGCGGGCCAACAACAACAGCAACAATGACAACAACAACTACAGTAACAACAACAATAATAATAGCAACAACTGAGTGGAAAACTCGTTCAGGCCTATGAATTAAATGTGTAAACACAGTCAAAGTCTACAAATGGCCAAGACAAACAGTCGAGGCGACTCTGCCCCTGTTCTTGTTGTTACAGCTCATTTGCATACTGCAGTTGCCTCCGAGACGGTTGCCCCCACTCTTCTGCCTGGTTGCAACAGTTGCCCGAGTTGCTTCAGTTGCATTTAGCAGTTGCCGATGCTGAGTTGACGCCGCCACAGCCGATTAGAAGCCAATCGAGCCCAAAAGCGCAACTCGCGCTCTGTTTGCCATCGTTTAGTGGCGTCCAGTCAAATCAAACAACAACTGACAAAGGCTAGATCAACTCGACTAGGGAATACTCTACACATAGCGATATATACATGTGTAGTTGCTATATGTTTACATCGAAAAAGGTGTTCAGTGTTGGGTTTACTTTACTTTAGTTTACTCTCTAGACTATACGCAATATCAACTGTGCACAGCGACAAAGAAATACCCTTCACACATTTTATATACATTAGTAAACCCTATTCTACTTCATAGAGTGTCTGTGCAGCAGTGTTGCAAGTGCAGCAGCAGTTAGATTTGTGGGGCAAGTATTACCAAACAGTAGTTGGCCATTGTCAGCTGGCGTTGGCTGGTCTTGCAACGTTTAGTTGCATGTTAATTGATTGTCTACATCATCCAATGGTTTTAGGCATCTTTTATTTTCCTCTGTCTGCCTCGATTAGCAGGAATTTGTCGCCCTCTGCACTGTCTCCATAGCGTGTTCCTAATTAACGGACGCACAAGGATACCCAGGGCTCAATTGACTTTGTCGCGACAGTTCAAATGTTGACACAGACAGCAGGAGACTACGAATCACTCACCTCGACTTGTAGCACATTCCCTAGAATTCCCGCTAAACAGCAGAGACCCAATAAAGCATCATCAGCCAAAGTATTGTACAGATTTCCATATGATATACGGATTCAGCATGAGGCGCCACTCCCAGCCCTGTTACAGTTGCCCAGCTGCAAGTGGGTCAACGGCCAACCCTATAAAGTATTCTTTATAAATAATTATTGGAACGTAACATGCTGTGGGGGGGGGACGGAGCTGGGGCACCCAAGTGACACCCAAGCCCAGTTCTGGTTGCAGTTCTGGCCAAGCCCCGAAGCGTGCGTGCAACTGGCAAATTTGCTGTGACAAAATGCAATTAATAGTCGCGATTGCAGGCCGAGATCAGTGTGGCCAGATATACCCTAATTGCGGGTAGAGTACATGCCCCACGAAGGCAGAGGGAGCTGCGTCATCCTCTGCTCGCCGACTTTGTTGTTATTACTTCATTAAAAGCGCATTAATAGCACCGACTGTGGCGACTGCTCTTCACTTGTTCGCCTCTCGATTTGTTTAAATCAATAACCAAAACAACAGCAACAACAACAGCAACAACAACAGCAGCAACAACAGTAACAACAACATTGAACCGATCCCTAGTGAACCCGAGCCCCAAGCTCGAAGCCCGAACCCAAAGCCAAACCGAATCCGAACTCGCGCAGACAATGCCGATAAATTAGAAAATAATGCGCGTCCATTGTTCGATTGCTTTGTTTCATTTAAGCGCTTTTGTTGTGCCATCCGCAGTGCTTCGAACTTGCACTCCCCTCCCCTCCCACACGCACCTACGCCCCTGAGCAGTGGCCCCCATTCGAAGATATGGCTGGGAATCTGAAACAAATATTGAAAAGACTCGCTGCTAATGCGCTCTTTAATACCCTTACTTGAAGCTCTTGTTTGCATATTCTGCGGACTTAAATCAATATAATTCTGATTCAAAACAGGAATATATAAGACTATAGAACTCATAACTATATAGATGGGAACCTGAGACTAAACAGATCTCGTATGAAGTAGACTTTTAGTATGGGAAACAAACTAATAAAGTAAAGGGAACATCAAATTTAAAGCAGCTTAGTGTGTGAACTGAGCTTCCAGAGATGTTTCATTAAGTGTGTGTGTGTAGGGTATTTCCGAATTCGTTAAGCTCCTCT
Source organism: Zaprionus africanus (assembly GCA_018151435.1). NCBI lineage: Eukaryota > Metazoa > Arthropoda > Insecta > Diptera > Drosophilidae > Zaprionus > Zaprionus africanus. The sequence goes on from JAECXB010002310.1 coordinate 16,120,777, forward strand.
CGTTTCGAGTCTTTTATTTAACTAGTCCCTGTGTCTTTTGCTACACGTTTCTTGAATGAAGCTGATTACTCAAATTTTGCTTTGTTTACGATTCGTCAAGGCATTGATGAGGTCTGTCTTGTGTGCGAGATGATAAAGGGGGAGAGGGAAGGGAAAGAGAGAGAACTCTGTTCGCCAACTTAACGCCAAAATGTTATTAAATATTATTAGTGAGCAACAATGGGCAACAATTATGTGGGCACCTCTCTCTCCTTCTCTCTCTCTCTCTCTCTCTCTCTCTGTCTGTCTGTGCTACCTCTTCTGCTTCCACTGCACATTGTTATGGGGAACAGTTATAATCCCTAAGCTATTGCCAGTTACAACAGTTACAACAGCTGTAGCGCTCTGCGGCGTTTAACCCATTCAGTTGAGATCGACAGATCAGACAAATAATAATGAACCAACCCAGTTATCAATAAAAACTATTTCTATTTCTATTTCTGTTTCTACTTTCCTGTTGCGGGTTTTGTAATTCTTTCTTTGCTTTCGAACTCGGCTTTCTTTTTCGCTGCTCCGCAGCTGGCGCTCGATAATCGAAAAACCGTTTTTGCTACCATTGTCCGACAGTGTATTTACCAGACCCTTCGCTCCCCCTCAGTCTACAGCTCTCTGTCTCTCTCTCCCTCTTTCTCTCTCATTCTGTACGGGTTATTTGTTTGGGCAGTTTGGTAAGCAGTTTAGAGCCTGCATTTCCGTTTTGTGTTGCCAAAATGTAAACAGTTCGCTTTGTGCGTAATCCCTCCACCCCTCCTCCTCCCGCACGAGGTTTGCGACTCCATTGAGTTATGTAATCCTCGTTGGGGTAAACGAGAAGTTAATTATGTCATAATAGCTTCGATCTGGCTTGTCAGTTGTTCAGCTGCATCTCCCTCTCTCTCTCTCTGTCTCTCTCTCTTCTCTCTGCTCACATTCGCACTCGATTTCACAGTTGTTTTGATTGCCAGCACACGCCGTCACCCGATTGGAGCCGAGACAGCTGCTGCGCCTAACCCGCTGCTTCTCTGGAGCGTGCCTAAGCCGGAGCCGACTTCCTGTGCATAGGTAACTAATCTGAAAGAAATTCGTATTATATTTACAAAACACGTGGCTCATGGGGGTATTTAGAAACTCTTTTATTTGAATTTATTAAATTAGATTAGATTAGATTAAATTATTGATTTGTGCGGGCGGTGGGCGTGGCTCCAAACATTTGAAATAAACTTCATCAACGCCTGGTATACAGAAACCTTCATGCCAAATTTGGTGTCTCTAGCTTTTTTAATAGCTGAGATCTAAGTGTTCATCTGGTCATCCGGACATCCGGACAGACAGGCATACATGGCTTGAACGACTTGGCTAGTGATGCTTGGCAAGAATATATATACTTTGTGGGGTCTCCCACGCCTCCTTCTGCCCGTTACCTACATTTGCACAAAGTTAGTATATTTGGACCATTTTCAATGGTTCGAAATATCAAAACTAAAATTACAAAATCAAACTATCACAATGTCATAATCATAATATATAATATAATAATATGCTAATAATATTAATAAGAATATTAACTTGTTTGCCGTTAAAATAATCAACTTTATATTGATGTTAACCTGCAGTACATTTAAACAAAAATAATTGAAATTGAATCTTTAAGTTTTGTCTTATGTTGCTTTTCTTTCTTTCTTTATCCTATAAAGTGTATACCGAAATTGTACCAAGCTTAAAACAACCAACCCTATTCCCCTGCCCCCATCTTCGTTCTGCTCAGGTCTGCCCTTCCATTCCGTCTGTCCGTCCATTCCGTACTTCGTAGACATCAAAGCTCATTGAAAGAGACGCAAAGCAAAGCGAACAATGGCAAAGTGACAAATTTTGAGCAAATTAATAAAAAGAAATGAAATAATCGTTATGAAGCACCCGCAAACCACACAAATCACGTCCAGACAACCAAACACAGACGAGCAATGCTTAGACAATGGGCGTGGCTGGCTATAGCTGAGGGAGGAGGGCGGAGGGAGGGGGATGTAGCCGAATGGCTCGCAACACGCTAATAAAATACAAATTGACGATAAAATTATTACAAATTTATGCAAATATTTGCAGCAAATCCATCCACCCCGCACACAGGCGGCAAATTAATGGGCAAACACTTGAGGACCGAGGCTGGCAGTACCAGGGGGTTACGGGTACTCGGGTGGTGGGTTTGCCGTATGCTTATGATTCGGGCAATAATTTATACGCCAATGCGTACGCGGATGCGAAATGTCCTGCTGCGCGTAAACAGGAAACAAATTACGCTCGAGAGGCAGTTATGAAATTCCATAAAGCCGGCAAGAGAGCGCATCAGCATCAGCATCAGCAGGAGTATCTCCTGAGTGGACAGGAACAATAATGCATTAGACAGCCACAGCACAGGAAGGAGCTGAAGATGCGCCCGTTCAGCGGACAATGCATGCCACACCAGGCACACCCTATGCCCGCGCCGGGTCGAGGCAAGCTTAACGGCGGGCGTTCCATGCTAATGCCGACATTCGTGATAGATCCCCCGCACGAGCAGGATATGCCGTGCCTCGAATCCCTTTCGGTCATTGTCATGTGAACTCTGGACGCCTGCGGGCAGCTTTAACTACCTCAACCATTCAGGCAAACAGAGCTTTTTTCTGGCTTTAAGGGGCTGAACATGTTGCAACTCGCACATCGATCCTACAGGGTATATGGAAAAAATTTACAAAAAAATCATTTATAAACATTACCTTAGTTGTGCTTCAGAGGACCTTCTCAAAAGAAAATAAAAAAAAGGAAATATTTCACACTCATTTATAAATATTTCCAGCATAAATCGTAAAAAAATCAAGAACGAAAGTTATAGTCTAGTGGGACAGACTGTGATACACCTGCTATACTCCTTGCGTAGTTTGTGTTGCATACTTTCAAGGAGTCGCTTCGAAATCAGTGCATGTTTAAAATGTATTAAATAACTTCTATCTCAAATATTCGATCTCTTCAAAATTTTCAGAAATCATTTGGCTCATTATGGTTATTGCGTTATTCAAAAACGGACCGTAATGCATTTAAATTGTGAAGTGTAGAAACATTTATAATAATTCCATATATAAAACAATTAAGGAGAGGGTATACTTCACAGTTGATATTTTTTGTGGCAAATGAACCGAGCAAAAGTTGATCTAGCGTGTTAGTCATATATACCAATTTAGAATGTTGATCATATGTCTCATATTTATATAGTAAACCGAGAAGACATACCTACATAAGTTATAGTTAGTTGATTGATCAGTACAACATTATCCTCGTTCACTCTCATTCACTTTTATTTGATTACTGTTAGTCAATTTGGAAGTTCGTCAATTGAGTTGTTGAACTGCTGTCGTTAATCCCTACTTACTTTGCCCCTCTACCCTGTCGGCTCTTCAGCTGCTCGTGCCACCCCCCGCTGTGATGATCCTCGTTCCGTCAATCGGGCGTAAGTGTTGTGCCACCACATGGGCGTCCACTTTGAGCTCATCAATCGCCGTCAGGGCGCTGACAGACAGGCAGACAGCGCGACTGGAGAGACTGGCACAGACACAGCAAGGAATTGTGGCGATAGGGTTGGCAGCCAAACGAGAACGCGCCACAATGTGTCGCAGCTCGTGGTCGCATCAACCTTTCGGCCTGACAAATGAAATGTCTCTCGCACCTAATCAAATTTCGTACAATTGAATGCGCCTCGCAGTTTCCTCGGTTTCCGCACTTTTCACCGGCTTCCGTCGTTTATTATGCAAATGCTTCCAGTGGAAGCAGAGTGAGAAGAGGAAGGGGAAGGAGAAGAGGAGGAGACTCCTGTTGCCTCCGTCGAGTTGCAAATTTATCATCATTTAATTTCCATTTGGCGTCGTGCCGTGTTAATGACGTTGTTGACAACACTCAAGAGCTCGTCTCGAGGCGGACGAGCTGACAGACGGAGAGACAGTGGGACAGGCAGACATACAGTGGGACGGGTGGAATCGCAGTTATCCTTTTGGCTGCGCTTTGCATTTTCCCATTGCATTTGCAGCGTTTCATCATTTGCCATTTGCCGCTTGCCGCTTGTCGTTTGCTTTGACGCGCCCTGACAAATTACGTCCCAGTTGGCATCGCACATACGCCTCGTGGGCCGCTCCTCGGCTGGCTGCTCATTTGCCTAAGTGCGCTGTGTGTGCCGCGGGCTTTTAATTAATTGTTAGCTGCGACTTATTGACGGTCTGGTTGGTTAGCTCGGTTGCCCATAACAACAACAGCAACAACAACCACTGCGACAACAACAACAATAACAACCACTGCGACAAAAAAATGTCAAACTAGCACTTAAAAGCCGCCACGCTTTGCTACTTGTCAACCACGCGCCACCCCCGACAATATGCTTCATGTCCAGGCACAAAACAACACTGCACAACATGGTGCTGGAAATTGTGGATTAGTTGAAAATAATTGGATGTTGCTTTGACAATGGAAATGTAGTGAGGAGAGGGAATGGAAAGATAAATAGAAGATTTTAGATAAATAAATAAATAATAATAAATAATAAAACATAAAAAAATACATTTGTAAATAAATATACATATATTTAAGCATATATGGTATACATACATATACTATACTATATAAAGGAAGCATTTTCTCAAAATTAGAGATGAAAAGAAAAGAACTGTAGGACAGCATCGGTAGAATTAATCGCTGTACAGATCCACATAAATGACAAGCCTCATAATATAATATATAATATAAATAATCTTTTTACACAACATAGAATATTTAATTTCTCAATATTATTCACCTATCATATTTATTTTATTTTTTATTTAACTAATTTGTTATTTGTTCGTGTGATATCTGGATATCTTTTTATTATTTATTATTATTCATTTTCATATCATCATTCATTGCACAAATATTTGAACAAGCATCAACCTTGTTGCGTAGTGTAGCACAAAGCATCCCCTATGCGAAAGGCAAATGTGAAACAGTTTGACAAAAGCCACCACCCACAAATTAGGCTGTAAAACCAGACGTGGGACGCACAGGACGGGGTAGACAGACACAGCAAGGCCCCAACCCCTCGTCCCCAGCACCACCACCCTCGCAACAATGTCGCCATATTGCTCAGGGGCTGTTGCGAATGAGACGGCAATAGCGACAGCAACAGCAGAAACAACAACAACTGAACAGCGACAACGCCAACTGCTGCTTGACCCCTTCGCAGTGATGTTGTCACTCTTGATGATGATGTTGCCGTTGTTGCCGTTGTTTCTGTTGTTGTAGACTGTGATTTTATGGCATCTTAACCTTCCATGTAAAAACGACGAGCTGCGTTGCCTTCGACCTCGTGCAGCAATAATTGTAGCGAATTGTATCACCTTTATGCTAATCCGTCTCGCTAATCCGCCGGATTAGCGTTTCGTCTAAAAAAGAGAGACAAACAAAGCGAAAACAATTTGGAAAAACGACGAAAATCAGACGGCAACAACAACAACAACAGCAAGAACAATGATGACGTCGCGACGTTCGTCGCTGTGGTTAATCCGGGTGCCGTCGGAGCAGCCAGGTAAAAAAGAATATACACAGTGACATACTACAATATATTATTATAACTCATGCATATGTATAGCGAGTGTGCTGTATAATAAAACACCTCGCACATTGCACACTCCTTTTGCGACGCTAATCCGCCCATAAAGCCGTAAAAAAGAAAATATTATGCCCGCGATTTATTTTTGTCATCGTCTTTTGTTTTGCAAAATTATTTTCGTACACATTGCTGGAAATCGGGTTGCCTGTGGGTGGGCAAGGAACAGAATTGTTCGGGGTCATAAAGTGGCAGAGTATTGAGAAACATTGTTCGAGAGAAAGGCAGAGAAAATGAAGGAAAGCAACTAGTTGAGATTGAAGGTTCGATTGTTGAAGGTTCTTGAATTGACTTTGTTTGAAGTTGTAAATGAATCCAATGTTATAGACTATGTAACTATTACATTATTTGATGGGAGGAGATGTAATACACCCTTGTAGATCTATGGTACCTTCTGCTGTGTTTAGTGCTCCTTATAAGGTTAAGTTATACCAAAGGAAATTCATAAGCCCGGACTTGTCTATCTTTTCCATTTAACCACGAGAAGGTGCTCGTTTAGATTCAAGCTCTTTTAGACCTCGACTTGGGCCATTACTTACAGTATCAGTTCCGATATAGTCTATAAACTTTAATCTTAATTTGTTGTTAAAGAGTGTAGGAAATATCCTAAGAAAGATCCTAAGAAGGTTCCTGAGGAACTTGCTAAGAAACGTCCTAAGCATTGTCGATACATTTTTCGGCTAGAAAGAAAGAAAAGTCGTGTCTCTTTATAACATTATAAAAAACTATCAAGAGAGCCCATTTAATATACATAATAACTATATGATATATACTATAATGCCACCAGAATACCCATCTATTACATCGTGCCAGAGAGCCTCTTCAGCCACTGATACAGTTTTAATTTACTAATCCCCTGCAATCCGCTAAACAAATACTCCTCATTTTTTTCCAACCCTCCCGAAAAATCTCTCAAACTGTATCTGTCTCTCTTGGTCTTTCTTTGTGTTCCGCTTTCCACAAAACTAGCCTAAGCCTCATTCTTTATATAATTATTCAATATCACGTCAATGCAAGGTAAATATTTGTGAAATTCATATCGGCAGGAGAATGAAAAATGAGGAGAAGCAACAACAACAATAATGCCTATAATAACAACAATAATCAATATTTGATGTTTTAACACATTTCACACACACACTTACAAAGAAGCAGCACACACACACATATAGCAATCATAATTCGAATAGACTGGAAGACAATGCAAGTGGATTTATTAATGACCGCAATTATTCTTATTATTATTACAAGTTAAGATCGAAGAGTGAGAAAAAAAACAACGAAATAATGACTGAAAACTCGTTGATTTCTTCGTCTAAAATTTCAATGGCCCGAGCACCCCGTTGCGCCCGAAACAAAGGCCCCACATAGGTCGATAGAGCGCGAGTCGAAGATGCCCTCGCAATACCAGATAGATACCCTAGGCAACTCTCGCAACCTTTGTGTTCTCTCCCCATGATCTGCCCTCCCCCAACCGATCATCCGACGATCGTGGCATATCATTGTTCGACCAAGGCGTAAAATAAACAGCGCATTAATCAATAGAAATTAATACAACGCGCCAAATAGTTGTATAATATCTCATATACAATATTTCTCTGTTTGCAAATCAAATTAAAGTTTTTCAAAAACCGCTTCGCTCTCTGCGGGACAAAATCCCATATAACAATGCAAAGATCAAAAACTGAGCAAAATAATTTCTATTATATTAACCTATTTGTTTGTCGGAGAAACACGTGGAGACAAGGTTAATATTGGAACTCGTAATTGCCCGAAGGTTTTCACAAAGCTGAAAAGTCGATCGCATTAGGGGAAGTCGGAGCAGAAGAAAGAGACGAAAAGAATTGCTGCAAAACCAATAAAATTACGATATAGTCAATTTTTGGCATTATTTAACTTAAGAGAGGTTTTTATATGTTTTTTATGTATATAAATATATTTTTCTATACAAATTCATGGAAAATTAAGAAAACATTGATGGTCTTCAGTAAGTGAGTGCTGAAACTCAGCATATTCTACATCATAAAGTATAACAGTTCTGTACAAAAGAATATGACAACATACAACTCAGAAAAATAAACTCAAAATTCATTATTCAATTCCCAATTCCTTAGCAAATCCTGTAAAATACCAATTAAAAACACAAGTAAGAAATTAAGGTTTTTCCATTTTGGTTTTTATTCATTTTTAAATATTTCGTAATCTTCAGCTTAATAATAAACGTTTATTCTTCGTTTTTAAATTTAATACAATTAATAATACATTTTCGAATGTGTTTTGTGTGATTTTTGTTTTATTTTGTTTTTTTTTTTTTGGGTTTGTTGCGACACTATAACGAACTCTGGCATGATATATACAATTTGATAGGGGAGCTTAATACTCGTAACTAGGATATGAGAAGGTGCTGACAAAAACAACAAGGAGCACACACTTAGAACTAAATAAAATTAATTTACAATTAGGTTTCGTTACATTCGCTTGCTTCGACATTTAGTGACAAATAAATTATAGATACGATGTCTGTTAATATAATATTATTAATATTATATATATGTATAATGTGTGTAAAGTTATTCATATGTTTATTGGCTAGGAATGTTTCTTACGGTCTTTAACGGCCTCTTCTTCTTCATCTCTCCGTGCAAAGATTGTACTAGACTTTTGCGAGCGTTGCTTGACGAGGGGGTTGGGGGAGAGGGGGATTATCTATAGATCTATAGCGTATCGATAGGGAACTACTAGAGATTGGCTTACTTAGAGCTTTTAAACTTTTAAAGATTTAAAACCAGTGGATCACTTTGGGAACGCTTCAACAATGCAAATTGTACTTTACTCTGGGACACCCGCACCCTGTACCCTGTGCCCACTGCACCCTGTGCCTGTCTCCTAATAGAGCACCGGCACCGGTCGCCTCAGCGCACTGTCCATGGAGCCATCCATGCCGTTGGGCGTAATGGTGCCGGGTGAAGAGCCAGGCGAAGATGTCGAGGATGAGGTGTAGAGTCCGGCGGCGGCAGCGTTCGCAGAGTGTGCGGCATACAGCGAAGGCGCCGAAATGCCCGAGTAGATGCCGGAGTAGAAGCTGCTCAGCGAGGTGGGTGGCAACTGGGATGCGGCCTGTTGCGCCTCCAGATGCTTTGCGTGCGTCTGATTGTTGGCCGCCGCACTCTGGTGCAGTTTGGACAACGCCAGCGGATCGAAGCCGGTGAAGTATGGCACTGGGTACGGTTGATCCAGATGGTGCGAGGGAGCAAAGTACGGAGGCAGCTGATGGAACGGATTGTAGCCACCGCCCGCTGGGCCAGCGCCGGCTCCTCCCAGCTTCTGTTGCGCCATATTCATGTTCATGTTCATGTTCATATTCATGTTCATGTTGCCCTGCATCTGCAGTGCACCTTGTGGACCGCCGGCCAGAGGGTTCTTGGGCTTGCGGCGTGGACGATATTTGTAATCCGGATGCTCCTTCATGTGCAGAGCACGCAGACGCTTGGCCTCGTCGATGAAGGGACGCTTCTCGGACTCGGCAAGCAGTTTCCATTCGGCACCCAGACGCTTCGATATCTCCGAGTTGTGCATCTTGGGATTATCCTTGGCAATCTGACGACGCTGCAGGCGGGACCAGACCATGAACGCATTCATGGGCCGCTTGATGTGTCCCTCCTGGCCGGGTGAGGTGGCCAGACTGTGCATGGATCCATTGCCTGGTCCACCAGTGCCCGCTGCTGAGCTGTGTGTGCCGCCCATGCCAAGACCGCCGCCCATGCCGCTGCTGCCCAGGCTGCTCTGGCTGCCCAAGCTGCCGGCGGATCCAATCGAACTGTTCGGGGACAGTGTCTGTTGGGCTGCCACTGCGTTGTGCATGTGATGCGCCATGTGGTGGCTCATGTTGCCTGCTCCCTGGCTTCCAACACTGCCGGGTCCACCGCCAGGGGAACCACCCATGGCAGCCAGACTGGCGGCCAATCCGCCGCTCTGTGAGTAATGCAAGACGCGTTTGATATCCATGTCCATGCTGGGACTGAGCTGAGCATTGCCCAAGCCCTGAGAGGCATAGTCGCCTGGCGAGGGCAGCTCCAGGCCTTGACCGGTGCCCAGATGGAAACCGTAGTTGGGATGTGACGATAATGTGGCCATTATTCTGTGTTGATTATCACTTGATATTATTCTTCAATGTACACTCTGTTTTGTGTTCTCTTCTTTCTCTCACTTCTCACTGTATTCACAATGTGTCTTTATGTCTTTTTATTTTTTATTAATTTCTCTCTGTGTGTTTCTATTTGCACGGCAGTTGCTGTTGCTGTAGCTCTTGCTGCTGCTTCTGTTCGGCTCAACAGCTACACACTGACTGATTTGTCTGCGCAATAATTGAGACTGACACGACTACAGTCAAATCCAGTTTTCTGCTCAGCCGACGCGACGCTCTCATTCTGCTGGTCGCTCTCTCTCGCTCGCGCTCTCTTCCACAGTGTGCTAGCAGCAACCCTCAGTGTGTTTTGCTGTTGCTATGCATGTATGCGTATGAGTGAAATAGCAGTCGGGTTGGCTTGTTCTCGCATACATACCTTTGGTCGCTCTCTTGTTCTCTCTCTCTCTATCTCACTCTCGCTCTTGTTCTCAATGCTGCTGCTGCTGCTTTGTTACGCTGCTTGTCGGCTTTGTTCCATTGGCTCCTTTATATCGGCCGCCTTGTTAGTTGTAGTTGTTGCCCATTGAGGGGTGTGTTCAATAGAAAGACTGAATAGTCGGCAACAACAACTACTACTACACAACGAAGAGAACATAAACGTGCTCTCGTTCACTGTTCGGCTCGGCTCGGTTCGTGTCTGGTCGCCTGCCTCTGCCTTGTTAGTAGTTTTTGGCTGCTCTGCTCCCATTTTTTTGCGGCAGCGACCTCGTTTGGAGCGCGCCTGCTGCACTCGCACTCCCACACTATGTGCACCCATCTCTCTCTCGCTCGCTTCCTCTCACACTCTCTATGTCTCTGTGTAGTTCTCTTTTGCCCGTTCTCTCTGAAATTGCATTGATTTTTCGCACACAGTGGGCACACAATTTCCGTTATTGTTTTGCCTGGCGCTGCACTTCCGCGGCATGCATTGTTATTTGTCCGAGAAGAGAAGAGAAGAGAAGAGAGCTTCGGCAGTGTAAGAGCTAAAACGCATACGCTCAGAGAGCCGGTGGCTGTGGCTGTCTCTCTGTCTGTGTGTGAATGTGTGACTGTATGAGTGCGTGGCCCGTTGGCTTTGCCTTTTCAGCCAATCACAATGGCGCCTTGGTGTGAATTTTTGTATGCCCAGGCCCATTGTGGGTGTTTGTGTGCCTCTCTGTGCTATATACAGCCGCATATAGAGTGTCTAGGCGTGCGTCTCTGTGTGTGTGCGTGTGCCATAGCTACGTGTGTGTGTGAAAAGCACATTTTAGTTTGTGAAAAGGACATGGAAACACGCTTTCCATTCTCTGCCGTTGTTCGTTTCTTTCTTTTTTGCGCACGAAAGGATATTACTGCAATTATTTACTTATTTGGTAAAGAAAAGTGGAAAAGCAAAAGCGACACAATGCGCCACACAACACAATAACAAAACGGAAAACGAAAAATGTAAAACGAGAAAAACGCCCTGAATGGCTGGCAGAATGTATATAGAGGTACACACACACGCACACCTACTATGTATACATGTGTACTTATAAGCTGTACATATATGCATGACCGTGGGTGTGTGGAAAGCACTCTGCACCTGATTACACAATGCACAAGAGCAGAAAAAAGCAAAGAAGTTAACAAAAACATACAAAATGAAGTGTTTTTCTTGCCTGAAGAGGCACAACGTGCTTTACGTTTACTAATCAATTATAATAAGTAGACCAGAGGGAATAACTTAACCATACAATGTGTCTTCATTACACACACACCTAATGAAATAAATACACAAGGACATACAGTGTATAGTTCACATTCTTCTGCCTCAATCCTCAAGTTCGCTTAGTTCTCTAAGTAACTTTTGCAACTTTGTAATCGTAGCAAAGTTCAGGGCCTAAACTATCTCAAATCTTGCTCCCCTTGGCCGCGTTGCAAACTAATATGCCCCGCTTACCCTTTTCACTTCTTCACAGGGCACAAAAAGCTTTCAGCGCTTTCAACGTTTCCTTTTGTGTTGCCCACCGAAAAAAGCAGGAAAAAAAGAGAGAAAGACGGGAATGAAAAGTTGATGTGTTGTGTAATGGAAAAAGTTTTGTTCAGCTAGCGTTTTGCTTTCTATCCATTCTACTTTTCACTTAGCAAGCCAGCAGAGCTGAGGGGAGTGAGGACGGAGGACGAAGGGGGGCCCCAATGGAAGACAGACTTTTGCTTTTTGCCGCACGCATCGCGCCATTCAAAGGCAGGTGCGATAGCATAGTTTGCGTTTTGATATGTTGCTTTTTCCCCCTTATTCTATTCCTTTTTGTGGCAGCCTTTCTTGCAACAATGCACAGTCAGGTGCTATAAACAGATCTACTTTGTGTGCACGACAACTCTAAACGTTGGAAATCACAACGCTTCTAAGTGGAATCAACAGTTCTCTAATTATGGAATGCATTATGGACGAGGCCCGATCCCGCATTCGATCCTGCACCCCATAACCCTTTTGTGCACAGGACTTGTCCGCCTTTCTCTCTGCTCGCTTTCATTCATTCTCAGCTCTTCCCAATTTCTCATTCTTTCTACATTGAATCCCGGGAGTCGCGCGTTCCATTGTTGCCATCTGTTGTTGTTGTTGGCATTGTCAATTGTTGTTCTTGCTGTTGTTGTTGTCATTGTGAATTCTTCAATTATGAATTGGGGCCTCACATACACACACACATACAAATATCTACCGTTTTTTATTTCATTTTAAATTAAATTCGGAAACAATGTGATAATGACAAAGATGATAAAGACGTGCAAAGGGGAACAATACGGAAAAAGTCTGCGATTCTTTTCAATAAATTAAACGAGGTTAAATTCGCTTGACTTTTTGCATTAATTGAATCGATTCATTAGTTGCAAATTGAATTTAATGTTTATAATACCCTGTAATTCTGTATTCCTTGCACCTGGCAAAAGAGAGAAACTGTCGGAAAACCTCAGTTCAGCTAGTTTGACATTTTCTCACGTACTTCAGCATCCTTTGTTCACTTTGCAGTCTCCCACTTTTCCATTTTCCCATTTCCCACTGGCCACCCCCGCACACACACACACACTCATATACGCATTTGATTACATTTTCCTAGGCGTACGTGTCCATTTGATTACTTAACAGATTTTGCGCTTTTCACGTGTCATTCGAGTTAAGAGCATTTTGCATGCACACGAAATTCAACGATTTTTCTTTGCATTTTCCTCGGAAAAAATGAAAAATTGTATGCCTGATGTTCAAAAGAAAAGAGCGTAGGCGGAATCAATGCAAAACTTACGCCGCATTTTGAATAATGGACATGTTTAAGCCTCGAGACGGAGGGTAAATTATCTCTGATATACCAGAAAAAGAAAGGTACAACAATTGATGCGGAGGTAAGGGGAATAGATTAGAGAGGATGGTACAATGCAAGCTAAGTGTTGGAGAGTGCTATAGACTATAATTTGGGGGCAATGTTAGTTTAAGAATAGTACAATCTGCAAGGATTAATCGTCATCAAACAAATTTAGAAAAATGCAAACAGAGCATAAGAAAGTTAATGAATAAATAAGTAATAAATAAAGAGGTACTTTTAAACTCCTTTTAAAAAACTTTTTTTAATGACTAAATGGTTAATAGAATATAGATTCTAACTTTCTCATATTTGAATAAATATTGTATTTGGAAATTAATATTGTATTTGACTTTCGTTACATTACTTTTATTTGTCATATTCATTATTAAACTTTAGTTCTTTCTACTTCTTCTTGTAATAGATATCTTTTACTTACCATATTCATTATTATATATAAACTTAGTTCTTTCCATCACATATAATATCCTTTCTTTTATTTACCAGTTCTTTGGCTCACTTATATTATTTATTTTTGTCTTTAACTGCAATTTCTTTCCTTCAAACACACAATACTTTCTTCCAGAAAACATCCGTTCATTCAGCAGTAATTAGAGCCCTCTCTGTACCGACCCAACCCTCTGCCTTGTCTAGTTCCAGCGAAAAAAGTGAACAAATGAGACAAATTTAAGCAATAATAAGTTCAACTAACTCCAGAGCTGATCCCATTAGGGTCAGACTGGCCACGGGCCGAACAAAGCGTTGAATAGAGTAGCACATTGGGCGGTCACACAGCGATACAGGGACAAGAAGGAGGTCGAGGAGTCCGACTTCCGTTTGCATTCACCTGATTTGGCCTGGTCCTGCTGCCCGTCGCCCGCTTCCCGCTCCCCGCACACGCTGGGCAATTGTCCCTGTCATTGTTTGCTGCTGTCTCAGCATCTTCTCTTGCCTTTGTCATCCTTTATTGTACGCAATTCAACGGAATTCGAATACGGATTCGGAAAATGAGAGAAAAAAAACAACACACAGAGAAATAAAACAATAATAATATGAATGCAACATGCACCTTGTTTACATTGTGTTGCATGTGTTTTTGTTGCAATGCATTTCCGGCCCCTACGGAAATTGGGACAATTATGAATTTTCGCATTTGCAAAAGGGAAAAGGGATCAATGCTGAACATGTGTAAGCCCACAAAGTCACAGACAAAGGTGCACAGGAGGGGGAGTGAGACAGGAGAGAGAGAGAGGAAGAGAGAGCGGAGAGACGTGTGAGAATCTGTGGGAAGTTCGTCGCCTGGGAAATGCAAATTGCAATCGCGGAGCTGTCAGAGCGTACCATATCGATGGCACTCATAAAGCAAGCTCGATTTGAGCTCATTAGCAAATGGGCCACCCCCCGCACACCCCCCACGCCCCTGCTGTACCCTCCCCTACAGCTACTAGATGTCATAACAGATTAACTAAGAAATGTACAGCATATGCAGAAAAAAGGAGCCTCGTCCTTTGTGCCCGGTACCTCCTCAGACCACTTGGCTAAACGACGTTAATTCAATCCAAGATCGAATCGCGAATGAAAGAATCAAAAGGGTTGCAGTCAAGCGCAACCTCCGGCTTAGAGTGAGAGTGGCCACTTCACGGGCCCCGTGAATTCGTCGTCTTGATTCTGAAAATCTTGAGTCTCGCTGCCGTGTAATCGAAACGGGCCACTTAAGAGCCGCTTTTCAGCTCGTAAGTTCCTTAATATTCTTAATATATGTACATTCAACTGCAGTACCGACTTTAGGGGTCACTCTTAGGGGTTGCCCGGCTCTCTGGAGTGCTTTGGTTTCTTCTAATTTTTGTTGTCAACTTCGAGGCCGCAAATCGTCGCCGTTCCGAAGTGGCCACTTGAGGCGACTTCTGTGTGAAGTGCAGTTCCGGAACCAGGCAGCTTCTACCCGATGCTGCCCGAACCTCATCCACGGATCCCACGGTGTGTGTTTACGACCAACAAGCACAGTGGGACGATGAATTAGCTGCCCGAAATGTGTCAAAGTGCTGCGGTCGCCTCGGGCCATCATCATCATCAGTCGATTCACTCGGCTGCGTGGGCGTGGACATGGGCGTTGTCAGCGTGGCAAATGAGGTTCTTCTAAAGCGCGACACGTGGTGAGGCCCGTCAACGGCAGCAGCAGAAGCAGCCGCAAAGTCGCTGTTAAAAGTGTTGACAGCTCCAGACCAGACACTTTGATATTTTCATAATTGTACCCTGTAAAGGGTGGCCAGTATAGGGTGGGCAGCAGAGATACCTTAAGTAGAGACAGCCCTAAACAGTTCTTAGATATAACATAGTTTTTTTTTTAATTTTAAAAGAAATCTAGTCAAGGCAAATCAAATTCACTGAGCAGTTTATCGTTTTTATATTATTTTACCTTTTATCAAGATTCTTTTATCTTTAAAAGGAAAGCCTGTAACTGTTATTAGATTAAACTGCATTCCTGGTTGAACTTTAATTCATTTTAAAAGGAATCTTGTAGGGAAAAGTCAACTTTTCATTATTCCTTTTATAAAATTTATTTTGTATCTTTAGAGACATTCCTAGATTCTAAATTTAACTTACTTCCAGTTGGAAACTGAAAATAAATTATAACTAGTCGAAACAACTCAACGACGATCAGGAAGCATTATATTGATTATTCATTCTCTTTGTTGATTTTGGTGAATAAACTTAAACTTCTCGAGCCACAAATATCAATTACTTAACTGAACTTTCTCAGTATTATCCTCCCGTAAAGCTTAAACACAATGTACAGTGCTTACAGGGTATCTCCACAGTCTGCCTTGCCATCAATTGCGCTCCTTAACTTTGCTTGCTTTGCTGTGGCTTCTTGTAATTAATTTCGCTCATTTGGCAAATGGTTTCGCAGTCGCAGTTGGGAAAACTCAAAGGGTTTTATTGCGCGTGTTTAATGCTGTCAAAGATCAAAGACCGATTTTAGCTATGGGGAAAAGCGCTTCGACGCCTTTGCAATGGCTGCCAAACCCCCTCCCCCACTCCCCTCTAACCTTTTTCACCCCATTCCCCTTTGGGTCCATTTGTTTGTTTTGTATTTCCGCTTTTGCTACGAATTTTTAATGCAACTTTTATTGTGGCGCGTATTTTCACTCAAGTGATTTGATTTTGCGAATTGAATTTATTTAAGTAGAAGCTCGAGTGTGTTTGCATGCTGCCACGCCCCCTTCTGCCACCTCAGTCCATCAATCTGTCAGTCAGTCAGTCAATCAGCCTGGCCTGCCCTGGCATTCAATCTCGGTCTGCTTTGCGTTTGTCGATTTGTTTGTTTAGCGTCTCCCGCGAGACTCAAGTGGCAAAACATTATTTTGTTCGGCAAATTCAATTAAAACTTTGCGGTTTTTGTTGTTGCCACACCCCCGCACTCCCCGCAAACAAACGTCAAGTGGTTCCCAATCAAAACGAGAAAGTAGACAAGAAGCTGCAGAATGAGAGGGAGACAGCGAGCAAGAGCAGAAAGGGGGCGCTGATAAATTGAGAACGAATCAAAAGACAAGGTAGGCAGGCTTTGAACTGATTCCGGGAATCTGTTTGTATAGAAAATTATATGGGAATTATATAGAACATTGTTGAGGCTATATTTAAGATATAGTTATTAAGGGTAGAATGATAGTGAGGTTACATTCCTTTCTGAAGAGTTTTTTAGTTCAGAAATCATATATTTTTGCAGACAAACACACCCACACTTATGTGTGTACAGCAACTCTATCAAAGCTTAACGACTCTCAACTGTTGAGAGCTCTTTCATTCTCTCTCTCTCTTTTTCTCCAACCTGTGCCTGCGTCAAAGGCGTAGGCAATTAATTCTTAGAGGGAGCGGATTGTGAAAACCTTTTAAGGGAATAAACTAAATAGAAAAAATTAATTTTGAATATATTTATCATGAATTGTAGCAGATAATTATTGAAAAATCGATTATATATTGTAATGTATTTGTAATCAGAGCATAAAATTTGTCTTTACGGAACGCTTATTATATTTTTTTATAAATGCATATTCAGCCAGATTATATTTTACCTATTAATTTAAAATTCAAACTTAGCCACAGTTGACCCCCTTCGCCATGCCCCTGTCAGAACTACCGAAATTTGTTTATGACAGAACTTTTAATGCACTCAACGGACTCTCCATGGCATGAACACATAATCGATAGATGATTTCAAAACTGTTCAACAAGTGTAGATGCAAATGACAGGCACAGACATGCACAATCATGTCAGTGAGCCAAAAAGTAAACACATTTAAAAATGGAAAACGAAATGTGGGAAAGAGTTAAAGGGTTAGAAAACGAGTTACCAGAGTTGCCATACACGGCACATCTAGGTCTAACAGTTTAACAATAATTTAACTTACGAAATACTTTTTTACATTATCACAATCGTTTTAGGGTTGCCACCGCCCCCTCCAGCAGGAAAACTCTCGATTTATTTGCTTTGATTTGGCAGTTTTAAATCAATAGCTTGAGCTAAAAGGCAAACAAGGCACAATAGAGCAACCCTTGCTGGTTCCCATATACACCCACACACTCCCCTCACCACCCCTTGAGACTGTCAAAATAAATTGCAAGCGATTTTTTTGTTGTGCCTTTCTTTATTTGCATAAATAATTTAGTTTAAATAAACTCAAAGAACTCTTCAAAGTTTGGCAAAGATTTAAGCTGAGGTCAGGCGAGCTTGGGGACACTTGGGGGTTCACCTGGCAGCCTGGCAACCCTGCCATAATTCTTATTTAAATGTGCAATTGATTTGAATACTTTTTGCATTTCTCTTTTGCTCTCTCCCAAAGGACTTTTCCTTTTGGGCATTGCCAAAGCAATGTGTCCAGACAATCGACGTTAGTTAACAAACAAACAAATAAAAAAGAAGAAAAGAAAATAAATAAATCGCTTTTGAAAAAAATAAAAAAAACGGCGAGGAAAACTCGTGCAGAATAAAAAGCAATCAGGGACGAGTCTCGCGACTCGCCGCATTTAAAAGTCATTTGCAACACGCCCCTCGCAAGTGCCATAAACCGATTTTCCCGAGAAATCCTTACCTTCTTTTTCTTTCAGTTCTCTTTATTGTTTTACAATGTTTGTGCGCGGGCGTGTGCGAGTGTGTGCGTGAGTGTGAGTAATTAAACAATTTAGCGAGTTTTGCCAACTTTCTAGAGTTTTTAGTCGAGTCAGAGGATTTTACAACTGGAAAATTAACATTTCCCAAGATCGAGAGATCTTTACGGTTATAACTTTATGGCAATGCCAAAAATCGCACGGTTCGAAAGCATGTGAGGAGCAAACGCAGCAGAGGCGGAGAAGTCGGGGCCAGAAGCTGCCTTGGAAAGAATGCCGAGGACAAAGGGAAGTGGGCGTCGTGTTGCACCCATTTCCATTCGTCCATTCCTCGCCAGCTGCCCCATTAGCGGGCACAAAGGAACCTTGCAACAATGCGACCTGGCGACGTGTTGCTGGCAAAACATGTGATTAAATTGTCGCTTACAACGAATTCGACACCTCGACAGGACTCTATAATTACGTAGCAAGGACGCAGGAGAATCAAATGCCAAACAATCACACTAAGCGAACGGGTGAGAGAGAGAGAGGGAGGGAGCGAGAGCGACTGTGTCTCAAAGCCAATTCAGAGCTGGGAAATTTTTGCCTATTTTGTTCCCTGTGACATATTCAAATTATGGCTAAGCCTTTGTTGTGATTGGCGAAGGGTTGCCACCATATCATTAACGCCGCTAGCCGCGCTGTGGTCCCCATTGTGCGACCGCAGCGGCAAGGGCTGTGCGTACAATGGGACGAAATCAAACTCGGAAGTCGAGGTGAGAAGCTGACCAAAACAGTTGCAACACTTCCAGGCTCAATTAAGGAATCGAACTTTGATTGAGCATCCTTGCTTAGTATTAATTTGCCATTGGTGGGGGTTATTTCTTTCAGTGTACTATCGTTTTGAGTAGTGGCAACAATATCAAACTAGCTGGGAACTCGCCACTCCACCCTTTCTGAAACTTTAAGGGGTATCGCGTCGGGCACAGCATGTACTAAATTGCTTCATTCAAACGCAATTAAAGTCAAGCTGGGCAAGCTGAGCAAGCTGCGCCATGCCAGGATTCTGGAGAGTCCTCTCGACCTCGCATGCTTGCTTTTTAACACTTTCAATAGGTAGTAGAAGCATCGATCGCTGAACACCTTTCTTCGGCTCAACAAAAGGACTAAACGTTTCCGGTGAGGCAATGTGAAAAAGAGAATCCCACGCATCGTTGATCAGTCTGCGATCAATGCGATAATCAGCATCATATCCCCCGACGATGATATCCCAAAAAGAGAATGGAACCATTGTTCGTGTGCACTTGCACCCTCGTCCGCCGTTGATGAAAGGTGTCAGGGATTCTTTTGCTACAGTTGCAATTACGTAATCAAGATAAAGATGAATGGCGAATGACAACAAGCCTCTTGTTCCCATTCACCCTCCTCTTCTTCCTCCTCCGCTTTCACAATCGATAAACGGATGTAGCAAGCCGAACTTAAGTGATATGGGGGTATTCATGCAGTCCGTCGTCCATAATAAAAACTATTATTATCATTCAAATGGCGCATTATTGGCACCCTGTATGTGCAGAAGGCGTCGCGTCGTCGTTAAATCGCATTTTACGACCCCCCAAAATGGCATAAATTAGTTCAACTTGCCCCATGGTGGTTGAAACTGTTCATAGACTAAACATTTATTGCACAAACTGAACAAATCTTCTCTTTCCCTTTAACTATAGTCCAATAAAACTTGAACTGACACTGGGGGTCAAGGGATCCATCAACTGCGTTCACATATTGTTGTTCTCCATGCTGTCGGTCTTAGGAGCCGTACCGAAGAACTTCTCATACTCCTGCTGGCGTCGTAGCTGGCGTGCCTCGCGCTCCATTTGCCTCTTCTTGGAGAAGCGCTGATGGATACGCTTCATCTCCTGCACCTCCTTCATCTCCTCCTTCTCCTCATCCTGTAATTATATAAAGATAATCAATAAAGTTTCTCTAGTTCTAATTGCTTCAACTTACGGTCATGTTCAGGCGCAACACCAGAGCTCGTCTGCCATCCGACATAGACTGACTGTAGTGCATAAAGTTCTTGAGTCGCTCCGCAGGTGGAACACTGCGCTCCACCACAAGCACAATTCGTGCCCATTGGCGCTGCCATTCGTTGCGTATTTCGGCAATTTTCTGATAGGTATTACCCATCATGGCGATCAACATGTTCACCAGCAGCACACTGACAATCACCATGAAGAGAAAGAACAGAATCTTCGCCTCGTACTCGTGCTGCGTCGATACCATGGCACCGTAGTAGTCCCCGAAGTTGGTCAACGACATCAAAAACATTGCCACAATGGATTCCATGGGCGATGGCATGGGATTCGATTCGGCATCCTGATCTTCGGGCGTTGAGGGATTGTCGAATGTCAAGAATATAATGTAAAAGGCCTGAGAGAAGCCTAACACAAAAACCAAATAGATGGAAACGAAACGTAACAAGTCTCCCATCACCATGCGATATATCATCACTACGAAAGGTCCAACGGTCTTGAAGCCACTGAAATAGGATTGGTAAAGTTACAGTAAAGATTGATGAAGTTCTGGAATCTACACGTACCGGCAAAAGAAGAGGAAGTAGGGTGCAGTGGTCAGCATGATCACCACAGTCACATGATCATCGATCTCGGTCAGGCAGGATACTCTTAGCCAAGGAATGGTCATCATTAGCGCACATGAGAACAAGAACATAACACGCGATGGGGCAGTCATCTGGAGAAGCGAAGAGACGAGAGGTTCAATTGGAATTAATGCTTTTACTCCCTCTTTCTTAATCTCACCAAATTCTCTATAAACATCTTGTAGCCCAAGAAGCGAGCCTCCCTCAAGGCCACCAGCAGGTACAATATAGCTCCCACAAAGTTAATCAGCTCGGCTATAATGCGCAACTTGGCCAGATCCGATTCCAGATTCATGAGCGGGCACTGAGCATAGGTCTGCCACCAAGCAGGCAGAGTCTCCACCTCGTTGGGATCGTAGTACTCTGTAAAGTTCAGCCAAAAGGTTTCTAGAAAAGAGTTAAGGGGTTATATAAATATATAACATTCAGGAACTTTTGCACTCACTGTATTCTGTACTGGAGGCGCCTCGTTTGGTATGCTGAGCCAGCGAGCTGCCATTGGTATAAAGATCATGACGAGGGGTGCTGCCATTTGAGGAGGTCAAGGAAGTACCCTCCTGTTCCTCATCGTCGTCATCCTTGACCGGTGGACCCGGTCGCAAAATAAAGCTGAACAGCGATATGAGAAAGTAGAAGGCGAACATATAGAACTGCTTGTAGAAACGAGACTTGCAGAAGGTATCCCATTTGGTCTTGAGCAGATCAATAACAACACCGTCCAACAGCTCCAGATGCTCCAACTTGTCGCCAAAGACAACGAAGTTCAACACGGAATCCTTGTTAATGTTCCCTGTCTCCTCGTTGATGGTGTCGATCATGAGCAAAGGGTAGGCGGCACAGGTGATGCTTCCCAGTTGCCAATAGATCTCCCGTTCGATGCTCATCACATGGAAGAACATCTCGACGCGCCCCAACTTGGCTGCCAGTGTCAGCGGGGTCAGGTTCTGTATGTTCTTTATGTGTATATTGGTGCCCACTTCATAGCCAACATCGAACATTTCTATCTTCTCATAGATAACCAGCATATGAAGGACGGTATTGCCGTTGGTGTCCTGGAAATCCGGGTCTGCGCCACGCGCCAGCACCAGACGGAAGCATTCTTCCTGTAGAGACATGTTGAGTCAAAGGAGTATAGGGATATGTTCTATAATGAGCTTACCTGCGACAAACAGGCTGCAAAGCTGAGCGGGTACTCGCCCCAGTAGACATAGCCATCGTAGTTGGTCATAGGCGCCAGCGCCACGTACTCATGATCGGGGGAATCTGTGCGCGAGGCTTTGGTGTCCTCCGCGGACATGAAGGCGCCACAACAGCTGGGAAATAAGGAACACAAATAAGGTAAAAACTCTCCAGAAAACAAAGGAAGCTCACCGCTCCTGCACATCCGCATTGGCATCTAGCAGATACTTGACCATTGCCGGATCCTCGTTGACAATGGCAATGTGTAGAACACTCTCCCCATAGTACTCATCGCTCATGTAGATGTCCAGTATAAGCTTGGGATAGAACTTTAGCAATCGCTTGGCCAGATCTGCGTGCAGGGAAGAGGCATTGAGCAGGCACAGATGCAAGATAGTTTCTCCCACCGCGCCACGCATCTGTAAAGGAGATAGTTAAAGAGAGTTCCACTCACTCCACTCCACTTACATTCAGATCCCAACAGACGAAGCGATAGGCACTCGGATTGGAGATATATTCCGCCTCGGAGACCTCGGGGCAATAGTCGTGTATGTTGAAGTCGTCATCGGGATTCTCAAGGGCGCGTATTTCTGGCAGTTGCCTCGTTCTTGGTCTGTCCCTATTGCGTAGGAGTACCAGCTTTGAAATGGGGAAATAACGTCCAGCACCTTTGTTATATAAAAATGGCTCCACTTTGGTCTTGATCGCATGATCGATCTCCGCAAACTGTTTCGTCTGGCAGGCACGTTTCATCATGTCCACGAGCAGCCCGCCGCCCTTGAGATTCACGAATTTGTAGAGCGCCTGTGTGGAGACTCCCGCCTGTTTCTTGACGCCACTGGTCACATTACTCTCCGTATTCCCCATGCTGCCCGATCAATATCAGGATCAGCTTCGTCTCTCAATATGTTTTTAATTTTTATAACGCGACATTTCCGTTGAGATTTCACTTTGTATTTTTGTGTAATATATTCGTGGCTTTTCTGTTTTTATCCTTCGACTTTGCATCGATCAAACAATTTTCGCGTTGCCTGTGCAACAATGCAACAGCTGAACTTGAGCCCATTTTATTGTTTACCTTGCTTACGTTGCACGTTGCCAGGACATCTAAAACAACAAAAACTTGTTGCATTTATTTACACTCAACAAGTTTGGCAACAATTTAGCAAACTTGTGGATTCACAGCGAGAACAACTTGAACTTATCGTGCTGACTTTGATGACCTTGGAACTAGTTACTAGTGGCATGTTGAACTACAAAGTAAAACACCTGTTTGTTTGTGCACCGTTAGAATTCGTACCTTTGCGTGGGGTTGCTGTAATTTAACTTACTTATTGACATTTGTCAATTAAATTTTTCTTTAAACTACTTATTTGATTGTTATCAAGATGTAAACGTATAATAGGATAGGTATATAGCGTAGGATAATTTAGTTTCAGAGTATTAATATTCAATTTGTATATTAATTATTGAAAACACAGAGTTGGTCTACCTGTTTAAATAATAATGAACTTACATGTTTCTCTGCCATGATAAGATAGGTCTTAGATTTGAAAAAAAAACTTTTGAATAAATAATAACATTTCATTTAATAAATAGAAAACAGCTTTCAAACCATTTGAAAAGTACATGGTCACCTTAACGCAAAAATGCGTTTGCAACCAACTTCACGGAACGCATTTTGAGAGCTGTGCATGTTAACGCAAAACTGCTCTTTACAGCCCTCTGTTAAGTTTGGACTCGCTGTTAAAAACGGTTTTTCTACAAATAGCAACATCTAAGTTAAGATTATTCGCATTTTAGCTCTGCTATCGCATTTTTTATTGTACGATCGCTTAATGTCTTGACCATGACCAAAAGCCTGGTGATTCTGGCAATTTCTTGAGCGATTCTGAAAAACAAAGAACAGCAAAAGACACAAAGAAAACTTTTTCTCACATCTTTATTGCTTTTAACTTTTCTTATAATAATTTGTAAACAATTTTTGGTTGCTTATTATAACTATTTAATATAGCAATGAGTGTAACGTGTAGGACAGTTTCTTGTGTGTATATTTACATACACTATAAATACGAGTGGGTGCCTGAGTTTGTATGTGTGTGTAATGGTAAAAGGTGCATTTTAATACTAAATATAGTAAAATTATGAGATGTCTCTTCAGGACGAGCTGTGCATGAGTATCAGCGGCACCTCGTTGCCATATTTTGAACGATCCTGACTGAGCAGGGCGGTATTACTCGAATCCCGTAACAGGGCAATGGAGTTATTCCTCTCCTCGCGGCGCCTCAGAGTACTGTGGCGAATGCCGTAGGATAGAAAGATGGCCAGGCCGATGGAGATCCATATGCAGAAGCGTATCCAGGTCAATATATCCAGTTTGATCATCAGATAGATGTTTATCATAATGGAAATTCCCGGCAGCCAAGGCACTAGCGGCACTTTGAACGACAACTGAACACCCGAGGTGGGCTGACGCGAGACGATGAACATCATGAGTATCAATGGTATGCCGGCGAGTACAAGAAGCATCACATCGTACTGCGTGACGTGGGCTATATCCTCCTCGAATTTGGTCAGGATTTGTGAGAATACCAGACACCAGGCAGCTGTGGAAGCGCAGGAAAATGTTTAATTAAAAAGGGATCCTCTTGAATGATCTTTACTTTAACTTACAGAAAAGGGTGACCATCGTTGTAACAATACGCGCGGTCTCCTTGGTTGATACCGTCTGTCCATTGAGGTTAAAGAGACGCCGCCACAAAGCGCAGGGCTGTTCCTGTGCCATGCTCAGGCTACGTCCATTGCCCAGAATGCGACTGTCACGACGATCGTCTACCTCGTAGCGCAGGATTAGCACACAACTGGCCACCATGGAGTAGGCCAGCAAGGTGCCAATCGACATCATGTTAACCAGCTGACTGAGATTGAAGATTGCCGCCAGAATGCCGCACAACAGACCCGTTAGCATGGTGCCCTTGAACGGAGTCTTGTATTTGACGCTAATCTCGCCAAGGCACTTGAAGAGCAGTCCATCGTTGGACATGGCGAACACGATGCGTGGCAGCGGGAACATGGCACCCATGAGACTGGCACACAGACCGAACATGGCACCAATGGTGACCACATACTCGGCCACATGCCAGCCATAGATGCGGAAGACGTGCGGCAATGGGGCGCTCTCATCCTGTGCATAGTACGGCAACATCATGGTTAAAACTGTAGACACACCAAAGTAGGCCAGAAAGATCATCGCCAGCGATACGATCACAGCAAATGGAATGGATTTCTTTGGGTTCTTGGCTTCCTCGCCGGCGGTAGCAATGCAATCAAAGCCAATGAAACCATAAAAACAAACAGCGGCACCTTTGATTATTCCCGATACGCCGTATGGCATAAAGCCTCCGTCGCCATAGCCCTCGGGCACTGCAGACTTCGGTATGGTCCAGTTACTGCTGGAAACTGCAAATTATAGTATACAATTAGAGAAAATCAATCTGCAGCTTAAATTATTTTATATCTATTAAATTATCAACGGTTTCCTAAGAGGTTAATATCGATATTTGATTTGTAATGTTATCGATTAAAAACGATATTGAATCAGCTGCGAAGGATCGCGCGGAAAAGTGAATAAATTCCACTGAACCGTAAACACGAAAATGTATCGATACATGCTATTAATGTATCGAAACGTAAAAGATCGCAATTTAAACAAACAATTTATCCTTGCAGTGTGTGACGCGACAAACATTTACTGAGTGTTTTTATCTCTACTTTAATATATTTATCGTATATTCACGTATTTGACTTACCTTTGAAAAGTCCTGCAATGATGACAAACAACACAACACCGAGATTCAGCATGGTGAATATGTTATTTACCCTGGTGGACTCTTTGGCTCCCGATGCAATGGCCCAGGAGAAGAGAATGGTCACAATAAATGCAAACAAATCCGGATAGGCGCTCAGGCCGTGCACATTAATGGGCAAATGCTCTGTCAGAAAGTCTCGCATAGCGTAGCTACACAAAGAATCCAGATACGTGCTCAGCCCTTTGACGACACTGGCAGAACCTGCGAGAAAATTTGTATATGTGAGTATGAATAGTATACAAACATGAGTTAGTGTGTGTATATCAATTGTATTTGGCACAAATGCTAACCAATTAATTTGATCAATTAGTTGTCGGCGTCGCCAATAAAACATACCGATTGCGTACTCCAAGATGAGATTCCAGCCAATGAGGAACGCAATGAACTCTCCAATGGTCACATAGCTGTAAATATACGCGGATCCCGCCTTGGGAACACGTGCGCCAAATTCCGCATAGCACAGACCCGCAAAAACGGAGGCTATGGCAGCGATCAGAAAACTGATGACCACCGCAGGACCTGCATGGCTCTTGGACACCTCGCCGGCTAGCACATAAACACCCACACCGAGGGTGCTGCCAATACCCAGTGCCGTCAAATCGAAAGCAGACAACACCTTGGCCAGCTTGGATTCCGAGGAATCCTCCAGTGGCTTACGGCGTGTGAGCACGCGAAAAACACTTGTCACGCTCCAATTGGGCATGTTCCTAAAAAGAAACAACAATACAAATTTATTTATAGAGTGAAAAAATGTTGATAAACAAATTTAACTAAGTTTTTCGCTTAGCTCTACGAAACTGTTCTTACAGCCGTGTAATCATTTTTGAATAACCATGTTAATCGAATCGACATATTAACACGTTTCTCAATTGTATGTCAAGCCCCGGGTACATGTACCGTTGAAAGTTGGTCGAGGTGGGTGGTTCGTACGGGTTCGATTTGATTCCGAACCATGACACGGGACTTTATGACCACACAGACGCCATAAGATGATTAGTAGGCGGGTGTTAATGCGAGATTTGCAGAGTTGTTTCTTTATAGTCTGTATATATACGCTATATATCGCTTGATTGCCACGCGAAATCTACTTTAATGTAAGTCTTGTGATCTCTGGGGGGAAATTGATTGATTATGACTAAGTGTCATTTGGTAATTAATCCGAAAAACGAAAACATCTTATCTCTCATCATCAACTTAAAGAAACTTATTCCAATTTGATGCTTAATATTACTAAACTTAAATTTATTCGTAACTTATAATTGCAGAAGAATATAAGATAATGTTCAAAGTTATAAAGTTTTTGAGAACTTCTAATGTTCAAATTAATAAAGTTCTTGACAACCTCTTCACATTTAAATTCAATTGAAATTTTTTAAATTTTAATTCACTTCAACCAATACCACTCAGATTCTCACCTAGGAACTTGTAATCCTTAATAGAAAATACAAATATTACTATGATATTTTTCTTTCACTTGAGTTGTTCTTTTCACACAGAGCTCCTTAAATTTCACAACATACAATCCATACCGGGAATCGTTTGCAAATATGTCAAGTTAAATTGAGATATGAATATTATTGATATATGGATTCGATTTCTATTTAATTTGAATTCAGAAGTCGGTTGACGCCGCTTGCGATCAAATTACGTCTGAACATTTGGCGTGAATGCGAACGCCGTTAAATACCGACGACGCAGCGAGCACGGACCGAGCTCCGGAGCACACGGCCCAAGTGATGATCGTGGTGAGTTGAGGCGCGTGAGAAGCTTTCCAGTTGGAAAGCACGCTTTTGGGGGTAACAATGGGTGAATTTCTCGACGCTAGCGATGCGATCCTCGCTAAACCGCAGAGAGATACATATTGCTGGTAAGCACAAGTGACGGCTGCCCCGTTGAGGTTGTGTGTGTGTGACTGTGTTTACATTGATTCGCGTATATACATATAACTAATTAACAGTCGGTCGTACAATCTGGCTAACTATGTGAAGCCCGGCCTGGCGGGGGTTGCTTGGGTGGCTTGCCCTATGTGAACTGCGTTACGGCGTGCACTCTGTCTTGTTCGATTAGCGGTTTTTATTTATAGCACCAAGCCGCAGAAAGGGCTACAAATGGAATATGAGTTAGTTGTAAGGGTGGAAATGTTTATTGATTACCTACAATATTTATTGCTCAAAGGTAAAATAACTGCAAATGCACTCAAATATCATATTTGTTTATGAAACTTGAGCTTTGCACAGTGGGTGTTTACTGTGAACTACATAAACATATTTTTTAATTACATTTATCAAGATTTAATTAGACTGAATCCTGGGTTTAATGTTTTTTGATAAAAAGAATTATTTCATTAAGATATTTTGCTCACTCATAGCCCCGCAGCTTAGAAGCATAAACTTTAGATAGTGTACTCGTCAAAGAGCTTTCACGACACACTTTTGATAACTGTGAATTCGAAACTTTTTGCTCTCAAATGCCACAGAGCATTTTTTAGCTGTACAATTTCATATTGGAGATCTTTGGGTTCTCAAGTTTGTATTAATATAATACTACTAATTTAATATTGTTTGCTTTAGTTGATATGCGCCACAAATCGCGTGGTCGTCACTTAGATGCTAAACGGTTGCTAAAAATAACAGTCGTATGCATTTACTGCTAATTTTAGACACTTGTAGCATGCGTGTCAAACAGTCAATGTCAGTAGTGCGCGTTATTTACCCAAAGAAATCAGATAGCTCATCCATTTTGCAGTGTTTTATTCTTCAATTTCGATCGGTTCAATCAGTTCCAATTGTAGTTTTTTTTATCATCAAATTCTAATTAAATTTCCCACATGGAAACTGGAACAGAGCACATGCGGACCGTCGACGTAGCAGTTGTGCGAAGAGTGCGCGAGGTACTGCAGACGCGCCATGTGCTCTGTGCTCTGCTGACTTGGGCAACAGGCACAGCAGGCAGAAGGTAGCCAAAAACAAAAACATTAATTGCGCCAACTACCAGCTGCTCAGTATGTTACGCTCTCCCTCTCTTTCAGTAGGCGCTCTCTTCATCTCTTAGCGCGAGAGAGAATAACTGGGTTGCCAACTATTCTACGGTGGCCATCGACTGCCATACACTGCATTCTATTGGCTTTTGCTTGACTTGACCTGACAACCCCGAAGATGACAAACTCTCACCGGTTTTTGGCAGCCGGCAAACAAATATTGTTCTCTCTCTCGCTCATCTCTCCTCTCTTGGTTTTTCTAGCTTATTCAATGCTCGCTATTTGTTGCGTCAGACTCTTGCCTGCATCCAAGACTTTTTCCCGATAAATGGAGTTGCCTACGTAATGTTAGAAATTACCATTTGGTCGACTGATTGTTCAAGATATACAATATATGTACATATGTATATCAAACATACGAGTATTTTGCATACGCAATAATAACAATATATTGCTAATTAATTTATATTTGAGAATTTTGACCGACAGTTTTCAGTTGCTAATATCAAAATGTTTACTTGTTCTTTGTTTACGTCACAATTCTATGACATGCCGGTATTTTTATGGGTCATATGAATCATGAGGTGCGCCATTGAGTTGCTAATTAATATAATTAGATGTCAATAAAAAAGTAAATATTACATAAAATACATTACAATTGCAAATTAGACGGCAACAATTATCAATTATAATTTAATATTCAACATGTATAGTAGTCAAAACGTAATATTGTTTAAAATTATTTAAAGTTGTTTTATTTTAAAGTCCGATTTAAATTAAATTGCTTATTTGTGTGCTCACTTTGACAGCTCAATTGGATATTTGACGCGAATGAAAAATCATTCAGCCTAAGAGTATGCTGCAGTTACCCATTCTATTGCCATTCGCTCTCCCACCCGATGATCTCCAGTGCTTTGCACCCACACGAGAGACCGATTGATAAAAGTAACCAGACAATTAAACAAACCGACCGGTTCTACTCCATGGAGTTTTAGTATTGCGAGCGCAGCTGACGAAGACAGACGGAGAACGGGATCAACGTTTGCCGGTCAGTGACATGTGTATTAGTGCAAATAAAACACTCAAAACGTAGATAAGCTTGTGTTGTATTTAATGTTGTGTGAGAAAATGATGAAGCAAAAAAATTAGAGGCTGCTGTGTGTAGTGAAACAATAATTACAAAGCCCAATAAATTGATAGATTTGAAAAGAAAATTATCATAAGCAAACGAGGAATTTTAGCACACAGTTATGAATACTTCCACAGTATTTGCAATTGTTATTACAAACGAGCCGCGAATTTGTCCCTTGTTTGTGTATTGTTCAACAATTATGAAAACAATTTCATAAGAAGAGATCATTTATAGTACACTCGACATTTATTTATTAATCGGAAGTTTGGCAGATTCTTTTTTTTAAACTATTGCATGACACATTGTCACAGTTCGGTTAGTACATGAGCTAACAAAAATATATACCCTGTATGTAGAACAGAAGGTAAAATCTTGTAAATATGACTAACATTAGTTATTCAGGCGAGACTTGCAATACAAATAATAGTTAAAAATTGTACACAACAAAAGCTGTTGTAAAATATGTAAACAAGTGGGAACTTTTGTTAAAAACACGATTTATGACTTCGGGCTGCTTAGTATAGTTAAATAATGTGTGTAAAATATGTTAATTATGACTAATTTGACTGGCATTTTTATGGGAAGATTAACTATAACTGATTAATAGAATAATCAAAATGTGTCGAACAAAATTTTAAAGATCACTTAGAACGAAACGAATATATTAAATGAAATATTATCTTTATGCAATAAAATTATCCCATACCATATTAGCAAAATGCGAACTCTTTTCGTACGACTGGCTCTCGCATTGGCGCTAGCCAGCGTAAATGGCCAGAATGGAGCTGAAGTTGGGAGTGGTAGACCGCATATTATTATCATCATGGCCGATGATTTGGTAATTCCGCGCGCAGACTACATAATTATCTATTGAGACGCTGACATTTGCTTTGCTAGGGCTTTGATGATGTTAGCTTTCGCGGCTCAAATAAGTTTCTCACTCCGAATATTGATGCACTGGCCTACAGTGGGGTGATCCTCAATAACCTGTACACACCGGCGATGTGCACGCCAAGCAGAGCAGCATTGCTGACCGGAAAATACCCTATAAACACTGGTATGTCTATGATCAAACGAAACTTTCGGTTATCATTAATCATTCCGGTACCTTCAGGCATGCAGCACTATGTGATCGTCAACGATCAGCCCTGGGGATTGCCCTTGAACGAGACAACCATGGCGCAGATCTTCCAAGAACATGGTTATCAGACAAATCTACTGGGCAAATGGCATCTGGGCATGTCACAAAGGAACTACACGCCCACTGCACGCGGGTTCGATCATCACTTGGGCTATCTGGGCGCCTATGTGGACTATTATGATCAGACATATGAGCAACCTGTAAGTAACCTGGCAATACTATATTAAACATTCCAAATTAATTAAATAATATCTGCAACAGGGCAAATCCTACGCACGTGGACATGATTTTCGTGATGATCTGCGAGTCTCACACGATCACTTGGGTCATTATATGACGGATGTTTTGACTGACGCTGCAGTGGAGTTGATCGAACAACATAATGCCAGCGCTAAGCCACTGTTCCTGCTGCTGAACCACTTGGCACCACACTCAGCTAATTTAGATGATCCAATGCAAGCGCCAGCCGATGAACTAGCGAAGTTCGCGTATATTGCGAACGAGACAGAACGATACTATGCAGCTATGGTGTCGCGAATGGACAGAAGTGTAGGTCAAGTTGTAGATGCCCTGGCACGTCAACAGATGTTGCAGCAAAGTATTGTTCTGTTTCTGTCGGATAATGGAGGGCCCACGGTGGGACAGCATGCGACTACGGCATCAAACTATCCGCTAAGAGGTGTAAGTACATCCACATAAAACCTTTCTTATTTCAATCTAGTCATTGGCATTTTATATTACAGCAAAAGAACTCACTCTGGGAGGGAGGACTGCGTAGCTCGGCTGCCATTTGGAGCAAGGAGTTCGAACGGCTTGGCAGTGTGTGGAAGCAGCGTTTCTACATAGGTGATCTGCTGCCCACTCTGGCAGCTGCGGCAGAGATACAGCTGAATGCTTCACTGCAACTGGACGGTCTGAATCTGTGGTCTGCACTTAAGTATGGCTACGAGTCGGTGGAACGCGAGATTGTGCACAATATCGATGAACTGGAGCCGTACTTGGTCTACACACATGGCAAATGGAAGATTGTGAATGGCACCACAAACCAGGGACTCTACGATGGTTGGCTAGCGGAGCGCTACAATGGTGAGATGGATCCACGTGCTGCACAGTACGAGGAGATAATCCGTAATACGAGTGTATGGCAGCACCTGCAGCGACTGCGTGGCGAACTGCCAGAGGTTAACATCAGTTCGATACGAAAAGAGGCCACTCTTCAGTGTCCAGAAGTACCTGCTACTAGCAAGCCGTGTCTACCATTGGAAGCGCCCTGTCTCTTCGATATCGATGAGGATCCCTGCGAACGGAACAATCTGTACGAGGAACATCGCAACGAGTCCTTCGTGCTGGAACTGTGGCAACGTATCGAACAATTTCGCAAACTTGCGCGTGAACCGGGCAATAAGCCAGATGATCCCAAGTGCGATCCACGGTATTATAATAATGAATGGACCTGGTGGCAGGATGAACGCAGCCGAGGCTCTTCCCTTCTTCCGATTACTTATTTAATTAATTACTTTGTACTTCTATTATTATTCGGCCGGAAACTGTTTTGAGTAATGCTAGGAAATGTGTTATTTATATATTGTTGATTGGTATTATATCATGTAATATTGTATATAATTAATTAAATTATATATTCATGTACTGTATATATTATTTAATATTGAATTATTGCTATAATATTGTAATACATCATGATATTAAATAGATGACAACACTTTAAATTGGTTTCAATTTTCGTATTTTAGTATATTTGTAGGGACAGATCAATTTTGGTATTTTACTCTTTATCATCTTGGTATTTTACTGCCAAGGTCGAAGCAGCATTTGGCAAGACCTCAATGGTCGACCCCACCACAAACTATCGGCAGAAGAGTTTCCATTCAAATTACTAAAAAAAAAAAAACAAAAAAAAAGAAATTTAGATATTATATGCTTAAAACAAAATAGAAATTATTTACCTAAATTCATGATGTTTATGCCACCAAGGTCCACCAAAATATACCGCTAAGTTCATATTTTTAGCCTTGTCATTGTCCCGATCCAGTGTTGTAAAACCCATGTTCTCATGGTAACTTAAGTTATCGTTTGCTGTTCCTGAATATTTGCCCAGAGTCTTTAGTTTATACTGTTCTGCCTCACTGCCAATTACAAACTGATCGTATCGGGCGAAGAGAGCGCAGGAGTTTGTGCTGTTAACCAGGTAGATAAACAATTCATATCGC
This sequence comes from Zaprionus africanus, assembly GCA_018151435.1. Lineage (NCBI taxonomy): Eukaryota > Metazoa > Arthropoda > Insecta > Diptera > Drosophilidae > Zaprionus > Zaprionus africanus. The sequence goes on from JAECXB010002310.1 coordinate 16,154,203, forward strand.
CGACTATTTGTTAACTTATGAAGTTTTTCAAGCCCTATCCAAAACTCTCCATGAACATTGCCAAAACCGTTCTTATAATCCTGCCAGTTTCTATTGAAATTGACTTTTCCGTCTATGCGCCGCTGGATAACCATCCAGCCCGGCCCGGCAATGCGACTCTCGCAAGGTGCGAGGAATGGTTCCATTCCCTTAATGCGAATTGCATGCAAATGAGTAGAGTTGCCGAAAGGCAAGCAATCGTCAGCTGAAATGTCTTCGAGTTTTTGCTTATATTCAGCAATCTGCGCATCTTTCAATTCTATATCGCAAAGGAGTTCGTGAATTTCACCCACTTGTTGTGATATATTCCCACAAAGAGATTCAATCTGATTTTCCAGAATGGTTATTTTTCTTTCCAATGGTCTCAGATTTTTTCTATGTTCAAATACTTCACAGTTTAGTTGTTCTATTTCAGTTTCTTTATCCTTGATCAAACTGCTAAAATTAATTGATTTCCTAATTAATTTTTCCAATTTCGCTTTCTGATATTTAATGACTTGGGCTTGTTGAGCTAAAGTTATCTCCAACAGTTCAATCTTTTCATCTAGTGCGTTCCTACTTACCCATTCAGCATGAACCAAGTAAGCCACTAGAACCGTCCACATAACCATAAAACCAGCGTTCTTGAGACCCAACATCATTTATAGTACTTTAGTTTATATATATTGTGCTAATTCAAAGAACAGAACTAAGAATCAGAGACTACTAGAATAAAAACAGTTTAAATTCACTTATCATGTCATATTGAATTATCTTTAACACCTTTTTATTCGGAGTAAATCCCAATTAAATTTGGAAATGAATCAGTTTGTGCACGCGAGAAAAGAGTTTTTATGGTTCTATATACAATATATGATCCTATCAATTTACAGAAATGGTGGTTGCCAATTACAGATAGCAGCGAAACCCCCTTAAATTGTTTATCTATCGTACTGACTAATTTTTATTAATTTATGAGGCACTTAAGATCTTTATTGTCCAGTAATCGGAAATAATCTTATCAGATTTTAACTATTGCAGTTTCGTTTGCGTTTATTTGTAGATCATTTATAGTTTACAAGTTTATAGAGCGACTAGTTTAGTAGACAGTCGAGTTGCTTTTAGCCTTAGCCAAAAGGATCTCATACTTGTCGAACTGCCGCAGAGGCAGATCTTCGTTCTTGATGATGCAGACCTTCTTTGATAGGTAGAGTGTTCCCACTAGCAAACCACCATCGGCCTTGGCACGGCAGATGAAAACACGTTCGTTCCAATGGGTGGTACCCACAGAGATGGCACCCTTCTCTTGGTAGCCGTCGTAGCTGCGTTGCCATACGTAATCCACACCCGGCTCGGTGACCAACAACTGGTAGTTAACTAATTTATAGCTCACAGAGTCCGTATTGAAGTAAGCCACTCCGGTTTCGCTCACAACTCGAGCGGGCAGAACGTTGGTTGCATACAGAATGCGACCTACATAGGTGTAATATCCATAGGGATCAAAGCCTCCAACTACTGCGTTTGATGGCAAAGGAACCGACAGATTGCCGGTCACCCAAGGATGTTCATTATCTAAGGAAAGTGAGGTAAATAAATTAAACATTTCAAAGAGTTGATCACTTTGGGAAGTACTTACCATATGTGGAGGGCACAGCGTTGATCACTGTAAGGAATCCAATGAAACTTACAAGTAGAAGGAAATTAGCTTTGTACATCTTGCGGCTTGTCGGGAAACTTGTAGATTGAAACCCAGCTACAGCTGTTTATATAGTCGCTATTATCGGTACTAATCTATGACCTGATAAGATTGTATATACAATAAATTGTACCGTTTAATTCGCAGTAATTAGATAATGTGAAACTTCCTGAGGAACTTAAACTATTGAAAAGATAAGTCAATACTTATTGTATTTGTATTTGATGAAGAGATAGTCACGTTTACTTTCTACTTCTGTAAGGAATCGAAAAGCCATCAAAAAGGAAGTAGAAGAGTCGTACCATGCCCGAAGTGCATGGCTCTTAAGTGAAATCTTTAAAATTGTCTAAGGGTACACCCTTACAACAACAGCTCACTCTTAAACGCAGACGTCGATCAATTAGGAGGTTTAAAGAAAGTTATCAACATAATTTAAATGCTTGTAGATACATAAATTAGGGAAGCTTAATACATCCATCCAATTAAGACATCATCACTTGATTTTTTAATACACTTGCTTTACTTAATAAAATATTTTTTTTGATTTTTAAATGCATTTACAGCTTCACAGCGTGTTAGCTATTTAGTGTCGTTGCCCGAGCAACTGCAGCAGTGGCATTTGTACATCAGGGACAGCCTGCATGCGCACATCTATCAAGTTCTCGGTAAACTCAGCGCACGGCGAGCAACCACAATCGGAGGGAACCTCATGCTATGGAAACAAGAAACATAGCTTAGTGGAGTACGTTTTATAAAACAGATGATGTACTTACGCGCTGCGTATATGTAAAGCCATCTGAGCAAATCATTTTCACTGAGATCGGTTGATAGGATTTAATGCTGCAGCATGTGCAGAACTTTTCGTGCACATCAGTGAGGCTATTATACTTGGATCCCGAGCTGCAGGAGCCCTCGCAGTCCGTAAAGCCTTGAATGGGCTCAGCGTTGAAGCACGCACCATGACCAGGTTTGGTAAACTTGATCAGCTCTATTGTCTGCGATTCAGCGCGAGAAACAGGCAGGCAGGAGGCTAAAATCATTCAAGATCAGGTGAGTTTCTATTGGTATTTATGATGTGTTCGACACTCACTGTGACTCTCGATAATGGGCTCCAATTTGCAGTGTTTGCAACAGCCTTCCACGTAGATGTTGTGCGGTGCACAACGGCTGACATCAGGGCAGACTTCAACCGAGGAACTGACCAGAAGCATCTTGTCCTTCTGCAGGCACATGTAGTGTGTGCAATTATCCGGTGAGTTCCACAGAGCGTCGACATCGTACAGTTTATCTTCGAATATGCAGGAAGTTTGCACGCATTCACCACAGCATTTGCTCGGATCCAACTTTTTATAGCTATAGCCAGGTGCGCAATCTGTTATACATTGCTCCTGAATGCTGATAACCTGCGCATTACCATTGGGACCATACGAACACTGCTCCTGTTTACACACATCCTTGGCGTGCACCCATTTGTCTCCCACCTGTTTGGTAAAGCTGCTTGATTCCTCTACTTCGTACTGTACAATGCAAAGATGCTTGGGAGGAACTGTGGAAGTAAATCAAATAAATAATTTTATTATTAAATTGCAAATTCATTTGTAATTCCATTTACGCACCGCATTTGTGTGTTGGACAACAAGCGCCGTCTTCTTTGAGTGTGTTGACTTCGTAGAACCGTTGCTGGCAGCTGGCTGGCACGGGTGGACACTGCTCCGGCACACAGACAATCTTCTGGGTGGGACAACAGCCCTCTTCGATCTTCTCGAGCTTTTCACCAGGCAGTAGTTCACGTGGTGGCACAAGTGGTTCACACTCGTCTTTGGGCTTGCATTCTGAACAATAAATGAACATTAATTAGTAAAATAATAAATAATAATATATTATATAATATTACTAACCACAAATGTACTGTGGACAGCCGTTGACATCAGTCTTCTGCTTCTTAAACTGTCCAGGACCACAGACGGGCATGAGTGGCGCCAGACACAGTTTCTGGGATTCCTTTGGTTCTGGCACGCAACGATAATGTGGGCAGCATTCGTCGGGCTTGACGATAGTTTGCGGTTTGTATCCCTCGGCGCAAATGTTCTCCTCCACTTGACACTTCTTCTCCACACATGAAGTTTTACCCTTGTCATCGCACTCGCATTCGGTACATTTGTTCAGCTGCCATTTTTCACCCGGCTGATGCAGTCCATCATCGCATTTGGTGCACGCTTCCTCCGGAATACACTTGCCTGCATCCATGACCTGTCCAGGCGGACAGAAGCAGCCCTCAAAACGTTCCGAATTCGGGCACATATCATCGCTATTCAACGTATGGAAGACGTTCTGTGTCTTTATACTAACTGCATCAAACTCGGACAACGCCTTGATGGTATCACAATTTTTAGCACAACCGCAAGGCTGGTAGATCATATCGCTGGGACACTCTAATGGGCACAGCTCTGGTCGTCGCCAGTTGGTACAGATACCCTTTGCATTGCATTCCTTGGCATACGCTGCCAGGGCGGAGCAGATGCCCTGTTGTGAATTGCCTGGCTTGCAGATATCTTCCTCACACGCTTTCACATAGGCCGAGGGATCGACAGCAACCGGACAGCTGCCGAACAGCTCCGTGTTGAGGAATGTCTGGCAAAGATCCTTCTCTCGTGGTAATGGCACGCACTTGTCCTTGGGCACATCCTCACTCGAGCACTCCTGAGCATCGGTCAGGCCAAGTTTCGGTTCATCCGCCTGCCAACTTTCAATGACATCAATACCTGGCTTTCTCTTCGCCGGATTCGGCTGCAAGTCATTGCTGGCATCCTCATTACAATCGCCACAAAGTCCTTCCATTTTGCTGCCATACTTAATACTTGGCACACCCAGGGTGAACGTCAAATCCTCAAAAGCAACTTTGAGGTCTACATGCGATTCGGTCAACGATAGAACCAATTCCTTTCCAACTATCTGCTGCAACGCAATCCAGCTGTCCTTATATGGAATCTTCTTTACCTCGAATCCATCGACCAGTACTTGCAACTTCTTGGGCTGCTGCGAGTCACGCTGTACGTGTATCACATGATCACCGTTGAGCACATGCAGTGACTTGGCACAGCTGGCCCATTCGATGGCATTCACGTGTCCAAGTTTCTTACAATCATCCATGCTGGCATAAACCTGGAAGGTGTGAACTCCAGGCAGCACAACATCTCTGGACAGCAGGTAAGTACAGTTGCCATTAAAGCTGAAACTCTTGCGATCATAGGTCATGTATTTGGAGCTGCCCAATGCTTTGCATTCGCAATCCTTGCAATCAGCAATGGGCACACAATTGGGACCCTTGCGTACAGTTCCTTCCGGGCAGTAACAGCCTGGGAAACAGACATCCGGCAGCACAGGACAATCGTCGTTATGCAAATTGTCACAGGAAGGCTCACATCTTCGCTTATAGCAGTCGGTGTGCACCAAGGGTGCCGGGCAGCTAATTTCGCATTGATGCACAGCACGCCAAGTGGACAACTGCACCAGCGGATTAACACTGAGACACTTCTTAACAAAGCTCTCAAGCATGCTGCACTTGCATGCAGAGGAATCTCCATTATTCTTCAACAGACAATCGCAAGCTGCCTCCAGGCAATAATTATTCGAGAATTGCTTGTAGTTCACCGCCTTGTGACATTTACCGAATGTAGGATGGCTGTGAGGAATAGGAATACATTTAGAACCCTATGCATCATTTAATAACATAAATACTTACTTGATAATAGCGCATAATTGCAAGGCCTTTGCCTGCAGCTGTCTAGTGCACTTTTGGTCTCCGCACTGTTCCAGAGGGATACGCTTATCGTACCAGCTGTTGCCGAACTTCTCCGTGTTAGCCAGGACTTGACCATCGGGAGTGCGCTTATCATCGCGTGAGTTACCATTATAATAACCGCACAGACCGTCCACAGTGCGTATGAATTTGGATGAGATGCCCACCTTAAGTATGCCAATATCATCCAACTGTACCCAGAAGCCATATTTAGTAGAGACAGCAAGCAGCGTCTTGCCAGGCTGGGAAACAACAAACGAAGCTTTGCAAATTGGTGAATTGATCAACTGCTGCACGGTAAAGTCGAAGCCATTGAATTTAACTTTAAGCTGAGGCAACAACACCAACTGATTGCCCGCTTGCAGGTCCTCAATCGTTACCACCTTGTGGCAAACCTTACGAGTCTCATCGGTGCACTGTTGATGAACTGAAAGAAAGAAGAAGTATTAGAAGCATTTGAGATATTCATTTAAATAATGGTTTACCTGATATTGTCCAATGGCGGTTGTTTATATCTCTGGCAAGGATATGACTGCACGGACTGTATTTGAACAGCGTACCATCGAAGGTGGTGAAACTCTTGCCGCTTATCTCACATACATCATCCTTGTTGGGTCGCAGCACGCACGTGTATTTGAGGCAGTCTCCCGCCTTGGCATTGCTCATATCCAGCTCCACGTCGTACTTCTCGGGACACTTGGGTTCCACACAGGTGATCGATTCGTTTTGTTTTACTTCCTTCGTGGGTATGGGCACACAGGTGAATTCACTACATTCCTCCTCCTCCTGATAGTCGACTTCGCTGTTTGGCATTGCCAATATTTGTTCATTCGATGACACAAACTTCGTTTTCGTTATGCTAACACCGTCATCAACAATGGAGACTTGTTTGTGGAACGAGAAGATTTTCGACATTTTGCGAGCCTTCTTTTCAATGATTTTGATCTTCATTTGAGGTGGACAAACGGGAGCAGGACAAGTTAGAATTGTAGCTAAAGAATAAATATATATTTAATAAAAATACAATTACTGCTACTGCTTCTTTTAACTCACTTTGATTCTTCTCGCGTTTTATTTCTGGTTCAACGGTGAACGAATCCCGACAGCTTGCATCTTCATCATCCGCACAATCCTGTACGCCATTGCACCAAAGCACCTCCGGTATACAATCTCCACTTGAGGGGCATAGGCGCTGGTGTTTGGGACACGGTTCGCACTTGCAGAAACAATCGCTCGTTATGACCGGACGCAGGTGACGTTCCTCACAGGGTTGACACTTCTTGGGCTTGCAATTGTGTCTTCCACCCAGTATACAGACACATTCCTCGCATGCTGCATTCTCAAACTTGCTGCCAATCGGATAGCTGACATAGTTCTCAACGCAGGGGCACAAATTACGCTGCACACATGTGTTACCATCCCAGAAGAGCTGATCGCTGCATTGACACGTGCTGCTAGTGCTAGTAATACCATCGCAGACATTGCACTTAGTGGGTGTTAGTTCAGGCTCGCGAATTTCCTCCTTGATTACAGCTGTGAAGAATACAAGATAACGGCTATAATATGATAGCTTATATACAAGCTATGAAATTGCTACTTACGATATGGCTTAAAGCATCCCACCGGCTCGATTCGCATGTTTATGTTACGTTCCCACTTGGCCGGCACTAGCTTCAAGTATTGCGTCAGTATCGGATTCTTGAAGTGATGCGTACGCGGCGTATGCTCATCCACATTGGCCTCGAATATGCGCGGCTGTCCGTTGGGCGCCAGCACAGTGTTCCACGTTGGCTTTCGTTTCGAGAACATAACCTTGTAGCCAGTAACCCAGCCATCTGGGCCACCCTTAGTTATAAAGCCGGAAACGTTGCGCGGCTCCAGGAAATCAAATTCAACAAACTCATTTGGCGTATTGGCAAGTGGGCGCCAGGCCTGAGTTGTTGATAGCTTCAACAGATCGAGGAGACGTTGTTTCTGCGCCGTATTTTGCAGCTGCCACAAGCTGCTCGCCTGCAACTGCTGCTCATGCATTACACCCTTATCCACGCCCAATTCATCGACACACTCCAGCTCAAATGATACTGGTGGACGCTCTGTGCTGGTCGGTGGCAGTGGCGGTGGCGTGATAATTGGCAACTGACCACAAATCAAGAGCTCAACGCGCATTGCGATTGATCCATGCCACTTTAATGGGTAAATTCGCAACGAATTGGCCTCAATGGGTATCTTGAAAAGTGTCTGCACTGGCTCACGTGAATCCAATGGCCCGTTGAACATTTGCGGCTTATCTGTTTCATCCACCAGGTAATTATAAGCAATGCCATCGTGACTATGCAGAATCTAAGTACGAGTTAAAATTAGTTCAGTTAATATTTCATCATATTTCTCAGGCACTTACCTTGAAAAGAGTAACGTAATTGTTAAACTCCGGACTACCAGCCATAATGACACCATAAATGGGCTCAGTGTGTCCCAAGTTCAGCTCAAGATACTGCATTTGATCGTTGATCATTGGTGACCAGCTGCCACTGTCTGGTGCTGGCTTCCTACGCAAACGCGCCTTCTGCGGCGCATGCTCTGGGGTCAAATTGGAGGTAGCATTGAAAATGCTATCCGGCAGAGAGTGTTCACCATTTTCAATCATCGGAATAAGTCTGCAATAGGGAAACAAAGTTAGAATGATCATTCAAGTAAGAAAATATTTCCAAGTTACCTTTCAGGAGCGCACTGAATTGGTGCTGTCAGAGTTACTGGAATGATGGGTACAATGGGCGCAAGTGGTGCTGTAAGAGAAGTCAAGATTGTAGTGAGAACTAAAAGAGCAATTCTTTCTTAAAAGTGTTCTTACGTAGAGTTGGCGCCGGCGTCGGTTCCAACTTGTTTGGAACACAGGTGAACGTATTGTCGATACACTGGCATATCTCCCATTCTCCCACAACGGGTTTGTGCGGTTGGACATACTGTTCTGCTTTGTCCATGCATGGACACTCGTCGGCTTGCACGCACTCGTCTTCGTCACGCCAGTATTTGCCCAGTTTGGCACAATCTGGACGCTTGCTGTCCACACAGCCGGGCTTGCAGTGCTCATTCAGTTGGCACAGGCCTCGCTTGCGTAAAATACTTCCGTAGAAGTGACAGGTGTGCTCACATTGATTGGCGCACTCGGACCACACTTTGCCCTCATCGCACTGCTTAAGCTCAGGCTCTGGTTCTGGTTTGGGCTTGCCACAACTGGGTATCAGAGCTTGCACGATGGCGATGTGATCACAGTTGAATTGTATGGGATTAAACATGCTGTACTCGCCGCAGGTCTTCTCAACATAAACCCAGCCGCCATCAACACCCTTTGGTTGACAGTGGAGGAACTTGTGACAGTCTCCTGGATATTCCCTGTACTCAACCACGCCTACATCGCAAGTTTTACCAATTTGTGGCTTTTCAATTGGCTTTGGTGTGGTCACTTCGGGCTCATCATCGCACTGACAGAACGCACGCAGCTCATAGTCGTGGCACTTGCCAATGCAGCGCAATCCCTCTTGCAAGTTGCAGACTACATTTTCATCCATTCGCTCGGGCGGCTCATGCGTCTCCTTGACACGGCACTCCACCTTTGTCATATACTGCTTCAAACAGGTGCCATAGATGCTCTCCATGCGATCGTAGCGTGGCAACTTCTCCTCATCGTTCAACCGCACACTCTTCTCCGAACCATCTGCATCCTTGTCACACCAACGTGTCCAGCCACGCACACACTTTGTTTGATTCTGTGTAGCCAATGGTGGTTCTGTACTACCTTGAACAGGAGCAAGTGGGGGAAGCGTGACAGGGATATCACACTTAATGCCGCTGCAGATTTCCTTATGTTTCGAGCACCGACAGGTAGCGCACTCATCCTGGAAAGTTATATCGCCCTCATAATAGGTTTTGTCATCCTTCACCATGCACACGGGCTTGCATTCCGCCTTGGGCACACAATCGCGGTAGGTGTCATTCAAGTAGATGAAACCATCCTCGCACGGCTTGATCTGACAACCCTCAATACAGTTCTCACGGTTGCACATGCGCTCGGCGATGCCTTGGTCAAGGAAGTTGTCACAAGTCTCCACAGCACAAGCAGGTGTGCAAGATTTGTAGTCCGAGCAGTGGGGATCGCATTGCATGGCTGTTCAATTAAATAATAAAGAAAATTAGCTTATAACATTTAAAAGTATATTGTTAGTTACTTACGGCAGAAGTGTTGCGTTCTCCAGCGAATTTGGATACCCTTCTGGGAGCAAGCATGGGCATATGCAGCCACCGCTGTGCACAGGCATTCACAGTCGCCGCCCTGGTCGCAGGCGCAGGTATCAAAGATGCAACGTTTCAGATAGCGGTCTAGCGGTACCTCAGAATGGCAAGGCGCAAATAGATCAGACTTTAGGGCTCCACACTTCAATTGCGCCCAAGTTTCGCGCTCTGGATGCTGGCGGCAGGCATCAATTGGTGCTACTGGTGCAGCGCAATGGGGCTGCAGTTTCCAGGCATGACCAAAAAGCATGGGGCTCGTTTCCAAGCCCAAAGACGGTGTTTGCATATCGTCCTGTCCGTTTCCATTGTAGTTGCCACACAAGCCGTTGACCTTGCCGCGCCATTCGTTGCCCAATTTGACGTAAACACGCGTGCCTTCGTCCCATTTGACTTGCAACTTTAGAGGTATGACTTCGACAACAACAAATACGCCGGCTTTGTAGATGTGGAATGCGTTGTGACCTTTGGAATTGACGCTATCACGGATTTCTGATTGAAGGAAACAAAAATTAACAGTTAAAATGGAGTCGATCAACGTATCGATTACAGAACAAGGTACAGAACTTAATAAAAATTTCGATGATATCACATTTTCTTATTGTGAATCAATTTATGGGTTTCTACCATTTATCGATAAGGTGACGATTTAATAGAAGAAGCAACCTAGTAGAAATATCGATTGTATTAGGTTTTCTTATTGTGAGTTCAAATATTGAGAAAAGCGTCAATTTATTAGAATAATCTGTGCAGAATTGATTATATATCTGTGTTATGATGAGAATCTACGTTTTCGATTAATAATATTAAGACGGTAGCATCTACTTACTTTTAATGGCTGACTTATTGGGATCAACGCTATAGCTGGCATCGGCGCTAAGCAAAAGTGACTCCTGCACGCGTCCACTCAAACTGATTTCTAACGATTTGGAGCAAGTGACTCCCATTGTACCGCAGAGTACATTTTGTATAGTAATACTGAAACCGTCGCCATTTTCTAAGGCGCCTTTGGAAAGCACATAATCGCAGGCACCCTGGAAATCAAAGTCGTGACCATCGAAGGTGGTGAAATGTGAGTCTCCCCAAACACTGCAGGTGGATTCGCAGCCATTTTCAGAACACTTCCAGTTGCCAGATTGGCATACACACGAATTGCAGTCCTCCTTGATCTGTTCCCCATCATCATAACTCTTTCCAGCATGGTGGCAAGAGCAATTGGTGGGCAGCACACAAGCTTGACGGGACATATCAAAAACATAACCCTCCATGCACACGCATCCGGGTCTGCATTCTGAAGAATCGGCTACGTATTTATCCATGTTTTTGCATGTCTTAGGTTCCTTGGGAGCACATTTCGTAAATTCCGCATACGGTTGTTTTGTGCATTTGCTGCGCAGTTCCGAAGAAGGCGGATATTTAACATCATCGCCATTCTCCGCATCCTGGCAATCCCAAACACCATCTGTACATGTGCAAAGATCCAGGAATTTCTCGCCGGGACGCACCTCTTTGTAGCCAGGTTGGAAGCTCATGCCGTCGAAGGTGCAGTGACACTTATGCTTTGGCACACACACGCCCTCCTCATTGATGTACTCGCCATGTGGGCAACGGCAGCCTTCAACACATTCCCTCGAACAGGTACTCTTGCTGGGCAAGTCGTCACAGGTCAAAGCACAACCATCCCCACACTCATCGAACACTTGTCCCATGGGGCACTTGACAGCTGGGAAATCAGGTAAGATTTATATATACAATAAGCTATATAAAGAATTATTCACTTACCGCACTCCTTTACAGTCATTCGCCATCCGGTCTTAATACCTTGTCGCATGCACTCAGTGCCATATGCGGATAGAATGGGGCAGAAACATTTAGCAAGATCATCCTTGCAGGCGCACGTATCGTAGAGACAGTCCTCATAGAACTGCTCTGGCTCGACCATGAAGTGACATTCTTGGAAAATGTCTTGCAATATCCAGTCGCAATGCTTCTCCGCTTTTTCTTTCTTCTCAGGACTGAGCGAGCATGGATGCGGTCCCTTATGTGTCTCCGCCTGGAATTGGCAGGTGTCCTTGGTGCGCCACTTGTCGGCAAATGCTTCTACAGCCGTTTCGACGTCCCCTTCAGGCGTCAGGAAGTCATCTTGAGTATTGGAATTGAATGTGCCACACAAGCCTTGCGTCTGGCCACGCCAACTGGCTGGCGCATCAATATAGGCACGCGATACTCCATCCCACCAGATACGTATGCCACCAGCAAACTCAACAGTCATAAATGTGGAGCTGGCACGGCGTATCAACACTTCACCAACGCCCAGCACCTTGGGCAGCTTAGCAATCGGCTTGTCATTGACAAGTGTGGTCAATCCTTGGTCCAATTTGATTACACCCGGTGTGCCATCTCGCAACACGAAGCGTACAGTCACAGACTTGGTGCATGAAGGATCATCGGGCACAGCATAGTTAAGGGCCTCAGACATTGCACCGGAACAGGCTACGTTCTCAGCCTCAACAGACATGTTGGATGTCTTGAGCAAGTAGTAAGAACATTTGCCCATGAAGTCATAACGTTTGCCATCGAAAGTCTGGTAATGAGGATCACCAATGGCACCACAGCGTGCACCACACTTCTCGTCTGTACACTTCCATTGTCCGTTTCTGCAGGTGCATTTGTTGCAATTCTTCTTCACTGTCGCTTCCGGCTTGAACTCCTTGCCACGTAGAGTGCAGGGACACAGCTCGCGGGTAATGCACGCATCCTTGTACTGCACGGTGCCTTCCGGACAGAAGCATCCCTCGTTGCATTTACCCTTTGTAGGGGTGAGGGATGAGAAATCGGATTCGCAAGTAGGCTCCACATCCGGTCCACAGGCGCGATAGACGCGACCAAAGCCGCAGCTAATGGCTAGTGAGGCAAATGCGGAAGAAGTAAGTAAGTTATTACAATATATCCCTTTGATACTCACGGCATATTTCCAGATTACGCCAGCCATGTTGCAACTGAACTCCCTTGAACATGCACTCCTTGGCCAGCATAGCCAGGGCATCACAATTGCAGCTTTCGGGTTGGTCTCGATTCGGGCAATTGCAGTAGTCCGCAATGCAGGTGCGTATGAGTGCATCATAATTGAAGGGCTTGATGCAGTCGCTTAGCTTTTCATTGGCCAAGAGTCGCTCGCAGATACTGACAGCCTTTTGTAGCTTATTTGGCTCGCAGGATTCCATGCCAAATTCCAGCTCAGCGCTGTTTTCAACGCGACACATCTCACTGCTGTCATCCACACGCCATGCATCGGCGAATGCCTTGATTGTCTCCAGCTTTTTGCCAGTTTTGGACACCAAATCGTTGCTGTGATCACCATCAAGACTGCCACACAGACCACCCAGTTTGCCCCACATGGCTGGCCCAGCATGGACAGCCACATACTGATGATGATCCCAGTCCAGTTTGACGCCGATAGATTCCAGATCGATTTGCACATGCTGCGCCACAGGCATCACTTTCATACCCATCATTTGCACGGGTATGGGGAACTGTTTGATAGGCGTTGAGAGGCGAATTGTGCCATCTAATGGGGTAAATAGTATTTATTTGTATGCACGAATCTCAGTTGAATCTCCAGTTACTCACTTAAATTTTCCAGGGTATAAGTCACCGATTGCCATAGAATCTTTAGGGTGTGAGCACATCCATAGCCGGATCCATAGGGACACGCCTTGAGTATTATGTTAAATGTTCCAGACACCTTGTCCTCGATAAACGTATGCGAACAGGATAAGGGAGCCCTATGACAACAGCGAGTTCATTGCCATTTGCAGATTTATATTTAAAAATATTCGTTTACTTACTTGAAAACAAGACCATCAAATGTTTTCATATTGATGCCACCCCAGGTGGTGCACAGTGCCGGTCGTGGGGCCTTGTCGATAACGACATCCACGTCGCTGCTTGTGTACAGGGAGTAACTTCCGGCCGTGGCTGTTGTTTCCTCTGACGACCACCATTCCTAAAAAGCAAGTGCGATTCCATTTAGTTTTGCTATATGCTGTACGCTGTTATCGGCATTTCGCAACCGAATATAATATATTATGGTATTATATAATATCAAAACAAATTCGCATACTTTAGAGCACATTCTAAGATAAAAACCAGTTCCGTCCAATTTTATTGGGGGTGTAAGGCTTATACTATAAACTTTTGTTTCTTATCATATTTCAGTAAGTTGCATGTACAATTTTCATTATGTAAATTAACCCCAGCTAACAGAGTAGGGGGTTCACTCAAGGTTCTTTATTCCGGGAATAAAAAGGATAATGAATCATTAGGCTTTCGATGTTTGTTTTTGTGAATTCATTTTTGTATGAAATAATTTTAAATTCATTGAAATGTCCTAAAATATTATTTAAAATGTTAGATATATTAATGAAATGTTACTTACGCTCCTTCTTTCTAGATCCTTGTACTTAGCCAGCAGCGCCAGCAGAATTTCACGTTGACTCTGCAATTCTGAGGAGTATTCACCACTGAAGGCATTGTGATAGACCTGTCCAACCTTTTGAGTTTGTTTGTAATGTTCGTTGCGAGATTTTATAATGTATCCAGCAGCTGTGAATTGGAAGTTGTTTATGGAAGACACTAATTGCTTACGTATTCAGGGAAACTTACGGAAAATGCACTTTGGTATTGGTGCGGGTAAATAGACACCTTGTTGATAGCTGCACTTGTACTCAATGTCGAGGCGACCCTGTACTTGCAGTCCCTGGACTTTCGGACAGTTAAACGTGCACCTGGCCTCATCACTATCGTAAGCACACTTGTAGCCGCCATTGAAACCCGTCTTCGTCACATTACAGCTTTGAATACCTGTATTATATTTTATATTTTATGTCTACAGAGTATAAAAACCTATTTTCTTACTGTATTGGCAGAACGCTCCTCGATTATCCTTGGAGCACGAGCAAACATTGAAGCTAATGCATTGACCTCCATTCTGGCAAGCCGGCGAACAGGTTGCTGCGGATTCAAGATTAGGCAATAGCTGAACGTCAAAAAGAATGTCTTGACTTACGTCGACAATCGGGCATCTTAGTGAGTCCAGTTTTCTTATGCACCCACTGTCCATTCAGACACTCAATGTTGGCAATACTGCTGCCATCGGGGAACTGAAATCCTCGCATGCATTCGGCATTGCAGTTGCTGGAAGAAAAACATTTATTCTACTGCAGACCGATGCGAATCTCTCATTTAACTTACTTGCTCGAGCACTTTATCTTGGAGTTTTTGGGTATTGGCGGATGTTCAGCACACACGGACCTCTTGTGCTGGCACAGCGGACCTGAGAAGTTCTCAGGACACTGGCATTTGCCAGCGGAAAGACAGATCCCGTTGTTTTCACAAGGAGGCATGCAAATAGCCTGACACGGTGGCACTTGGGTAAATTCTGAATTGCTTATTATCCAACCATTATTTGAGCAGAACATATCTAGTTTATTCACGCCTGGTATAAAGGTATAACCGTTGGGGCAAAACACTTGACATCGGCCGGGTCTGTTGCATTCGAACTGCACGTTTGGAGGCAGCGCATACTGTGAGCATTTGCCGTAAGCAGTCAATTGCTTTGTCGGACTGCCATAAAAGTTGCCTTTGACTCTAAAGAATTTAATTATTGTAAATTGATTTAGTAGATATTAACTAAATTATTTTACCCGCCGCCAATGCCAAATATGTTGAGAGCCTTGTTCATAAGTCCGCTAAATGAATACAAATTTATTTATAAAGTATTCCCTTTCCAAGGTTACTAAGAGCCTCACCTCCCTGATGTCTTAAAACCACCAAACTGCATTTGGCTTCCTCCATAGCCACCGGCATTGCCTCCTCCATAGCCTCCGGCATTGCCTCTGCCGTAACCGCCAAGCTCGTTTTGGCTGTAACTGTAGCTTACACTATAAAATGTAGTATCAAGTAGAATATATCACTATTTTCGCAGTATTCCCCAAAAATGAGTACACAATCATACCTATCATCGCGAGGGTATTGAATCCTTCCAAAACTTATATGGCGTGCTTCGCGTTCTTTATCACTCACATCCGGAACGGCCTGAGCTAGGGGCCTATAAATATTTTATTATTTTTTTGCATTAGATAAGGCAGTTGAATTATGTACGAGATATATTTATTTTTGCAGAGCAAGATTCTTTTCTATATATAAATTTGTATAATATATAAATTTGTATACTCTTTTCACAGCACTTATAAGGCAAAGGACTATTTTTATTTAACATTCATAATGATTTTATATTATGAATGCAAACTTTCACTCACTCCAGGGTCTCATCTTCATCATCTGACATCACAATATCACCATCCTCAGCAATCGCATTGCTTAAAATTAGTAGCACAATCAAAGAATATAAATATTTATTTGCCATTTTTAAGTTTGGCAAAATAAACTATTTTAGTTTACTAGATTCATATATCACTGGTAATCCTTGGTCCTTTAGAACTTAGAAAATTCACTGGTAATCCGTTATCCTGTGGATCCTTTAGATCCACTTTTAAAACAACACTTCAGAGAACACTTCACTTTTCACTTTAAAACATATTCGATATAGTAATTCCAAGCCGAGGCAACCGCGCGAACGCAACTAATAAGGCTGTACAACGACAGCGCCTTTTATAGGCCCAAATCTGAAGCCAGTCGCCATTTTGACTATTTCATATCACAATTCTCAAGCTTCCCTCAAAGTCAACGCAAATATCAGCAGAATTCTACAATGTGCGCGTTTCAAATTCACTTTTTTTGGTCTTATCGACATTTTGTATGCCAAGTTGAAGCTGCTGCTAATGCTTGGACTGCAATTTAGCAACTTAATGGCGATAATACAGCTGCCAGTGGCCCCAATGATAAAAAATAAAACTGACCTAAAGAGTACTTCAAGGCTGTGACTATAAATAAATTACATAAGAATGAGTAAATCATTAATTAAGTCGCAATTTACTTATCGCTGGTAATAATGAATGAAAAACTACGCTCATAATCAGCTTACAATGAACTTGAATAGTTTATTGTAGAACTTTACTGCACGCGCGCTTTTTAGTAACCTAACGGCAACAACTGTCAACTTCGTATTGATTGTGAATGAAAACGTTGCTTATCGATTGTATCTCGATAAAAATGCCCACATAGCAATGCTACCCATGTGTAGTTTGCAAGACAATGGGTAGCACCTAGTAAATCAAGCGCAATAATTTAAAACATCCCAAGATGGTTCTCCCATCCCACCATTATGTTTTAAAAATAAAATATGCAATTTTCAGGGATGCTGGACAATGAAATAATGTATTTATCACAGGAAATTACAATTATCAGGGGTTAAGCTTGCACAGTTTTAAAGAATTTTTAGTGACAGGATGTTGATAATCCAAATTCTTAAAATTAAATGTACAACTATTAAGCCACGACGGTGCACCCCATTGGTCATTGTTGTTTTGTATAAGGGTCGACATCATGTTGTTGGCGCAGTGTTTCCGCTTCAGCTCCCACAGCGCAGGCCAGCAGCGAGTTGACCGTTTGTTCTTCCCCTGCCTTATAAACATAACCATTTGCCTTATCAATGTGATTCCGCAGCCTAAGCATGCTGTCAGTGCTAAATGCGTCGAGTAGCTTAAACGATACCAAGGCGTAATCCTCAACCATGGAGCAAATAGCCTCGTTCAACTTCTGATATTTACGCATGGTTGGATCATCATCCAGTTTCTCCAGCAAGTAATTCAAGTCCAGCACATCCGTATAATAGTCCACATTGAAATGCAACTTGGATTCGTGTTTCCGCAACAAATCAGCTTTGGACAGGACATTCACATGGGGCAAACTCATGCGAAGCATTGTGTTCAATGCCATCAGAAGAGTGGATATAAACTTTGCTGGCTCTGAGCAGTAATGTGAATCAATAAGATTCACAGTGACCAAGCTGTAACGTTCCCTC
The DNA here is from genome assembly GCA_018151435.1 of Zaprionus africanus. Taxonomy (NCBI): domain Eukaryota; kingdom Metazoa; phylum Arthropoda; class Insecta; order Diptera; family Drosophilidae; genus Zaprionus; species Zaprionus africanus. Next base: position 16,171,984 of record JAECXB010002310.1, read on the forward strand.
TCCAGGCGCTCAAAGATACGCGCCATGGCATTGTGATGCGTATAGAGTTCGATTTGACCTGGACAGTCGAAGAGGAAATAGTTGTGTGTGGCACTCAGTTTACGCAGCGCAGGCAGCAGCCAGTCATCAATGTGTTGCTCCAGATATTCAGCACAGTGCATGAGGGCACCATTGGGTCCCAGCTTCATGTGCTCCATGCAATCCTCCACGGTAATAAGCTCCATAACATTAACAACCGGCTTGTACGCCATGTTGTCATTTCCCGGGTCCAAATTGACTACGCCAATTTGCCGGCCCAGTTCGCGGTAGAATTTATATGCCTCGTTGCAGTATGTCGTCTTGCCGGACCCAGGTGGACCAATAATAAGCTGGCCATAGCGTGGATTTTCTACTTTGGGATGAACGCGTTGCAACATTTCGTCAAAACAAATATTTATTGTTGTTGTCAGTGTGACCGCACATTTATAAAATACCGCAACCCAAACTTATGCATGGTCACTTTCATCAAATATATGTTAGCAGATACATCCCTGTTCTATGTAACAGCTCTGTTAACAGGGTAATTGTAGTCAGTTGGCATCCCTGTTAGCGTACAGTGCAATTGCGGGTGTTTTTTATAAGCTAAAAGTATTCCTATTTATACAAACGCGACTAGAAATCATATATCATAAACGAAAGAGCAAGAGCAATGGCACAACCACAAAAACCAGCCTATGAAAACAGTGAGTTATAAATTCGTTAAAAAATTCAGCGAAAAAATGCAAAACCACGGTAGACCTGCATAAAGAAAAAAATGAGTCAACGGACAACGGTAAAAACAGCGGAAACGATTTAATATGACCATAAATGGAATTCAGACATCGCCGAAACAGCGTCGTCGCCGTCGCATCGTCATCATCATGTTTAGATAAACAATAGTAGAGGGGAACTCTTTCGAACCGGTGAAAGCAAAGTACACAAGCCGGCAAAGACAGACGCCGGCCGCACCCTGTTATATCTCCCTTTTCTACAGCTGTTTATCTTTGTTGAAGTAAATTTTCTTATTGCAATTTGCAGAAAATATATATGCAACTTTGCCGCGCACCCAACGTGGACAACCCATTGTGCTGGGTGCCGATCCCAAGGGTAAGAACTTTCTCTACACCAATGGAAATTCGGTGATAATCAGAAACATCGAGGTAAGTCCATTTCTGATCTAGTCGTATTACGATAAAATTGGGACAAATAATATGAGCCGACTGTGCTGTGTTCCATAAAGCGAATGTTTTATTTTTGGACGGCACACAGCAGCTGCAATTTTCAAGCGTTATTTTTCCACTCGACAGCGAGCATGTTTGTGTGTGTGTATGTTGATGTGCTGGCTGATCTATATTTATTTACCACATATACACTTGTATATATCTAGCTATATATCGTGTATACATATGTTGTCGCTGTTGCCGGCGCGCCGAACAAGAAAATTTCTTTTTGCGCTGCCCACGCAAAATCAGTTTGAATAACAAAAATCTCTTGTAAATATTGTTTAATAATATGCTCAAAATTGTTATTTTGTTGTCTTCTCTCTCTTTCTCTTTCTTGATTTGCCTCGTCATGCTCCGATTGATCGCCGTCGCCTGTCTAGAATCCAGCAATTGCTGATGTCTACACGGAGCATTCGTGTGCAGTGAATGTGGCAAAGTATTCGCCAAGTGGCTTCTACATTGCATCCGGTGGTAAGTTAACCCAGGCATTCAGTGTGAAAGAAACCTTAAAAGAGAGAGACCACCATCATAATCATATTCGTTATGAGTCACGTCAGCTGTTGAGCTCCCCTATTACCATACTTTGTGAATTTACCATTATCTTATCAGGGGAAAAGGGTGCTGCAACGTTATCAAATGTTGTTTTTGGCAGACAGAAAGCAGCAATAGAAGAAACAATCAGTAAAAGAGCCTACCAAATAAGGAATCTATGTTTACTTCCAGTTTTGAGTTTACTTTGTTTATTTTGTTAGTTAGTTTCAATCTATTAATAATTATTAGGATCAATAAACTAGATTATAGTCCCAAGTTTGGTATAGTTTGGTTTATGTTTCGTGTTCTTAAGTGATTGGCATTTTATGTTATCATTTTGTGGACAACTTGTCTCTTATCTCTTAACCTTAAACAGTGTTTGTTTAATTGGGAGAGTCTATATGTTTACTTTTAAAAATATGGTTCGAGGTTCTGGATATTTTACTTTTTATTTTATTATTTAATTAAACACCTTGATTTGTTATATATAATATAAACAAACGTAGGCTTGTTTGTGAGGAAATTACAGGTGTGATCCGATTCATAGAGAGGGTGTAAACCGATTATAAACTTAGGGTCTTTCGTTTAAAATTAACAATTTAAGAACGTCTTGTTATAGTTAGTCATTAAACTTATCCTAATCATTAGTTTGTCTATTAACTGAACAATATTTCTTGAATCTCTTTCTAGATGCCTCGGGCAAAATTCGCATTTGGGATACGGTAAACAAGGAACATTTGCTGAAGAATGAATTCCAACCTATTGCCGGACCCATTAAGGACATCAGCTGGTCAGCGGATAACCAACGTATGGTTGCTGTGGGCGAAGGACGCGAACGTTTTGGTCATGTCTTCATGTCTGAAACGGGCACATCTGTGGGCGAAATTAGTGGACAATCCAAGTCGATTAACTCTTCGGACTTCAGACCAGCCAGGCCCTTCCGTATAGTAACTGGCAGTGAGGATAACACGATTGCCGTTTTCGAGGGACCACCGTTCAAGTTCAAGATGACAAAGCAGGAACATTCGCGTTTCGTGCAGGCAGTTCGTTACTCGCCCGATGGCAAGTACTTTGCTTCGGCTGGCTTCGATGGCAAAGTGTTTCTGTATGATGGTGCTACTTCGGATCTGGTCGGTGAATTCGGCTCGCCAGCGCACAAAGGCGGAGTCTACGCTGTCGCATGGAAACCCGATGGCACTCAGCTGTTAACCTGCTCGGGTGACAAGACCTGTCGCCTCTGGCAAGTTGACACTCGTGAACTGGTTACCGAGTTTGTCATGGGAAATACTGTGGATGATCAGCAGGTGTCGTGCCTGTGGCAGGGAGAGCACTTGATTACTGTTTCCTTGTCCGGAGTGATCACCTACTTGAATGTGAATGATCCTAGCAAACCATTGCGTGTGGTTAAGGGTCACAACAAGCCAATCACTGTCTTGGGCCTAAGCGACGATCGCAGCACCATTTACACTGGCAGCCACGATGGTGTAGTGACCAACTGGAACTCTGGAAACGGTACCAACGATCGCGTCACTGGCACTGGTCATGGCAATCAGATAAACGGCATTGCTGCCTGGGATGAGTTTGTTTACACCTGCGGCATTGACGACAGTCTGCGCCAGTTCAGCGTCGAAGGCAACAGCTACACGGACTATGTGGTCAAGCTCAATTGCCAGCCCCGTGGATTGGCCATTTTGCGAAATGAGAATATCATTGCATTGGCCTGCATTAAGGAGATTACTTTGGTACAGGATCAAAAGAAGATCTTCTCGCTTCCTATCAAATACGAGGCCAGTTCCATTGCCACCAACTCTGAGACTTTGGATGTGGCCGTTGGAGGTGATGATCAGAAGTTGCACATTTATACGCTCAAGAACAACACGCTGGAACTGAAGACGGAATTGGAGCATCTGGGAGCTGTTGCCGATGTTGCCTATTCTCCCGATCAGAAGTATTTGGTTGCCTGCGATGCTCACCGCAAGGTTATCCTCTACTCGGTGGAGGAGTACAAGGTGAGTTTTAAGAAAGTTGTGTGAATTACAGCTGAGATTTAATGTATTTCTTTATTATACAGCCGGCTCATAACAAGGAATGGGGCTTCCATAATGCGCGTGTCAACACTGTGGCTTGGTCACCGAACTCGTTGCTTGTTGCCAGCGGTTCCCTGGACACCACCATCATCATTTGGTCTGTGACCAACCCAGCCAAGCACACCATCATCAAAAGTGAGTGGAAGAACACCTACATATAATGTTAGATGATTTATAATATGGCATTCTCTTTCTCTCGTTTAGATGCGCATCCACAGTCGCAAATCACTCGCCTCGTGTGGCTGGACAACAATACTGTGATCTCCACTGGACAGGATTGCAATACCAAAGTCTGGCACGTGGAAACTATTTAAAGAGAACGCCAAATGGGAAGAACAACGACAAGAAATCAGCGCCGGCCTGCGCATATTTTTATACTTAATTACAGAGATGCCGATGCAGATCCGGATCCAATTAATTGCCAAGCTATTATGCTCGCCCCCTCGGCGACAGCTTCATTTCATTTAAGTGCAACAGTTTATTTTAATTTAGCTATTTATACTATATTATGCACACTCATTATGCCCGTCTTAGTTTAAGCTCAAAAATGTCTTGCTAATCATATCATGGATACAATTTTTTATTTAATTATGAGTATTCTTTTAAAGATTATCTTCTACCCCTTATCACTGCTTACCTTTCCCTTTTCTGTTTTTTCATGTTTTAAAACAACTTTTTGATATTTATGTAACTGAACTACAGTTTAAACAATACATATGTATGACGTGCGCATGCGTACGTCAATAATTGTATTATGAAATGAAATAAAATAGTTTTTGCATAAAAAATAAACCAGAGTTGTGTATATTGTTTTTGTGGCTTAATATTTATTTTGATCTTGATTTTTTGTAGGTCTTCGCCTTGTCTTTTTGTGTGCATGTTGTGCTTGTGTTTGTGTGTGCAGGTGTATAATTATAATATTTATTAAAATTGCACTTAATTTACTAGAATGTGTAGGCGTGAGTGTAAGTGTGTGTGTATATATGTATTTGTTTCATTGGTTTTTGTAGAAGGTGTTTTTGAAAGCCTCGCAATGGTACAGTTTGAGAGTCCTCAGTGCCGCCAAAACTGTGACAGTGCTGCCACAACTAAGGGGGAGAACTATTGCTGCGCGTTATCGATAAACGTGCAAGCTCTCTAACAAATGGCGCTAAAGTTAACAAGAATTGAGAATTCATTTAAAATATAATTAAAACAAAAACAAAAACATAAAGAAAAATAAAAATAAAAACGAACGACGAATTGCGCTAAGTATCACAGCCGGGTCTAAGACGTAGGTTCGGTACGCGGTGGGGTAAATTTGCGTGAGTTTGTGTGTGTGTGTTGTGTGTGTAAGGTGTATTTTGTATTCTGTTGTTGTCTGTGAGTGACTTCCTCTATGCGGACGTGCCTGCTTCGCTGCCTGCCTCACCATTGCCGGCCGCTGGCGTTTCACTCTTCAGGGACATGGGCACCTCGTGCGCCAAGTCCAGAGCGGGCGTTGTGTTCGACTCTGCCACAGCAACGGCAGCCGCAGCTGCCAGTTGAAACTGATTGGGCAGAAAGAGATACGGATTCGAAGCAGAGCCCGCAGAGCACGCGCCAGATATCTCTCCAGTTGCTGCCACATCGCCACTGGTGGCAGTTGCCGTTGGTGCAGCAGTAGCAGCACTTGATGTTAACGTCGACTGCGCCGTCAGTTTGGTAACGCGTTTGCGACGCGCCTCATTCTCACAGGGAGACGGCGCACCCGGATGACGGTAGCTGACGTGCTTGCGCAATGCATCCTTGCTGCGCGACACATGGGAGCAAACGTTGCATGCATAGCTGAAATAGAAACGGAACTAAGTCAAGTTCTTAGATGAGGTACAAGAAACTTACCGAACGTTCTGATGCGTCTCCAGATGCACCCTTAAATTGTATTGATTGCTGAGCTGCTTGTGGCATATAAAGCATGTGGCATAGAGCTTCGAGTTGGAGGGCGGCTTGCTGGCCGTGGGCATCTTCTCGGCAGTCAGTGACAAGAGATTCGGCTCCGACTTGGCGCTGACCAATTGTCCAGCTGCTGCCGCTGCAGCCGCCTCCCGCTGACAGGCCGCGTATTGTTCGATGTGCTGCTGCAACTTCGCATGATCCTCGGGTGTTATGTAAGGTGTACTGCTGCTGCTTCCGGCATGATGATGTGCCGCCGCCGCTGACACCACCACCTGGTGTGATGCCTGCTGTGCCATTGTGGGCGTGGCAGCAGCACTGTAACTGGGCAACTTTGCATTGCCACTATACAGCTGCCCGGCAGAGCCCATTGGATTGCTGTAACTAGGCGAGGACTTGACCACCGGCAACTGTGGCGAGAAGTGCGACATGCTCTGTGCCTGCAGTGCCACTGGGGAGGTGGCCACTATCGAATTGGGCGCCCCAGCACATTCCATGGGCGACTTGCTGTTGTTTGTAGTTCTCAGATTCTCCACAATTTTATCAATGCGCTTCACATCCTTGGAGGTGGCATTGCCAGTGCTGGACAAGCTGTTTGTCTTCAGCCTCTTGGCCTGGCCATAGCAATCATCCTCCTCCGCCAGGCTGCTCTGGTAGAGTTGACACTGCTGCTGGTACTTGGCCAGCAGCTCTGTGGTCTTGTTTAGCGCCGTCTGGGAGAAGTTCAGTGGTTGCGGCAAGAGATTCGGATAGAACTGCAGGGATTTGAGAAAGAAATTCTCCAGCGGCGTGCCCAGCTTGTTGGCCAGCAAAGGTGCCTGCAGCGTGGGATTGGGTAACTGAGGCATCGCCAGACTGGGCGTGCTGGTGGGCGTGGGCGCTGGTGCAGGCGAGGGTGTGCGCGGTGTCTCAAATCCCAGAGGCTTATCCATGCCGCTGGGCTCTGCACAAGACGTTGCTGTGGATACAGGCGTGCTCTTTGCCGGTTTGGGAAGCTGCAAGAGGGAAGGTAAAAGATATAGTAAAGCATGTAACAGAGTTTCTTCTTCCTACTCACATTATTATTCTGCACATCCGCCAGGCCCTTGATGCCCAAAGTTTCGGCCAGGTTAAGTAGTATGGGTATCTGCTCCTCGTAGACGTTCACCTCGCCCGAGTACATGAACGTGAGCAGTGCAACAATGGCACCAAAGCTGGCGCCAGGTATAATGATCACCGGATGATTGCTGGCCTCCAGTGCGCGAAAGATTTCCATGAAGAAGCTGCTGCAGGCGCTGAGCACCACACGATGCGCGCGCAGCAGACGTCCCTCCGCCGAAATGGTCACATCCGTCAGATGCGATTGGTCCAGCAGCACGGGCAATGTGCTCAGCAAACTTGTCTGGAATAAGGAGGCAGAGAGAGGAGTGTGAGAGAGAGGGAGATGCAGTTGCAGTTGCAGTTGAGGGCAATTGGGTCACTTGATCGTAAAAATAGTTCTACAACTTGATTTGGCAGCCTAACCCAGCCCAGCCTGGGCTCCCTGGCTAAATTTGTGGCCCTACACGGCTGGGCAAGCAGCAGAGCGCCCGGAAAACATTTGGAGCAGATGCGCCCGGCGACACTTAATGGCAGCTGAGCATTAATTGCAAAACTGCAGCGATTCCAAATTAGATTTGCCTGCCACTAAAAATTCTTTCATGCCACGAAAATTGTATTTAATTGACATTTGCAATCGCTGGGGCGAGTATTGCACTTTTTGGGGGGGTAGATGTAACAGGGAAGTAGAAGCAAATATCCACTATACTATATAGATACTTAAAATATATCCCATATGTCACTATCAACGGTTATAAATCTGTTTTATTGCGTTTCTCAGTCAGTTCAAGATTGCAGGTTCGGGCTTTTGCAAGAAGATGTAAACGGGGAAATAGAATGAAATATACTCTACACGATAAAAAAAAAAACATAGATACTTATGAAATAAAAGAAGCCGAGAGATCAGTCAATTATCCTAATAATGTTCATTTATAAATCGATTAAAGCACACTCATTAGTAAGTTTAAGCTCTCAGAAATATCTGTTATCCATGAAGTCTACTTATCAAGCATTATAAATCTTTTATATCAGGTTCCTAAGTCAATTAGGGCTTCACTGTTCGAGCTTTAAGAGAAAGGGGTTATATACAGTAATCATAATTATATAAAGGAACATCCACAACACTTTATAAACACATTAACACTTAAGATCCCAGAGATATCATTCATATAACATAATTAATCGATTATACAATGCTCCCAAGTCAATTCTGCAATTTCCCGTCTGCTCTACAGGGTCTCCCACAGTCGATCAATCTTTCGCTGCCATTTGCTTTCACTGCTCTTTGCCCACTTGGAAGCTCCTCAGCTTACTTGGGCTATTTTGGACAGCTTTTGTGCCGCCTTATGCCGATCTGTAGTAAACATTTGCGAGCAACAAAATTGTCACTATATGAAATGCGGAAAAACTATGTGTGAATAAGATTATACCATATACACACACACACACAAGCACACGTACGAGTGTGTACCCTATATATAGACGGATGACATTTTTCTGGTCGCTGGTCTTCTTGTGAACGATGTCCAGTCAATTTTATGAGCGAGGCCAGGCCCCTAGATAATACGCCGCATAAACTGTCTCGGGCATGAGTCGCCGTTGCTGTCGTTGCCTATAAAAGCGAGCATTCATATTCATTTTCAAGTTTTCGGGTGCCTGAACACACATTGGAGGAGCCAATAAATCACTAGATGATCTAAGTAGTTGGCAATTAATAGCACCTGGAGTGGGAGAGGGCTGCTGTGAAATTCTTCTTAAATTCTAACATTATTCATCTTGCAATGAATTAAAACGAATGAATGGTTTCAGCCAAAATAGATTTTCATTGGAAAAACATATTTTAAAACCAATTTATATGAGACATTTTAACACATAACTTAATCTTAAGCATATGGAGATCTGGCAACCCTTTACTAAATTATTTAAATTTTAATTTGCATATTAATCTTTAATCGATATCCTTGTAATCATCGCTAATTCTTCCTCTTTCCATCGCTATCTGTCAAGCACACCACACGTGCCGCCTTGTGACTTTTAAAAACTTTTATTTCAATCTGCATAAATCTTAAGCTTAAATTAACATCTACTTTATTTAATAAAACAAACAGTCTAACAAAACTATTGTTCACCACAAGCATGTTTAGAGGAAATTTGGAATGTTTTCCTCTTGAATCTTAAGTTAGTTACCTGATGATTATGCCATCGCAGGCAAAATTGTTGCTGGTTATCGTTGTGTTGCTGCTGCTGTTCCAGCTGATGTTGCTGCAACTGTTGCTGCTGCTGATGCTGCTGCTGCTGTTGTCGTGTGTTTGTTGTATTTACATGTTCCATAATTCATCAAGTTCCTCCCTTGTTCCACACATTAAATGATACTGCAAAAACATTTAAATAATTATTTTATGACATTCGTTACATAGTTTTTTGTTTCTGTTTATTATTTCGTGTATTTTTTGTTGCTTTTTTGCTTTATTCCTCTTCATAATTTGTGTTTGTTTGTTTGTCTTGCGCTTCGGTTCGGCTGTCGTCTTTATTTGTTTATTTATTGAACATTTTGTCACACACTTTTCGTTTCGTTTCGTTCTGTCTCGTTTTGATTTTTAAGAGACACACACAAAGTGCTCTTTATAGAGCGTTGATCTTTAGTTTGCGTCGTTCTACGCTGTCGACGTGCACGCGGCGTATACGTATTATGTCGTAGCATTTGCTTTATTACTCATATGCCATGGCATGCTGAAGACGACGTCTGTGAGATGTTTGTGTGTGTGTGTGTGTGAGAGGGAAAACTTGTGTAGACCGTGTGGAAGGCAAGGTGCTGGCTGGGATTAGTTATCAATGGATAGAAACTTGGAATGGGGAAAGGGGAGTAAAGGCTAACTAATATATAGGAGAGTTTGAAGAACCTTAAACTTGTTTTGGTACAATGATTGTAAATAACTGTAAAGAAAAGTCAACTACTTTGCTTATATTAAGTTCCAATTTGCTTTAGATACCTCAAAGAAATTAATTACGTTATTCTCGGCCTGATCCTTTCGTGTTTGTCGTATTCTTTCTTTTACTATACATTCTGCTCTTTCTTTTGACGAAGGCATTCCAAGGTAGTTTTTTTTTGGATTGTCTACTTTGCGTAGTTTATTTCACGAATATTGTCAGCGCACATTCGGCAGCCTGGCAAAACTAAATTACAATAAAAACGCTAAAAGGAGGAATAGATTCAGACACAGCACGGGTTACTAAGGGGAAGGGAGGCGGGAGCTGGTGCTGGCGGGGATTATAGCATGTGCTTTGGCTGGCAATTAAATTAAATTTATTTAAATAAAATTAATTTGCTATGCTTGTTGTTGTTGTTGTGCTTGTTTTTGGCTGGTCTCTGGCCTAGCCTGGGTAGTATGTCCCTCTCTCTCTCTCTCTCTCACTCTCTGGTCTATCTGTGGGTTTCTGGGCTGTGCTATAAATCTGCCAATTTCCATTGTTGCCAGAAGAAGAGCAATGCTACTTAGCATCAACACAATGGGAGATGGTGGTGGAGGAGGGGCAGGGGCAGCCAGGGGGTGACGGGTACCCACTACTTTTGTCCGAGGGCTATTTTTGTGTGTGCATCGGACATGCATAGAAGAAACTGTGTGAGAATCGCAAACTGCAACTCATTGGAGGCCCCGAAAGTGACAACAACGACATCTTTGCTAGCCGTTTGGTGCCCAGCATGCGATTTGCTGATGCTGCTGCTAATGTTGTTGTAGTTATTGTTGTTGTTGTGGCACTGTTGTCGTTGTTGTAGACAGACGGAATTTTCTTCATTCCATTATGTGCACAGCGGACTAAGAATCGCATCTAAGCATTTTTCTATTGAGCGACGAAGGCAGCAGAATACCAGAACCAGCGAATCAAGCAACCACATCAGGGGGGGGTGGAAGGGAAGGGAGCAGGGAGGGGGAGAGAAGGACGCTCTGGGGTATGGCCTTTTTGGCGCTCGTTCACACAGAAAGTGTCTTTTCCGTAACTCTTTGGTATTTCTGCTCAGTTTTTACTTGATATATTCCGAAATTAGTTTTTTTTTGTTGTTTCATTTCGTTTCATTTTGTTGTTTTTGTTGTTGTTGCTGTTGTTGGTTTGCTGTGTTTTTAAATAGCCGCCACAAGAACTGTGCTAAACGCTCTCGCCAGCCTGTCTATTTTGATTTGTTGTCCAAGTGCTGTCTTTGTCAAGTGATTTCATCATCCCCACCCCCTCTGCACCCTTCTGCCTTCCATCTACACCTTTCCCTACAACACTAAAACCCCCACTCCACCCTGACCACATCTCACTTTGCGTTGATGCGTAATACTTTACACATAATCGCTCATACGCCGCGTTGCCATTCCAAAATTGCCATTTCAAAAGGATTTGGCAATTTTCGCACGTTCGCTCTTTAATTTTCATTTGTTCCATGACAAAGGGGGCACACATAAATTTGCGTCCATTTATTATTTCACTTGTCACGCTGAGGTTTTAGATTTATTTTTCTTTATCTTCTTTTTTTGTCATTCATTTTGTTTTTTAGTTTTAAAGCGTGTCAGTCCAGTTAAATTTTCCACTGCCCCAGGGCAAGAGGATCTATTTATAATTCGTAGGTCTAATTGAATTTAAGGAGCTTTCTTTAATTTCTGGAATTTTATTTGTCAACAATTTCACGCTGCAATTTTATGATTTCCTGAGGTTTATAGAACATCAAAAAGTGTATAGAATTAATATCGTGGCGAAAGTCTTTTTGATTGTCGGCACTCTCGTGTCGTGTCAGTTGCTCCATTTTATTGAGGACTTGTGTGCAACATTAACGATTATGTGATTTTTATATTGTGTTTAATGTCGTTTGTGGCATATTTAAAATGATATATATACAAAATATATATGCTAGTATATAACAGAGTAGCTAATAATCCGCTTCACGCTCTATCACTTGGAAAAGAAATACTTTTTATGTTGCTAATCTCATTTCTCTTCTTGAGTTTAAAGTAGTTTTTTATTCACTTTTTTATATACACACGCGATTTGTTTTACACACATTTTGTTGTATAAACTTTTGTTGATTTATTTAATCTCTTTGCTGGGCATCACATAAAAGTTGTTATTGTCGTTCCAATGTTTTTAATTTATGACAACTCGTTGGGTTTTTCTATTAAAATATTCTTTTAGTTTGCCACGCGCTGAGTCAACTTTATATTGTAATCCTTGACTAAACTTTTGAATTATTTTCCAATTATAAATATAGTTTGCAGATATTTTTATTGAACTATAGTTTTATTTATTTATTTTATTTTTATTTTAATACTTTATTTATTCACAATTGAAGTTCACCTTTTTTATACGATTTACATAAGCTTTTAATTATTTTAATTCGTTTCTCTTTTTCTCATTGTGATCGCGAATCCTTCACGGCGACTGCAGGTTTTCCCTATGGTTTTTCACGCGACAATTTCGATTGCGTATATAATTATATATTGTGTATATATACATAGATATATTTCTTATTTGCTAAGCGCGCACCTTTGTTAACCGTTTGCTGCTCGCATCTGAAATGAAAATATCCGAAAATGTTTCAATTCTTTCGGTTTTAGTTGGAGATTTTCTATTTTTCGAATGTCCATCTCTTGACAATTTTTGCTGTGTGCCTTTCGCTTGTTTTTTGTTGTTGCTGTCGCTGCTGCTGCCGATCTTGTTGTTGTTGTTTTTTGTTTTTGTTGCCATTTGTTTTGCTGATTTGATTTCTCGCTCGTTGTCGTCGTCGCCTCTGCTGCCGTGGATGTCTTTGCTCAGCTCCTAACGATCTCAATCTCATCTCATCATCAGCCGCAGCACAGGCACAGGCAGAGGCAGCATCTGCGTCGTCGTCTGCTCCATGTTCTAATTAATGAGCAGCCTGACTGGGAAGAGAAATTGTTGCAGTTTTGTACTCACAATTTGTTGCTTAATTAATTGGCTGCACGAACATTTAGTTAATCATAACATTTGTTAGTGCTGAATAAGTACACATAAACATAATGAGCATCAAGTTGTGGTCCATCTGCTAACCGAGACACAATTGACATGGCCATAAGCCCCACACTCACACACACACCCCTTACACATGCACTATGCAAATTTCGCAACGTGTGCATTATTAATTTGCAATAAAAATGTGGAAACTGTAGACCGCGTTGCAGCCGCCAAAAAAATAAAGGGGAAAAAGTGCTACAAAAATAAATTTTCGTACCTGCTGTTGAGATTTGAATTATGTTGACAACGCCTGACAAATACAAATGGAGGCGAATTGGAGGCGCTGCTGGGCCAAAACCCAAAACCAAACCCCCCTCCTCCACCACTAGACCATCCATCTGTTTCCCCAACCCCATCGCTGCGCACTGTTGCTGCTGCTGCTGTTGCAGTTTTTCAATTCATTAAAATGCCAGAAATACTTATTTATTATTGTCATTCGCTGCGGCTTGCCGAAATTGGGTTAGCCCAGCCCATTTATTAACCTAGAGAGATTAAAGAGTGTGATTTGCTTATAAGCTAAGGCATCTAGCCTGTGACAAGGGCTTGCACTGGTTCTCCGCATAATCCCAGCCATATTTGTAGGGACATCGCACTATGGTCAGGTATCCGCCAATGCAGCTGTAGTAGTATTCACAGCGCTGTCCATGAGGATAATAACCATCAGCGGAGGTATCGCAATGTGGTCTACTGCCAACTGGCGCTGCAGCTGGTTCAGCTGTTGTTTCGGCTTGCAACTCCACCTCCAGCTCTACCTCGTTCTCTGCGTTAACAGCTATTTCCAGATTTGTCTCTGTTGTCGCTTCCACAGAGGTTTTCAGACAGATGCCCTCGTCGTCGAAGGCGCATTCCTGCGACTTGGCATCGAAATATGTTTGATCCGGACAGCTGTCCCTGAAGGAGTTCTCTCCATTGCAATATATATAGCTAGTGCAATCATCTATAGCCATAACAAAGGTATCAAGCTCCACATCAACGCATTGTGGAAAATCTTCAGCCTGACTCAAGTGGAGTCCTCCCGCAAGGAACAGTAGACAGAGCAGCTTGACAATTTCTTGGAACTGAGACATCTTGTGTGTGCTTTGGTGAAATGCTTTGATTGTTATGAATTCCGCATTGGCATCTCCCTTTTTATGGCAATTTTCAAGATCGCTATGAACGACTTATCTATGTTCTTATCAAGAACATGTGTAATACTTTGTTTTTGGCAAACATTATCTTTTCACGAAAGTTTTATGCAGGAGTATGTCAAGGTCAGTTATAAACAAGAAATGTGCACTGATTGAAAACCTGAGATAAGATAGACAAAACATGTAATCAAATCGATAAAGGATTCCTTAAATAATAATAGAAATCTCAAATGGAGGAAGTGAATACAATGAAAAGTAAATAAAATGGTTTCAATTCATTTATATAAAGAATATTTTGTCTTTATCAAGCTAATAATTTAGCTGTATTTATTTTATGCAGATTACATGTCTATAAATGCCTTGTAGCATGGTGCACCGACTTCCTAATTTGTTTTAAATATACTCTACAATCATAACATAAGTTGAAAGTTCTGTCTAAACTTGCAGCATGGGACGCTTCTCCTTAGCCTGCAGATTGTCGTTGGTGATGGCGTAGCCGGTGCCACCCTGATAAGAAGACAACGAAGGGGATGTATAATGTATGTATATAGAGTGTTTCTTTCATAAGTAAGCCCAGCATGTCTTACCCTTTGCAGAGGAATAATATCCTTTTCCTTGAGCTTGCGATCAGTGAGGGGATGTATCATGTCTTTGCGAATAAGCTTCTCTACACACTCCATGGTGACCACATCGCCACTGCAAGCAAATTGAAATGTAATAAACTCATGAGACATTTTTGAAGTTACTTACGTGGGACGCAGGACGGCGCATGGCACCGCATTGCTCAGCACATCGTGTGTGATGGGGCACATGTAGCGCGCCTCTTTGGCAATCAGCGATCTCTTGTTGTCACCATCTTTGAGCAGTGTAAACTTGACATCAATTAGATCCTTAACTCTTAGAGGCTGCTGGGAAACCGGACAAAATATGGTGGCATCAGGTTTCTGCGCTTTGGCTGCACCAGCATTGGGACACTCTGAGGGTAGCCAGAAGCTGGGCAATTTCTTTTCATGGCCATTGGCCATGTTGGAAATGGAGCTAACAGAGCTGGATGATGCAGCTGCTGCTGCCGATGTGCTTGGCATGGAGTCGGAATCACTCGGCTTTGATACAGCTGCATTCGGCTTGTGGGCAGGTGTTGTTGTTGGCTTCTCGGCATTCACGAATTGATCCATGCGCGCCTGCTGTTTGTTGTTCGCCTCCTGTGCCAATTCATTTTCTTCGATACGACGTAGGCGTTCGTATTCCTTTAGCTTACGGTTATATTCGTTTTTCTTCGTCACAATGTATTGTAGAATTGCTTCCTTGTCGAAGAGATAACCGTCTTTGGTTACCACTGGGTTTCTGCATGGCTGCAGCGTCAGAGAGCAGCAATCAAATGATTTTACTGAGTCTTTTCCAAGTCGTTTTGCATTCGTGCCATATCCCGACTCCGCGGCATCCCGTTTCTTCTCGTTGTACGTATAAACAGCTCCGGCAGTGCAATTGCGAGCATGGCGAGTCATCTTTATTTAAAAATTATAATCAAGCTGCAGTAAACAATTCTCAATAAACAAAACGATATCAATATCTTCGATAACACACATATGCTGCAGTGTGACCGCGTCGATTAATATAAAATATACCGTCTCCTCAAAATATACTATCGCATACTTTTTCATTTGTAAAATATACTAGAAACTGACATGAAAACCACTTGTAAGATTTAAATTTGCTTTTATTAATCATGATTAAATTTGGAACATTGTAAATTAATTTTCTGTATAACTTTTCAATTTTTAAATATATTACAATAATAAGATACATCGCAAAATTATGGTACTGGGTAATGTTTAATTTAAGGTCTTCCCTCTAATTTAGCTATGTGAGAATCAACCTCATCGTTAAGTAAAGGATTCTGAAGCAATTGAATCTTTGCCCCCACTTCATATAACGATTGTAGATCCTTCTGCTTAAAAGCACAATTAATAGCCTCTCCGTGTAAGCTGTAAATAAAGATAAATAATATTGTATTTATAGTGTTAGTTTCCCACCGTTAGGGGGAACTTACTTTGCTCGCATAAACCAATGCACTTTGCATTCATCTGGACAGCGTTCAATATATTTTAGAGCCTCGCGTGAATTGTTTTTTTGCAGGCAAACCTCAACGAAAGGCTGATAGCCAATGGGACTCCTCTTGCTCTTTGAGAATTTTTCCAGTTCCTCCCAGTTCTCCTGGTCACTAAGGGTTAATATACGCATCCGCCAAAACCGTTTGTCGGGCACCCGAAACTCGCTTTTGATTTCCTCGGCTTTCCTTAAATTTCCATCTCTCAATAGCAGCATAATAGTATCATGTATGGACAATCCTTCAATGCAAGCTTCATCATTATTCCCGATAGCAAGTGACTTTTGTACCTTCAACATGCGTTCAGTATCGTCGCACAGCTCGGCCTCCACGGTGCACCTGCCCTGTATATAACTGTTTTTAATAACAGACAGATTCGACTCAAGTTCGTCGCTGTCAATGGCATTACACAAATGGAATTCAGCAATAGACTTGTGATCGCCCTCGCTATTGTATATTTCAGGTAGCGCAGAACGCTTACACTGGGACATTATCTTCTTGTACATATCCAAGGCCAACGGATAGTCGCGTATTAACATCTATGAATAGAAGAATAAATATTGATATTGAGTGCAGTGGATCTGTACCTAATAACAAGGGTACTTACGTGGATTTCTGATGGCAACATTATTTTCATTACTTCCAAGAGTACTGATGTAATCAGCTCTGTGTCGCCTGACTGGGTGGCACTAGACACGGCCCACTTAAGCTTGCCCAACTTGAGCAAAAAGGGAACGTACAGTGGAACCTGTGGCTCTAGCTCCAAGAGTTTGATGGCCAGTTCGTCGCGGCCAATGTGATGAGCTTTCTCAGCCATGTTGCAGAAGGAAACGTCATTAATTAATAAGTTCTTCATCTTCTCTGTGATCTTACGGGCTACTTCAGTATCAGTATCGTCTGCCATTAAATATATTTATTAAAAGATTGTATGAAATAAAGAGATGGTGTTGCATCATACTAGGATCTTTCATAGCTTCAAAAGCCCAATGTTCAAGTATCCACGACTCGGGTAAACTCAAATACTTGCAAATTTGTAAAGCAACTCCATAATGCTTGCGAAAAACCAAGCGACCCAGTACGGTTTCGGGACTGAGATGAAAGAATCTAAAATTATTTAAATTTAAATAAAATGTTTGCAAGATATTATGTGATGATAATACTGTTTGTAGGTTAGCGGAATGGCAATTTTCTTGTCCCTCAATGCATTGAGAACTCTCAATATCTTCAAGGTACGCAAATACTGTCTTGGGCTATGTGATGGTATAAAAACCTTGCCAAAGTAGGCTGCCTGTAAATATAAAAAAGAAACAAGTATCTTAATGAAATTTAATGAAGTTTGTATTCCCAAACCTACCCGCATTAAACTCTTCTGAGTTTCCGAGCAAAACTCATATGAAGCAGCTTCGACACACTCCTTGATTGCCAACTCTATTTGTTTGTGACACGATCCAAGATATTCAAATGCTTGGTCAGAGTTCTGTTTGAACTTTTTCTGTGCCATAAAGAGAAGAGATGCGGGCTCTAAGCTGCTTGTGTTAAATATATTATCTACACATTTTGGTATACTATGTATCATTTCATGCGAGCTTTGGGTTATAATTCGCACGCTATCCATTTCGGGAACCAAACACATAATTGGATCAAAGGAATAATCTCCCACATTGACCATTTCGGCATGACGATTGACAATTATCAAATGCGAAGAATATGAAATGACTACAGCGTCAGCATCAGGTTTGTGAGTATTCATAATCCATTCAATTTGCCTTGGCACTTCTTGGCGTCCAGTATCGAATTCGCAGTACTTCTGTCGCATATCGACACTGCCAAGCCATAGGAGTCCAGTATTGGTATAGAGTGCCAAGTGCTGTTGATTGTACGATACGGATATCTTGACAATACGATCGAATGGCTTTTCAAACAAATCGTCTGTATGACTTCCTACAGCGTGGCCTTGCATAAGCCTAATAACTTCGTTATCACGAGCCAACAAACAGTAACTGCTTTGATCTTCGGTAATAATTTCCCAGCATGAACAGTTCCCTCTTCGATCTTCGGTAATAATTACCCAGCATGAACAGTTCCCATTCGAATCTAAAGTAAATATCGAGCAAATACATTATGCGTCATTGCGGTTAACTTGTGCACTTACTTGGATCCTCGAGTAGCTCGTATTCCGCTATATTTGCAGTCGGACCTGGAGTAATTTTTAAAGATATCAATTATGCGTCATAGTGGGCGATTCGCACTCTTACTTGGAATATCGGGAAGCTTTCGGGCGGCCTTTTGCCCGATCTGTTTTAAAAAGATTCTTCCGGATTTTGTCATAACAGCAATTCCAGTACCAGCAGCAGATCGAAATACTTTAGCTTCAATAATTTTAATACGGTTTGCTTCACTAGAAATGCTATAGGATTCCTTTTCATTTCCAAACATATCGAAGACAATCACCATAGCGCTTTCAAGGATGCAGATAAGGTCTTCGGTATCCGACCAGCCCATGGAAATAAGTCTGCCATGGTTCCACTGAAATCAATGTAGATGTATTTACTTATTCTGATTTTGATTCAAAGTTGCTTACTGGCATGTGACCCATTTCTGTGCCGGCGGTGTCAAAGATTCGTATCGAATCCTGGTAGTTGCCTTTTACTGGTACCAGTTTTCTGGCATCCCGTATGGTTGCAATTGGACCTCCATAGGGTGCAGCTGCTATTTGCATGTACTCCAACTCATGGTCGGTTGGCCACTCAGGTGTGAGCAACTCAATTTTCCTATGGTTATAGAAACCGCAAGATGGATTGAACAATTTTAAAATATTTTCTAAGTTGGTATTTTTATTATTAATTGATACATACCGGAAGTAAGGTCGCAACTCGATCCGATCGAACATAGTTGACAATTATTTTGTGACTAAACAGCTCAAATAATAAAAACCCTTTGTGCTTTATGCCCCTGTGTTTGTATTTGTACCGCGCTGATAACGTAAAGTTGTTTGTTTTTGAAATCATATATACCAAAAAAGGAAGAAAAATACTTTAGACGGTCACTCTTGCGTGCTTACATCGATAGTTTACTCATAACAGCTGATTGTTGTTCCACCAGTGTATCCATAAGTAATTTGTTAAATATAACGTTAAGCTATCGATATTCGCGATTCAAACAATTGTGAATGAAAGTATCAGACTCAGTTAATTTTGAAATTAATTCGTACTTTATTTATTTGCAGTATATTGCACCTTTACAATTACAATTTATTATTTAATGTTGCATATGCGTAGTTGTTACTTAAGTCTCTACTTGGCTACTAATACTGTTTGGCTGCTTGATGTGTATTTAGTTATACTCGTCACAAACATATTAATATGTAAGTAGCATATATGGCCTCTATTTCCACTATTTGTATGTTTTACTTTGCTTTGCTTTGTTTCTAATGGTTTGTTTATTTCGTATGATTTTCTCTTGAGCATATCACAGAACAAAAATGATACATAGTTAGTAAAGAGATTGGAGTTTGGATTCGTGTGTCTCGGATTAGAAAGTTCAAAGTGTAAAAATATTAATTGGAGCTTAAAAATATACTTTACTTTCATATAAATGTACGTGTATATATATATGTGTATATATATCATCCTATATGCAAATGTCATTTTTGCCGTGTATATGTTTATATAAATTTTGATATCCATAGAAAAATATTGAGCAAGAGTATATGGTATTCTTGGATTCGGGTTTGATAGCTGGCTTTTAAACTGAAATTGACGCTCAATTCCTAAATAAAACCAAAGCTCTCTCTATCCCTCTCTCTCTCTATCTCTCTCTCTATCCATCCTAATCTCTACACGAGTATCTTATCATAGGACGGCGGCGGTGACTCATCCAATGGCAGCTGCTTGCCCAGCGCCGTCGGTGTCTGTTCTGGCAACAATATTGCTATATGATACGGCGGCGGACCAGCCGCAGCTGCTGCCGCCGTTGCTGCCGTAATCTCCACCTGACGCTCATCCATGTAACGAACATCGCTTAGCTCTAGCATGCAATTGCTGGCATTGCCAGCACCGGCATTCACGCCACGACTATGACAAACGGCTCCGCGGCCATCGGTGCGACTTGGCAGCAGACCCTTGGGTATGCGGCACAGAGACACCATGCAGGCGGCCAGAAAGAAGGTGGCCGAGAAGGCGCAAAAGATAAGCACTTCCAGTCCAGTGCCCTGATGGTCAAAGTAGAACTTGGCGCCGGCCACAAAGACCGATGCGAGCACCAAGGAGGCGCACATGCCGCACTTCAGGTGGCTGGGCAGCAGCTGCGAATCGGCATGTTGCAAAAGCGCGTGATGTTGCTGCTGCAATTGGTTGCTGTGCACTGTTGTTTGTGTAGGTGGTATGGGCGTGGCACTAGCCTGTGCGTGTGAGTTGCTTGTTGCTGCTGCACCTGCTGATGCAGCTGCTGCTGTGGTTGTTGTTGCTGTTGCGTATCGCATGTTGCTGCTGGAGTTGTGTCGACGAGGTGTTGCATAGCGGCTGCTGCTGCTGTTGACATTGTTGCAGCTACTGGCGTTGTTGTTGCTGCTGCTGCTGTGGTGATTATGGTAGGCGCTGTACGCATCGTCGCTGTGGAGTTGGCGGCGAAATTAGTGATCGGAAAGACTAAGAAAATAACTCCTCAAATAATCCAAAATCATCATAAATAATCTAAATAACTTTAATAAAATAATAATGAAAATAAATTAAGTTGTTTTTCGGCATTAAACAAAGGAATAAATAAAGAATATTTCATTGGGAAACTCAATTGTTTTTAATACTCACGCATAGACGCCAACATGTTGCTGTTGCTGGTGTTGGTGGTGGTGTTGGTGCTGTGACTCATATTGCCGCACGGGCACGGCCATGTTGCCGAACTGCGGATGATGATAGTTGTAGCTGTAGTGATGCTGCTGCTGTTGCTGCTGCTGCAGCTGTTGGTGCTGCTGCAGTTGCTGCTGATGTTGTGGTCTTGGCTGATACCGCGTGCTGTGCTGCTGCTGCTGCTGATGATGCGGCTGCTGATGATGATAGTGCGATCCACGTGCAACTAGTGGAACAATAGTTCCACTGCCCGTGAGCACAGCCGCCGATGAGGCGGTGGCATTGGCATTGTTGTTGTTGCTGGCAGTAGTTGTTGTCGTCATGGAATGGTTGCTGCTGTTGTTGTTGTTGCTGCCACTGTTGCTGTGGTGCAACAGTTGCTGATGTTGATATTGCTGCTGCATGCCAGCGTGTGCATTATTGTTGCTGCTACTGCTTCCTCCTCCTCCTGCATAATGTGCCTGGCGACTGGTGCCCGCGGCAGATTGACAGTCGCCGCCATAGGGCGCTAGCGAACGATGCACTGAGACCAGAGCCTGATTGTGGCTGCTGCCACTGGCACTGCTGCTGCTGGCCAAGTGGCTGTTGCTACTGTTGCTGCTGGACTTGCTGCGCCGCGGCGGATGGCCATAGCTGAGACCGCCACCCGCGTGCGACAATGAGGCAGCAACACGTGAACGTCCGAAGCCGCATTGCTGCGAACGTTTATCTATCCAGAAGTGCATCTCGTTCCCCGTTAGATACTTGACTGCAAGTAAAGATGTGGACAAAAAATGCGAAACTTATTTAATGTTAAGATTGCAAAGGACTCTGCGAAGCCAGACAAAGCGCGTGAGTCATTTGGCATGGCACAACCAGACGGAAGAAGGAATCTCTCTATCTCATACAAAGACTCTAACACACACACACACGCAGAGACTCACACACACAGATACATATACATTACTAAGCAGGAAACGTGCGCATCGGTTTTTATTATGCTGCACTCCAAGTCTGTCTGCTGTTTCCTCTTTGTGCGTTATTTCAAGTTCAACTACCCCGTAATGAAGTGGGCAGCAACAGACACGGCAGCAGCCAACAGCCCCAAAGAGCAGCCCCCACTGGTTAACAAAGGTTTGCCGCCTGGTCAAAAGACTCCCCAATGTTAAACAACAGCAATCACAGCGGCAATATTCCGAACACGCTTTCACTTCCCGTGTCATTGGCAGCGAAGCCAAAATACCCATGAACAACAACTGACTAACTCAACACAAAAGCCAAGCGCGCCAAAAAATAAACGCAGACAGTATCGCAAAGTGAGGTTAGGGTTGGGGTTGGTGTTGGTGTCGGGGGGTTTGTTTGCAAGTTTAGAAAACAAGGCGTCCTGCTAAACGCACAGTGGTCTCAGCATGTGTATACTATACTAAAAAAAATTCCAAGTTCAATGCAAATACTCTATTTGGCATGTGGTGCGTCAGCTGTTTCCGTGGTGTAGCGGTTATCACATCTGCCTAACACGCAGAAGGCCCCCGGTTCGATCCCGGGCGGAAACAGATGATTAACTTTTTTGATTTTTTTTATATTTATAATACTTTTTTATATTGATACCAGGTATATCAAGTCTATTTGCAACGATGACGCATGGCAGAAACTATTAAAACAAAATTTATATACATATGCATTGATTTGTTCGTGTTTTAAGTTGTATTTAACTATTAAATTGCTTTATTTTAAATTGTATTTTATTCTATTTAATTATTCATGTTTTTATAACATAAGTTGTTTTAATTATAAAGTTCTTCCAGCCCACTGTTCTTTGTGTCCCTGGCACAGCGTGTTTACATTTGCGTTTTCCGCTTAACTCGCTAAGCTGTTCGTTGAACTGTTCCCAGTGGGGTCTGTGGCACGGACTCTGTCTGTGGCTAGGTGTGGTTTATGTTTAAGCTAAACGACATTAGCCAATCAACAATGACAACCAAAGGAGAAACGCATAGAAATAAAAAATTGCACAAATAATAAAATTGCTCGACATATAAATTCATTTTCATTGCTTTCAATCTAAACCTCCCTCAATGCCCATCGGCTTGAAGAAGCAGAAGCAGAAGAAGAAGAAGAAGTGCCTGTCCAAGTGTCTGTTCTCCCATAAAAGTTCAAAGTTCATTGCTTTCGCATTGTCATCGACTTCGCCTTGAGTGGGAAAAGTTACACAACGGCACTCAGAGCAGTGTGCGCAGTGCACAAATAAATAAATACTCGAGCACGAGCGAAAGTAATAAAATAAACATACTTGTATTTAAAAGAGACATTTTGACAACCTTTTGATAGGTTCATTTCAGCTTCTTGTTCTGTTCTGTTCTCTTCTATTCTGTTCGGTTCTTCTCGCCTCCTTCAAGTCCGTGTTTGCCCAGCAATTTGCTTTGGCTTCAAGGTTCAATGCATTGTGCACACTTGATTTGCACTCTCTTTCTCCCTCTCTCTCTCTTTCTGTCTCTCTCTATGCCATTTCCTATTCCAATACCCAATGGATTTGGCATATTATGATTGCAGTTGACTTTCGCCGGACAGAGTTGAATTTGTAGCATCGTTTACCTCAAGTGGTCAAGTGTCTAAGAATATTCTGGATATCTGTCGGCGAAATATGAATGGGCATTGACTCCGAGAAAGTGATCAAATTGCTGCCACTCTTGTCGAGTATTGATACAAGCTAAACTTTTGTGTGTAGTTCAACTACTGTTTTAGCTTGACCCCAGAGCGCTAAAGTTCATACTCTGCCTCACACTCCTTTCTTATCCTTTGTCTACGTCCATAAAACAAATCTTTTGTGCGTGGTTTTTTAGATTTTATCAGGCAAACAAACTGCCAAACTAGCACGCTATATCTCTCTACATTTCGAACATAATTACATATTTTTTATAACTAATGGAATGTTCATAAATTACTGAGTCAATAAACATTTGATTCTACGCATTATCTGAATTGACGCCTTGCTGAGTTTCCCCCATTAAAAAATAACAATATAAAATTGGCAAATCACAGCATTCCGAAATGTATAAATAAATTCAACTGGTGAATTTCTCAGCTAAATTGGTCTAATAGTTGGGGTCAGTTTGACATGAGTTTGAAGTGGACTTTTGGGCTGCGCTAGTTTCAACTGTTTCCGTGGTGTAGCGGTTATCACATCTGCCTAACACGCAGAAGGCCCCCGGTTCGATCCCGGGCGGAAACAGATGAACAACTTTTTTTGCCTCTTTTTGGAATAATATCCTTGGGATTTCATTTTTTAATTTATATATAAACTATATTTACAATAGTTACTGTTTATCTACAATATTTGTGCATTCAATAACTATATTCATTAATTTATGCACATATTGCAAGTTATTTAAGAGACTGTTAAACTTTAAACTACAAATAGGTTAAGATATAAATAAATTAAAATGCGTATATAAAGTATATGTATGTATATACTATAGTACATTTACAACTATATACGTGAACGAAAGCTTATCAGATTTAAATAGCTTTTGAATATTGAACATATATTTATTTACTCTTCAACTGTGATTAGATTAGATTTGATTTTATTTATAATCAAATGCAAATACATATAAGGCACCAATCTAGTTTCTATAATATGTATGTATTTATAAACAAAAAGCCCTCGCATCATACGAATTTAATGACAAAAAAACTATCTACATGTTTATTTATGCGTATATATACATATGTACATGACAAATTTACATAAGCACACGCTCAAAAATACTTAATATTTGTCAAGGCTCACCCATTCACTATTTCTTATTGTTTAAATAACTTGTTTGCCGCACCAGTTTATAACTATTTGAAAATCAAATGAACGGGGTAAAGTACCATAAGTACATGTGCCCTTTTTGTCTCGCATGCTTCCAGCTGTTTCCGTGGTGTAGCGGTTATCACATCTGCCTAACACGCAGAAGGCCCCCGGTTCGATCCCGGGCGGAAACAGATATGATACTTTTTTATTCAATTTTAAAATGTGAACATTTGGGAACAATTTAATAACGGAATTCGAACTGACCCCAGCTTATAACTTTGCCAATAAATAGCAATTGATGTTACAGACTCGAAATTCTTTTCTATTTTCGCAATGTCTTCCTGAAGAATGCCAAGTATTTCTACAGGCTGCTTTCATAAATAAATTTTTCCTTCCCACTCCACATCAAAGTACCCCGAGAGAAAGTCTCTTTGTCTAGACTTTTGACATTTGCTGCCAGTTCATGGCAGACATTTTTCTTCCTGCTTTCTTCGTATACTTGCATGTACTTCCTTATCTCTGGCCAATTTATAAAATGGGTGCCTCCTCAAAGGGAGGCTATTGAAAAATATGCCAAAGAAAACAAGAATTGAAAAGTGGCAAGCATGCGACCCTGCCGAACCTTTCACTCTCACTTAGTAAACTGGACTTTTCAGCCTTTTATTATTTGATGCTCTGCTTTGCTTTGCTTTTGCCATTAACCTTTCCGCTTTGCCTCAGCCTCGTCGTCGCTTGCCTTGGCGGGAAGCGAATTTCTTGTTGTTGTGGGAAATTCTTTGCAAAGGCAGCATGTGAAAATGTGGCTTGGGTCAGATGTGGGTGGATGGATGTGTGTGCCCACGACTATGGTGTCTCAGGGTGTCTGTCTGTCAGTCTGTCAGTCTGTCCAGCAGATTGCGACTTTGGCACACGCTGCGAATGAGCAATGCGAGCAATTTCAATGCAATTTCGATGCGTTGCTGTGTTTGTTTTTGTTGCTGCTCTGAGTCGTGGGTATCTGCAGGTGTGTGAGGGTTTGCGCATTTCGTGTCTGTGTGTGTGTGCGTGAGTGTGTCTGACTGTGGTTGTTTTCAAGTGCATGCCAATTTGCATGCCATTTGTTAACACTTTTTACCTTTTTACCTTATTTCAATGAACTTTTTATCAACGCTCCACTTTATTTATTGCACATTTGTGGCACCTTGTTTGTTGTTGTTTTGGCTATTGCACGCATATTGTTGTTGTCGCTGTTCCTGCTGCTGCTGTTGTGTTGTTGTCGTTGTTGCACGAGAAAGTCCTTGAACGCTCAACTGACCTGATACGATACACAGAGCACACACTCACAAACACTCACACACACATACACAGAGAAAACACGGCACACACAGAGTGCAAGTGCAAATGGCAACAACGAATCCTTTTTGCCAGCCTTGAATAAAAAAACACGCGACACAAATTGTCTTTCTGTCAATGCTTAATATACAATACAAAATACATTTATTTGAATTCGGAATGTAAAGTCGCCTACTGTGTCGTCGAACAAAAGAATCACAGTGCGCGAAATGTATTTTATGTATTCATTGTTCATTAATATTACTACGAATATCTGTCAAAACGGTGCTGCCTTTGCTGCCTCTGCTGCCTCCTGCGCAAGGACCCGCAGCGAACTGACAACGCCAACTGAATTTCTGAATGCAGCTAGCAAAACATTTTCACTTTTCATGAGTTCAGATTCAAGATTATTTCTACTTTTTCTCCCCTGTCTGTGTGTGTGTGTGTGTTCTCGAGACAGGCAACATTTGTTTTTGTTTTTAGTATTGGTTTCGAGGCGTGTGTGTGTGTGTGTCTGTGCGTGTGAGTGGGTGGCCCCTGCATGGCATATGAATGGGGTCTCACTTGGCTCTCAAAACATACGCCAGCTGCACAGAGCCTGCGCAGTGCCAGCGCCACCATCGAGAGTGGTTCGAGTATTGGGTAAGCTTAGCACTTGCAGCTTTTGCATAAACTATGATATCTATACCCTGCAATAAGAGAAAAAGGGGTTATTACAGATGTATAAACTTATTTAAGTTTATTGTAACATAAGAATATGCATGGAGAAATTATACTATCACTATTCCATTATTTTAGTACCATTTTAACTTAGTATTTTTCAGTGCTGTAACACGTTATATTTATGAGCTTATCGATAACTATCGTAACTACGATACCTTTGAAGCAAATCAAGCACGATATGTATTTAGTGCATTTTTGAAAGACTTCTTCCTTCTATTCCTACTCTTCGTTTTCGTTATAAAAATAATACACAGAATAAGCGATATTTACCAATATATATAATATATGCATACATATTGTTCGAATTTATAAAAACCATACAGAATCATAATTTTCGAAAATGGAAAAGATTCTGATTGCACAGGAACTTTAGTTCAGCTCATTGTTTGTTAATGTATTTGGGATCTCGGCATTCTTGAACATCGGGATCGTATAACAAACCGGGAGTACAATCCAGAGTCAGGCCATTACCCTCCACACAATAGTAATACGCATCCTTACGCTTCTTATGGGCATAAAAGTGGACACCCCTTTGGGGACAAGTGATGTCAGCTCGACGAGGCGGCGAACGGGAATAGGGTCTGATGTTACGCTGTTTGATATTACTGGTCTGTAATGTTCAAGGTTTAAACTAGAGCAAAATCAAAACAGAAACAAATCGTCTACTCACCGGACACTTGTAGTTCTCCTCGAAATCACAGTATTTAAATTCAGGATTATAGATCAGGCCAGCTGAACACTCTTGACTCCAAGCCCTGCCATCGGCGCAGATATAGTACTTACTGCAGTTTGCCTTGCTAGCCATGAAGATGATATTCTCCGGCTGAATTAATGCAGAGCACTCGTTATCCACGCAGTCCACATATTGGGGAAAGTCACATCGATCCGTCTCACTATTGTACTGCAGCTCGTCGCGGCACTCGCGGAGCACTGGAATGCCGTAATAACAGATCACGTACTTGGTGCAGGTACGATCATAGCAGTAGGTAGACAGGCTATCATCTTCACAGGATTTCAGGCACTGAACATCGGCCTCATTAGTACATGTCTGATCTATGTAATCGAATCGGAAATCACAATCCAATTTACCTGCGCAACAATCTTGCACTACTCCTGTACCATCTGTGAAGGATTATCATTATGAGTATAGGAATTATTTATTAATTATTTTACTTTGTGTTCAGTATTTTAATTACTTTCGCACACAATGTAGAGGGAACAATTGCTTGCATGGGGCAACAAGGAACCATCCGCCATATTGCTGCACAAACTTATTCCATTTTCAAATACTCCGAATTCCAAATCAATACTTGGATCTTCTTGCTTAGGATCATTGGAATTTAAATCATCCGGATCTGGCGGTACAATCAAATCAATTGGGGTAAGTGAAGTTTGTAAATTCCTTCGTGCCCACAGGCAGTGAAACAAGCCCAGCTGGATCAATGCGTAGAGCAGCAGGAACCTCACTTGAAACGGGAATGAGTTTGGGATTGAGTTGGCTAAGAGAGTTATTCCTACTTACTCTTGGCAGCATCAGTTCCCGAACTTAACTGTGAATCGATTCCAGACGTTGTTCAATTTATATGAAAGACAATTCCAGAGTTTTGTATTTCTTTTTTGCTCTTTCATGTCTCGTTTTAAATAGCAATCAATCTGACAAATGGTCTAATGAATTCTCGGAAAGCTACCTTATCATTGTCTTTGGCATGCGTACAGGTACTCTCAGAGGAAAAGTACAGCTTAATTTAGTAAATGGTGATGAAAATTTATTTGTTTTCTTGCCTACAATTGATGATAAACTTTAAATAAATGTAATGAATGCTTTTTAAATATTATTTTTTTATATAATCGAAAGTAAAATATATTTATTGCGAAATGGGACAAAAAAGTATAAAGATGATACAAAATGTAAATTTATATTGTCCATAAATTTTAAAATATTCATATTATTTCAATTCGCCAACTTCTAAGAAGTCACGAAATCAAGAAGTCATGAATTTCATTGCATAAACGGTTCATATACAAAACAACTTTCGCCTTCGATTGCTGTGTAAAGTTTAGTGGACATGCTGTAAGTTTAATTAACATATGTGACTCTAATAGATCGTGATACCACACTGTAGTACAGCCCAATCACAAGATTGATAAAGAGACATTTCTTTTTCTTATTATGTGCAGAATGTTTTCCTGCTTATCTTTCCAATTTAAATGTTCGCAGTGCGCTTGTCACTCTTACTCTTACAAATGGCAACATTTTCCCATTAGATAAGTGTGGTTATGTTCACCAACAAATAAAAGTTCATATCTGCAATTGATTGCCAAAAAAGTTGTCTATAAAATGAAGTCTACCTTCCGATCGGCAATCAGTTGCAACCGGAGTAACTTACAGAAGTGAGTAGATAATGATTGAAACCAAACCATCCACAGGAACTTATTGTGTTTTCCTTCTAGTGATGAACAAACTGCTAACGGCACTGGTGCTTGTTGGGCTTACAGGCAATGGACTCGCCGAGGTGAACCTATGCTCGAACGTGGTCGACAATCTGTTCCTGCCACATGTGACCAACTGCAGTGAATACTACTTGTGTATTGGTGAGTAAAAGAAAGATTCCCGGCAGATCCTTAGAATACATTCAAAGTGATATTCTTCTTCTTCATAATCCTAGCCAATCAGAGCATCATACGTAATTGCGCGCCAGGCTACTACTTTGATGCCCGCGATCAGCAGTGCGTGGATGTCAGCGAAGTGCGTTGCCTGCCCAAATGCCCTGCAACGGGTCTAAGCTCCTTCTGCTATGATCGCACCTGCACCAAGTATGTGCTCTGCTTTGCGGGCGAACCAGTTGTGCGAGAATGCGTCGATGGACTTCAATACAATGCGGAGACAGATCGCTGTGACTATCCGCAGTATGTCGACTGTGTGGACAATCTGTGTGTGCGTCAGAACAATCCCAAGAACATTGTCTTCATAGCCAGCAAATCGGTCTGCGACAAGTACTATATATGCGTAGATGGTCAACCCACTAACCAAACCTGCTCCTCTGGTCTGCAATTCAATACGGAGACCAACTCCTGTGACTTCCCCTCGCGCACAAAGTGTCAAGTGAGTCTAATGAATCTAGATCAATCAGTCAATGATGCCACATAATAATTCCTTTCTTAGGTCGAGTCGCTGCAGCGAAACATTCAGCCCTACGCCAGGGTGCCTCCCCGCAGCGCTGACATCACCTGCCCCACGGAGGGTACCCACTTCTTTGCCCACAAGAGCCGCCCTGAAGCCTACTACTTCTGCCTGAATGGTCGTGGAGTCACCCTGGATTGCACCCCTGGCCTGGTCTACGATGCCAAGCGCGAGGAATGTCGTGAACCTCAATTTGTGGGTGTCTAGGGACATGGGATCCACTGCCGAATAAATTTCAAAGTTCAATGAATGTGTTTTTCTTCTCTTTGCATTTTCGTTTATCTCATGTTCTCCCGCTTGGCTCCCTCTCATTGGCTAATTTTAGCTATGCCGGTGCTCTCTGAGCACAGCCAGGCGACAAATGAAAAACAAACGAACAATGTCGTATAGAAACCAGGAAATTAGATATGCATCTGAACAGGCAAAGGGAAATTAACTATTCCAAAAATATCTGCATAGATAATTTATTATCATAGTTACTAATTGAGAGGAAACAGTTGTTTTTATTCAGAAATATTTTCTTTTCAACTTTATTATTCTTCCTTTATTGCAAATACTTTGGATCGCGACACTCTTGAACCTCAGGATCGTACCACAAGCCTGGTGTGCAATCCAGGGTGACTCCGTGACCATTCACACAATAGTTGTACGCATCCCGACGCTTCTTGTGGGCAAAGAAGTGCACCCCTTGAGTTGGACAATCTGCATCTACCTTTCGCAGTGGCGAAAGGGAATACGGCTGAATGTTGCGCCTTACTGCAGGAATCTGAAGAGAAGCTGACATATATCTTGCAATCATATAGTAAAGAAACCCACCTGGCACTTGGCTTTCTCAGGATAGTCGCAGCAATCACAATCAGTGCTGAAATGCAATCCTGGCGTACAAGTGTAGTTCTTTGGCACGCCATGGGCACAAATATAGTATTTACTACATGAGGCCTTGCTGGGTAGAAAGAGCAGATCGGTGGGTTCGGGTAACCTCGCACACTCATTATCCACACAGTCCACATATTGAGGGAAGTCACAGCGATCCGTCTGTGCATTGTACTGCAGTCCGTCGCGGCACATCCGGAGAACTGGAATGCCGTAGTAGCAGATCACGTACTTGGTGCAGGTGCGATCATAAGCAAAGGTTTTCAATTCCTCCGTGTCACAAGTTGGCAAACAGGTATCATTGTTAGGGTAGCCACAGCTTTGATTGCGTGGATTGAAATGGTAATCCTTTTTGCACTGTTTCTCAATAGCTTCACCGTCTTTAAAGGTAATACGATATAAGGCTATGGTAACTGTAGAAATAAATCAACTTACACCAGCATAGATAATACTTCTTGCAGTCTCCAACATAAGGCAAAAAGACGCGATTGGACACATTTTGGCAAAGACTTTCTATGCCCACCAAGCTACCGTCCTTATCAATGTCATTACTGCCATCGTTATCATCCTCGGGGCCTGGCGCCTCTAAGCCATTACCCCAAACAAGTAAGATGCCATAATGAAGCAGAAATAGAACTGAGATGCCGTAGAACAATTTCGATTTCACTTTTTGGAAGAACAATATTTAAGTTAACAGAGATAAAGTAGAGCTGAGAGATACCCACTTCTTGTTTCGTCCGATATTGCAACTTGACTGCTTTCCACTATCTCCCAGCAGCCCAATTTATATAACAGAGGTAACTACCTTATCGTTGGATGGAAACTGAAAACTTTTCTTAGATATCTGTCATTTCTTTTATTGCAACCTACTTCTGTTATTATTACTATCTTATCTGTGGAGATATGATCAATTTTGCTTCTACTAATAAAATGACTAATGAAAATGCATAAGAGATATCTTTATTGAAACATCTGTCGCCTGGACGGTGAAGAGATCTTTATGTTTGAGAAACACACACATTATAAATTATCGTATAAAATATTTTCGTTTTCGGCACAGCCATTCAGTCAGAATATTGGCATCTCATTGTGCACATACCTACGTCTAGCTGCAAATTAAAATATTTTAACATAATATTTTTGTGAAATTTATTAGTACAGTGCACATTCCTAGCAGTACGGTAAGTACAGTTAATATAATTATGTAGTTCCTTGAGGCCTGTCTCTCGTTTGTTAAATTGAAAAAACGTCAAGATGATTGACACCAAAATTACCAAAAAGTCGGTGCGAAACAAGAAAAATGTTATTTATAGATGCGGCTGCTCTAAATGCTCCGTGTATATTTTGAAAACAACATTTAATGGTTAGCTGAATACACTAAACACACTATTCTATGGCCGATTTACATAGTCATGACAAGAATTCTCTTTTAAGGAACAGTCTTCAAGATGGTAAATGAGCTGAACAAGCCCCAAGATAATTCCGCATTGAGCGAGGTAAGTTAAATATATAACAATGAACAATGGCATGAATAATCTATGATCTATCCCTCTCGCGCATTCCCTTTGTCTCTTTCTTTTGATATTCTATAGCTTCTGGCGGCCTCCAACCGTCAGCTAGAGGAAATGCAAGAGGAACATCGACAGCTGCAGCAAGAGCTAACACGTTTAAGTGCGCATCGCCAGCAATTGCGAATTGCCACTAGTGAGGAGCATTCACAGGTCACCACCAGATCAGTGAGCTCAGGTGTGCAGGAATCCGAGCCAGAATCACCATCACCTTCAGAGGGAGCTACTGCGACTGCAGTCGTCGAGGAGGAGAACAAAGAAGAGGCCGATTATCTGCAGCAAAAATTGTCGGAGCTAGCGAATTTGAAGGCACAATTCAAACGCGTACAGGAAATGACGGACTCCACAAAGCTCATCGAACAACATTTATCCTCCATGGAGTCCAAATCCTCAACTGTGGTGCAGAGCAGACAAGTGAAGTCAGTTCAATCCAGCAGCAGCACCACAAGCAGCTCCAGCACCAGCAGCAGCAGAAGCCAAATGTCATCGGAGACGGCAACATCGGAGGAAGCGGTTACATCTGGTGAAAGAGGTACTCCTGATAACGCAGAACTTCTTAACGCAATGATAAATATGGTAACTGATTTCACAAGTGATTTGCGTGGTCAGGAAGAGAGTTTGCGTGCAGAGCGTCTACGTATCAAATCCATTAAGGAGGAGATTATACAGCGCAAAGAAAGCAAATAGAGAAATTCATTTTATAGTTAACTACTCGAATAACTAAACCCTTTGCTGATTACTTTACCTTTATATATATATATTTATTTATAAATTTGATGAAAATATAATCCTTGCAAACGAATTACATGTTTTATATATTTGAAATTGATACCTTTTGGGCTCTATTAGATCATCGTTTCAACACAAGTATCGATATTGTGTGTTCTAAATATCGCGAACAGCTATCGGACACACCAATGTTCACATCAAAATATCGTAAATAAAACTTTATCGATAGCAAGCGATGTATTGGTAGCTATCAGGACGCAGCTGTTGGTTGTTGGTGCTGTTAAAAATTACTAAATCGTATTAAAATAACAAGTCGGATTTCCTATATACCATAGTGATAAGTAAATTATTCCAACGGTATATTACTCATATTAAATGTGCACATCGCGATACATTGAAATATACTTAGATTTTTCCTGAGAGCAGACAGTGGGTGTCGCTTCTTCCTTCAATGTGTTAGTTTATATTTATTAACTACTGGAAATAGATACATACATATATTTTCTAATGGCACCGACGCCACCCATAAATAAGTTAATAATGAAAAACGAGTGCGAGACAAGTCGCAGCACCGGCGCCGTACCCAAACAAGCAGCACCAACAGCAACAACAACATCGCCGGTAACCACAAGCACGACGCCGACGTCTACCTCCCGTTCTGCTGCCAGTCGGGCGCACAATTCGTCCCTCATCAAACAACAACTGGAGCAGCAAGGAGATCGGGATGTGAAGCTAACAACGCCACTTCAGCGTGGCACCGCCAAAGCGCTTTTTGTAAGTTTTCAAATTACAATGCATGTCATTTGAATAAAGACATTGTTATCTGACTTGCAATGTGTACATAGCTTCTATAAAATAATGTGTGATACTAATTAGCATCTGCCATAATTGAACTTGACTACCATGTACCGATTTAGCCTATAGTGCAATATATATATTTTATACATGCATTTCTCTATGTGTGTTTATACTTTCCATTCGGCTGGTTGATTGTTTATATCGATTGATCATGCTCTTCTCGTTGGCGTTGCCATGACGCCCCTTCGTTTGCTGATCCATGTGCTCAGAAATTGTATCTCTTAGCCTCTTGGCTGTGCTCTTTGCATTTAAAAATACATTGCCCACTCATGATATTGCCAGCAAACTTTCGAGAAGCCTGCGGCGCCGTTTTAGTAATACACACGACGTCCGCCACGACAGACAACGAATTCTCCAACTGATCGCATAACTGACGAGACGAGACGAGACTGTTTCTTTTCTATCTATATATAAATCGAAATAAAGCCGCAAAATTGCTGCGATTGTGATCTCGGTAATATTCCTAATCTTTGTTTGTTGTTGCTTTAAGGATTTGCTGGAGCGTGCAACAGTGACAAAATCTCAATTGAGCACACAACAACAACAGCGGGAGGTGCTGCGTCAATTAGCTGCGGAACAGAGTTACGATCCAACAGGTAAGCTGAAAGTAATAAAATTATTCAAAATACCTTTTTATCTATATGTATACGCACCTGGGACAAAGATTATGTGCCTTCTGCGAGCAATGTGCGCTAGTTCATCCTCTAAATTTAGAACAGCGTACAAAAATAAACGCCCACGGAGAGCAGCAGCCACAGCATCGATCACCGTGGGCAGTTGGCCAGTTTCTGACTGCGTCATTGTGTCGAACAAAAAAGGAAGAATATTCAATATTTATTTGCATTATATTTGCAGATCAACTACAGGAGCAACAACAGCGCTATTGCTTCCCCGTGCGTCCAGTGCAACGTGTACAGCATCAGCAACAGCCACGACCATCGGCGCCGCCAGCAGCGTCATCAACAGTGCTACGTCTGCGTCAGCCAACAGCATTCAATGCCGCAGTAGGTGTCGTCACACCCAACACAACCAACGGCAACGACGAACTGCAGTGCATCCCAAGCAGCAGCAGCACCAGCATCAGCAACAACAATTTCAGCAGCAATTCTCAGTCACCGTCAGCGCTGCAAACGCTGGTCAATCGACTCTTTGGAGAATCATCTCATCAGACCACGCGATCACAAATTGAAGTATTGCGCACATTGTTTGGCCTGGACGAGAATTGGAATAATAACAGTGGACAGCAGACAGCAAGCGGTTTAATAGAGGTAAACCTGATCAAATAAGTTATCTAAACTTATCAGTTCGAATATTCAAACTGTATACGAGTAGGCTTACCTGGGAATGAGTTAAAAGTTTCTCTCAAAATATTTACAGCAATTGAACAATATGGTTCATGAAATAAATCCCAGTGCCGCCGAAAAGGATGGAAGCATCGTCAATTCAACAAGTCTGGAGGATGTTGCATTAAGTGAGGTAAGCGAATTTCTTGAATCTTTGTCTTTAATATTCCAATTTCTAATTATTATAAACCATTTCCTTAGATGAGCGACAATCGCGCGCAGTCGATACAATCGTTGCACAGCATCATGGAGACACCTACGCCGGATAGTACTCCCAGTTTTGATGAGCTTCAACAGCGTCTGGATGCCTCCAATCGCAATATGCAACACTTGCAGGACGAGCAGCAGAAGCTGTTGCACATACAGAACATGGCCAAGACACACCTCAGTGAAATGGAGAAACTGCGTCATCATGCTGGACGCTTGCCACATGTCGGCAATGGAGATGGCCCCAATTATGAGTCGGTGCAGCAGGTTCAGGATGATATGGCATCGCTTGTCGGACGCATGAAGAATCTGACGGAGTTTATACACAATCAAAATGAACTAAGCAATATACTGGGTGATGATGGTCCCGATATATTGGCAGAGCAGCAGGCGCTGCAAGCCAAACTGGAATCGTTGCGTACACAACGCGAGGATATGCGTGATCTGGTGGATGAGCTCAATAGCATTAATCGCACGGCTAGAGAGACAGCTCAATTGGTGCGTCAGGAGTCGGCTAGCAAGGAAGCAACTCCACCGCCACCTCCACCACCGCCAGCTAAACAAGTGTCCGCCAAGCCCAGTAACGAGCGCGTGGTGCCTGTGGAATATCAGCGTAATGTGCCCATCTTGCGTCAGGAGGCAGCCAGTGCGGCACAGCGTGCTCTGCATGCTCAGGCAATGATTAATCAGAAGACTGCAGATATCGATGCGCTGAAAGCACAAATGAACAGGCTTAAGAGCATGCTGAACACCGTTAATCAGATAGATGATAGCACTCCCAGTGCGGGAGAGGGGCTTGAGCGGCGAAGCGAAGAGCGTAACGAGCTTCCCGTGGAGATAACACAGCGTGTGCATGCGCTGAATGATGTGACATCAGAGTTGCGTGCCGAGGCGGCGTGTTTGCAAAAGGAACGCGATCGCATTTTGGCATTAAAAGCGGAGATTGAACGACGTAAACTACAGGCGGCAGCAGCAGTGCAGCTAGGCGAGGAGGCGCTGCAACGTAACAGCCTGACACCAACACCGACACCTGGCCGACAGCGTCAGGTTGAACTAGAGGAGGAGGAAGAGGAGAAGGCCAGTCAAGTGCAGACGCCGACGCGCAGTGAGTTGCATGCGCAATGCGAGCGACTACGACACGAGTATGAGCAGAAGCAGCGGGAGTATGACTTGCACTTCAGAAACAACAATAGCAGCAGCAACAACAACAGCAATAACAACAACACCAACACAACATCTGAGGCGGATGATGAAGGCAATGATACTGATAGCGATAGATTTTTCGGACATGCTCATAATGAATCCTCAGCTTCCCTGAAACGTGCACAATCTTCTAGCACTGTTGTGGAGCAACAGCAATATCATCAGCAGCAGCAACAGCAGCAACAACAACTTCAACAGCAGCAGCTTCAACAACGACGTAGCCAATCGAAGATACTACAACAACAATCGAAGCAGCCACTTGCTCCCCAATCGCTGTCGAACAATGAAGAGGATCTGAATATGACCCTTGATAGTATGTCACTGGGCAATGATAGCATGAAGTCAAGCAGCACCAGGTCGCAGTACATGCCGCCACCCATGCCGCCAGTTCAGGGAATGTGGAGTGGTTAGTTTCAGTGAACTTTGCTCTGTTAAGTTTCCTATTAACTATATAAATCTTATTTTTCTAGCTGCCCATAATGCTAGCAGTTCCTGGCAGGCACAGCAACCGTATGTGCCCGCCACGCAGTGCAGTGCTCCCCCTGCACCACCAGCCGCTGCATCCTCGAATGCTTCTAGCAGTAATGCCACACCAGATGCCGTGCTTCTACAGCAGTTTATGCAAACACAGCAAATGCTCATTAACTCCGTCTGCCAGTGCAATCAAACGTTGTGGCATCAACAGCGGGAAATCGATAATCTCAATAATCAAATTCATGTGGTAAGTGAGGGATTGTGTATATAAACTAAAAGAGTCGAGACAAACACATTAAAACATGATTTAACTTCCATTCCTACAGCTACAGGACCGCCTTAACAACTCTTGTCAGGATCACGGCTATGGTTTGCGTTCGGAATCCGTTCCTCCGTCTTCCTTGCCAGTTACTGGAGGTCTGCCACCAAATAACCTGTGCTTGGGCGCCAGCAATCATCGGGCTCAATCAGAGCAGCTATACGCGTTCGGAACCAGTCATCAGAGCGCCTTCAGTAACTATCATCGGAGTAGTCATCGCAATAATATCTACAGCAGCACCGATCCCCATCAGCAGCAAACCTATTTAAATAACGCAGTGCCAGCGCCACCACCACCGCCGTCGACAGCAACGCATTATAACAACGAGACACCGTTGTCGCCGGCCTCATATCGCGCCAGTCCGGGACCAATATTTATGAATCATCACAATAATACCATACACCAGAATAATGCCAATTTACGTACACAGAATCAGCATGCTAACAATTTGCACTCGCTGCCCGAGTCGGCTGTGCCGCCGCCCACGCTAAACAATCAGGTGCCACCGGGAAATCGGGCCAACAACTATTGGGATAATTTTCGAAGGTAATGCGCCAGCATATTATTATAAATGTTGATTTTATTTGTATGGTGTAGGCAGTTGGTATATATATTTATATATTTATTTTACTTGTTAAACTGAGAACTAGGAACCAAAGAGTTGTTAATTTGAAATCTTACTAAAATAAAGAATATATTTTGGAACCAATGTGCAAACGAACGAATTATACAAATTTTTCATTTTCAATTAGTAATTAAAGATATAAATAATAAGTAAGGAAATAGATTGTGCACTTAACCTACTAACGAGTTAAACATTAATTATTTATTTGATTTTTGATTTACTTAAGTTTTAAACTTGCAATAAGAATAACATAGAAATGCATAGTTAAATTTTACTCACTAACAATATCTTAAATTTCATAGCAACTAAAGAGATATTTATTTATAGCTTCAGCACACGCAATTAATTTTATTTTCGTTTAATTTAAGTTTATTATATGCATTAAGAATAACTTTGAAAGGCATAGTTGAATTTTACTTATACTATTTGTTGAAGTTCTAATTGAATAATTTATTTAATGCTTCATGTTTTGCATCTTTTGTTTATTGTTGCTTGCTTTATTAACCCATTAATATTTCTGCGCCTTGCAGCCACACACGCCAGAACTTGCTGTCTAACAAAAGCAATGAGGAACTCAATGTCGAACATCATTACCGTCAGTTCCAACGTCAACGCCAACGGCCAAGCTATTATCCTCATTCCACACGAAGTGGCAGCATGCTGTTGCAGCAGCAGCAACAGCAACAACAACAGCCACAGCAGCAACAACAGCCGCAGGCGCAATCACATCGACACTTTTATGAGACAACACCACAGCAGCAATTGCACAATAGCAGCAACAGCAACAATTTAAACAATAGCAGCAGCAGTCGTGATTGGCGAGAAGATGCACATGAGGAGGAGGACGTGGAGGAGGAAGACAATAACGATACCGCTTTGTTCACAGGCAGCAGACGGCGCAACCGTCGTCGTCCTCAGTTGCCAACGCTGCGCGATGAAGATGCCACTTTGCGACGTTTGGCTGCCAGCTCATCCAACTTCCTGAACATGAATGTGAATAGTCCTTTCTATCAACGCAATAAGGTGCCCACTAAGCCGACCACCTCAGCAGTTGCTCTAACACCGCTCCAGCAGCGTCATCTGCACTTTGATTTCGATGTACCAGCTCAATTCATAGACTACAATCTTCCACTGCCCACAACGACACTGCAAGCACCACCAGATGGTCCACTATACAATGTCACTGCTCAGGAGTATGTTGATGCTGCTGCTGCCGCTGTTGCTGCTGATGAATCGAATGCCGCACTGGAACAGACAGAAGACACTGCCTCGGAGGAACTGAATCGTAACTTGTTGGTTAATGCATTGAAGAATGATAAATTCACCACAAAGTTTTACGAATCCATTAAAGAGGATGTCTACAGAAGGCTGGAGACGCTATTCGAGCAACAACAGCAACAGCAGCAGCAACAACAGCAGCAGCAACTGCAGCAGGAACAGCTGCAACAACAACAGCAGCCAGGCGAACAGCAGCATCTCTATAATGAGGTACACAGTTTGCGCAAGACCATTAACCAGGGGCTGGCAGCAGCGTCGCTGCCACTGGAAGGTGTCGTTGTCAATGGCGCATCGGAGGCCACTGAGAGTGGAAGTGAAACACCACCACAGGAGCAACCATCAAACGATCGTCCAGAGGATGAGGAATGCTTGCCGGAGCAGGATGCTGCTGCAGCCGCAGCTCCACAAGAACATGGAGAGGCAGCTGCAGCAGCTGCTGCACCGGAACGCAACGAAATTGTGAGTATATTCAGCTATAGCTTCAGCTTCATCCGCTTATTTGCTGTATTCGTTTTTCCCTTAGAAAATTATTGAAGTAGTCATTGACAATGAAGCAGCGCCTGCCGGAGCCAACGTTGAGGTGGCCCCTGATCACGAGCTTATCGAGTATATAATCAAACGCATACGTAACCAGACGCACAACAACACCATCATCAATGACTCGCTGCTTGCTGAGGTATCCAAACTA
Organism: Zaprionus africanus; assembly: GCA_018151435.1. Classification (NCBI taxonomy): domain Eukaryota; kingdom Metazoa; phylum Arthropoda; class Insecta; order Diptera; family Drosophilidae; genus Zaprionus; species Zaprionus africanus. The sequence goes on from JAECXB010002310.1 coordinate 16,212,073, forward strand.
ACAGCGAACGCTGCACAGAACTCCGTTTCCAATTGGACTCCAAATACCACATCGCCACTTATATCGCCCAAGCGAATCTATGCAAAGATTAAGAAAATGGAAATGCCAAGACAACGTGATGAGTTCCTACTCTGGTATCGCACATATCTGGAGCAGCTGTTTGTATTGGAACAGCCAAGTGGCAGTGGATGCAGTTCGAAGACCAATGCCAAGCAGGAAATTGATTCCGAGTCTCTGAACAAAAAGCAACTAAAGAAGCGCATTCGTGCCCAGTCGCATTCACAGGATTCAAATAATGATGCAGATTTAGCCGAGGCAGATCAGAAGAAGGTAACTGTGAATGGAGACACCGAATGCGAGAACAATGAGAATCCCGATGAGGAGGCTAACGGTGCAGCTGCAACAGAAGAAGCTCAAAATAAGAGCTCAGATTATAATTAGATTAATTAAATAACCAGTTCCATGAGTGACACCACCTAAACCACATTCCTAACCATATGTGTGCACACATTTATACTACTACCATACCAATTTCATAAATTATGTGTATAAGCAGCCAAGATTAGTTTCTAACTGCAGTGGACAGTTTCAATTTGTTTTTCTTTTCTTTTGAAATTAAATTTGGCATTTTTACATTTAGTTTGTATTAAATTATATCTTTTATAATCGGAACACTACTCAACCATTTATTTATTTTAATTGTAAACTGAAAAGAATCGGTCAATATATTTTATGTAGAAGGGTATTCATCACTCAACTATACTATTTCCTTAAAGATCATATTCTTTGATTGATGATTTATTGAGTAACACTTAACCATTTGATAAAAGATCACGGAAAATATAACAAATATATGAATGTACTATGATTGTTTCAAATTATCCGATGGATTTGTGAGCTCCTCAAGCATGCGATAGTAACAATAGCGACTGTCGTACTCCATGTCATACCAGAAGTTCACGGCAATGCATTTATGACTCTGCTGGACATGATGGAACCAGTAGTTGGGCAGGTAGAGAACATCTCCGGCATGAACACGAACACGCAGAGGGCGTGCCTTGGCATATTGCGGATATGTGGAGAAATCTGGTGCTAGTGGATCTATGCTAACCCACTCCGTGTGCTGTGGATCATCGTTGTCCAACACCTGCTCAATATAAAATTGTCCGCTGGTCTTACGTTTATATATTCCAGTGGGATATCTGCGCCGAGGCACACAACACAGCTGGTGTGGTGGTATCAGGATGAAATCTTTGTATCCCGAAATTACACAGTAAATATTCTCATAGGGATCTTTGTGCATTGAGGTAATAGCACGTTCGTCTCCTAGCCAAAAATTAGCCGCATCTGGTTGCTTATTAAAACATTTCTGGGCAAAATCAAGATCATTGGGCAATATATCATTGGCCAATTCTGGAAAGTCTTCGGTGAAATTGGAGTTCTGCCTTTGAATATAGTGTATGGCGCCCATGGGATCATCAAGGTGCGCGAAGAACTCAGATAACGGCATTTCAGTCTCCAGCGGCAATACAAAATACTCCTCACCGTTCTGTTTGGCTAGACCATCAGCATAGCCATTGGGTGTAACAGCCACATTCACAACTTTATCTTTAAGGGTGCTTAGCAGGTACTCCGGCGTCCACTTGTTCATGGCCGGCCAATGAGCTATGGCCTGGCGTATGACAACAGGAGCATTCTTTGCGTAGTATTCACGTGAAAACTCCAAGGCACTGGGCAACTCCTGCAGTTCCGATATTTGTCCACCAATACATAACTCCGAGGCTTCTCGGAGAAGCACTTCCACAGCCGTTTCAATTTGAGTCTTAGCCATGCCGATGTCTTGCATGTGTAGATCGTTCACAAAATATCGATAACGTGGAGAGTACAGGAAATTCGATACAGTCGAATGAGCTGCATATATCAATAAATAATCTTTAATAATTATTAATATAGGAAATGGGGAAATTTCTGTCTCTTGGTCGCCAAGATATGGTGAATGGACCTTAAAGAAATCGACAACACCAGTTATCAGATCTTGGCGCTCCGGAGACAGAAATCTCCTCAAATTTTTGGATATGACATTGTGTACACACTGACATGAAATAAAGTCGATATTTTTTCTCACTACAATCGATATATTTTATTCTCTATACAGCTGTTTGAAGCAATACGGCAAGAAAAAACATGTTGCGCTTGTAAAATCGAAGTAAAATTAAGAGAATTAAATTAAAAACGTATCAATTAACTGTGCAGCATGGAGGAGAGTGATGAGCAGGAGTTCAACTGTATTGACGAGGCGAATGCCATAATTAATGACGTTAAGAAGCACGTGGCCGAAATTGCAATTTCTTCCAAGCTTGAGAGCAGTGCCACGCAGATTTATCTTAACATTCGCACCATAGAGAGTGCAACCTGCTGTGTGCAAGTTACAAATCGTGGATTCAAAATTGTGTCTTCGCAATACGACACTATCGACAATGATAAGATACTAAAATCTTCGTTGGATACCGACGATGATGAGGAGGAAGAGATATTCGAGACACCGTATGCGCTACTTGACAAGATAAGTCCTCGTTATGTTGAATCTTTTGGCAATCAGCTGTGCCACCAACTGCGACAACTCCAGCAAATGCGCACTGAGTTCAACGAGGAGGATGAGGAAGAAGAGGAGGAAGACTAACTAATAGGGGGAAGGAGCTCTCCGCAACAATACAACAACAACTTCAACAACCTGAGGCTGTACTCATTAAACACAAGATTTTAATGTTAGTTTATTTATGTATTTTATGTACTCGTAACCATGAAAGTATTTCGGAGCGTGTAGTTACCAAAATCCAAATCCAAACACTTAGACTTTTAAGCGTTTCAAGAATAAAGATTGTGATTGCAATTCCAAATCGGTCAATTTACGCACAGTTGGTCCCAATTGCTCTACATGATCTACGTAACCGGTTCCCATCCTGAGATTCTTCTGGCCGTACACCACTTTGCCATCGAAATCGTTAACGGGCACATCCATAGATTTATCCACCTGCTGAATGGTTATATTCAGACTATCCTCCACCTCGGCCAGCAGATTTGGTTCATTGTACCAAATACAACAACCGCGCACATCAGTCAAATTGGTGTTCTGGCAGTTGCGGCCACGGGTCTTGCACCATTCGCCATGATACCACACCTTCTCGGGTACTGTGGAGACCAGACTGATGGCCAGGCCCATGCGCTCGGCACGTCCCACACGTCCAATGCGGTGCACATAGTTGGCCTTGTCGTCCGGCAGAGTAATATTGATCACTGCAAGAGGGAAGCATTGAAAATATAAAAGTTATCTCTAGTTTTGGGCAATGACTCACTGAAGGGTAATCCTGTGATATCCAGACCACGTGCCGCCACATCGGTGCAGATGAGAAACTTGACCTGCTGTTGCTTAAACATCTCCAGGTTCTGTTTCCGCTCTTGTGGTTTGCGATCTCCATGCAAACAGACACAGGAGAAGCGCTGCCCTCCACGCTGGCGTAGATAGTGCTCCAGATTATCGCAGTCCTGCTTGGTGCGACAAAATATGATGGCACGATCCATTTTATGCTGCTCAATAGCCTGGATGCAGTACTCCCCCTTGAGCAGCTTTACCGCCTGCGAGAGTGTTTCTGGAGACTGATTTGTAGGGTGCACATTGTCGCGATCGTGTACACCATCAGTGCGCACAGATTGGCGCAACTGCTGCCAGCTGTTGTCAGTCTGTGGATCCACCATGCAGACCACATGATGCACTGTCTCTGGCACAGCGTCTTCACCCTTTAGATCCACCCAGGTGGGGAAGTGCATCAGACGTTCCGCCATCTTCTTTACCTCGAAGTCATGTAGTGTGGCCGAACAGACAATCATCTGTAGGCGACAGCCATCACTGGTCATCTTGGGTATTTGCTTGTGTAGACGATCAATCAGACTGGTATATCCTTGTTTCAGGAGTGCATCGGCCTCGTCGAGCACAAAGAAACGACAATGTGTCAGCTGTACGAATCCACTGTTAATCATCTCCTCTAGGCGGCCAGGAGTGCCAACCACGATGTGTATGCCCTGCTGCAGTTGTGCCTTCTGCTCCTCGAGACGAACGCCGCCAATGAGTAGAAGTGGACGCACCTCGGGGTTACTGAGGTGCACCTTAAATTTCTCAAACTGATTATAAGTCTGCTCGGCCAATTCACGACTCGGTTCGATGATGATCGCTTGAGGAGCATTCGGAGCTGGCTTAGCAGCGGCTGCGTTTGTTTTGGCACTTGCCAAAGGGTTGGGAGAGCTATGAGCTGCACCCGCCTGGCACACAGCAACATATCCATTACCGGGCGGATATTTAAATTCGGTTTTGCCAAAGTTGAACAACATTTCGGCATTCTTGAGCACCACTGCTGGATAGAAGGTATCGTTACGCAAATTTTCGGGAATCTTAAAGGCAACTCCCAAGGGCGATCCATTCTTTGTAAAGCTGATTTCCAGTTGCTGCAAATCAAGCAGACAGCCCACAACATCTGCCTTGCCAAAGGCCTCACCATAGTCATCGAACTGGCGGTTGTTTGATTTCTTTCCGGTGCCACCAAAACCAAAGCCATAGCGACATGTGCCAAGATCCAAATTGGCCATTTGCGTGGACCAGCCAACACGGCACAATCCTTCATCGGTGACTGTGGCCTCGTAATAGAACTTCGCTTTGCCATAGACGCCAGTGGTGGCCCGGCAACCGTGCCAGTCCTTGAATTCTCTCGACTGACAGCGCAAACCATCGGGAGTGACAGCCAGTGCATTTGTACGATCGAAAAACGACATGGTCCACGGAGTAACAGTACCAGCAGTGCCCATACCATCTTTACCACCTGTTTTTCCCTCCTTCAAGTCACGTAATGTTTCCCAAACAATTTGCAGAATGGGCAAACAAAAGGCACCTGTCTTTCCGGAGCCGGTTTCGGCAGCCATTAGAACATCGCCACCGCCCAAGATAAGTGGTATGGCCTCCGCCTGTACATCTGTCGGCAAACTGCATTAAAAATGGTTCATCAATTATACAGAAATCATAAAATCAATGGATTTCTGATGCACTTACGTCCAATCCAATTCATCAGTGGCTTTTCCCAGTTCCGGTAGCACACCAAACTCTGCAATATCGATTGATAAACAATTAGTCAGCTTTTTTTAATTTATTATTATTGAAGTTAACAATAGTAATAACTCACCTTCGAAAGCAGTCATTTTCTTTTCGTATACTTGCGATAAATTATTGTTTATAATTTTACACACTGTTGACCGGCTGCAATATTTTCACAACTGACGTCTTGAGCTGAAATTCCGCCTAGTATGCAGCTTATTGGGTGATTAAATTGAATATTATTAATTGATGCTCAGCTATTTATTTCACATGCAGCAGAAAATGAAAAGTTATTGAACAACAATTGTATTAGCAACAAATATATTTGTTTATTTATTTATTTTAGTGTAGATTTAACAGAACCAGCCAATTGGTTTGATTTGTTTGGCCAGCGTACTTTGCTAGAGTTGCCAACTAATGCAGAGTTTCAGTGCTGCAAAGTGTCAGCATGTCAACAGCTGTGATTTTTGAGACACTATGCAGCACTGATATTTGTATACGCGTAAATCATAGTGATTTTTTTTTATCAAATGCATGCAAATGTTTTGTTAAAGTGCTAATTCGTAATTAGACATGTAAATTGTGGCGTGTAATTTATACCTAACTAAAGTGTGAGTACCCACAGCAATTATTCACACCTTTAAATGCTGGAATGTGTAATTAATGCTCAGTTCTTTTGTGTTTTTTCCACCACAGCAATTCAGGTGGAAAGTCGAGATGTACTTTCCATTGGGCTGGCCCAAGCGCGTCAGCCTCGCGCTGCCTGGCGAGACAGCCCACATTTGTCATATCTGCTGTGATGCTGTGAAAATACTCGTCGCCGCCATTGGCAGCGATTTCTTGGGCATTTGGTATGCCAATCCGTTGCTTCCCATTGCGTACTATCGCCGTAGTACTGAATCTCTGCAGAAGTTCGGAAACAATCACTTGATCATCTGGAAGCCCGACTCCAGGCAGTTGGCCGTGCTCACCGATGCTGGCTCTCTGTTGTTGTATCAATTGGACTTCGATGCCAATGGCAGTGGCATCCTCATGCAAGTTGATCCCCCTGCTGTGAGCCTGAAACGGGATTCAGCAGAACTCTTCATCAAGGAGAACATTCCTCGCTTGAGCCTACGTGAGGTGCGTTGCATCACCTTGGATGCAGTCATATCGAATGTCTGCTGCATCAGCCTAAGCGAATTACTCTTGGCCACCAAAACGTGTGAATTACTGCGTGTGCAATGGTCCCAGCTGGAGGTGGCTGAAGCGGAGGAGCTGCAGCCACTGGCAGTGATAAAACTACGTGACATTCCATTCTATGTGCAACAGCAGCATCAACAGCCGGCCAAGTATTTGCCCACCATCGGCAACTCAGCGTATGTGGCCTCCCTGGAGTATTCACCATTCATCGGAGGTTGTGCAGCAGTGTTCAGTGACCATCGCGCTGCGTTTCTTATAGCGGATCATCTGCGCTTCGAGACGGCGCACATGCATGGCTGCTGGGTGCCGGATGTGACTGATGCGAGTGTCTGCAGCGTCAATCACAAGTTTCGTCTGCTGGCCTATGGGCAGCAGAGCTCAGCAGTCGCAGTATATGCCATAGATGATGCCACGGCTGGGCTGGAGTACTCGCACAGGCTAATGTTGACCGAGCATGTGCTGCCCGGCAGTTTGGGCGCTGTGAATGAACTCAAATGGAGTCCTGATGGTTGTGTGCTTGCCGTGAGCTGGACAAACGGCGGCCTCTCGCTGTGGAGCACCTTTGGTTCTCTGCTGATGTCCACCTTAAGCTGGGACTTTGGACTGCATGTGGATTTGCTGAAACAGAATCCTCTACAGCTGCGACGCCTGGAATGGTCCACTGAGGGCTATCAACTGTTCATGACCTGCCGTCAGGAAGTGGACAACAATGTACTCCAGCTGCAGTTCGTAAAGAGCGCGTTGAGCATGAATCCATGCCAGAGTGCTCACTCGCACATCTTGCTGCAGGGCGACGACTGTCTCTACATCAATCAGGGCGACAACTTGGAGCAGACATACGGCAACACCAAGTGTACCTTTCCCAGCAGCAGCGCGACGCCCAGGAATGATGATTGCCTGGAGCTGAAGCAGAGTCCCAACATGGGCAGCATTCTGACGGAGAGCAAATACTGGACACTGCTGCAGCTGCCACTGAATTATGCTGCCACCAACTGGCCCATAAGGTATGCAGCCATCGATGCCGCAGGACTTCATGTAGCTGTGGCAGGACGCACTGGACTGGCGCACTACGCCATGCTCAGCAAGAAGTGGAAACTGTTTGGCAACGAGTCGCAGGAGAAGGATTTCGTGGTCTCTGGCGGTTTGCTCTGGTGGCAGGGATTCATTGTGATGGGCTGCTACTCGCTACTGGATCGTACAGATGAGTTGCGCTGTTATCCAGCCGAGTGCAAGCTGGACAATCAATATGGACACAAGCTGCAGGTGCGAGCTCCTGTCATCAGTCTCAATGTGTTTCGGGATCAGTTGATTGTCCTGACGGCCGACGGCATCGTCAGCTTGTTCCACATGCACAGGCAGTCGGCGTATATCATCAATATCGAATGCTCCTATGAGCTGGATGTGAAGAGCATCTGCATACATCCTGCCTGCATAGTCAGCCTGACGATCACGAATCTGCGCAATGAACTGAAGCCACAACAGTCGCTGCAGCAGCAGCAACAGCTGCAGTCGGAGGCGGAGACAATTGTGTTGAACGTGTGCGGAAGGATTCTGATGATACAGCGCGAGGATGCGGCTCAGCAGGTGCCCAACACACTGCTCGCCACATGCCTGGCCAGTTGTGTGGAATGCTTTTGGCTATCGCACAATCTGGAGAACTGCGCCATGCGAGATTGCCTGTGGTTGTACTCGGGGGCACATGGCATGCGCGTCTGGTTGCCCATTCTGCAACAGCGGGCGGAGCAAAGTGGCGCACAGCGACTGCACAGCTTTATGTCCAAGCGGATCATGCTGAGCTTTCCTCTCAAGCTTTATCCACTTGTAATACTCTTCGACAATGTAATCGTGCTGGGTGTGGAGAACGAGAGCACTCTGTACACCAATGAATCGAATTCCCACTTCTCGCTGCCCTTCGCCCTGATGGAACGCAAGTCTCAAGTGTATCTGCACAAGGTGTTGCGACAGTTAATCAAACGGAACCTTGGCTACTCCGCCTGGGAAATAGCGCAGTCATGCAGAAGTTTGCCTTATTTCCCGCACGCCTTGGAGCTGCTGCTGCACGAGGTGCTGGAGGAGGAGGCCAGCAGCAAGCAGCCCATACCAGATGCCCAACTACCCAGCATCTTGGACTTCATACGTGAGTTTCCGGTGTATCTGCAGACGATTGTGCAATGTGCCCGCAAAACGGAGATTGCCCTCTGGCCTTATCTGTTCAGCATGGCCGGCAAGCCGAAGGAGCTGTTCCAACTCTGCCTGCAGGCCGAGCAGTTGGAAACGGCGGCCAGCTACTTGATCATCATACAGAATCTGGAGCCGTCATCGGTGAGCAAACAATATGCGAACATGTTGCTGGACATTGCGCTGAATCAACGGAAATGGGAGCTCGCCAAGGATCTGATACGTTTCCTCAAGGCCATCGATCCCAATGAGATTGATTCGCCACGCTGTTCCATGGTGTTGAATGTGAAGATTGCGCCACCACAACCGCAACCACAAACCCAGACGTCGGCAGATGTCTTCAACTTGGTGCTGGGTCCGATTGCAACACGAGAGCGAAGCTACTCGACGACAGTCACCAGCAACTTGCCCAAGGACAACAAGCAGCAGAGCGTGGCCACGGCAGCAACGGCATCTGTGGAGCGCAGCGAGGCGGCCAGCGGTGGCAGCAACACGGCTCCCAGCGGTTCGGTTGTGCGTCGCAGATCGACCAAGGAGCGTCAGCAGCGGGCAGAGACCTTTTGCATCGATCTCATACTGCAGCGACATGCGCGTCAATTGCTTCAGCAGCTCAAACTGCTCGACTTGGGCTACATGTGCGCCTATCTGGACTTCCATTTGGTCAGCTGGCTAACACAGGAGGCTGCCGGCACAGCTAAGCTGGACAATATTGCAGCAGCATTGCAGACAATCCATCAGGAGCTGCAGCTGCCCAGTCCCTTTCCGCCGGCGGGGCCAGATGACTTTGCCCACTTGCGCAACGCGCATCGTCAGTCATTGACTCCCGGCGGCGGAGGTGGAGCAGTTAACGGTGGTTCATCACAGACCTCGGAATCGGGCTATTTCAGTCTGGCTGCACAGCTGGAGTCGCCACAGCTGCAGCCGTGCATCAAGGAGGAGGAGGAACTGCAGCACAGCTCGTTGCCCATGCTGAAGAATCGCTCAAATTCGCAGTTATCGTTCGATAACTTCCGTTATCGCCGCCTCTACTCGCTGCCCGCCTCGGAGGATGACAACAGCAACGTGGCAGCAAGTTATCTCAACGATAAGTTGGCCATCAAGCTGCGCTATCTGCTGCAACTGTTCATCGAGGCCAATTGCACGGACTATGCCCTGATGCTGTCCATTCTGCTGCAGGATGCCGCCTCCATATCGCGCATCGTCAACGTGGTCATACGCAGCGAATCGGTTGGCGCGTGCAAGCGGATTGAGGCCGCCCTCAAGCAGCTTAGCCAGTGCACCTTCGATAACGGGGGCTCACTGTACCGTGGCTTTGTGATGACCCTGCAGCCGCATATCTATCTGCTGGAACAGTATATACAGTCCCTGGGCGACACCGCGGCGCATGATAGTGGGGACGAGAGCAATGATCTGAGCGGCGATGCGGCCTCAGTGTTGGAAAACGACACACTGGACGGGCCCAATAATAATTTTGTGCCAAAGTTGCAGCAGTTGCCAAATGGCAATCAGTGGACCGCCGAGCAGCGTCTGACCCGACATGCCAGTCTCGAATCGAAGTCCAAATCCAACGGCAATCAGACTAATCCCTCCTCAGCGCAATCGACGCCCACGCAGCAATTGCAGCGGCGTGCGAGTCGGGAGGTAGCGCGGGATGTTTGTGGAGTCATGTAAGCCACACACACACACACACAGAGAAACAGAGCTACACACACAGGCAGCGAAATAGAATTGACATACTCAGTGCGTATACGTAATATGCAAACAAAGAAACAAACGTGTACATACATTCATATTTTGTATTCGTGTGTTGTGCGATTTATTTTTTGTTTCGTAATTGTTGAGAACTTTGTTAACTGTAAGCCAAACACACACATACATAAATACAACGAAAGTAAATACTTGTATTAATATACGTAAATATAATTCATAACTTAATAGATAAAATTTGCTGCAATATTGTTAATTGAAAATTTACAAAAAAACTAAACTTAAATATACAAATATATTTTATTAATAAAAACAATAGGACTATGCGTTTATCATGATATTATTTTAAAATGAAGTTGGACATGTAAAATTGAATTGTTATCGGTGCAATTTGCATGTACATACGTCAGTTCCAACTAGGTAATTTTGCACTGCTTTTCAACGGCAGTGATCTCAATGCACTGCTTGCGGCCATTGCACACTTATTTGGGTGGCTATGCACTGCTTTTCGACTGCAGTGATCACATTGCACTGCTTGCTGTGCATAATACCTCGCGCTCACTGCTTAACGACTGCAATGATCACAGTGTACTGCTTGCTGCACTCGTATGTACTTAGTTACGTATGTACACTGCATGTTGGCACACAAAAGTACCTAAATACGTATATATGTATGTACATACGTTAGTCAACTTGCAATTGGCCACATGTGACTTTTCAGACTACATCGTGGCCCGTAACTCTTTGCCGTTGTAAAAGTTAATCACTGTGACTGATTCATTACGTGCGCTGCTTGATTTGGCGGTAACTCCGGTAATGCAGGTGGATTCCTGCACGTTTGTATGTACATGTGTACATTCGTATGTTTGTGTGTGTGTTTGTGGCTAGAGTTGTCGTCCTTCTGCGCTGTGTCTCGCGATGCCGCTGTGCATTTCGAGTTTTTAAGTTTGTGCACAGAGCAATTCGCACAATTGCAAAGTTCGACTACGACGGCAACGAAGTTCCCCTGCGACGAGAGTGAAGGCAGGGACGGCAGCGGCGTACAATAAAATTGTAAACGCAAGTGCTTACAAAACGTAATCACTGTAATATTACGGCGCGACGGTAACGAGCAGTAGCAAGCAGTGTACGTAGTACGTAGTAGAAGAGTGTGCGCAGGCAGACAGCTAACGTCATAGAAGTTTTCATCTGCTCTCAAACGTCAAAGCCCCTGGGGCGCAATACGTACGTTACGACGTAAGTGCATGTGGGTATGTACATTGTGTATGTGTGTGGGCGTATGTATTTATGCATATGTATGCAGGCTGAGAAACGGGCAACAACACGTTGAAATTCGTGTACTTCGCATCCGCTGTCGACGTCAGACGTCTTCTCTGGTGTTGTTGCTGTTGTAAAATAACTATTGACGCTTCTGTGAAGAGGCAGGCAAAGTTATAGCCGGCAACAATTGCTTGCAGACACACACATATACATAAAAGCATCAACACCAGGCACAGTGCAACGGAAGTCGTCGCCGTCAAGTGCGCGGTCTGCAGAAATTGTTAAAAAACTTTTACAAATTCTTTATATTGCGGGCTACAACAATAACAACTGCAATAATGGCAACTACAACAGGATGCTGGGGCATACCGCAGACAACAAAACCACACCGACAGCAGCAAAGACAACAACAACAAAAACAACATTACAATGTAATCAACAACGCCACATGCGACGGCCGTTGGCAGCCATCGCCCAGAATGGCAGCCCCAGCCAAGTGCCTGGTGCACCACTCAAGGGTTAAGCAGCATGCTGCTGCCTCAGACAGTGCCTTCTTCTTGCTACTGCTGTTGTTGTTGTTGTTTCTGTTGGCCACTGCAATGTGTAGGTGTAGTTGTAACAAGTTGGCCAAAATATCTGTGCGCTGCGGCGTCTGATGAATTTCGAGTTGCCTTAGTGATTTTGATGAATGCCTTCAATATTGCACACACACACACAGATATGTATGCATGTATGCACATGTACTCGAAATGCATATGTATGCATACCTCTGCACAAAGCCGAGTTCTGAGTCGCAATATGCCAGCTGGGGGACCAGAGTTATCTGCACTGTGGCAGCAGACATGCTGCATATCATGCCATAGTTCGGCAAGGCATATGTACGTACATACATACATATGTATGGATGGAATTTCTACTCGTTGCGGTTGGAACACATACTATGTACCAATGCAGGTCCAGAATTCTGCAACACTGCTAACCTAATGAGCTTTTGTAATGACAGTTCTAAGGAAGTTCCATTTGAGGCAGCTGCAACCCCGTATTGTTGTTTATAACTAATTAAATTGATAACTTGAATTATTATTATTTAATTAGATCTTCCATTTAATTAAAAAATATATGTATGTATTTCTGGGGAATGTTCCAGATCGCATCAAAAACATTGTTTGAATATCGACAGAGTTATTACTTATTTTAATATCGATATCCATTCGATATCTTATGTTGTACCACTAGTGCTTGGATGCTTAGTAGTTTTTCCATCTCTTTTAAAGAAAATGACATGCAAAACAAGACGCGCAAATAATAATTTGATATAAAATAATATAAATAAAAGTGTTGGTTTTAGTTTTTTTAATATAATTGTATAAATATAAGTGTTTGTGATTTATAAAAATACGGTATTAGGTGAATATGTCATTTGATCGTAAGTGATACTGCTGAAAAGTTATTTTTCCTACAAGTATACATACTACATAATGTACAGTATGTACTTACTCTATATTATAATACATAGACAGATAAACTAATAATATAAGAATCAAGCAGAGCAACCAATGCTTTTGCTCTTGGCGTTGCAACTTCCTGACTGAGGGTATTAAGAGGATAATCATTTGATTTCATCCTGTTTTTCTTCTTGAAGAAGCATCTGCAGATTTTAATTTAAAATTAGCTATCTATACAAACAATCCGCTGCTGCCGTCGCTGCCACTGATGCTGCTGTTCCTCGTTGTTTCTGTTGTTGTTGTTGTTTTTTGGAATTTGATTTGAAAACCAAAAAACAATTTCATTAGCATAGATTACGAGTAGCTCAGACAAAACAACGACTTGCATTTCAAATCAACCAAAAGCGAATGTTGTTGAGGGAGCAAGAGTTCGCCTCCCCCTACCCCCGTTCTTGTTGCGCCCCTGCAAGCAATTTGTAGTGCAGCTTGTTCCGTCCCCCTCCCCTTTCCTCTCTTGAGCAGCTGCTAGAGGGTGCAGCTAGTTCAGAATTTTTGGGTGTAAAAATTTCTAAATTGTACATTCATTGCATTTGCATTTTACAAGTAAATCCCCAACTGCCAATCTAATGCACGTTGCAGTCGCGAGAGGGAGAGAAGGAGGAGTGCCAGAGGGAAGAGTGGAGAGAGGGAGTGGGAAGAAGGAGGGCACCCTCGACGACTGTCTGTCTATTTGTTTGTAGCCAGCGAAGCGTCTAACCATTCGTCCAGTAGTAGTAGCTCCTGCAGCCCCTGTCCCTCTCCTCTCCCCTCTTGGTCCACTTCTGCCCATTCATGTCTATGTCGACGCTTTTGTGTAAAACACTGAAAACTCGGCAGTTTTTTTTGGTTTCTTTTTATAGTTTTTGCTTTTATTTGCAACTTTGCTGCAACTTCAACTTTGAACCAACACGAATACAACAACTACAACAACAACGTGGAAAAGGCAGCATAATAAAAGCTCAAAATGCAGCCGTAACAACCCCGACACGACCCCGAAAAACAGCGTCATAGAAAACTTTGCCCAAAATCACGGAATCAACTTGCCAGCAAGGTGAGGGAAGCTGAGGGGGAGGAGAACTAGTGAGAGTCCATTGGTACTACCAGCTCCGACTGCAGCTCCAGCTCCAGCTCCAGCTGCTCTGGCTGCTGCTCCGTTGTTGTCCCTACATCGTTAGCTGCATTGAAGTTTCTCTTCCCCCTCTGTCCGACCCCCTGCCTGCCTCCCTTTGTCGAATTGCTTTTTGTGAGCATGAATAGATAAATACGCTGAGCAGTAGGTGTTGGTCTGCAGTGTGTGTGCGAGTGTGCGTGTGTGTGTGTGTAGTGCTTGTCTGTGTTAAATTTGAAAACCGCAAACTGTCTGCCATGTGGGTGGGCTTGTCTAGCTCTCTCGGCTCCTGGGTCACTCTCCCGAGCAGCTGTCGAATTTTATTTATTTCGCTAAGGCCAAGAGCTCACAATAGAAACGTTAATGGCAGTCCCAGTGCCTGGTCCTGCTCCTGCTCCTGCTCCTGGTGCTGGCTGCATGGATCGGGGCGTCAGTTACACAGTTTCCGTTTGCCTTGAGGCGTTGCGAAGCTGACTAACATGCCAGGACTCACACCAGGACCACCACCTGGGCACCAATCACAAAAGAATCGTCCAAGTTTTTCGGGCCACATGTGGGCGAGTGTGAGCGAGTGTTGTGCCGGCAAAGTTGTTGTTTCCCCCACCCCCTTCACTCAACATCCCTCTTGCTGACTCCCTGAGTGTCATGTAAATGTTAATGCCAGTGCCCTGTGCACCTTTGGCGTACCTCAGCGAGCTTGCCCCGCCCTGCCCCATGCCACATCCTTCTCCCACACCTCGTGTCCATCTGCAACAGCAGCAGCAGGATGCGGCATCGTTGGCAGCGTTTTATCACGTGTCAGCAACAGCATCGAGCTTTGAGTTCTTTGCGACACGCCCACTCCTGCAGCCTCAGCATTAGGGATGGGTGCTTGTGCTGACACGCTTCATTTTAAATTATGCTCTTTTTTTCAACTGCGCTTTAAACAGCTTCAGGTGTGGGAAATCACTTTGATGGTAAATTAATCGTTGCATTACTTTAAATGCGATGAAGTTCAGTAATTGGATAAGTTTAAATGGCGGAGATTTGTCTTTACTTTGAATTATCTTTGATTTAAAATACATTTATCATATAGTTGTTCATAGTAAAACGGTGTTAGCGATTATGTTTCCCAATTACGATATATTTGCACGATAGATAACGCTACAATGTGATTTCCTGGCGTTGTAATCGGAAAGTAATTAACACTATGAAAGAGGAAATAACGACTAAAACTAAGCAAGATATATGTATAAAAATATTGTTTAAATTTAATTTTATCATATTTCATTGACCTCTATAATAATTATTCATATTAAATTATCTTGGCAATAACAATAACCCGTAATAAGAAATCAAACTTGTGGTTGTACTATTATGTATATTATATCGTATTGATTGTTATTGTATTGTATTTGCGTATTATATTGAACTATATTTATATAGGTAAATGACTAAATATATATTTTATATATAATATACATTTTTTACTATCATTTCCCAGTTATTCCCTATTGTATCATTTTATATTTACATCAAATAATATTTGGCTTGTAAAATTCTACATTTTCGCAACTATCTATCCATGTTGAATTATTTATACTCAATATTTGACTTCTACGATACATTGAAGTAAATTGTGAAATGATACATATAATTAATGATAAATTGTGCCATAAGTTACAGCAGAATGTCCCTGGATTATTACGATACCCTATCTATACATCGTTTGCTCTTCACTCACGCGCCCATCTCTAAGGGCGATGGGTGCTGCCGTAGGTGTTGTGTCTGCAGTGATTGGCACAGCTTTTCATTGCCTACTTTCGGGTGCTGAAAGTTTTCTGTGCTGCTGTCAGCTGCTGACTGACCTCTTGAACCGATACATTAGCAAACCAAAATCAGAGACAGCAACCAAGCAAACGCTCAAGGGCAGAAGGGGTCGGGGTGGGTGGCAACGTAACGTAACGCAACGTAAGGGCAACGGTGGAGAAGGGAAGGAATTACACGCAGCAGCTCCAGCTCCAGCTGCGATGCCTTTTCTGTCATTGAGGTGCAAAGTTTACCTCATTAATTCATTAATCAATGTGTCTGCGCCTGTGCCCCTGCACGTGCCCCTGCCACCTTTCAGTGCTTGTGCGTGTGCCTATGCGTGTGCCCACGCGTATGTTCCTGTGTGCGCGTGTGTGTGTGTGTGAGGGGGGTGTGAGTGAGTGCGTCTGCTTTGTTTTGGCACTTTTGGCGCGCAGCACCTGTAAATAATGGCCCTTTGTTCTACGCCTCA
Source organism: Zaprionus africanus (assembly GCA_018151435.1). Lineage (NCBI taxonomy): Eukaryota > Metazoa > Arthropoda > Insecta > Diptera > Drosophilidae > Zaprionus > Zaprionus africanus. The sequence continues at coordinate 16,228,389 of JAECXB010002310.1, forward strand.
ACGGAGGCGGGCAACGTTGTTGAGTTCCCTTTGCCCCTGCTTCACCTGCTGCCCTTTTTCCCCCTCTCTGCCTCACTCTTTCTCTCTCTCTATCGTGGCTGCTTACGTTTGGTTGCACACCAAAAACAATGGCGCAACGTAAGCGGAGGCAGGGAGGGGGGTAACTGAAACTATGGCAGGGTCGTATCGAGTCCCCATTTTGGATGTGGACCCCGTCCGACTTGGCATGACTCGACGGCTTTCTCGCTTTGCCTCAGCTTGCCCCGAAAAAATTCAATGAAGATTTATGTGCCCGCTTCAGTTACGTTTCTTGCTCTGCGGGCCAGCTGCTTCCGCTGCTGCTTTTTCGTCAATCACTGGAGGAGTGTGCTGAGCAGCGGGCGGGGGGAGTAGGAGCGGTGGGTCAGCTAGTTTCGAATTCGATTTCATGGCTTTTACACGCGCTTTGCGCAATTTATGCAACTCACTTCCGCGCACGCCACGAGCGAACTAAAAAGCCATTTACGCAATACAACAAGCCAAAAACTTAATTTCCTGCCCCATGCCCACCTCCCCTCCCCCCACTGCTCTTGGAACACGTAAACGACCCGCAACATATGCCACAGATCATTAAGTTTTTGCAAGCCAAGCTGAGAGAAATAAAAGAACGCCAGCTTCGACTAGATAAACTGCAATTTCGCTGCAACACCTGCAAACTGCTCAAGTTTTGCCCGAGAGCTGCAACAGTTATGGCCACACCGGCCATAACAGGGTCGCCCTGCACCCCCCCTTCTCCCAGGCACTTCAGGTAGCATATTTACCCTGACGTTGTAATCCCAAAGATTTCGTCTTTATGCGCGTGCATGTGTATGCAGTAAGTGCATAACACTTAAGCAACATAGCAAGGCGCCAGATGGGCGACAGCCGACAAAACCTAAGAAGCCTAAGAAGAGGAAAGGTACTAAACTGAGTAGAAGATGAGTATAGAGACTAATTGGTAGGAATCTCTAAGAACATCTAGGAAGAACCAAGCTACACAGCTGTTTAAAGCCATGGATTTATAATAGGTATGTTTATATCGATAACTTTATATGTTTTGCAAGTGTTTAAGGTTAAACTTAACAGCTGCTAACGTAAGACTTAACAGGTGCTTAGCATAAGACTTAACAGCTGCTTAGAACATCGATTTTAACAGCTGATTCTAATCTTATGGCAACCTTGAGCATTTAGATAAAGCAGTGAGCTGCTGCCAACATATACAATAAATGTTAAGAATCTCGACTTAAATAAACGTGTAAAATTAAATATAATAAGATTAAGTTGTTTAAAATTAAAGAAAATAGGCAGTGACATTCAGAGAATGCTGCATGCTTTTCGGCGTCTGCATTAAATTACTTTCAGGTTTATTAACCGATCAAAAGAAAGAAATCATCAAACGGAAATCATTTGCTTGCTAATAATTACACAACACAAAACTTAAGCATTACACTTTGAAAAATACGCTTGCAATTGGATATTCAATAATTAACTGAACGGTGCGTGGCCAAATAATAAAAACTTATCCTACGCGCAATAAAATGACATATTCTACAAAAGTTTGGTTGCTCTAGCGCTCAATTTCGCTGGGATCTTTGTGTTCATACATACAGAAGTAGTTTACTTTGTGGCATCAGAAATGTGTGCTTGTATAATATATAAGCTAATTATTAATATATACCCTATAAAATGAGTCTAATCTGATATAAATCGTTTGTTTCGTTGCCCTGACAGGCTTCATGATGAGTCTATGAAAATAAACAAATGCCTGTGTCTGTGTCAGTGTGTGTCTGCTTAGCTTTCATTAATCAAATCATATTGAAGCACTTAACAAATTAAAAACAAACAATCAACATTATTAATGCTTCACTCAATTTCCTCATCTCGTTTCCCAACTCATCGAAACTGCAAGCGAAACGCTTGTCGCCTGTCACTCATCGCATGTAACGTGAGCCATAAGAACTGTACACATAAGTGTGTGTGTCAGTGTGTGTGTGTTGCTTAAAATCATTTATTGCGGAATTATGCATATTTTTATTACACTCGAGTTGCATAAATTCAGGCATTATTGCACTTTACGACCAGCAGCTGCCCCCAGCAGCGGCAGCAGCCTCTCCTTCTCCTCTCGCTCCTTCTCCTGCTCTGCCTGGCTGCTCATCGGCAAGTCATCGTTGCAAGTTCCAGGTGATTGCAGCAAAGCCACACACAACACATACTGACAGGCAGGCAGACAAGCAGACAGACAGACAGACGGGCAGACCGACTGTGTATATGTGGCTCATCAGCAGAAGGCTTAGATTTTTGCATGCCTTGGCTGTCACAGCGCCTGACGGAGAAGGTGCTGCTGCCTGGGCAGAGCAGGAGCTGAGCTGCACTTAAATGCCGCACATGTCTTGTGTCGAAAATTTCTGTCATTCATAGTGTTTTGCCAGCATCTCCCACATGCTGTGCCCGGCTGATGTTTGCTGCTGCTTTGAAATTTAGATTTTTATGGCCCGAATGGCAGTAAGTGCTGGAAATTGGCTTTGCAACTCGACAGTTGCCATTTGCCGTCTATTAGAAATGCACAATTCAGCATTATTTGCGTTATAAACTGTGGAAATATGCGAACATCTTGCTCCTACTCCAGCAGGTAAGGCCCATAAAAGGGTTAATGGCGAAAGGAAAATGCCAAAGTTGTCAGCAGGTATTGGTTTCATTCTTTCTTCGCCCCCGGAAATTATTGAAATACTTCGGGCTGAATTCATCTGTCACTCCCACGCTCCCACTCTCTCTTTCTCCTTCTCTCCCACATTTTTTCCTTCTCTCTTACCTATTCCTTCTCTCATTTCTAACCCTTCTTCTTCTCGCTTTGGGGCTGCGTGTGTAGAATTAATAGCATTGGCGTAGTTTGATCAAATTGCCACTTGAATTTGATGTGACAGCATTTTATTTTTTTTTGCTTTTCCATTTTTTATTTTTATTTTTATTGCATTGTATAATTTCCCTTAACGTGCTTGGCTTTTAGCCCTTTCTATGCACGCTTTTAGGCCCAAATTATGCCAAGTGCCTGCGTAGGTATCGATTGTTCGCCTGCCAATGGATATCGTATTCACATTCGCATTCGCATTCCATTCTTCGGGCTCTAACTTCATCATCGTATCGTATCACTTAGGCAAATGAGTTGTGATGTGCTCTGTGAAAAAAGGGCAGTGAGTGGGCTTGGAATGTTTACCTTTGCGCATCAAGTGTCCGGCAACAAAAGGTCAAATGGAGGCAGACTGAATGGCAGGACAAGGCAAGGCAAAGCTGTAACAACTGCTAATACTTCTCTTTATTCACGCAAGTATTTAAACCTCTCTTTAGTCTGTTTTCCATGACAGCATTGTATAATATTTAGTCATCAATTGCTGCTTATCTGCTTGCCATGGCTGCTGGCGCTGAGCATTATCGACTCATGTGATGGCTCAGTGATTGGCATATTCTCTCGCTTAACAATTGCATTTCATATCGCTCGGTTCTATTCAGTGCACATTACAGCAATGCGGATAGCCAGAGAGAGAGAGAGGAAGGGAGGGGCGGGACTGCACATTCATTGTGGGCATTCTATACGCTCAGCTCATTAAGCATACGCAACGTTGGCAAATTGCCATCCACATTCCTCATGTCGCTCCAGTTCCAGCTCCAGCGCATTTGTCGTTTTGTCCACATAATTTAATTTTAAAAATTTGCAATTGAATGCCATTTTAAAAATTGCTTAATGATCACACACACTCACACACACACACACAGACTGAATGCAAACTTGCCGCGTTTGCAAAGGCAGCCAGGCACGCCCGCAGAGCCTCTCGCGGCCATATATCACATTACCGCTGCCGATCCGCCCTTCGGCTGCACTTAAAATGCTGGCAAATTAAACGCTTTTTAATATTAATGTATTTTTTCATAATTTTTTCATGCTTTTTATTTTGCAAATTTGTTTTTTTTTTTTTCTTTCAGTTTTCAGTTTTATATTTTTTTATTTTCCTTCCATCTTTGCTGGGTTTCATTTTTTTCACATTTTGTTTGAGGGATTTTTTGCTTTTGTAATTTATATATACTATATGTACTTTGTTGTTGTTGTTGTTGCTGTTGTATTTATTGTATGTTCGTGTGTGTGTGTGTGTGTATGGGAAAATCATTGCGCTGCCATTGAAAATAATTTAATATGCAAATTATTATAAATGCATCACTTGTAAAGCAATTTTGCCATAACTGACAACTGCACAAAGCTTAAACTGATTTTAAACAGCGCAAAACAACCGCAACAAGAGCAGCATTAAAATGAACAAACAATCGAAAGAGAGACATATACACCGTGAGAAAGAGAGACGGAGAGAGAGACAAACAAACATACAGACGGACAAACAATTCAGCATCGAGTTGTGTGTTTTTCATGCACTCTGCGAAAATTGTTTAAATAGCCTCGCCGAAAAGTTGACAAACTCGCCTCCATATGCCGTTATATATGCACTAGTAGTAGTTGTTGTTGTAGTAGTAGTTATGCAGCAATATAGTTATGTATACTGAGTTATATAAGTATGCACGTTGTTTGAGCGTGTTGCACTCTGTTTAAGTGGCCACGAGGCCAAATGTGAAATGTGAAAGCCCATTTCGAATAGTTCATTAATATAAATTGTTCTCAAAGTGTTGCCAAAGTGACAAGTGCCGCATTTTTGCCCAGTTTTGCCCAACTGGGATTATGTTATGCAAGTGCAAAACTTTTACCTGACGATATTGAAATTCTTAATGGAATGTGCTGATTAAATTTCCTGCCACTGAGAAGAGACTTTGGCACAAGTTTGCAATATGTAATTAATTGCGATTTACTTATGAATTTCACAACTTGGAATTTCACTTCAGGTTAGAAGAGAAATGGGGGGAGGAACAGTAGAAGTAGAGGTGGAATACTTGGAACTTTCAAGGTACAGTTGAACTTGCGAGGAACTGTAGAACTTGCTATATTCAAAGGTTTCGATTAACAGTATCATTAGCTTGCCATATCGGCACGTATAAGTACTATGCAGTTTACCCTTTACTCTCTCCTTACTTCTCTTTTCTTTCTCTATAGTATTTCCCTGCATTAAGTCACTATTTCGCATGAAATATTATTATATTATTCATGTACTTGCCCCCCATAACTGCCCCTTATCTGCATAACCCGCATACACTATCTGATCTGTCTCTCTCTCCGCACACAGTCCCCTCTCTAAGTATTGTTTTTTCCACTGTTTACTTAAAACTTTGTCCATTGTTTATCAGCCACGCCACGCCCCGTTTGGCAGGCACAGGGGCAGCGCCTTTATTTTTTTTAAATGCCTCATGTGTTTGCGCTTTAATTGAATATAAATGTAAATTAATGATGCAAAAATAATTTTTGCTTCGAGGCTTTGTCGCTTTTGTTGTTTGTGTTTATTTGTTTGCACGCCCCGGAAAGTAGCCCAAGCTGTTGTTGCTCCTGTTGCTGTCGCTATTGCTGCTGCTGCTGCTGCTATTGTTGTTGTTGCTGTTGTTGTATGTAAACATTTTCATTTTGCGGCGGCGCTTTCAGCTTTTCAGCTGGCTGGCAGTTAGCAGTTATGTAATTAATTTGCATTTAACTAAATTTGCATAAATAAATACGCAATGCATTTAATCGGGTAGCCGAGCAAGAAGTGGGCCCAGTTAAGTACAGAACTCATTTGTATTCGTACATTATTCAGTGGACTTCAATCTATGAGTGAGTGTGTGTTTGTTGTGTTTGTGAAAAAGCATTGCATACTTTGCAGCGCACAATACAATTCTCAATGGAACTTAACTAGCTAGTTGTACAGCAGATTGAACAAACAAGAGTCGAATACATCTGTGTGTGTGTGTGTGTTTCATCTGGTATATAGCACTGGGTATCGCCTGTTTAGTTGTAGAAGTAGTTTAGCTTTGTGGTTTAGTATATTACAAAGTGATTTAGTCAGTAACTTAAGACTTAAAACTGTTCTGAGTGTCGGAACTTAGCTCACAATCAAACGATGCAGTTCACAATAGACTGGTGTGTGTATGTGTAGGTGTAGTTGTGTAGTTCACAGTAGTATGTTGCTCGCTTGGTATTAAAAAGTGCCTGTCATTTGTTAATGACCGAATGCCTAAATTGGCTGCAAAGCGAACAGAGGCTCCTTTGACAGATTGAGGTTAGGTTGAGCACTTGTTTTTCTTGTTGTTGTTGTTGTTCATTGGGTTTGGGTTTGAGTGTGGAAATTCAGTTCAAGGTGTTGGGAGTGAGTTGTGATTGAGGTTTGGCTGCGCTGATTATGTCAAAAGTGGGGAGCAATATTAGTTTTAAACTGAGGTCAAGGTTGAGGTTATGTTTGGGTTTTTAGAGGGTTTTTGGGGTGTCTTAGGAACAGCCAGTACTGTGTCTATCTTATCATCGAATGCCTTAAACGGTATTATCAATTATGCTTTAGTTTAGTTTATGTTTTACTTGTTTTAGTTACTTTCTTGTGGCTGCTGGATCTGCATGGGCTGTGGAGGGTTCAGGGGGGACACGCTCACACGCTCTCTATATATATGCACGTGTTCGCTGTTACTGTTACTGTATATATATGTATATATATATAATGCATATGTTGCTTATGTACGTCGTATGTATGCTTGTATTACATTTCATGCAGGAGTTATACACAAACATTGATGCTTAGTTTCGTTTCATTTATTCTCGTTTTACTTTTACGCTATGATGTATGTAGTTCGCTTTCTCTTATTTATTTGATTGATTGATGTATGTATGGTATGTATGCTTTTCATTCGCCTCCCCATCCAGCGATTTATCCGTTCTTTATATACTTTTGCTACTATGGCTAACGACAATGCTACTACTATTTTGGTTTTGTTTTTCATTTTTGTTTTGTTTCGGTTCTACCAACGACACATTTAAATATTTGCAACTGCTCTACTTTAAAATAGTATTTCTTGTTTACTTTAATCATATGCCATTTTGTCAAATTCCCTCACACTCCGCGCACACCGCACCCAATTAACAAATGGCCAAAAGGCCATTGTCCGCATCGGGAAAGTATGCTACACTTTTTTCACTCATCATCCCAAAACTAATCTCTCTTTCTATGCACTATTCTATTTACTTAATCTCTTTTGTTTTCTGTTCGTTTTTTTTTTGTTCTTTATTTGTTTATCTTTAACCTATCTGCGCTCACTTCATTAAGCCGTAATATTTGTTTTATTTTGATAGCTATGCATTCGCTTTTATTGCTTTTACTTTTACGTTTACGTTTATGTTGCTTCTCTCGTATATGTTTAGTTTATGTTTAGTTCTTAATAGGCTTTTGCTCTTTGCTTTTGCTTCGTTTCGGGAGTTGGTAATTCTCTTCTCTCAGGGTTCTGCTACGTTACGTTGCTTCTTTTTTTGGAAAAAATCAAGGTACACACTAAAAATAGTTAGGTTCTTGTTCATTCGCTTTAGGTAGGCTCTGTATTCCTTCTTGTCCTTCTTTTTTTTTGGTTTTCACTTTTATTCTTATAGGTTTTCTTTTCAAAAATAAAACTTTCAATAAAGGGATCTTAATGACTTAGTACGCTACTAACATGCTACGTTGTGTATTCTGTTCTTGTGTGTGTTCTCTGTGTGTGTGTGTGTGTGTGTATGTGCTCTGTCTTTTGTGCTTCTTTGACAGAGTGTACCTGGTACTTGTTTCATGAGCTGCACGGAGCCATGCAGAAACAAAGGATCTGTTGGCATTGCGGCGGATTCGAAATAAAGAAGCAGTAGAAGAAAAAGAAGAGAAAGCAAGAAGCCTGCAACAGGATGAAATTGCTGCAGGCAAGCTAATTGGGTCAGTTTTAAAAAACTTATTAGTTGCCGTGAATGGGATACGGTAGAACAAAGACTAAGCTCAATATTGAAGCAAGGAGATGGGAAAAACAAAGCGAACAAGCTGAAAAGAAAGCGTAGCTAGCTAAGCTGATACAAGTGCTAAATGAATGAAAGAATTGTAAACATGAAGGAAAGTTTAAATTAAACCTGGGGAATATACCAAGTTAATGCATTATTATAATTTGAAAACATTATAAAACAACAGAAATGATTTTAACTCATGAACTCGTACATTACGCAAACTGTTGCATACTTTTTAGCGCAGGTTCGATATTCGATATTCCGAAAATAGTTTATATTCTCAATTGAAAGATGCAAAATTTGAAGAGTAATTTACACTTTCACCAAAGTAAGGGTATAACTTAAACTTTCGCTGTGGCTGTACCCTCTGAAAGGCTTCTGCAAACCGCTTACTTAGCACAAAACTTTATGCAAAACTTCTAATATTTTTCGCAGCTTCGCGTGAATCCGCCTACAAATCGCCTTTTCGCCTTCCCCATGGCACAAGCGCTAAACTGTTTGCTAAATACTAGCTTGTTTGTGTGTGTGTGTGGTTGTGTATGCTGTGTGTGGGTGTGTGTGTTGGCTACATTTTAAATGTATGTTGCTTGTAGTATGTTGTTTCCGTTTACTTTTTGTTTAGCCAGAGTTTTTACATTTTTCCCTTCGCTAGTATGTTAGTTTCGCTTGTGTTTTTTTATTTTTGTTTCTTCTTCTTCTTGTTTATGTAGTTTTTTAAACTATTTTCTGACTTTGTGTCGTAACTATCGCAAGTACATTTTCCAAAACCGTTTTTGTTTGCATTTAATTAAATTATATGAATCTTTTTTGCCTTCATTTTGTTTGCTAGTTTAGTTGCTGTGTAGTGTAGTGTAGCTAATGTCCGTGTTGTTGTTGCTGTTGTTGTGCTGCTCGGCAAAATCAACAAATATCGAATCGGAAATGCTGCAGAGTTGCCGCCTTTTGAGCGACTGTAATTATGCTCGGCCCCGTTTTGTATTCCAGTTTTTCTTTGTGCCTTTTATGTAATTTAGCCAGAAGTTTAATTAAAACGCTAGACAAGGTAGAACGTGGAAGAGAAACAGAAAACAGAAGTAGAAACTGTCAGGTTGCTATGACAAAGCCTCGCAGAAAGAGTAGGAGAAGAAGGAGAAAAAGTCAAACTATGAAAACCTTTGCTTGTTGCTCGCTTGCCGGTTTTCCCTCTTACGTTTTCGGGTTCTTTCGGTTTTTTCGGTTTTCCCTAATTAGACACACTCATTGTTGTCGTCATTGGTGCTCAGTTTTTTCCCTCTCCCTCTCTCTCTCTCTCTTTTTGACTGGGTCAAAGCTTTGTGGGGAATTCATTTGAAAGTCGTGGCATAGTGAAGGAGCTTAAAGGGTTCCCCGCTGGGTTTGGTTGGGTTGCAACTGGCGCTGGGATTGAGGTTGGCGCAGAGTGCCTTACTCGACGCCCATTAAAAAGTTGCTCGTCAAGTGGCCTGATGCAAAAGTGCGCGGGGGAGGGGGAGGGGAGTGCAAAAAGTACGTAAAACCTCAAACACGTTGGCCCATATTTAACAGCCACGCCCCCGGAGGCGCAGTCCTCGAGCATTGCACAACAAAAACTTTCCTTTGCGTTTATTTTGTTTATAATTTCTAACAGGACTAAAGTATTTTTTTTGTAGGTGTTTTGTATCTATGTACGTGTGTGTGTGTATCGAGGGGGAGGAGTGTTGCGGGGGGTCTGCGCAAATAGTTTTTAATTTGTGGCAAACTTTCAAACAGTTTGCGCGAAATTTTTTTTGCACGTTACGTTAAATATGTTTTTTGATTGTTTCAACTTTGCATTCGCCAACTTGTCACTAATCCATAGTTAATGCCACTTAATAGCGGTTATCCTAAAAATATATGCTATGATTTCCTTTAATATATACGTGTGTGTATATATCTATGTATATCCGCTCAAGTTGCGATCTTTATCTTTTCTTGATCTTATGTTTGCCGGTTTGGTATAAAAATTGTAACTTTACTTCTGGGATTTTTTCTTTAGTAGCTTTATGCGTTTCTTTATTTATTTTTATCTTTCTTCATATTATTAAATATGTTTTTTTGTTGTTTTTTTTTCATTTTTCTTGTTTTGCATTGTATAAAATACTCACATTCACATTTACAACTACGAACCACGTAACTACTTATAGATGTATTGTATTGTATATATAGACTTTATAGTTGTAGGTATGTATATATATATGCTTTATTTTATATGTATGTATGTATATCGTAATCGTATTTATGCATGTATATGGTATATTTTTACTACTCATTATCATCGTCATGGCTAGGAGTATTACAATATATAGTAGTGTTCTGTATACTATGCAGGCATACATATACCCATGTATATACCCAAGCCCATTCCAAATACCTAATCACACACCCTGTATAATGCTTAGCTCCTCTCACATGCGAAATCTCAGAGGCGAAAACCGAGTTTCCATTTCATCCAAATCGCATTGTTTGCCTTACCACATAGAAGGTATTTACAACTTAGAACTAGACTAAGTCACATCTTAAGTAGATATAGTGAAGTAGAAATACAGGGAGAGTTGAATAAGTCGAAAGTAACACAAAGAGTGAGTGAGACAGAGAGAGTGATTAAAAGGCAACACTTTGAGTGTAGAGTTGAGTAACTGAACACAACTTAGTAGTACGTATAAATAATAGTCGGTTAAAGCGAGTATACATATATAGTCGTGAATCAACAAAATGTACAGTACTTGGTTAGGTGATTTGCAGATTGGCTTGAGACTATCGATTACAGATGGAGAAGGTTTTTCATATGAAACACCGATATTTATCGATGTAACATCGATATTTCTGCAGCTCTACTCTCCATTGATGTTTCTAGAAGGAATCTATCAAATTTGCCTAAGTCTGCCAATCGTATATACTAAAAGAAAATCATAGTTAACATTCCGAACTTGTGGCTCAATAGTATTTCAACTAAATAGGATAAACTATCGATAAATCTGTCAATTTCCTTAGTCTTTTACCAAACAAATGTCTCACTTAGTTGTCTGATCTGCTTCATTGCTGTTCTATATATGGACGTATAATTTTATATGATGTAATGCATGGAGTTCCCTCCCGAACTTAGTTCCTTAGTTTGCACGCACTACATGTGACTAAACTTAACTGGGATTTAAGTATGCTGTATGCTTTATGATCTATGTATATTTAATGATGCATGATATATGTATGATGTATTTTACGATCTATCCAACTCTTTGCCTTTGCTCAAGTGTGTGTGTGTTTGTGTGTTTGTGTTTACTGAATTTCTTCAATTACGATTGTGTCTTGCAATGCCCAACAAAATTCATTAGACGTTCAAGCTTTACATAAGTCTAACCTCGCTACTATATGCTATATAGTATAGTTAAACTAGGTTATGTAGAAGGAATGACTGTACTAGTATTTAGTTTTACATGCGTAGTTATCTATATATATTCTATAATATGAATTATGTACTCGTACGTACTATATATGTATATATATATTTAGCATTCTGCTTTTCTGTATATCATATAACGACAACAACAACTAATTATTGCTTTTCGGTTTTTAAAATGCGGTACGCGATTATTTCTTTCATTCATTTCATTCATTTTTTTTATTTTCTTTTTTTATAATTATTCTGTGTGCTTAAATTACGTTAGAAAATAATCATTAATAATTTACTAAATACTAGAACAAAAACAACAAAATGTGCGAGACTTGGCATAAATAAACAGGGGGGAAGAAACAGCAGGATAGCGGGGGAGTCCGGAGGGGGGATCTAGCTTATTATGAATAATTAATTATTACTGTCATTTTTTTCATTTTTCTTTTTTACTTGTTTTTCTCTTCTTCTGTTTCTTTGTTGTTGTCCGTAGGATTAAGAGCTGTCATTTATAGTTAAAGAGTTGTAGTTGCCTTTTCTACTTCTTGTCTGCTTTGTTATCCAAGTTTATAATTTATATGTATTGTATGTATATATAGATGTATATAGATAGTGAAGTTAGACGGTGGTGCCTGTGCTGATTCTGCTGCTCCTTCGCTCTGCTCTGCTCTGCAAGTTGCTGGCGCCTGCTCCTCACGTCCTGAGCATGAGTAGCAGCCACCACGACGAGGCTCCCAGCCAGAGCAGACAGCTCGAAAGCTGACCACAATTATTCCTGGTGGCAGCACTCAGTCCCCCGTGTCCGTCTGTCGCTGAGCTGCGACTACTGCGCGCAGCTCCCTCGATGATGTTGTTGTTGTCCAACTCATGCAGCACCGGCAACTCACTGAGATCCGCCGCCGGCGAGGTGCGCTCCGTAATGGGCGCATAGAGACGCTTCGGTTTGCAGCGCTTGTGCTTCTTATAGGTTTTGGTCACATTTATGCTGTAGCCTTCGAGGAACTCGGAGCCCTAAAGAAAAGAAGAAGAAAAGGAAATGGATAAACATTAGCATTGCGCTTGCATCTAATAAATTACAACATTAATTAAATTTGAACCCCTCCCCCCATCTAGTATGTATCATGTCCCAGTTGGGCGCAAAAATGTTGGCGGGAGCGAGAGGAAATTAAAAAGCTTATTTATGTCTTTGATGTTGTAATGGAGCCATTTAATGAGGCCAGACTAGAGACGAAGCACAAGTGAAAAAAGAAAAGAAACAGTATACTATATATTGAACTGATTTCTTTAGATATTTTTTTAAAAGAATCAAACCTTATAGACTGACTTTCAATCTTATTCAATTTTATCTTATTAAAACATTTAAAGAGCCAGCTTAAGCTCTCAAGTGTTTAATAAATTAACACAACTTTGCAGGAATTTCTTTATCACCCTACCAATATGTTACTTTGGCACACCTTCTGGTATTCCCAACTGATTTATTATGTGCTCCCAACTCTGTTTACAGGCCCAGAAGGAATATTCAATTGCAGAGCAGATCTCTCGTCTGCGCACTGCGTATTTCAAATGAAATAATTCGTGAAGATAAGCAGGGCGAACGATTGCCATGATTAAACATACTTTATGCTGTCTAGTCTAGGATCTGCCACCCCCCACTTCCCTCCTCCTCCTGAAAGGGCGCAAATCCCCAACACCTACACACAATAACAACAAAACAATGAAGCCATCAGATTCGTTGCTTTGCTCTACAGTTTTAGCTCCAGCTCTGGCTCTGGCAACGGGTCCGGGAAAATTTTGCGTTTTAATTACGCTGCATAAATTTGTGTTTATAAATAGGCAATGGCATTGGGCATTGGGCATCGGTGTGTATGTGTGTGTGTGTGTGTTGGGCACGGCTTTGGGGCTCTGACTCCTGCCGCCACCTCCATCTTTTTGGGGCTGCGGTCAAATATTTTATGGCAGTCAAAAAATCTAAATCTAGTGAATGTCTGCATTTTGTGAGGGCGTGGCAGGGCTGCGGCTGCTGTTGAGGGCGTGAGGAAGGGAGTGGGTGTGGCAGTGGGAGTCGGGCAGAGCGACTTCATAACGAGTGTTTACTAATAATATTATGCAAATCGTGCGACGGGGCCAACGTTGAAATCTGGAATCAGGAACCAACGGTTCCAGCTCGTTCCTTCCTTCGTTCGTTTGTTTGCCGTTGCTGTTGTTGTCATTATTGTTGTTGCTGTTGTTGGTTGTTGAATTTTTCAAAAGGCATTTTGTGAAGCGTTTTGCGCTACCTTCTTCTCGCCATAAGCCTCGAGTCGCCTGCTTCCCCTTCCCTGCCTCGCCAGCACAGCCAAAAAATGTACAAAGTAAATGCTTGACAGACATTCGCAGGTGTTCCTGTGTGTGTGCATGAGTGTGTGTGGCTGTGTGTGCTTTAGAATGTGTTGGAGAGTGAGGGGCCCTTCCTCTTCTTGTTGTTGTCATTGTCAGAGACAGACATCATAATTGAAAAGGAATGTACGAGCATGTTAAGGTGGGCACAACAGCCGCGCTATAAAATGTGCACTTTATATGTCTGCATAAATTTAAAGGCCTTAATTGCCGTGCTCTGACTTTTTGCCAAGCCCCGAAAATAAAGCCAATATATATTCCCTTAGGGGTATTCGGTAGATGCTAATTAGCTACGGCCAGTTTGCCTTTGACTTTGAGTTCGAGTTTCAGTTTTCAGTTTGATATGCGATCCCTGCGCGCGACTAAGTATGCAACACATTTTTCTATTTTTCACCGTGTTGTTGTTTTATGCTAATTACAGTCGAGGCGGGCAAAATAGGGTAACGTTGTGGTGTGACTTTGAAACGGGTTGCGAGACAGCAAAAAAAAAAAAATATATATGTAGATTGAACATGCATATATGAAATCCCCAGTGGGATTAGAAACGGATTTTGTCTGGAGCTGAATTTAGTTTCTGTTTTGTTTTTTAATGAGGGTTCCCGGGGACTTCAAAAATAAGCTGCAGTTTAATACAATTTAATCGCAAAGCCAAAGCAGACCCTTTATAATATTTTAAACCCGTTTACAAATTGAAATTGAATAGAAACAAAGTCACTGGTGGGTGGGAGGAGAAAGGTTGCCGCCCACTTGACTCTAATAATCCCAAGATAATTCCTTAATGCCTCTGCTATTCTTATCCGGCTTCCCTTGACTGGAAGTAGGCCTTCCAGTCCAGCGAATTTTCATAAAACTAATCAGCAACTTCTTTGGCAGCTCCTTTTTTTCTCTGCTTTAGTTGTGCCTTGGCTCGTTTTAGTTTTCCGGCCAACTTTTTTTCAGTTTTTGTTGTTGTCATTGTGTCAAAGGTGCCGTGTGAGTTTTCACGCTAGATTGAGCCGCATTTTACCTGCCACAGTGTGTGTGTGTGCAGCTGCTTCATTTGCCCCGACCCGAGAATAGCCAACTATATACTATATAGCTTTTTTTGTGCTTCAACTTTGCCTTCGTTTTTTTTTTTTTTTTTTTGAGCATATCTTGCCGCTAATTTGGACGCTGCGCACAGGGGGTTTATAAATTCAATGGGCCTGTCACAGAAGCCGTCGAATGCCTTGGGGGCATGTCAATGAATTATTGACTCGGCGGATAAAGCAGAGAAAAAACGCAAGAAGAGGAAGAGAGAAGAAAGAGAAGCGTAAACCAAACCGAACCGAGCTGAGCTGAGCTGAAATGGGCAACAACATTTAACGCAATAGCACGGAAAATCGATGACAATTCAAGCGTTGATAATTTTACTTGCCACCAGTGGCAGTGGCATAAAAATGCCAACAATTTCCAACTTAAGCAATTTCCTACAATTTTCCAGCGACTAGGAGAAGAGGAGCAGCAAGCAAGCAGCCAGCTCATATGGGAGCAGGCAGCGAGGAGTCAGTCAGTTGGTCGCTTCGCTGGCTTGGTTGGCTCGGCTTGGCTGAACGAATTGTTTGAACCATTCGACGTGAATTAGTGTGGCTGACTGGCAGCTGGCTAGTGACTTGGTTTTAGTGTGTGACCCATTAGAATGATCGTTGTCGAAGTTGTACGTGCTGCAGCTACTGCACCAGGCCCAAGCCCAGGCCCTCCTCCTTCCGCCTCCCACATCGACTAGGACTGATATATGTGACCCGGTTGGGTCTCGTTGCTCTACTCTACGCTGCTCTTGAGCCTCGTCTGGCCTGTAAAGTGGCGCTAACAAACTCGACTCGGCTGCCCATGCCAGAGAGAGAGAGATAAAGAGAGGGAGGGAGAGAGAGGGAGTCAGCCAAGCCAGCACTGCAATTGATTGCACTTTATAACGTGCGGTTTCCGGTAGACATTACCCGCTTTGCTGCAGCCACATTATCCGGGCCCATCGGAGGTGGGATTGGGACTCGAACTGGAACTGGGGCTGGGCTGGGCTAACTGCCTGCGCCAGGGATGCCCCTAATGTCTTTTGCCCATACTCCAGCGCAATGAATAAATGAGCACTTGTCTAGGATCTCTCTCGCACTCTCTCCCTTTCTCCATACCTCACTCTTTTTCTCCCTCTCTCTATCTCTTTCTTTCTATTGAATTGTGCCATTTGTAGGTGGGCAGAGTTGGGCGTCTCCGTGAGTCTTAAACCAAATGGCAGCAAGAAAAATTATCCCAGATATTGTCTAGCAATTTAGCTGATTAAGCTGATGGATGTAAAGCAGCAGCGAGAGCAGCGAAATGTTGCCAGCGATTAGAGAGACAGAGACAGAGAGAGAAGAACAGAGATAAAGCAGAGAGTCGACAAGAAAAGGGTTAATGCGATTTCAACTGTGACAGCAGCTTGTGTGGCTCATCCCCTTTGGCTACATTTAACCTGGTTAGGCGCATTTCAATTCTTTGATTCTTTGCTCGAGTTGTTTGGCTTCAATTCCCAGTTGGTCGAAATGCGAGAGACAAACCAGAGAGAGCCAAAGTGCCAGCAAATATAAACAATGAAAGGGAACTTAAAATAGACTTGAAATTCTAGCAAAGATATAGACAAGGTGTGTAAGTATAAGAAGTGCCTTAGGAGTTCTTATTACATGTTAGTTTGTGAAGAGTTTATCTATGAAGAGTTGCAACGAGAGAGATAAGAAGAAGATGCCCTAAGCTATTAAATTCCATAAAAATATATTTCTTTTACTGATTTCCATTTAAAAAATCTGACAAGTTTCTATTATTTCTAAGTAATTCCACTTTTAACACATACAGAACGGAACTTCCTAATTCAGAAAAATCATTTTATATATCTCAATGGCCTCTAAATTCCTATATACTTTCTATTTTCTTGATTTCTATAATATAAAATAGCAAATTTTCTCAATTATTTAATGCATTTCTTAGCGCAAAATCTTTCAAAACTCATTAAGAGCATTTAAGCTTCGAATTAAGCAGAGTCTTTTAAAGAAGCTCATTTATTTATTTTTTTATTTTGTTGCTGCTCCTGTCTCGCTCACTCGCTGTTGCTGTCGCTGTCGCGTCGCTTCGTTCGTTATTTGTGACTTTCACTTGGGTAGACTTATCGAGAGCATAAATCGAAGTTGCTTACTCACCGGCACCACATGATTCTTGGCTCCCCAGCAGATGGGTTTAAAGCTGCCTTTGCGTGTGGCCTCCTGAAATTCGCCAAATTGATTTTCCCAATCGTAGGATATCAGACGTGCCTCCAGAGTCATTCCGGCCAATTCTGGCGGCGATGAAATCAGCACGGGATTTGAGTCGCTGCAAAGAACAAGAACAAGAACATTAGGCATTGAGGCGAGACAGAAAGAGATGAAGAGAGACGAAGAGCATACACAGAGAGAGGCAAAATAACATTATTAACTTTATTATTATTGTCAACTTTGATTAGGACTTAAAATTTATTACCGACCCCCTCGAAAAGGCGCTTTGCCAGCAGATTTTCAACTTGCAAGGGAGGTTTTCGTTTCTTTCCTTCTCCCCAGTATAAGTTGGTAAGTCGCTGAAGATTTGCGCCAGGATTTGGGGGAAGGTGGGGGCGGCACAGACAGACGGTCGAGGAAAAACTTGAGCTAATTAATCTTTTAGATTTTCATTTGTGACGCGTCAAATACGTTACTTTTTGAAATGCCAAGGGTGACGCGACCAAACGAAATAAAAACCGCACAGCAACTGTGGAGAGAAGGGAAGGGGGCAGAGAAGAAAGAGCCACAGCAGCCGCAGCCACAAAAAACCCAACAACAAATGGGCCAAAAGTGTAAAACCTCAAAGCAGTTGGCTGGCGCTGTGGCAATCAGTGGCGTTGTGGGAATAACTTCACAAAGGGATGTGGCCACAAATGTTTGCAGAAGGTGCCGAGTGACTAATGAGTTGACTTAGAAATTCATTCGTTCTTTTTTCACTTTTGTGGCACGCTAAGGGAATTATATGGCATACATTATGCAATTGCAGCAACCCCAGCAAATGGGACTGCATATTTGGCTTAAATGATTTGTTTATCCCTTGCTCATATATAATTCAGCTTGACTAATGCGACCATTTATCATCTCTACAGGGACCAATGGCGATTTTTGTGTGCAACTTTTGATTGAACAGGATTATATATACAAGATAAATAGTTATTGCATTGAAATGATGCATATAAGTAATTATTGGTGATGTATTCCTAAACTAAAACATGTCAAGTCTTTTGTTTTATACTTTATGTAGATTGGATCATATATATATATAATATATATGCTATATATGTTAAAGTATATATGATACATATAACAAGATATAAAATATTTAGTAACTGTCTCAACTTGACTAATGCAAGCATTTCTTATGTCTGATGGGATTAATGGGATTAATTAATGCAACGTCTGATTAATCAAGAATATATATGCAAGTTAAATACCTAAACATATACATAATACATATATTAATGTATATTAGGAACACATACATATTTTCTATTATTAGAGCTGACTAAATACAATATCAATGTGTAGCTTCCGATTGAACAAGAATATTTATGCAATATTAGTACTTATTTTAATTTCACTATGCATTTTCATTTTTGTTGGATTGGATTTTTGAACATATGCATGTAAATTCTTTTAAAAATACATATCCTTTAATGGATTACGAATATATATGCCCTATGTATCATATATAATATGTATATATATTTTTAAGTTTGCACTAATTTTATTAACAGATTAATTTTCTTTAAACATTTAGTACGCTTCCTCGTCTTTTAGGTTATTCCCTTTGCCTTTTCAGCAGTTGGCATTATCTACGTATTGTATTTTGCACTGTGGAATTAAATCGAAATAGTTTCGCCCCCCACGCCCTACGTCCCTGCATGGTTGGCGCAATATAAATTCCTTATACATTCATTTCATTTCATTCATTCATTCCTGCCATTCATTCATTTCGCTTCGTTTCGTTAGCTCGCGCTCTATGATTGCCTTCCCCCGGTCCCCCTCTCAGTGCAAGCCGCGATCCCCTTTCCTCTCCCCCCAACTAATATTCTATGGCCTGTTTCCCCTCTCTCTCTTTTCTCCCTTCTTTGCGCTGTCCCTTCTGTTGTGGGCTTCGTTCGTCTCGACCGCCCTTACAATTAGGCTAATTAATTTTGTTCTTTGCTTGGCATTACGAAAAATGTTGCTTTAATTTTCTAGCACACACACACACACAGTCAGTGGCACAAAGAGTAACAGTAAAACATCAACGGCAACGCACATTTTCTTTGTTGTTGCCTCGCTTCCTGTTCGACTGTGTGGCAGAATCCTTTGCAAGCCGCAAACAAATCTCTTTTAATTAATTTATGATTCCACTCAATCCGCATCGAGGGTTGTCTGATAGCGCAAGGACCAACAGGCCGGCGCTGCCTCAACCTCAGTCCACGCACAGTGCGAGGAGGAGGGGAAGGGGGGCACACTGCTGTTGCTGCAGTGCCGCCTGCGAGCCGCAACAATTTGTGGTTGGCAACACGAAAAATATTAATGTCTGCGGATTGATTGCAATCCCTTCCCCTTCTGCCCCTTCCTCCATGGCAGCCGCAACACACCCACAGAACTAAAACTGGCCACTTGTATGAATCGAAGTCCCCCTTAATGTGTGCGTGTGTGTGTGTGTGGGAGGGTGTGTGTGTGGTCCATTGTACGGCAATAATAATAATAATAATATATGAAAATAAAATATTGCATTCATCCATATGTTCCGCACTGTCGCACGCTGCCTGCACTTCCTGTGACTATCTCTTGACATGGCGAACCTGAACCAGGTCCTGCTCCTGAACCTTTCCCCTCCCCTTCCCCTTCTTCCTGCGCCCGCAATCAACCACGTTTTGCGGTTTATTGAGCGCACCATCCGCAGCTCGACGCGTTGCTAATATATCCGGGCACTGCGTGACCGTAACCAACCATCAGCGTAACCTCCCACCCTCCTACTCCTCATCCTTTCCCCTACCCTTCCCTCACGTCACGTCAAGCTACCCTCCCCTCCCCGCGTGCTTCCTGCATTGCCATAATAAATATAAATGCACTGGAAACGCGCACAGCTGTTGCTAATGGTGAAGCGAGCAAGAGACAGAGACAGAGAGACAGAAAGAAAGAGATGGGTAGTTGTGCAGGAGGAAGGGAGAGCAAGAGATTATACTGATCCCGCTGTACCGCCCCATCAATCGCTATACGGTTTAGTCTTATCGCTGTTGACTTCATTGGCACTCAGTATAATTAAAATTATGAGCCTGCAGCAGCAGCGGCAGCGGCAGAGGCAGCAGGACCAGGACAAAAGCTCTGACTCCACTTTGGTTTGGCATTGTTGATTATAAAATCCAATGGCTGCGCACACGTCACACGGCACACACACACACACAGACACACTCCCACACACACACAGAGAGAGGGAGACAGCACCGAAAATTCATTTTTGGCCTCGGCAACGTCAGATTGCCCTGCAGGGCATATGCGAGTTGCAGCACTAAGCCACACACGCACACACACACACACACACAAATGAAAGGGCAACTGGCAACCGGCAACCGGCAGTGGGCAACTGCAACTCCAACTACAGCTTGCAACTCTTCAGCTGCAGCAGCGACTCGAACTGCAACAGCAACGGCAACGGCAACGGCAACGGCAACTGCAATGCGCTTTCCAATGGGTTTATTTATGTAGCGTTATGACGGCAGCGATTTTATGTGCCTGTGTGCGTGTATCTGTGTCTGTGTATGTGTGTGTGTGTGGGTGGAATTCAATTTTGAACTGGCATTGCAATTGCAATTGGCAGCAGAGCAAAACGGGCTAAAAGCAATGGCAATGTTGATGACAAATGAAAACTAAAATTGCACAAATGGCCAAAAGGGACACAAGGACTGAAGCATCCCAGTACACACACACTTATGCACAGTGTGGTGTGCGTGTGTGTGTGCATAGTGGAACGATTAAATTAGCCGAGACAAGAGATATGCCCAAGATATGTCTACACTGATCGGATTAAAAGTCAAGTGCAAATCGAATTTAGTTTCGAATTTGCTCAATGAAATTAACAATATAATTAAATTGTTTAAAATTACCAATTAACCATTAACAATTCTGTTTGAGGTTTCTTTAATTAATGCTGGCTGTGTTTCAATTTAAATTCCGTTTAACTATCGCTCATTTAAAGCTCTTGCCGAGATTCTCTCATTAAGCATAATTGCCTTGTGGCGTCGAGCACAAAAAAAATAACCACAGACTAAAAATTATTCCAGCCACGTGCTATATGAAGCAATTTGATATCCTTTTGCCCGTTTACGGATGAAAAATGGCCACAAAGAAACCAGATGAGCGGAAGGAGCAGCAGGAGGAAGAAGAAGAAGAGGAAGTGGAAGTAGAAGGCGGCACAGAAAGAAAACGCATCAATCGATGGCATCAGTTGCTGGGCCAGCGTAATGAATGAGAATGCGAATGAGATGAACGCAAAAAAAGAAGAAGAAGCAGAGGAAGGCAAAAGCGAAACTGTAAAACAAGAAGTCATAAAGTAATAAAGGATATCAGGCAGGATATCGACGCCTTAATGAGGCTGCTACGCAGGCAAAGGCAACGGCAAAGGCAGAAAGCCGAAATGAAACGCACGAAACGAGCGATATCTTTATCAGTTAAAAGACTTAAACAATTAACAAACAACAATAACAACAACAACAACAGCAGCGAGCGCATAATTAAGGCAATTTCGAGTGGGCGTGGCAGCTGGCATAATTACTTTGATTTTAATGTTGGCTCGTTTTTGAGAACGGGCACACACTAACCAGAGCTCTCTCCCTCTCTGCTCCTCTCTGCCTGGCTGTCTCTCACTCTCTCTCTTT
This sequence comes from Zaprionus africanus, assembly GCA_018151435.1. Lineage (NCBI taxonomy): Eukaryota > Metazoa > Arthropoda > Insecta > Diptera > Drosophilidae > Zaprionus > Zaprionus africanus. The sequence goes on from JAECXB010002310.1 coordinate 16,250,010, forward strand.
GTGTCTCTCTCTATATATATTTCTGTTGCCCTTGCACACACACACATACTATTAAAATTAATTTTCGGTGGCATGGCGAGTGCGTAAATTGCAAAAACCACTATCACATTATTTGAGGTCGTTGCAAAAAAATGAAGGGAAAATCAGGCAACAAAACTGCAAACGTAAAACGTAAATTAAGCCAATAACCAAGCCAGCAGTGCACACTACATATGTATGTATGTGTGTATGTATGGGTGTGTGCCTGTCTGTGTGTGTGTGATCAATGCCGTGGCTGCCTTTATTGTGCTCCCTGTCCTTGGCTACTCGCAGGACGCACGCTAACGACATCAATGAGTTTTGCATGACGACGACGACGAGGATGACGATGAGAGTTGGCTCCGCAGCACAGCAGTTGGTCCGTCAGGTTCGTCCAGGCGGCCATAACTCGTCAGTTGAGCCTGCCTGCTCGTTAGTCTGCCAGTGTGTGTGCGAGTGTGTCTGTGAGTGAGTGGGCTGGTCAATTGAGCCACAGTTGAACTGCAAACAATTTTTGGGGGTAGATCGCTGCCTCCCTCGCCCCCTTCAATTGACTGGCCTGCAACTCCAATTGCGACTCCAAGTGCAGTGCAGTGCAGTGTGCAGCACACTACACTAGTCCACAAAATCCGTGCGTATCAAATTAAATGGCATCTCGACCATAATAATCAAGTACTATGCCAAGGCAGGCCAGGCAGTCCGGAGTAGCTGGCTCGCCCGCTTGACCGGGCAAAGGTTGTCATGGCAAGTTGCTTATAATTACATTAGTACGCCGGAGCTCATTCGATCTCGAGCTATGCATCATTAGCTTATCATTCATGAGTTTGCAATCTGACGACCCACAACCAAATTGTGCACTGAGGCCTTTGAGCTGCATGCGAAATTGCGGAGATTTTGTTGAGCCGAAGCGACCGAAGCGGCGCCTGTGCTGGGATTAGTTGGATTGGGTTTGAATCAGCAACTTATTTAACTGCACTTACTATGTTACAAGCACACTATGCTATAGCCACTTTCATGCAGAGAACAGTTTGTTATAGAGCGTAAAAATTGAATAACTTCACAGTTTATAAACATTTCATAGTGAAATTTGGTGAATAGGTTTATAAAATATACAGCTTAATTCCCGCTAAAGCACAAAGTTGAGGCTACAATGCATTGCTGAAGAAACGCCTTTAAAGTTAAATTATGCATTTTGTGGGGCTGGAGGGCGTGGCATGCATAATTTTAAAACAGCTGTAGCTACGCATTATATAGAACTATACATGTGCCAAATTTCTAATGCGTAGCTCTTCTAGTTCCAGAGATCTGCGCGTTCATACAGACAAAATTCGGAATAGAAGGCACTACAGAGCTATTTTAACTCGTTTGATGTTGAGATGAAGAATATAGAAATATATGCTACCTTTTCTACGCAAACTAATACACCCTTTATTAGTTTACTCCTCTTTTTTCAATTTACCTCTGAGCAGATAGATAACCTCCCATTTGATAATTTATTTACTTTCTTTGGCACTGTCAACCGTTTAGCAACAAACCGCTTGACAACAATCAGTTGCAGCTGCAGTTACAGTTACTGCTATTCAAAAATCTAATTGTAATCCTGGCGCAGCACTTAGTCTATTGTGGCATCGTCTAGTTTTTGTCATTGTTTAATTAAACTTGAAGCGCACAAGCGGTTTTGTTGTCCAGCCCAGTTGAACCGGAAAACCAGCCGCAACAAGCCCCTGTAGCTCCTGTATCATTGTCCCCACTGTCCCTCTGATCTGTATCCCTACTATAGATTCTCTCCACCTTGCGTACTTATTGTATTGTAGTTGCAAAACAACTATGGTAATTTCATTATTGTTGTTGTTGTTATTGTTGTTGTGGCTGCTGTGTTGGGTTTTCATTATGAATTTTAATCCTCATATCGCATTCGCACTTTCGGTTCAGGCCCCGAATACAGGGGCAGACCTAGGGCAGTGTCTGGGAGCCAGAACCGAAACGAAACGAATCGAAGCGAACCATTAAGCGATACAAAATTGCAGTTGCCATAATAACTGACCAGCAACAGTAGCAACACAGCAGCAGCAGCACAGCAGCAGCAGCACAGTGCAGCAGGCATTTATGCCATTGTATAAAGCAAACAACAACAAACGCGTGAAACAGCAACAACAACAAGAACAGGAAGAGGCACAGGAGCAACAAGAGGAGCACGGGCATAACGACAGACAATTGCAAATGACTTTATCAATTCATGTCGATTTTCGGTACACGCAGTTCACAGAGTACACTCAATGTGGGTGTGGGTGTTAGTCCCTGTATCTGTGTGTGTGTGTGTGCTGGTGTGTGTGGATGAGTCGAGTGGACATTGTATGGCCGTGTCAGGACAAAAAGCCAGTGTATGGCAGAGCCTCACAATCACTTACAACAATAACAACAGCAGCAACAGCAACAACAGCAACAACGGCAACGGCAACATGGCAAACAATGACGACAACAACGGGCCAACAGCAAGAAAATGGCAAGAGAGTGAAGGCGATGATGTGGCCCCAAGAGAGGCAGATGGAGAGAGAGAGGAGGAAAGAGGGGGAAAGTGTGAGAGTGGGGGACAGAGAGAGAAGGTGTGAGCTGTGTCCCTTGTAATTATAAAAGTTGACAGAGGAAGATCTTTAATGCCAGGTATGAAATGATGTTCTAGGAGAAACTTATGGAGATGTAAAGGGTTTTTATGTATTTGAAAAAAAAAAGAGAGAGAGAGAGGGAGAGAAAGAGAGAGAGAAGAGTTGCAGAGAAGTAGAGAAAGATTGCTGTGCTCTTTAAATCGAACTGAGTTGAGTATGCGAGATCATCTTAAATTCGATACAGCAAATGATATGACAAGAGCAACTCATGCAGATCTGAAGGGTTTCTAGAGAACTAAGGCATCTATTAAGAGAAAGGGATAAAGGAAACTGGAAAAATATGGAGGAAAGTAGAGAGAGAGACATGTAGGAAAGTAGAGCGAGATAGAAAGCGAAGGAGAAGAACTAACTGAACTGAGCATGTGAGTTGGTCTCAAACTGGAGACATAAAATGATATTGTCTGTCAGTATTGTAGTTCTTAAGATTTTCTCTCTAAATCGATCTATATATCTGTATTTTATATTTGTATTTTTATCTCTGTATTTTAATGCCGTAGTATAAGTTTAAAATATTACAGTTGTCTTTTAATGAACCACGAAAAGGTTTCTTTTTTAATTTTCTACGCTATGCAAATGTCGCCTGCAAATACAATTTCATTTCGCTTTTTCCCACTGAATAATCATTGAAATGAACTTTGGCTTCGTGTTCGGCTTAACCACAAACAAATCTGCAATTAAACGTTTGCATTTGTTGATAAAACCTTGAGCTTAGCCTCATTTATTTACCATTAACATGCTGGCCATGGCTTCTGTCTCGCCTGCTTCTGTCTCGGCTTGGGTCGAAAACCAATCAAGTCTCAAAAGGCTCAGCCTACCTTGGCTCCTTCATAACTCATTTATGCGGCAATGTTTCCGTTCTTTGCCCTTTGCTCCCCCCTGTCTTTAATCTATTTATGCCGTTTACTTTGATTTGCACGAAGGAACAGGAAGAGGAAGAGCGAAGGAAGAAGCATAGAAAATTATCTTTGATTTTGACTTGACCGACGCGCTCTTGTGTCAATAGGAAGTGATTAATAGAGCGTGCCTCCGAGTCTCGCATCCAGCTCTCTCTCTCCCTTTCTCTCTCGACCTCCCACGCAATCAAGCCTGCCTGCCTGCCTGCCCCCCGTTGACTTCCATTCAGGTTTAATTTCGACTAATTTTCAGCGAATGCTTTAATACAATATTTATGCTCTCCCCGAGGTGATTATGCCCGACCGCATTTGAATCGCCAGCGGAGGAGAGAGAGACAGACAGACTGACAAGCAGACAGAGGGAGATAGCGCATGGCATCCCATTAAGGGGTCAAGAGCTGCCAGGAGCATCCTGAACTAACTGAACTGAACTGAACTGACGTCTGTTTGCTCGGCACTCGGCGTTAATAGAAATCAATATTCTCTAAATAAAACGAATCGCATTGAGGTTGTGGCGGGTGCGGTGCGGTGCCGGTTGCTTTCGAATCCATTCCATTCGATTCGATTTGATTCGCTTCACTTCGATTGCACTCTCAGCCATGTCTCGTAATTTATTTTTCCACATTCACAATTAGAGAACGCACTGTGAAGAGCAGCCAGCAGTTCATTTTCCCAATTGTTTGTTGGGCAAATACTTCAAAACCGAGAATACCTGAATACACTCCTCTCATCCCCTCCTCTCTCTCCTTCTTCTCCTCACTCTCTCTTCGTTCTCTTCTTCTGTGCCCTGCGAGTTCGTTAGGTGATTTGGTTATGCAACAACATCATTAAATCACCAATTACTTTAGTCAACAGAGGAATAAACCAAATTTCCTTATACACAAGACCGAGCGTCGAGTGGCGTCACAGTGGCTGCAAGAAGTGGGTGAACCTGTGCATACAATGGGGCAAAACTTGCAGGGCACCTGAATAAAATGTGACAGAATTCGGTTCGCAATTGTTGCCATGAATTCAATGGCAACTAATTCAACAAATTGCTAGCAAATATATGCAGAATAAATCAAAATAAAATACAGAATATATTTTTTTATACTTTCGTGCTTTTATCGATTATTTGTGGCATTCGTGCTGCCGACGCTGCACATGCCAATCGAGTCTATCGATATCCTTGCTCGCACGTCAATTTTCATTTAAGTCGTCATTCGATTTTCGCTCCCATTGTGGCAGAAAGCTTTCCCGTGCACGGTGGACTTAATGTAAATTCCGGCAAACACACACACACACACACACACAGGCATATATATTTGTGTAAGAGAGGGGGAGGGGTACTTACGTTGCAAGCTGTTCGATTCCGAGGGAATGCAACACTGTGGGCAGGCTGGGAAGTGAGTGACACGTTGTCAGTTTCTTCTGGCGTGGATAGTAAAGTGTCAGCACTGTGCAGCTTTCTTCCTTCATTGTGAGGCCACCTGTAACGGGAAAAGCGAGCAAACGAAACGCATAAGAAATGCAACGGAAACAAAAACTTAAAATAAACAAAAAAAACGGGGACAGGGTGGGTAAAGAATAAGAAAGGAAGAAGAAAAATATAGCACGGCTGACAACACACAAAATGCAAAAATACTCCGTGCAGCAGGAACAGCAGCAGCAGCAGCAACAGAGGCAGAGGCAGTGGCAGCTCTGGCGACAGTCAGGACAATTTCCTGGCTGGCTGGCCAGGTAAGTTGCCTCCCCTCCTCTCCCCTTCCTCCTTCGTTTTCCATTCCCAATGAGTCGCACTGCCTCACTGACTCTGAACAAAGGACAAAATTAAGCGGCCGTTGGCAGTAAAGCAGCAGGCGCCATCATAATAATATTCCGCAAGCAGACATTGATGGAAGCAGGCCGTGGCATGCAGCTTCCAGCTTCCACAGCTTGTAGCTCTCAGCTCCCGGTTCCTTGAGCAGCGCCATCTCCATTCGCCAGCGTCATCAACATCCTCATCGCCATCGTCTGTGCTTTATTTGAGTTGCGCAGCTTTATGTTTTCGACGCATACGCTTGACTGCCTGTTTTACTGCCCCTGCACCTTACCTCCCCCCCCTCTCCTGTCCCATCTGCATGTCTGTTCTTGTAACTGTCTCTCTGATATCGTGTATATATCCACATTGCACTCTCCTTTAGTGCAATGTCGTTAGATTTGTCTATTACGACTGTTTGTCTCCCCCGAGTTGCACTCAATTGTTGCTAACGTGCCCCACTCCCCCCCATTCCCCGTACACTGCCTGCACCTTCTTCATTCACTTAGTCTAGATCTGTTCGAGATGGCGCAGATTTTGGCATCGTACCGGTGTGAGTGTGTGTGTGTTCCTGTGTGTGTGTTAAATTAGTGCAGCAAGCAAGAAAGTCGATTTTATGTTAGTTGTGTTTGTTCCCCAACTGTTTGCCTGGTTCTGTCTTTGCTACTTTATTGTTGTACTCATTAAGTGAGGTTTTATGTACTAAGAGATATCTTTGTACTCTACTCATTCCTAAGAAAACATACTTAAAGGAACTTATCATTTATCTGTAGTTGGAAACGCTTATGATAGACTATTTCATTCCTAACTTAAGCTTTGTTTTTATAAGAAAAGTCTATAAGAATCTTGAAGCTTTCTTTTCCATATTCATACCAAATTCAAAACTAATTCTTTCCTCATCTGTATGCCTATCTGTCCTTAGTACTTACCTTGCCTACTCATTCCCAAGAGTACAAAGTGCACAGTGGTCTAGTGTGGGAAGAATTATCTCTGTTGTTAGCATTTCTAACGATAAGAAATTTCATTTCTCTACAGAACTATAAAACTATAATACAAAAATTCTTTTTGAATCTCTAATAACTAAATTACAAACGGAAATACGTTATATTATTTAACTCAATTGGTTATACATTTGGTTATATATTTCTTTCTTTCTCAGTTTGTTAAATATTCAAAGTTTATTTCTTTCTCACTCTCTCAAACATGCTAAGTAACTTTCTCTGTTAGTGTTTCAAATATTCTAAATTTCATTCTTTTTTAGTTTCTAAAATATTCTAAGTTAGTTAAAATATTCCAAACTTCTTTCTTTCCCGAATTCCAAAATTATTGTAAATTTGCTTCTCTTTAATTTCTCAAGTATTTTAAATTTCTTTGCCATTTTCAACTTCGATTTAAAGCACTTTTCCTTTACTTTTATTAAGTGCTCCTTGCATATTTCATTTGTGTATAATTTCCTTTAAATATTGTTTGCGTATTTTTCACCAACAGAGATTTATTTTGCCTCTCCATCTCTCTGTCTGCTTTCGCATTTCTCATTTATTGTACTTGCTGAATGGGTCTACCTATTTGCAGTTGCTTTCTTTCTTTGTTCAATTTTAACTTTAGTGAATGAAATGCATTTTACAATTACTATGATCAACTCTCCTTTTGTTGTCGGTTCTTTTATTTATTTCGTTTTATTTTTTTTTTACTCTATCACTCTCCTGCTGCCTTTTAACAGCGCCAATATGCTGCTTGTTTCTCTGTTCCGACTGTCACATTGTCCACTTTGCTGGAGACTTGCACAGCTGTCAGTTGAGTTCCATTTCTCTCTGGATCCCCCTCTCTTTCTCCCGCTTTCTCTCCCCCGCTTAACACCTGGCAGTTTCGTGCTAAGTGAAATGTTTCAATGTCTTGGTTTATGTATTTTACAATGAGGTCGTCAGCGGCTCCTCCATTACTCGTGCCGTCTGCATCGCACCCAATGCAGTCTCCTTCTGCTGCTGCTGCTTCTTCTTCTTCGTGTCTCTTCTCTGACGGTACCTTTCACTGCTACTACCTCTGCTGCTTGAGCTGCTGCCTGTCGCATTTCGTTTGGACTGATTTAAATGTGTCATAACGACGACGAGGACGCCCGCAGCTCACCTGGCAGAACCATTGAAATTTCTGCACTTGCCTTGTGCAATTTTTTATTTACTCTTGGGGAAGGTGAAGGGAAGGGAAGGGTATGGAATGGGCGAGGCGTTGCCTCGGGGCTTGCAACACTTACCCAGCGTAATTGCCTTCCGTGACGAACTGTCATAAATGCATTCGGCAATGAGTCTATCGCCGGGCATGGAATGCACCGACTGTGGCAGACGTCGAAAGTCCTGATAGGCCACATCTATATTGCTGTCGTGTGCAATTGGCGAAAGCTCCTCGGTTTGTCGTATCTGCAAAGTTAGTTTGCTCATTAGCATTGGCTTTCAATTCCCCAATTGCGACCCGCCTGCCTGCCTGCCTTCCTGCTGTGTATGCAAATACAAGGCAAGCCAAGCCAAGGCAGGGCAGGGCAGCTCCTCCTCCTTTGCCCCTCTGCTTACCTGACGCAGTTTAACCTCCTTGCCGATTTGATGTGTGCGCATCATGACCGCAAAAATGTTGATGCCCTGCGCGGGGAAGGCATACCCGGTGCAGTCCTCAATGCATTGGCCCTCGGATATCACGCGCTTCTGTCCCGGCGGTATAATGTGGCGCCAGTTGGGATCCATACCTGCAAGCGAGAAAGAGAACGTGAGTGAGTAAGAGAAAGAGAGAGTAAGCGAGAATGAGCGCGCTTGGAGAATGCTTTTAATTAACGCTTTCGAGTGGTGCGAACTGAGCTTCATCAAAACCTCCCACACACACATACACCCACACACTGGCACACACAATCACCTAGCCACGCCCCCGCGCCGCCCTTGTGCCTTTGTTCCATCTCTGCACGACACTCTGCACTCGCTTTGGCGCTTTGAACGTTGATTTTTTAATTCGATTTGGTGTAAAACGTGTAATTACATTTTAATTGCTGCTTTTGATGTTTGTTAACAACTTTGATGCTGCTGCTGCAGCTGCTAACGTAGACAAAAACCGCCAAAATACCAGACAGACAGAAGAGAGGCGACAGAAGACTCGTCTCCCATCTGCAGCTCAATTAGAATCTCTCTTTGTCCATTAACATCTTTTTTCGGCAATTGAATTATGTGTTGCCCCTAAACGAATTTGGCTTCAATTAGTTAAATGTTCTGGAATATTGCTCATATGAAAGGCGCTTCCTTCCACACACATCACACCCTGCCCCGACTCCTTTTCCCCCTTATGCCTCATGCAATTAGGGCCGCGTGTCGCCTGCCATGTTGTAAAATATTTGAAATTCATGTGCTACATAAGGCACTTGTTTTCTTTTATTTCTTTTTTCTTACCACTGTTTGGCATTTCAATTGTTGTGCGTGGGTGTCGCGGGGGGGTTGGCAGGAGTATGCCAATCAAAATACTCGCGGAAAATGCTTGGCATTGCTGGGGAAATACCCCTTTTCTCCACCGTCCATGCTCAGCTGGCAATTGATTTTTATTGTAAATCCGTTAGGGTTCTTTGCTTTTCTGCAGTTGCTGTTGTTTTTTCCAGAAAGCCTTTTTACGTTGAAAAGAATTGCACGTGCGTGTGTGTGGGTGTGTGTGTATTTATAGCTTAGTCATGCTCGGTTAGCAACATGTGTAGGAAACATTGCGAATGACACAGAGTTGATTGCATTGCTATAATACCTAGGGTAGTGCAGGTGCAGGTGTAGTGGTGTGCGTGGAATGCAATTTAAATGGAATAAAAGTGATTTCTCCTTTGTAAGTGAGAAATCGATGCTAACTTCGGAGAAACCTTCTGGAGAATTATTTTATACATATGTATTTATCATACTTTAATATTAATTTGTTTGGATTATTATAAATTTAATTTCTTATTTAACGCGCTTGCACTTTGGCGTCTAAGCTTCGATTACTTATAATCAACTGATTTGTATCGACCTACCGCCACATTTCGATAAGTCATTGATCAAGTCTACCAATAAGTGTTGAGCAGTTAACGAATATCGCTTACAAACGAGTGAACTACAAATATCGATTATAAATAGCTATCGTATTTATAATAAACAAATTAAATCAATTAAGTAAATCTCTTATAAAAAAATTCAAATAATCTGCAGAAAATATAATTAATAGATACAGCGAAATCTTTTTCATTAGCAAAAGGTTTATAACAGTTTCAACAAAGTTTCGCTACAGATTTCTGCATCATAAAAATAAATTAAATTGATGCGTCCAAATAAATCATAAGCAGTTTAATCGATTATTCGATAGACATGCTAAATAAATTGCAAATCAAATTAAAACGTTTCTAAATTGCAAAACCAAAAGACTCATTGTCAACAATCTGATGATGTCAATTGTCGACAAATATGGCGAATTCTGCACTCTCATGACATCGGCATCGGAGCTAAGCTCATTAAAACATCAGTATCACGAGAACATCAATCACAAATTGGTTTTAATGTTTATTATAGATATTCTTCTGTTGGCCCAGTTAAAATTGTGTTAGGCATTAGGCCAACCAAAGCGGCATTTACAAATTGGCCCAGATGTGTCGTTGGCGATTTTTGGTTTCAGTCAAATGTGATTTCGTTGAAAATTGGCTAAAAGCGTAATACGAGATAGAGCTCTAGTCTCTGCTCTTTGCACTCTGCTCTCTGTGTTCTACTCCCTTTCTCTCTGTTTCTGTGTCCAAAAATGCTAATCAAATTGGAAAAATGCACCCAAAAACAAAATTGAAATTGAATTTTTGCTACAGCTGCGCGCGCGTTTGACACAAATTGCCATTTAAAATAATTAGAAAAGTTGCCGCCATTTTTGATACAGTCACCAATTTGCATTGCCCGTGACATACACGGGTGTGTGTGTGCGAGTGTGTGCCCGAGCGTGTGTGGCAACAATCGCGTTGCTGCTGTCAACGTGGCGTGTGGCAAATGCAATGCCAACTTCGAAGCCAATTGCCAATTGCCAAAATGTAACCCACTCCCTCAGCCCCCTTCTCGCTCTTTCCACTTGCCACGCCCCCTCGCCCCTAGTATACCTTGCATGCTGTATGCAAGCGTTAAATATCGATTTGCAAAATATGCAGTTATGAATTGTGTGCTCTGTTTCACAGTGTCGACTGGGCAAATCAAATAGAAATAGAGCTGCTATATCCAAAGAGCTGCCAGGTCCTGCCCCGCACCCGACTTCTCATCCCCTCTTCATTGCCACTCTTCTTGCCCCAAACTTGCCACAATCCCTAAATCAACTCCCACTCGTTGCGTCGCTTTGGCCAATATTGAATTTGATTTAATGAATGGAAATTGGCAAAAAGCATTGCGAGAGAGATGGACACAGAAAGATAGATGATGTAGGAGAGAGAGAGGAAGAGAGAAGAGGGGGACTTTGAGGGGTTAGTGTAGAGGGGTTAGTGTTATTTATGTACGATAGTGTTATTGAAATCTCTTTCCCTCTTTAATTTGCGCAAAGCTCTTTGCAAGCGATCGAATTATGAGCTGAGAAGACTCAATTAAATTCTTAATTCGTCTCAACAATATATAATTGATATATATAATAAAAAACAATGCTGTATATTTTCTATAACCATTCTTTATGTAGTCTATAAACACGAAATTCGGTTGAAATTGTATTTGGGAATCGCAGATAACAAAAAGTTTTTGCGCTTTAATTTGGCAAAGTTTTATGAACGCGCATGAATTGTAATTCGGAATTAAATTGATGATTTTGCCCACTGAACGCGCATTGGCAATATTTGCCAGATACTTTTTGCAGCACTCTGTCCCACTCTCTTTCCCTCTTCCCCCTTCCTCCTGCATGTTGATTGATTTCATTGAATGACATTTTATAAAATGACCAACAAAAGATAAACGCAACGCGGCTGTTTCAAAGTTTTAAAGCCAACATCGCATAGTTAAAATTCGTGCTCGTAATTGAAAATTGATATCAGCAACAACAGCAACGAGAACATGATGATGATGATAATGTTGATGATGATGACAATCATTGGCAATGATGATGACAAAAGCCCGATGTGCCCAAAATCAAGTGCGTTCGTTGGCAGAGTGCTATGAAAATTAATAGAAATAATATTCAAGGCAAATATGCAATGCAAATTTGTATAAAATGTTTGAAACGACAAAAAGTTTGTATAGATACCTCGCTGCCCGCCCCCTTCCCCTTAAACACACAGGTTGTTTCGCGGCCAGCAACCAATTCATTTGTTACGAGTATACAAAAATGTGGCAGCAATTTTAACTTTTAAATAGGATTGGCATATTTAAAGACACGTTGGTAATGCGATACTTTTGTGGCACAAAACAGCATTCAGATTAAATTGGCGTTTTAAAGGGACACTTTAGGAATACGTGTATATTATATATAGTATATATACGTAGAATAAAGACCTTAATTTCTGAGTTCAGGCATAGAAATGTGTAAAAGTCTTTACACTCCTTGAAAATTAATCAATAAAATAATGTATAATATGCAAATAATCTGCAAGAATTGTGTTTGTTTATTCTAGAGTATTTTTATTTATATTTATATTGACACATATATTATAGAGTATTCCCTTATATATTTAATTAAATTTTCATCCCTTTTAATTTTTAATTGTTTATAATATCGAATCAATTCAATGCACCATCTCTAACAATTAACACGACTTCCATTTCAAGCACACGTTATCGAACTACTACTTCGTGTGTTATCGTTTATCGTGCGCCTCCACAGCAACAGCAAAATCAATAAGTTAAATCCGCAGAAGTTAAAAAACGTTTTGCCAGCATTTCGTGTACATTTCATTTCTCTTCTCTAGCTTACTTGAGGCAAATAAATGCCAACATTTCGATAAGTCGTGAGCTGTTCCATTATAAATCCTATTGGGCTTAACAAGCAACCCCCAACTACACCCCCCCTTGGCTGCCTTTCCAGTATCCAATCACCCATCCTGCAATCTCCAAGGTGCCATAAAAAATCGCCAAGCCGCAGCAACATTAATCAAAGCGACGCGACGCGACGCGATGCGGGGCTGCATGCGCGATGGAGCCGCGCTGTATCAATAACCAATTAAATTGAAATTAAATTTTGCCACACAGACGAGAGAGAGACGCACCCAGAGGAGGCAAACACACAGACAGGAGGGGGACAGGGGGAGAAGAGTCGCACAGGAAGCGTAGCAATTTCGCAGCTACTTACGCGTGTGGCTCGAACAGCTTTGCCATATCCTCCGTCGCAGAGGGGAAACCGAACGTAATTCAATTTATAAAATGTAGCAAACATTTATTTTATTTTTGATTTCGTTTTCCTTTTTAATTATATACACAGATATATATATATATATATATAGATCTGTTTGTAGGCGCATATTCCTTATATTTATTGACTGTGGTACGCGTTAAATTTCAATTAAATATTTCAATAGCCGAAGAAGAAAGGGAGCACGGGAAGAGGGAGGTAGGTGCCGCATTGCATGACGAAAAATAAAATAAAATTTCATTTTCATTTCTTTATTTTGTTTTTGCCCCGCTTAGAAACTGCACTGTGGTATCAGAATGTATTAATCTACTTTTGCTACTACTCCGGAAGTTTCGGCAACACCTACTCAAAAAGCATCGACGAAAACGTGTGGCCAACAGGGAGGGGGGAGCGAGGGGAGGGTCGTGGCCTGATACCTTCTTCCTGTATGGCTTATTCTCTTACTTCCTACCCCCACCGGGCAAGCTGTGTATGTGTGTTTGTGTTTGTGCCGGCCATGTCTCTGTGCGGTTGTAACAAAGTTATATTGGTTTGCGTGACTATGAACAAAAGTAAAATAACAATTACAACAACAACAGCAACAACGACAACACAGCGGCCACAACTCCCCTTGCCCCCCCCCCCCACATGGCACGTTCCTGGCCTGGCCACAAGCAAACACAAAAACCAAAACGAAGCAACCGAAAGCCGAACAGAAACAGCAACAATAAGAAATAGACAGAGAGGGGCTAGGAATAGATGTAGAGCAGGAGGAGTAGGGTCAACAAAAAACAACGAAAAGGGAATGAGAACAAAAAATAGAAAACAAATTGTAAAGTGAAATTAGTATTTTAGTTATCCTGTGCACGGTACATGCACCACGGAGGGAAACTTGAAAATTTGTTGAGCGCTCTGCGTAGGCAGGTGGCTCCTGGCTGGTGCCGGAAAGTATGCTACAAAAGCGATTAAGCTGGCAAGCACACGAACACCGACTGCATGGGTTGCCTAATGAGTTTCTGATTTATAGATAAAGGTAGAGATTGTATCGTTATGAGGAGCAATAAAAACAAGCTGTGCAATTGAGCAAAAAGTGGAGTATGATACACTTGGGTAAATATTAATAATATTTAATTTATTAAATAATTCATCTTTATTATAAAAGAGAGAACACAGAGGAATTTAAATTAATTTTAATTGAATTTTAATATATCAGAAATTTAAACTCTTTAGTTCCTGCTTTCCAACAAATACATTGAATAAATATTCTATTTCTTTATAATTGAAGTTTTTTCAACATTACTTCTCTCGCTATTATTATTAAAATAGAAATTACTTCCTGTATATCAAATAGAAACCTCTTAACGTCCCCCTTTTCCATTTATACCTTGCACACTCCAATATTTCTTTATAATTACACTTTTTATCCAACTCACATTCACAAATTCACTTTGCACCCTCGCTGGTGTAAACTCAATTGAATTTTGCCGCATTTGACGCATTCCCCCACTTCTCTACTTCCCTCCCCCTCTGCCAACTGAATTATTAAAATGAAAATTGAATACTATCGAACTAGTGCGAGAGCTTTCGTTGGTCATGCAATGAGTTTCCATTAGTAATTTATTAATTTGCTGCATGCGTGCATCGCTTTACCATTTCATAATTAAAAATTGATGGCTACAAAAAATCGCTTAATAAATTGTCCTGCCTCAAACAGGGAGGAGGAGCAGGAGGTGGGGGAAGGTAGCGAGTAAAGCGACGCACTTGATAAGCAATTAAATATATATAAATTTCTATTGTATGGCACAGTACAATATAGTCTGGGAGCATAGACAATGTGTGTGTGGAGGCTTTGTTTGGTTCTGTTTCAACTGCTCCGCCAGGACACACCTTTACCCAGAGCACACACACACACACACACACACAGGGAGAGAGGGAGAGCAAACTCATAAGCTTTTGTTTTACTAGCCACCAATGCGGCTGTGCTGCCATCAGTTCTTGTTGTTGTTCTTGTTGCTCCCAATGTCGTTTTGGGTCTCGGCAATCTCATAAATTGCATGACATGAGTTGCATATATAGAAGCACTGCATAAAGCACACACACACACGGACACTGCACAGCTGCAGTCAGTTGGACATGTGTGCGTAACGTACATTTATCTACATCTATGTTCTATACTCGTATATATGTATGTATATGTATGGTAGATGTACTTACCGATTGACAATATGCCAGCGTCATTTGGTCGCAGCACGTGCGTAAAGTAGATTTTCAAACCGGAATTATCCGCCATTTGTCTGGCATGCAATTGGGCAAAGTCCGGCTTCAAATTGTTGTAATGGGTCTCCATTAAATAATATTTCGCCTGTCGCGACTCGATCGGGTAGCCGGCCTCGTGTGGATACGTAAAGCCCTACACACACACACGGAGAGAAAGAGAGACACACAAGAGAGAGAGAAGAAATTAAACAAAAGCCTTCGAAAACCCAAACAGAAAACAGAGGAAAAAACCTTCCGAGTGCTGTTTGTATTTTACATGCATGTGTATATGTATGTATGTATGTATATATAGTATATATGGTTGGCGAATGGAGGACGGAAGTTGATGCCATGGTCATGTGCAATTTAAATGCACAGCAGCAACAGCAGCAGCGGCAGCGGAGGCAACGAAGGCAACGAAGGCAAACCGTCGCCATTCAATTGCATTGCTGCAGTGTATAGCGCCCCCTGGCGGCCAGAAGTGGTACTGCATGGCACTGCATTATGGCGCTCCTGTGATGAAATTATGAAAAGCATGGCAAAAAGGGGCAGAAGGCCAAGCCATTGCTCTATTGAGATGCCCCTTGGAGCTAAAGGGTGTGCAGGAGCTGCAGATACCATGCGGGTAGAAAGGCTCTATGGGGTATTAAGATATTTGAAGAGAAATGGAAATGGAACTATTTGAAAGCTATGTTTATAGAGAGTATTGTTGGAGGAACTGTAGAAGACTGAGTTGTGAATTGAGGGGAATTAATTGAAGAAGTTCTGGATTAATGAATTCTCGATTTATACTTTATTTGTATAAAAGATCTATAAGAGACTAAGTCAAATTATACTTTATATATATAAAGTACTACCAAAACATCTCCACAGAACTTTAAAAATTAAAATTGAAGAAGATTTAGATAGAGGAATTCCCAATTTATTTTTTTTGTACAAGATCTATAAGAGACTAAGTAAAATTATACTTTATATATAAAGATATTGTATAAGATCTGTACAGTATTTTGCTTTCAATCGCAGGAAATAACTGTAATAAGTTCCTTGATCAATTTTTGATCTGTTTGTATATATTTCTTTAAAATCTCTTAGAATTTTGCTTTAAGCATGAAGAATTCTTGTAGAATCTGTAGAAGAGTAAGTATTGAATGCAAGGGAATAAATTGGAGAATTTTCAGTTTCATATTTAAGATGTTCATATAAATATTTCCTATGGAGATATTTAGTCTCTAATATTAAAGGAATGAATGGATAGTTAGATCTCTTTTATATAAGAAACATTCCTTTATTTCTTTCGAATCACCTTATGCCATTTGTATATACCGCTGCCAGGGTATTTCAATTTTCGTGCTCAGAGCCATCGCTTACTTATATTTTGTGTTGAAAGGAAGCATTTGCGAAGGTTAAATTAATATTGCATGGTTATGGTTCTGATGCTGATAGGAAATGGGAAATGGGGAAGGGGGCAGGTTGGGGACGTTATTTTTTGGAGGAAATGGTTTGGGGGGTTGCGGATGAGTTCAAGTTGAGTCGAGTGGAGTTGAGTTCAGTTCAGGTTCAGAATCTGATGCTTACCTCGCTGCCCCGCGACCAGGAGGCAACAATGGCATTGCATGCCAACGGTATGGAGCGGGCGCCCATGCAGTGTCTGCCCTGTTCGCGTGCCAGCTCCTCCAGTTCCGAGTGCGAGCCCTGGCACTCGTGCAGCGTTATGTGCTGCAAGTAGTGCACGCTGGACGATGAATCATAAATCGGCTCGTACTGTCGGGCCCCATGAAAAGAATATGAACACAGGCCAGAGACAACGAGAGACCGAGAGAGAGAAAGGGAGAGAGCGTGCATGGAAGAGACAAAGATAAATAAATTTTTAATATTTCAATTTGGTTATGCCGAGGCCAAGGAGCAGCAGCAGCAGCGTCATCCGCGCCAGACAGACACAATGACAACGCCGGCGCACCCTGTGCACTTGGCCTCAATTATGCATTTTATTTAAGTAATAACATTTAGCTGCAGGAGTGGGAGTGGGAACGGGAGCTCTGCTTACCCGAATGAGATGATGCTTGCGATTGATATCCTCCAGTTTGAACATCTTGCACCAGAAAAGCGGTGTATCGCCGCCAGGCAGCTCAACATCCTCGTTACGCAGCTCCAGCACACGGACGCGCTCATCGTGCGGCGACGGCAGCTGCAGCTGGGCCCGTTGCATCAGCACCATGGGGCGATAGGGACGAAAGGCTCGCGCCGGATCGGGCAGAGTGCCGGGACGCACTGAGCCGTGTGGGGGATCCTGTGCGTGATACATGTACAGCAAGCGCATCGTGTCGTTCTGAAAGAGAAGCAAAAAAACAGACGAGGATAATGGAGAGAGAGTTGAAAAATGTGTAAAAAATTAGTTGCCAAAGGTGTGTGTGCCTGTGTGGGTGCACAAAATGGCGTTATAATGGCGTTGCCAGCAAACAGGCAACAGCACAATGTGCAATAAAAACAACAACAATGCAGCAACATCAACATCGGCAACAGCAACAGCAATGGCAACGGCAGCCAACGAACCAAGCAACCGCTTGCCCATCCGCCCAACAACAGCAATAATGTCGCTGCTGACGTGAACACGGATGGACTGTCTGCAACTGGGGGCTATGCGGAAGGGGTAAAGGGGTGTTGGCGACTGCCCAGCTAAATTAAGTAAAAAAGAGCGCTGCGCACGAGCTGAGCAGCGGAAGGAAACGGAAGTCGCCTTGCGGCCATTGGGCAACGGGACAAGGGGACAACGGGAAGAGGAGACAAGGGGAAGACGGGAAGACGGCACAACAGTGGGGCAGGTGTTATTGTTTGGTCAGCTGCAGTTCGAGTTGTTGCTTGAAGTTTCGTGTGTGCATTGTGTATACTCGTATGCTTGCTTCATGTTTCATGTTCTCAGGACTCTTTCTCAGCAGTTGCCACTGCGCTTGAGGGCGTGCCAGACAAGTTGGCCTGCGACAAGCGACGTTGCCACAATTCAATGGGCGGATTAATTAACAGTGCACAAGTGTTGACAAAGCCAGCAAAGTCTAAGCAATGTTGCAGTTTTCTGATTGAGAAGGTATGGAAATAAGGAGGTGAAACAGTGGAGCAACTGTTTGAAATATCATGTAAATTTTCCTAGATAATGTAAATAATTTATGTAGTTTTCATCAAATTAAACTTATTTTGATACTTCTTTGCTTGCTTGTATCTAAATTTAACTGTTTACAAGTCCTGCTCATTTCTATTTAATAAATACAGACAACGTTGCCAATTTTCAGCTTTTCTAAATGAGATTTTAATTTGTTTAAATATAATTTAAATAATCTTTGTAGTTCTAATCAAATTTAACTTAAATTTGCTTATTTGTTTTTAATTGATTTGACTGTCTTACATTTGTATTTATTAAATTAAAAAATTCATATGCAACGTTGCCAATTTTCTGCTTCTAAGAACATAATTAAATAAGTTCTAATCAAATCATACTAGATTTTTCAAGATCTTTTCCTGTAACTCTAAAGTTTTGAATTGCCTTACAAGTTCAGCACATTCATATCCAATCTATTCTCACACTGTTGCCAATTTTCACCCATTTAAATTTCTAAATATAATTTAAATAACTTATGCAGTTCTAAACAAATCAAACTAAAGCTCCTAAATCTTTATTTATTTATCTTAAACTTAAACTGTCTTAAAAGCTCTGCTCATTTCGCCGCCTCCTCTTTGCTATCTGTGTCCAATCAAACCGCGCAGCGTTGCCAATTTTCAGTTGCATTGCCTAATTCCTCTCGTAAATTGCTTGTTAAATATGCAGTGTGTGCAGTCTAGCGCCAGTAACAGTAAGACAAACTTGAGCCAACTTAATGGAAATTCACTTAACTTAATTGCTTGACCTTTTAAATGCATTAGGCGACGTTGCCAAACTTCGCCACAAATTACAGCAATTCCTTGCTCGACACATTCACGCAAAACTTGCAGTACGCCCCCACGTAATTTTTCATTGGCTTAACCAAGCAACGAGGATAACAGTCAAGGACTCGTGGCATCTTGGCTTCAATTTACACAACTATGGACGGTTTTTTTTTGCTGTTGCTGTCTTTGTAGGAAGAGGGAGGGGATAGGGGACGTGGTGCAGTCTGTTGGGGCCATTTCTTTTGTATTATGCATGTGGTTTGTATGTATTTTTCATTTGCCACGTAGTTTTAATTGGTAAACCCAAATTAAAGCTTTCATTAAAGAATCACAACACGACGGACGACGCGTCGAGTAAAATGTGCCCGACGGCGGCAAGTGGCAGCAGCGGCTGCCGCACTCTGCACCTTGCCTCCCTCTCTCTCCTCTCTGTCTCCTCTCTCTCCTTTCTCTCATTTGCTCTTCACTCTGTTTGTACTTGACTCGTACGCCTCGGGGGCTTTTGGAAGCCAACAGTCAGCTGTCATTGTGTGCATGTCATGTGCACGTGTGTGTGTGTGTGAGTGACACAACAACAACAATAACAACAACAGCAGCTAGCACACATGGGGGCAAGACAGAGAGAGAGAGAGAGGGGGAGAGATGCGCACAGTGGAGAAGATTGTGGTACAGAAGGGGGAGAAGTTTGTTAAAAAAAATCTGCAACCCGGTCAGGGCATCCATTTGAATTCATTGTGGCAAAGTGCCCATTGTAGCTGTTAAGTGGAACTGTAGAGCACCATGTTCGACAATTGACGGCCAGGGCAGCCAGGGCCATGCCCAGGACAACGACTACAACTGCAGCAGCGGCGACGAGTCCTTGTCTACTTGTTCATTTTGCCAGCAACGAGGAGACAATACTTTAATTAACAATTCCCTTCCCTGGGCTACCCCCCGCCAGCTACCTCACTTCCTTCTCCTTGTGCCATCGGGCCGCAGAACCCTTCCGGCTATGCCGCCCCCGCACTGTAGGCAAGTCTGGAAAAAAACCTGTACAAATGAGTCGGTTGCCCGCTGTCCTGGCAAACACTGCGGGCGGTAGCGGCAAACGCTGGCTAACCGGCCGCCAATCGGTTGCCAGCCAGCCATCCAGCAGGCTCTACTCCAACAGCACAACAGGAGTTTTGGGAGAGGGAGAAGGAGAGGGAGGTGAAGTTTTAAAACATTTGCCGTGCGACAGGCGCAGCACAAAAGTCATTAACGTGGCTACGGCACTGCTGGACATGGCCCAGTTGTAAAAACATGACCACTGTGAAAAAACTCAACAGTCATTCAGGATCAGAAAAAAAAGAGAGCGAGTAATACATATGGAACAATATGAAGTCGACTGTGTAATGCACTGCTCAAAATAGAGTTTGTAGATGGGAGATAGGAGATAGTGTACAAAATGTTCTTTATGAGTTTTTTGTATAGAAAGTAAAAGGAAAATAGCAAGGAATTGAAGGCAGAAGAACTTGAATTTAATGCAAATAATAATAACATAGTAAACTTCGAAAGATAAATTATAATAGATATAAATTCAATAAAATTAAATTTATTTAAAGTAATTTGGACCAGCCAATATTTTATTAATTTATAAATCAAAACAAATATTATTTTGAAATTCCTAGTTTAAAGTTGTTAGATTGTGAACTATACAAAAAATTAATTTTATAGAATTCACTCAAATTTAAGCTTCAATTTTTTTATGTTATGATATTAACAATAATTCTAAAATTTATTAAGAAAGATCATATTGATCTTGAGCAATCAGAACTATTATCAACATAAATTTAAAAAAATTCAATTGACTTAAAACCAGAAATTCTTTTATTACAATTTTAATTTATGCATTAACAGCACTTCAAGGTAGTTTTTTTCTTAGCCTCCCAGCAATATCATTTTATCTATATATCTTTATATAACTTTGCCTTAAAATCATTATAATATGTAGAATTTTTATTATCATATCATATATTCCCCACAAAATCACCCTCATAGTCAGCAGTCTTAACTTACAGCTGCAGGGTATCAGGCCACGTAGAGACAAAAGTGTGAAAAGGCCTGCGACAAACTATGCACACGCACGTAGAACACAACAGCAGCGGCAACAACAACAGCAACAAAAGTAGAGACAACAACAGCAGCAGCGACAACAACAAAAGTAGCAACAAAAGTAGCAGCGAAAATAGCAACAACAACAACTGTCAGAGAAAGGCAGCAAACTAAAATGAAATGAAAAGCTTCAACAAGGATTACAACCAAAAATTAATGAAAGCAAACTGGCTGCGGTCATTTGGCGTGTGGTCAACGCTCGGCCAGGGACTTAATTGCCAAAGACGATGGACAAAGGTCTTTGCCTGCATGTGTGTGTGTGTGTACAGCACTACAGGTGTGCTGCACTTTGGTGACTCTTGGCTAATTGTAAAATGCGCCGGGTACAAGGACTCATTAGAGTCTTGGTTACGGCCCAAAAACCGTGCGAGGGTTGTTACTGATGTTGTTGCTGCTGCTGATGGTGTTGTTGTTGCTGCTGATGTTGTGTTAAGCTTGGTCTCTCTCAACGCTTGGCTTGGCACGGCAATTCGAAACGAAGTGCTCAGCTTAAGTGCACTCAAAGGTCGTTTAACCTTTTGTTCAACAAAAAGAAAAAAAAAGGATAAAAGCAAAAAAAAAACTTACTTTGGACATAGAAAGCCATCATCCCCACAGTTGTCACAGCCCCCGAACAATAGCTACTGAAAATTACAGTTGTTATTTTTGTTTTTGTGATCGAATCCAGACTAGAAATAAGAAAAATGCTTGCTCATCATCGGGCATTCCTCATTCCCCGCCTGACGGGGCGCGACAATTACAAGGAATGGAGTCGCAAGGTGGAGCTGCATATGCGAGTCAACAAACTGTGGCCCGCAGTGCTCTCGACACCGAAACCCGTGAGGAATACAGAACCCAATCAGGATGAATACATTTTGGTAGCCTCGCTCAAGAGAATCTACTTGCAGTGTACCGACGAGATGGTGAATATAAATAAATAATAGTAATAATAAATATTTATTATATATATTTCTATATCAATGTCATCTCTGCAGACTGCAAGAGTCAAACTATTCCTGTGTCAAGTTATTGATTCCACAATTCTGCCCTTGAATTGTGAGCAAATGAGCATACCCCTTTTGTGGATCACTTTGAGACGTGCTTATCATACCTTGAAGCCTGAGAAACCTTTAAACTCGAATTCCAAAAGAAGCTTGGATGTGAAAACAGTTAAGAAGAGTAAGAAAATCAAGCTATAGTGATTTCTGATTTGGTCTAGGGGCAGGAAAAAGATATATTAGTTGTTTTGCTTATCATTTTGTTGTGTTAAATTTTGCGTTAATTAAATTGAAAATTAATAAAGGAGTGTTTTGAATTAAGAAAGTAAATGATTTTTTATTATAGACATAAATTCAAGATGTTTTTGTGGGATATTTTTAAGTTTAATATCGATTGAATGAAGTTTTATGTTTTTTTTAAATAAATTAAATAAATTCGGTATTTGTAAGATATCGAGAGGAGGTAATACTGATAAGTAAAGAGGAGAAGCATGTGGAGAGTCTAGAGGAAGATCGTACGAGTAAGGCACATCGAGTAAAGTGCCCTAAAGTTGTATTTTTATTTTAATTGAATAAGCTACGAAAATATGAACTATACACTGTAGTAGGCTGGTAGAGGGTCACACTGATATATCAATGCTTATATAACACGAAGACTATGTTAAACCTATGTAAACTAACATTAAGAAGGAGAGTATGATAGCGGTTCTCTCTGTGTCGAATAAAGAGAAAGTATTGAACCGCCGTGTGTAAAATAATCAAGCTTCCACACCACTAATGAAACAATAATTTTATATGAACACTTATTAAACACAACATAAATATACTAAATAAAGAGTTTTGTTTCTGAACACGAAATAGTTTGCGATTTTAAGCCTTCTTTTCAGTCTTTTTGGATGTTAGGTAAAGCGCCGTCCTGAGCAATGAGCGAATGAAGTTTGCTTAACTCCTCATCGTTGCGGACTGCCGATTCCAGATGACGTAGGGTAATCCTAGTTTTCTTGTTATCACGAACCGACTTTCCAGCCAATTCCAATACTTCAGCAACCAAGTATTCCATAACAGCAGTCAAATACACAGGAGCACCGGCACTGACACGCTCGGCATAATTTTCTTCGAGAAGTAAACAGTGAATACGACTAACGGGGAAATGCAGACCAGAGCGGTTAATACGGGGCTTTGGCTTGCCCTTCACTTTTCGGCCTTTACCACGTCCAGACATTTTTCTTTTTTTTCACAATATTATATCACAATATTTCACACACAGAGATTGAATGAGAATGAATAAATCGTATACCGATTTTAAGTTAGCAATGAATGAACCGATAACTTGCCTACTTAGTGAAACATATTTAAGTATATTCAAGTCCGTTTTTTATTTCTGCTTTAAATGCAGAAATCGAGTCTACATTTTTGATCTCGAGTTAGCTAAATATACAAAATATATACCAAATATACTAAATAAATAAATAAAATTTATTTCAATTTATAAAATCAATTACTTAAGAATCTTCTTCATACCAGCAAAGGTTTAACTAGATCTACATTTGTTATCTTTGTTTATACACACTCTTTAGCTGCAGCCCCAACACACACACACACACACACACACACACTTACTCTAATCCTGGTCACTAGCTCCCTACTGCTCCTCCCCCTCCTTCCATCCTAGACAAACACACGCTCTTTCACACACCTGATGTGCCTGGCAAACTTTACAGCCCATTACAGCTAGTTGTTGTTGCTGCTGTTGTTGCTGCTGCTGGTGTTGCATTGTTATTGCTGCATTGCTGGCTCTTTTGCGTCTGTTGAGTTGAGTTTTACGTTACAGTTGTTGCTCTTATTGTTGTTGCAGTTGCAGTTGTTGTTGCTACTATGTTTTGTTGGCACTTGCGTTTTGCCATCTCAACGCGTTTTAATAATGGTCCAATTGTCCCAAAAGCGAAGCGAAACGAAACGAAACGAACTGTGCTGCTAATGGCTAATGGTCAAGTGGTCAAGTTGAACCGTGTCCCGGACAAGCTGCCCTGGCCAGGTCCGTGTCCAGGGCCTTGGCTTGGCTTGGCTTGGCTTGGCTTGCCTTGGCCGGGGGCCACAGAAAACTTCGTCTTTGCCAGCTTGTTTAATGTGCACGTAATTGAAATGCATTTACAATTGAATTATAAATAGAACAAAATACACACACGAACACATACACAGACACACCAACACACACACACATACAACAGCTCACAGACACATACACTCACAGTACAGTTGTGTGACTGCTCTCCCCTTGCACACAATATAAGCAACGAGAGTCGCTTTGTTAAACTTTCAGCAGCAGCAGCTGAGCTTGCAACAAGCGGCATGCAGCATGCGGCATGCGGCATCTGGCAACTGGCAACTGGAAGCGGCTCTTAGCAGCAAAGTTGCAATCAAATCAACCGTTCCCCAGAAGCATTTCAAGAGGTGTCTTTCTCTGGCTCCCAGCAGCGGCGGCAGCAGCAGCAGCAGCAGCAGCAGGTTGCCATGGTCACGTCGGCTATTTCAATGTGCTCTGTGTGTGCCTGTGTGTGTGTGGGCACGTGTTAGTGTCTGTGTCTGTGTGTGTGTGTGTTGCCTTGACTCGTATTCCTCGGTGAGAGCATTGCCAATTCAATCATCAATGGGTTTTTCGTGCGCTGCCTGCAACCTGTCTCTCTCTCTCTGGGTGTGTGTGTGTGTGTGTGTGTGCTGTGGCCTGCAACTTTCTGACAGCTGATTTCAATAACTAATATGCAAAGTGCTAGATCGAAAATGCCACGCCCCCCCTTCCCTTCTGCACCTGCACATCCCCCTCGTGTTTATTCTCCTCCGTTTTTGTTGTGCTCTAATTGCCGTGTCAGTTGCTCTGATTGCCAGCCGCAGCACTGGAGTCAGCTGCAGACCGAGTCGGCTGTCAGCCAATGCTGACAGGCTCTTCATTTGCCAACAGCTGTGTGTGTGTGTGCCTAGGTGTGTGTGTGTGTGTGTGTGTTCCATGCCTGACTTAATTATCTTTCTGTGCTTTCACTCTCAAGTGGCTTAATCATTTTTGTTGCATTTAGTTGAGTCATTTCAGCTAATCCACCTCGTATTCTATCCCCTCTGCTGCCTCCTCTTCTCCCTTTTCATCTACCTCTTCTTCTTCCTTTTCTTGTCCAACTTGCAATTGACATTAATTACATTTATTTATTTATAGCCAGTGCAGCTTTTGTTGCTGCTGCAATTTCATTTGAAATTAAACTAATTAGATTTTGCAAAGACTCTCGCCAGGTGTGCCTAATATTTCTATTTGTTGAAGCTGTCAAAATTGTGTTCATTTAAGCAAATTATAAGATCTGCAGAGGATGAACAATGAGTGAATTCTTGACAAAATTAAATATTTACCAGGCCAAAATTGAAAACTTGTTATAATCTCAACATATGTTGCTGCCGTGACGTCTTGACTGTTATTAATAACTCAAATTTGGGTGGCTTAAGTCATCAGAAGGAATATTGAGAGAAGTGAATATAGTAGCAGTTATATTAGTATAGCATATTAATAAAATAAAAATAATACTTTTTTGTATTGATATTGGGGAAAAAGAAGTTTAAAAATCATTTGAATTTTCTTGCAAAAATTCTTGAAATATTTTTTTACGAATTTTGGATAAATTCCTTTTATTTCTTTAACTATTTTTCTATTTATTTTTTTTAATAATATTTTTGTACAAAAGTATATTAAATTTCTGCTTAATTTACATTCTATTCATATCAATTTTAATGTTAATTTATATAGTTTATTTTCTTTCCACCATAAACCTTTTTCTCTTCTTCCACTTCTAGCTCTTTTTTCCCTGCCATCATTTCTTTCTTTGCTACCTCAAATTGCCCATCACAAATGGCAGCCATCAGCGTTTAAAAGCCTTTTTGGTATTTTTAGTATTTTTCTTTTGGCGGTATTTTCGCACACTGGCGGTTTGTTTTTGCAGCTTTGAGTGGTTTTGCTGTTGCTGCTGATGGCTTTGAAGTTCGAGAGCCCAAAGAAATATGCAACACAGAATGTATATTGCATGCTGCTTAAAAGCCTTTGCCACGCACACACACAGACATGCTCGAGCGTGCTCGCTTTCGCTCACATGGCCATTAACCCAGGCCAGGCCAGGCAGTTGGACTTAAGCCTTGTACACTCCCTAGTCGCCAGTCGCCAGTCGCAACGCAACCCAAACAAAAATGCGCATAATTCCCGCTAAAAGTTTGGAAATCTGGCAATCTCTGTTGCTCTCAGTCGCTCTATGTCTGTCCCTCTCTTCCCCTCTCTCCCTGTCTCTCTTTCTCTTTGGATACGAGACTAAACGTTTCGCCATCGTCGCGTTCTCATTCTCGTCATCGTATATTTGTCAAGCAAATGGAATAACCGTTGCAATTGCAACAACGTCAAAGCCAAACAAAAATGTTATTTGCCGCTTTGCCCAAAAATCAAGTACACAGCCAAACAACAACAGCAGCAACAACAAGCACAGTCAGAAACAGTCAAAAACAGCTAAAACCGGGCAAAACGGCGTTCAACAAACGGCGGCCAGACGCGTAGCCAGATGAACGCAGCGAGAAACGAGAACCCGAACCCGAAAAAGTGGTTGCTCTCCATGGATGCTGGCCATGAGTATCGGGTTGAGGCAACGAGGGGTGTGGGGGTTGGGGGGTGCTGGTGCAGGCAAAAAGGCTTGCCTAGTCGCTTTATTAAAGCTAAAACCTCCATTGTCCCTTTTTACACATGAGTTGTGAGTTGCGAGTTGCCAGTTGCAAGCTGCGAGCTGCCAGTTGCGAGTTGCCAGTTGCGCCACAGCAGGCGCCACTTGTATAAACCTGCAGAGATTCGCATGAGCTTGCACGGTAACCGGCAATAGAAATGGCCAGGGCTTTGAATACACTTTCCAGGTAGTTGGGTATGGTGAGTTGGCAGTGCATTTGGGGTAGATTGTTGGGAGGGGTATTAGAGGGAAAAGAAGAAGGTAGAGAACTTGAGTTATGAGAGTTTATATATTGTAATAAGTAATATATGCATAATGGTAAAAATTCTACTTTAAAATATATGTAGAAAAAGAGATTTAGAGCAAAAGAATTTATATGAAAAACAACAAGACAATCTAATATATTGTAGTAATGATAAAAATCAGTTCAAGGCATTAAGCACTTTCGCGGGGTTAAGGAGATATGCTCGAACAGTCCAAGAAAAATAATAAATTTCTTTAGAATAACTGAACTGAACAGGGAACTGTAATCTTTTAAGAGAATACAAGAGATATACAAAGAGATAAGCTCGACCAGTCCACGAAAAATTAATAGATTTCTTGGGAATAATTGAACTCAAGAGGGAACTAAAATCTACAACAGATAAACAAAGAGTTGAGCTTGGTTAGTCCAAGAAGAATTAAAGGTTTTCTTACAATAACTGGGCTTGACAGAGAAGGACATACAGTCCCAAGAGGAAGTGCAATTGAACCACTAAGTTGTAGTATATCTTCTCCACAACAAATATTTATTCAAGTATTTCTACTAATTATACAAAGTGTAGAAAATGTTATGTTTTTTCTTTAAAATTTATAGTTCATTTAAACAATTCTCTAAGCAACTGTAATCAATATAAGAAAAGTAATTTTTTATGTCTACAAGCCAAGTTACTGCTGTATCTGTTATATACACATATATACTAGGTTTCTATATTCCTTCCTTCTGTACTTTTCTTCAATCACTAACTTGGCTATTTATGTTTTTTTATTTTTTAAAAATTATATTCCTTTATCTTTCAATCACTAACATTGCTATTAATATTTCTTAAATTATTTTCCTTTATTCAGAGAATTCCCTAAAGTGCATCTACACGTCGACTCTATGCAGCTGTTGTAAGTTGCCTCTTGTTGCGCTTTATTTTGGGGCAGGCAGAGATTTTCGCGTTTCGCTCTCAAATTTGGCGCACTCTGTGTGTGCTGCTCCAGTTGCCGTTGCCTTTGCCGTTGCTTTTGCTGTTGCTGCTTTTGTTGTTGTTGTTAATGTCAGTGTGCATGTGTTTGTGTTGTTGTGGGCACTAGAAGTGCATGTGAAACGTGTGTTTGCCAAAAAAAGAAAGTTAGAGGAAGCTAAACGCAGCGAGAAACGTTTGTTTTAATGCCCTAAAGCGACAAATATTGAGTGAGGAGAGAGAGAGAGAGAACTGTGTGACGAAACAGGGGGGGGGGGAGAGGTAGAGAAGAGAGAGTGGGGAGTGCAGCAATACAAAGCGCGGTGCGGGATTTAACAGCCAAAGTAATGCAATGACAAACAAAGCAACCGACTGAGAGGCAGCCATGAGTCAAGAGCAGCAGCAGAGGGGCACAGAGAGAGAGAGAGGGGGGAGTGGAAGGTGGCAAGGGGGGAGGGGGTGCCTGTGTAAAAGGCACAGCCAGTTTGTTGAAGGTGGTTTTTGTTAGCTGATTGCTTTACTCAGTTCGCTGCTGTTGCTGTTACAATTTTTGGGCATTTTTCAGTCAGTTTTGTGTTGCTCTCGTTGTTGTTGTTGCTGCTGTTGTCGCTGCTGAGGCCATAAATAACGAGTGGAGCTTGCCAGCTGGATTTGCTCTCAACGTTTTTACCGCCATGTCAAATGCAACAGGCCAACAACAACAACAAGAGCAACAGCAAACCAGCAGCGAAAAAGATGAAAAGGAAACCAAATCCGCACATCTTTAGAGCGAAAGTAATTAACCGTTGGCAACCATTGACTGCAGCATGTATACTATATATATAGTACAATATATCCCTCTGGTAAAATACTCATATGGCATGCAGTATATACTATATACTAAATGGGTAGCACCGCAAACAGCATACGGCAACAATTTTCGCCACTGAGCTGAGCTGAGCTGTAAAAACAATTTGTTTATAAAAATATTAGAACAGTTTTCGGTACCAACTCTCTGTCCCTCTCACTTCCTCTCTGTCTCTCTCTCTCTCTCTCCCTCTTACTGTTTCTCCCTCTTTCTCCCTTGCTCTTCTTCTCTCTTTCTACCTCACTTTTTCTCCCGCTGTGCGCTGCTCTGCGCCATAAAGTGTGCGAATAGTTGGCAACCTGTAGTTATTTTATTTTATTATTTATGGTTAAATGGCGCAATGTACCCCTCTCTTGCCACCTCTCTCTACTCAATTTACACATCTCTCCATCTCTCTCTCCCACTTTCACCCTCTCTCTTCCCCCTGTAGAGCGTAACTAGTTTAGTAAATTCAATTTTTTGGTCTAGAAATATTTGTATTCCTTTTTTTTTCGCTCATACCGCGTCAGTGACCGAAAAAACCACAAAACCCGAGCAACTAAGACACACACACACACAGACACATAAAGAGGAAGAGGAATTTACACACACACACAAAGTAACCGCAAAAAAGTGGTCAGTTGGCCAAAACTAAACGAAATGTAATAAAGCAACGGATATGCCAGTTTGCTTGAACTCTGTGGTCAACTAAGGAAGGGAGGGAATGAGAGAGGGAACAGAACTATGCAAATAGATGGGATAACTAGTGGAGAGGCAACTGCACAACACAATAAATGAATATGAATTAGGCAACAAGGAGCTTGCCTCGAAGGTGCACACACACCAATACACACATGCAATCTATGCAGTTGAAGAGCAAAAAATCTCATGGGTAAATAGATATGCAGATGGATGAATAAAATATTCAAAATACGTTGCAAAGGTTTTTTGCTGCTGCAACTTCCTGTTGCATTGATAGCTCCCTCCCTCTCTCTCCCATTCTTCTCAATTAAGCGAAAGCTCTCTCTCGCCTAGGTGAGCATTGGAAGTGAAAATAGGAAAGCGGTTGAATCTCTGTGCAAGTTATTTAAAACCTGCTTTTAATGGACCTCAAGGACTCGCAAAGGGGTTAAGCACTTCTCGCTAAGCTCAAAAATTTCTGTGTTGCGGTTACACCTTCTCCTCCACTCCTCCACTTCATGGGGCTTTGCGGCCTGCTGAGTGCCATTTATTTACAGCTATGCCAGCAGGGGAAGGGTCGCTGCAGTACTTCGTCATGCTCTTGTGAGTTCTATATTTCAGTGAAAAAGTTAAAAGCATTTTTTAGTTATTGTTTGCTGCTGTACACGCTCCGAAACTCCCTTTCCCTTCCACTCTCTCTGCCTCTTGACTTTAAGCTAAATTTAAATCAATTTAAAATTTTGTTGCATACTTTTTTGGCTCAGTTTGGCATCGCTTTCGACGCTTGCGTTTTTTATTTGTTGCAGCACTATTAAATTTTTAAGTGCCAAGCGGAAACCACAAGACCCACAAATACCACACAAGCAACCGCCAGCCATCAGTGCCCTCCCCCTTGCCCCCCGTTGCCCTTGTTTCCTTCCTTTCTTCAGCACTAATAATTCATTATAAAAGTCACTGCTTTGGTTTGGTTTTTGTGTTTTGCTGTGACGCGAAATTCCGCCTTAATACTCCGTTTCCCTTCCCCTTCTACAAGTTGCGAGCTTATGTCGTGACAAACTGCACACATATGTGTGAGTCGTAAGAGAAACTCGCTGGATATGTATATGCCATATAGGGAGGAGGGGGTAAGTTTGTGTGTGTGCATGTTTATAGCACCATTTTGCACAGCAGTCAAAGCAAAGAAATAAGCTGAGCCACGAAATTGCGTTCCCTCAATGCGTTTCTATGGTTTTTCCCCCAAAAAATATTATGAAATATCTACCAAAAAGACTTTTACATAATTAACATAGAAAATATCCTTGACAAACTTTACTTCCATCTTAAATTCGACTCTTCTTTTATTCTCCAAACTTTCCACTTGACAAATTCCACAGTTTGCTGGCGAAAACACTTTGTGGAATGGACCGTCGCCGCTACTTACTGTGGACATTTGCTAGGACTATGGGGTCTGCCCTGCTGTAAGTGTTGAAAATTACTGTCGACTTGACTTGTTGCCTTTTTGTTTTACTCTCCCCCTATCCAACTACAACAACTGTTACAACAACAATAACAATTACGGCACTCACAACATGCACATATATAAAACGGGATGTGAGTGTGTTGAAAGTTATTATGGGTTCCGGACCTCGAGCCGTGCACGGACCCAGGTCGACTCGTGCCCCCAGAATCGAGACCTAAGGCCCATTAATGGGCAAAATTACTGTTTACAAGTGGAGCAGGCAGCGAGCAGCAGTAGTGGCAGTACACCCCCTTCCCCTTCATCCTCCTCTCCGCCTGCGCCATTAAGGAGTGCAAGTTTCGTGTTAAAATAATAAACACATTGCAAAAATTGTAGCAGCATGTGTAGCGCCGTCGAGCAGACTGCATAATTCCATTACAAAGCTACACACACACCTTGTACACACACACACACACACTCGCTCGCACACACACCTCGCTCTCTACATATAAACTATAAACTATTTGAACAACAATATTTTTGCAACGGGAGCCACAAGCTGCAACCTTTGTTCACACGGAAAAGTTGAACTTCGATACCCTAGAAAGAGATCTTAAGGCAGGCACTGTAGGAAGATCTATATACATAAATACATATAATATAAAATATATATACACTTGTTCATACTTCACTTAATTTGTCTGTCACTTACAGGGTATATTCCAGTCACGCATTGCTGTCCAAACTTTTCTTATTTGTTCTTTTTCCTTTTTTTGTTCTTCTTATGCAGAATTTTTTGCATTTTAAATTGCCAGACAGCGAAATGCCGTGGCAAGTTTAAACAATTACTTCAATGCCGGACAGCAACAATGGCAATACAAACAAAAACAGCAACAACAAGTGAAGCACAATATGAAATTATTCTAATGACAATTAGTGTTAATTGTCACTTACGGGCCCGGAATGTTGTAGTACGTGAGTGAGTATTGTAATTTGCCATGCTTAGAGCAAATTTGCATTTTAAATGAGTCTTCTTTCTTGCTCCTGTTGTTGTTGTTGCAGTTGTTGTTGTTATTGCTGTTTTGTTATTATTGTTATTGCTTTGTTTTTGTCATTTGCCATTTCCATTTGGAGTTTGAATTTGAATTTGAATGCGGCCTAAGCAAATAAGGACATGAAAGTCAGTAACAAACTGTCCGCAAGTCAGTAACAAACTGTCCGCATTAATGCATAAATCGTAATTACTTAATTATTTGCATAAATCAAAGTTTTGCTCAAGCAGAGCCACTCATTAATTTGCCTTGAGATTTTCCTCCATTTATTGAGCAGGAGAGGCACTTGAAAAAGTTTTCCCTTCCCATTCCCATCCCCAATGTCCTGGTCATGGATGAATGAGAAATTCGCCGAGCTACTTAATGACAATTTTATGTAGCTCGTCAAGTTGTCGCTTTTTGTTTTACGAGTATTTCGACTGCAGATTTTAATGATTAACTCTGTGTGTGTGTGTGCTTGTGTGTGTGTGTGTGCTGTGGTTGGGGGCAGGCAATTAAAAGGTAAGAGATTTAATTAAACCAGCTCGAATTGTGTCCATTGTTTGAGAGAGAAGGAAATAAATTGAAATTAATTTATCAACATTAATGAGCGAGGGTTATCGGCAGATGAGTTTTGTGTTTGTGATTAAGGGGGTATTTAGCTGGAAATCCCTTTAAAATTCTCTGCTATATCTGATTGAGCCATTAGCAATTTAATCATAAAAATATCATCAGCAAATGCAAGAAATGCAAATCGACAAACTTCTGCAACAAAGGCAGACCATCAAATATTCTCGCTCATTTTTAATATCTTCTCCTAATATCTTCCTCTCTTTTTCTCTCTTTTTCTTCCTCTTTCTCTCTCTGCTCTTCTGTTTGACTTACACATCTTGGCTGCCTTTGCGGTTATTCTTATGCAAACTGCTTCTGTCAAATGGCCTCGACAGACAAACTCATTCTCGATGGGCCCTGCCCGACTGCCTTGCCCATAAAGTGGGCGGTTACATTAGCTTGGGCCGCGAAATCTGAACGCAAGAATCAAATTGAAATGACGCAGTTAATGGCATTTATGGTTTATGCGCATTTTATTCGATTCTTGCTCCTTTCTCCCTTTCTTTCTATAGCTCTTTCTCTCCTTCTCTCTCTGTCTGCAATTTTCCAACATTTTTCCACTTTTGGCCATTTCATCAAGACAAGGAGGGTGACCAACTGACGCCACAGACAGACTGTATTACCCACTCCCCCTTTCATTCTCTCTCTCTCTATTTCCCTTCTTCTTCTCTTTCCCTTTGCGACTCTTTTTGGCCAATTGGTAATTTTGTTATTAGTCACGCTCTTTGCGCTTCATTAATGTTCATTACACACAAATGAACCCACATCGATTGATATTTCACGTCGTCTGGCGGTTTGCTCTCACTGTAATTCCCTCGCTTTTTTCAACGCATTACTCCCCTCCCTCCCCTCTTTGTGGTTGACGTTTTTGCGGTGTGCAATAAATGCGTTTTATTTAGCTTGCTGGCGTGGCTGTTTTTTATTTTTTTTATTTTGTATTTATTTATTTATATTGCCCGAAAGGGTTGCCCTCGCCTGCGTTCATTTAATTATATAAATAAACATATATGTGAGTATGTATGCTTGTATGTGTGTGTATATATGTGTATTTGTGTAGCTTATATAGCAGCAGCGAATAAACTTTGAACTTTTCGGGTTATGCGTCACATATGCTAGGGGAAAGTTCCAGCTAACTTCGGCACAGAGAAGGAGAGGGAAGAACGAAAGGAAGCAGGGGAGGGGGGA
The DNA here is from genome assembly GCA_018151435.1 of Zaprionus africanus. NCBI lineage: Eukaryota > Metazoa > Arthropoda > Insecta > Diptera > Drosophilidae > Zaprionus > Zaprionus africanus. Next base: position 16,283,667 of record JAECXB010002310.1, read on the forward strand.
GAGTATAAAAAAGCGTAGAGTATAAAATTTATTGACGCTGCCTTGTGCACGCTTAATTGAACATTGGCAACTTGAAAGGCTGAGCAACTGTGCAGCTGATTGACTGAGCCACTGCAAAAACACACGCAACATATTTTCTTCCCTTAGCGACCTTTTTTACGGGCCAAACTTTGAAGAGTTCTTCTATCTCCCTCTCACTCTTGGTGCAAAGGTTAAAGGTTATTTAAATGGGCATTTCATTATGCGCTTAAACAGCTGGAAATATTGTTTGCTCGCTGCTTGTAAGTATATTAAAATGCAGGCGCTTTTTAGTTTTCTCTTCCTTCATTTTTTTCTGCCTTAATTTGGTTACCTAAAATAAAATTGGATAGCCCAAGGATAAGGGGTTGCCTCGGGTGGCCTCGGGCTGGCTTTGGGGTTGATTATGCCACTTGAGCAGCTTAGGTTAAAACCATATGCTGGGCTTCAGTGCGCTTTGAAGTGCCAGGGAAAATATGATAAGCATATTAATATGAATTTTCTCTGTTGAGAAACTGATTGAAAAATTGAACAAAAAGGATGTTCGGCAAGTTTTGGGATAAGCCGATGAGTTGGGCAGAGCTAAGGGGAGTTTGTGCGATCGAAACATGGCTTACTGTGATAAATAATAAATTTTTAAAGGAAACTTCTGCTACTCCTTCTGCTTTGCGCTCTATTTGAAGAGGTTTCCCTGTTTTTATTTCCTCTCACTTTTTTTACGCCTTAATTTTATTGTAATTTGCACAATTGCCGCTCATTAAAGGTAGTAAAAATCCAAACAATTAATAAATTTTTAACTGCAGCCCCTCTTGACCTCATCATCATCATCATCATCATGGTCGTCGTACCTTGCACCTGCAACCGCTCTGCACACAATACATTATTAATTTAACTACCCCCAGCTAACTCCAGTGCGCAGTAGTTGCTGCACTTTCCCTCCCCCCTCTCTCGCTTCATTCTGCTTTGCCAACACGCACAACAAATGGCGCTTAATTTGCCAAATGGCTGTGACCCCTGCCCCTTCTCCAGCCGGGCAACCTGCTCACGTCCAGTTGCAGGGTAGTTTTAAGTTCACTTCTCTTCTTCTCTTCTTTTTTTTAGTTTGCAAAAATATTAAACGCGCGAATGGACAAAGATGCAAAATACCTTGACTGGAAAATTGCGCAAACGCAAGTGCAAAAGAGAAATGAGAAATGGCATGGGATGGGAGGGAAATGGGGAACTGCAAGTAAAACAAAGTGAGGTAAAGTAAAGGGAAATAAAGCACAAATGCAAAGCGCAAAAGAGGAAACAAAAGTAACAACCAAATTGCCAACTTTGTGCAAACTTAAGCAAACTGAAAGGCCAGCAACGGCAACAAAATTCATTAAAACTTTGCATTGTGCTCCAAAAATTACGAACAGCAACAGCAGCAACAGCGGCAACACTGGCAGCAACAGCAGCAACACTGGCAGCAACAGCAACAGCAACAACAAAAACAACAACAACAAGAGCAATGAACTAGCCCATTGCGAACTAATTTGTCTGGGCGATTTAGTAAAGATTTCGAGCCTCCCTCCAACCGAAGGCAGACAAACGCAGGGAAGGGGAAAGATAGCAAGAAAGAAAGGAGGAATGAAAGAAAGAAGGAGCTCGCCTTGGCCAATGCCCGTTGATGACGCGACAAAACCCAATTAATACGCCAGACAAATAAAATAGTCCATCCAATCTCATGCCAAGCCGGAAAAACCGTTTAGATAAAGCAATAACCAAATGTGTCTACACACACAGTACAAACAAACACACACACAGCAAACACACACAGCAGACACACACACATAGCAGACACACTCACAGCAGACACACTCACTCTCACACACACGCGACTGTGCATAATTTTTTGCTGCCTTTCCTTTTGCCTTTGGGCTGTTTTTCTAAGCACAAGATCTAAATATCTATCCTTCTCTCTCCCTCTCTCTCTCCGTGTGTGTGCGTGTGGTTTAGTGGCGCGTCTTTGTCGCCAAGTGTGCGTGTGTGTGCATGTGTGTCTGTCGAGTATTTGCGCTTGAGCCTGGTGCCGCTTGTTTGCTCAAGTTAACCAGAAAGTTTTCTTTAAGATTTACGCTTAAGTTTTACGTGATAAAACTTTTATCACTATGACTTTTTCTTTTGGTTGACGCTGCCAATGCCAATGCCGAGAAGTGATGCGATTTTGGTAGAGCTCTTTACCCCGACCAAATGTCATGGGTGGCGATATAAGGGGATAGCAGATGGAGTAGGGCATGTGTGGAGGGGTGACTAACGTACGATATGCATTCAATTGTGTGAACAAGTGGAAGCTAATGTGCGAATTTCGATATAATTCGATTGCAGTAATCGATAAATTATAATCGATTAACGATAATTTACTTGTCTAAAGATAACAATCGATTAAAAAGGGAATTGCAAACATGAATGCATAATTAACTCATTAAAAAACTTATCGATACAAATTTATCGATATACATTTATCGATATTTGTGACTTCGATTTTTCTTTATTTTTAATATCTTTATTCGATTGAAGTTATCGTCAAATTATAATCGATAAACGATAATTTACTAGTTTAAATTTACTTATCGATTAAATTGGAATGGCAAATATTAGTTTTCGTAATTAATTAATTTAAATATTTATCGATCGAAACATATCGATATACCTTAATCGATACTTATCGATTTCCTTTTATTTACATTACCCTATAAGTTAAATGCTAATGAAATCTTCTCATGTTCTTCTTTTATCTCAACTAGCGGAAGTCTTTGCGACTCTTTGACTATTTAGCGATAACGTGTAATCGATATATCAATGGAATTGATTAATAGCCCCCACACTGCTTGTCGCGCCTATCGATTACACTTCATATCCGATAAGCACACATCAAATGACTTCCTATCAGCATATCCAATGGCAAATACTTCCGGAACTGAACGAAAACGGAAACCCCCCTTGGTGCCACACCCCTGTCTGCACTGTCTGCCCCGTCTGCCGTGTCTCCCAAATGGTGTTAGCGAGTATATTGTAAGCTACACACTCGCTGTTGATATTTGCTTAGGGATATTGCGCCAACTTGTACAACTCATGCTAGTTGCCTGTTGTAGTTATTTGCAATACTCCCCCCCTCCTCTCGCAAAAAAATAAATAAACCCCAACAACAAGTTACAGCCACGAGGGGAGAGGGGAGGGGGTGAGTACGTGCCGCTTGTTTACTCCCCACAGGAATCACTTTAGTATTTTGATGGCAGCGCTTATATCATCAGCCCAAAACTCGAGACATAAGAAACTTTTTATTAACATAAATTATGAGGCAAATACACCCCGAACACTCCCCTCCCCCTCCACTCACTGGAGCAGTCAATTCGCTAGTGTTCTGGAGGGGGGATTGCTGTGTGGAATATGCTCTAGTGAAGTGAGTGCATAAATTTCACTTGGCACAAACTTTGGCCAATATATCTATTAAACGTCGACGGTGCTTACCGTTATGGCGATGTCATGGCTGGCATCGCATGTGTCCAACTTGCGACGGAATCGTAGGACGGTGTGCGTGGCATTCTCGTAGCCCAGCATCAGCATATAATCCTGTGAGGGATCCACAACGGGCTCAGTGTCGCCATTGCGTGTGACGTGTCGATCCTGTGTGGAAGGAAGAAAAAGGGGCAAATTTTCAGTAACGCTAACGGTATTATGTGTGAGAGTAAGAGTAAGACTATGAGTGAGAGTATGTGTGTGTGGGTGTTTCCCTGTGTGTGTGTGCGTGTGTGCAAGTGTTCGCTTGAGGCGCGCTCGCTTATATTAATTGGAATGAAAAATGTACGGAAATATTTAATTTGCAGCATACTTTTGTGCGCTGGGCACCGTGCCACGGGTTATGTGTGAGCCCTAGGAGAGAGTAAGAGAGGAGTAGGTTGGCGGGTGGCGGGGCATATTTTCATGTCATTAAACAAAATGCGGCAAGGCTTGGCTTGGCGCTCGCTCTCAACCACAGGCACGCACTCGAAGTTCCCTGCTCTCTTCCCCTCTCTCTTGTCTGCCTTGCATTCTCTGGCTCCCCCTCTCTTTCCCTTTCTCTCTCTCTTTGCCTTGCAGCATAACTTTCACACACAACATGTGTGCAATGCGTTTTTCTTCAGTGTTCTTTTTTTTATTTCGGGAAATAATTTATATTTTACAAAAGTTGCCGACTCGCTACGTTCCTTCTCTCTCCCTCCCCCTCTCCCTTCCTATCTGCCTCCCTCCCTTGCTTGCTGTTTTGACAGCCTTACCAAGTTAAAGTTGAGTAGTTGCCCCAGCTCCCGTTGCATAAACAAAACCCCTTTTTGCATAAAAAATACCAAAAAAATACCAAAAAATATATATACACAGACAGAAGAAGTTTGCTTCTTCTTCTCTTAGGTCTCCCTCTTGACTTGTTCGATTCTTTTGCACATGTTGGCCAGGCCTCAACACTGACGCCAGATGAGTCTGACTTGAAAAATCTGTGCGAGTGTGTGTGGGTGTATTGGAGTGTGTGTGTGTGGGTGTGTGGGTGTACTAGTGTGTGTGTGTGCCATGTAAATTCTTATACATACAGTCTCACACCCAAGTCTCGCATACATTTACTAGCCTCTGTCGAAAATATTTTGGAAGGAGCCGCCGTAGCTTGGCTGAGTGGAAGGGTGGAGGAGCAGTAGTAGGCGGGTAGAAGGGGCGTGGGGCATGTTCTGTGATTGTTGTTGGGCGGCTGCTTCGCATATTGGCAGTTGACTGCAAATGGGCGTTATGTTTACCATGCTCAGCGCAGATCCTTGCCAGCAACAGCCACAACAGGAGCAGCAGCAGGAACAGGAGCAGGAACAGGAGCAGGACAACTTGTTGTGTTGCTTTTGGTATGGCAAAAATTTTTTGATGATGTTGCAAAAGTCGTGCGCCCTTGCTGCCACTGCTCCTCTTGCTTCCCTTGTTCCCCCTACTGCCCTTTCTTCCCTTACTCCCACAACTTGCTCACTGCCGTAATTGAAGTTGATGGAATTTTCGAGTAGTTCTCTAGATATTTCAAATTTTTATTGATTTAATTATTTGTTGTCGTTTGTCGTTTGACTGATATCGAAGCTTTCAGCTGCCACAAGCGCATGCATACATTATATACATATGTATGTGTATATATATATCTTTTTATATATGTATATATTGAGTTGGTTATGTTTTTATTGCATTTATGGCTTGGTACTTTCTCTCTTTCTGCCTTGGAGTGGCTTCTTGCAGTTGAATGGGCCGGCACAAGCTTGACATGCTTCGTTGCAATTTACAAATACTTTGAGGTTATAGAAATTTTCAAAAATCTGCCAAGATATTCCTAAAACTATCTAAAATACTTTTGAATTGATTAAGAAAGCAAGCAGCTCAGTGAATTGTTTGGATTTTAAAGTTAACAAAGAGATATTAAGTGGAATATTTATATGTAATATATGTTCTTTATATGTTTCTCTCTTTGCAGCAATTAATTTCTGCTTGCTCTGACAGCTGTGGTACCCCCTTTTTGATGTGCAGCTAACCGCCTTGGCCACTTTTACCTGGCAAATGTTTTATAATTAATATTAAATGCTATCTTTGTGGTCTCATCAAGCATTAATTTTGTTGCTCTCTGCAAGAAGAAATCTGTGAACCGCAGCTGCTGGTCAATTTGCTTTAATTCGTTCACATTTGATTTATATATTGCCTAATGCGCTTCCTCTCTCTTTCTCTTATTCCTATCTCCCTCTCTCTCTTGCTTCATTTTGAGCATTTGTTTTTAGCACTTGAGCAGCGTGCTGTACAGTTTCCCAGATATATCACTTCCTCCACTCCCCCCTCATATTGCTCACGCAATTCTGACACATTGCCCAACATTATGGAGTGAAACTTTTCTCGCTCACTGTTCGCAGTCTCGCAGCTCGCAGTGTTTCCATCATCTAATTACAACAGAAATTTTCACACACCTGAGGCTGTTGCAATTAATTTGCCCCAATTTATATCATCAGACCCCCGATACCATTCTCTCGGTCGTCCCATGTTGCGTGTTGCCAGTCAGCGTGTGCCAGTCTGTGCGTGTATGTGCCTGTGTGTGTGTGTTGCCCACAATTACATGGCAGCATTTCATTAATCATATCACACGCTGCGCCATTTGCCATTTAGCTGGGCTAATTAAAAGTTTGCACAAAACATTTAACATAAATTCCAGCTGAACATATATATAGAGATATACTCGTGTATATATTCTCTATCTATGCCAGAGATAGACTCTTAGCAACTGTCTCGCTGTCTGTCTGTCTGTCTGACTGTTTTGCAATCTGTGAACGCATAATTCAAGATCTGAAACGCGCAGTTCCGTTCCCGTTGCTGTTTTGCACAGTTTCCCTTTTAATTTTACATTATCTACCTCGCACACACACACGCACACATTTCGCACACCTTGACATGTTTCTCGCTTATCGCAACAGCAGCCAAAAGTCGCGCGAAGAGAGAGAGAGCGGGAGAGAGAGAGGCAAACTGTGACGGAAATTAAAAATACGCGCTGCAATGTTGCAAGCACCCAAGCGACGTTATCAAAATCTGCGTGTGCCTCTGCGTGTCACTGTATGCGTGAGTCTCTGTGTGTGTGTGTGTGTGTGTGTTGTGTGCGTGTGCGTGGAGGCCATAGGGTCGTGGAGGGGCGCGCATCCTTTTTGGGGTACGCCTGGGGGTCGCCTCGTTGTGGGGTAATTATGCAAAAGGAAGGCGCATAAATTTGCAATATTCTCGGGCTGCTGCTGCTGCTCTCGCTCTATCTTCCCCTCCCTCTTCCCCTCTCTTTCTTCGCTCGAAAATGTTTCAAATGCCAACGACGTTTTAACTGCTCACAACTTTTTATGCGTGCAGCTCAAATGTCGCCAATGTCGTCGAGGGAACCCTTTTGAGGTTAGGGTATGTCTTGCTTTATCATGGCAGATGTAACCAAGAAAGGGAAAGATATTCCAAATGGAACGAGGAATAGTTTCCTAAAAAACGAGGTCTTGTATTAATAAAGATTTGTGTTATATTTTAATAGTAATAAATTACATAAACTGATCATCACTTTTTAACAAATTTAAAATCAATTAAAAATATTTTTCAATTTAAACAAAGGCTTTTCACACACCTTAAATACTGATTCTTTCAACTGTAAGTGTTAAAAAAATCTAAAAAATGTTGGTTAACATATTCTATAATAATTTTAATAATAAATAAGCATGATAACTACAGTCGAGTGTGATATAATCACTCTACAACTTGCGTATTTAGTATTGCATACTTTCAGGCGGTGGCATCAAAATCAGTAAAAGATCGAATTTATAAAATATTTGCCTGCTACTCTCTTTCTTCTATTTATAGAGCATGCCAAAGTCACCTAACCACTCTGGACACCTCCTGCCAAGGCTTCTTTCATTTTAAGTTGCATGCCACGATTGCGTTGTCGTGAGTGTCGTTGGCTGAAGCAGGCAGCGCAGGCCAGAGCGTAGGTGGAGTAGATTGTAAGCTTGGGGCGGGGCGGAGCCGGGTGCTTTCCGACTGCGTTCCTGTAGGGACTTGGTCCTGCTCGCGGTTGTCGTTGTCAACGCACACGTTTTTTTAATTGCTGAAATTTTATCACACCTTCATGGTTCGCAGGACTCGTAAATTGTAATCCTTGAGCGCAGTGCGGCGACGACGACGACGACGCTTGCTCTCGACTACTTTTGCTTGAACAGCAGCGACGATGACGTCGCGTCTTCAGTTGCCCTCGTTTTGCCCTTGCCCCGTGCTCTCGTGCTCGTACTCGTGCTCGTGCTCGATGTTGTCATTAACGTCGCTGCCTCTTAAGCATTTAATAGCCTTGTCAAGACTTTAATGCCTTTTAGCTGCCGCCCTCTAATATGTGCGAGGGGGGCATAAAAAAAGAGTGTAAACTGCCAGCAGAGTGTACTAGTGTTAGTGTGTGTGTGAGGAGAAGAAATCAATAAAAGCAGCGCGGCAAATTAAGCACCTTTTGCGCTGCTGCTGCCGCTGCTGCTGCTTTTTGAAATAGCAAAGCCGCAACGAGAATTTAATAGGATTATGCAACATTGACGTTGCCACGCAGCAGCAGAGGCAGAGCCAAACAAACTTATGCAAAGCCCTGTCACTGCACTTAAGAGCACAAGATGTGCCACAAGGTGCCCCCTCTCTCCCCCTCTCTCTTTCTCTCCCACTCCCACTGCATAAACCGATTGTGCTCTGAACCCTTTGGCATAATAACATGCGCCTAATTGTGCTGATTTTCGCTTGATGAAAACTTTTGACAAACACACGCAGACACACATTCCCCCACACACACACACACATAGACAGACAGAGCAAACAGCAAAGAGCCCATCATCAGCAGCAAGTGGCAGTCCCAAGTTTTGTTACGCCAAAAACAAACTTTAGCAATTTATGATAATTCAACGTCAGCTGGGACAGTTCAGTGTTCACTGTACACTGTACACTCCAAGTACTCTCTCGCTCCCTCTCAGAATCAAGGCATGCAGGCTCAAGTCCATGACTGGGATGCTGCTAATGTAAGCTGGCAGGCAGTAGGCAGGCAGGAGCTGAGGCAGTCAACCATCAACAACAACTGACAGCTGGCTAACAGCGAAAAGCTCAAGCGAACCATAGAGAGAGATAGAAGGGGAGAGAAAGGGAGAGCAGACTTAAAATATGCTAGCAGCACACATTAAACTTATTACCCTGCACCCACTACCCCCGCCCCCGCCCCGTGCACTGACTAATGCCCAGTCTCGTTACATGTTCAGATTTTGCTCTATAAACAAACACAGACAGCAAAAGGGTTGGTTTCAGATACACACACACACACGCAGACGTATCAGCTTGCTAGTCATCCATCCAAGTATCTGTGCATAGAGTAAACTATATATATATGTATGTATGTGTATCTATGCACATATGGCACACTATATAGTATAACTGCAGTGGGTTGGCTGGCGAGTTATTGTCATGCAGTCGAAGCAGCTGAAGTTTTGAGAAAGCTTCTCAAAATGCTGTCCGACAGCTTTGATTTATTTGCACTCGTTCTCACACTCACACTCATACTCGCACTCACTTCTCGCGGAGATGAGCGTGGAGCAGCAGGTGAATGTAGGCAGCAAAAACCATTAGATAGCGAAAACCGCAAGAGAACTAAAGCTAGACAAGGAGCCACAGAGAACTTCAGGCAAAGAACATCGATCAATGCGCGGAACGAGTAAGTGCTGGCAATGAAATTAAATTTATGAAAGTTGCAAAGAGAGATAGAGAGAAAGGTGAGAAAACTAGAAATAGTTAGAGAATTGGAGTCTAAAAGAAGGAAATATAATATATAAAGTGCCTGATTTGTGTGAATTATGTTTATAATTCTTCTTCTGTAAAGTTCTTTCCTATCATTTGTTGATAATATTTATACTTAGTTTGCTTTCTTCTTTCTTATTTGATATTTGTTTCCTAGTTTTAATTCTTTATAAAATCATCAACTGCTTCTCACTCTCTCTCTATTTCTTTCCTATCATATTTTGTTAATTTTTACACTAAGTTTGCCTCTTCTTCTCTCTTTATTTTCTTAAGTGATATTTGTTTCCTTGTTTTAATTATTTATAAAATCATGAACTGCTTTCCTCTCCCTCTCTCTCTCCCTTTTCAATAACTTCACTCCCTTCATAAAACTGCATTTAACTGATAATCAAGATCTGTCTGTCTGCTCTGTCTGGTTTTTCTTCCTACTTACTGCTCACTTTCAAGTCGACCCTCTTTTCAGCTGTGTTCCTCTGTGGCCTTTGCTCTTCTATCTGCACATCTATTGCCATTTGGCAGTGCCAAAATCTTGTGCAATTTCTCCACAGCAACTTGGTGGCATTGTAAATTGTTTTCCTCTGCTCTGGACCCACTCACAGACATGTTCTGCCCTCGCCTTCTTGTCTGTCTCTCTGTCTGCCTGTCTGCCTTGCAATTGCTCTGACTGGCATTGCCCAATTTGATCTATGTTAAAGTCGCTCTCGCTCCACGCTCTCTGTGTGAAGGCTCATGTACATTTGATTACGTATACGCCAAGTGGCCCAGCACCCTACGCTGAAAAGCTCGCGCCAGCGGGCATAGCCATCATCAAGTCAGACACCCCAATGCCAGCTTCGGCTAAATCCCAATCCCAATGCCAGACATAACTCAAACTTGCACAAGAGTCGATGATGTTATTGGGCATTGGCAGCATTTTGACATGAGTTTGGGCAAATTATCGCTGCAAGCGACCATATCAATTAATATAGTTAAAGTGCCTTTCAGACTGCACACTGTGAGGGGAGAGAGAGTCAAGAGGGGGAGAAGGAGAGGCAGAGCCTGCAGTTTAGCCAAATTAAATCGTTTGAGTTACTTTGAGCTTGTCTGTCTCTCTGTTTGTCTGTCTGACTCGTCTTCATGTTTGGTCCATGTTTTGTTTGCTCAGCCCCCCCCGCCCTGCTCCCCTGTCTCCCCTCTCCATATGCTATCGTTTGAATGCAGACACTGCAAATTGCTAGTTAATATTTTATAAAAGCAAACAGCAACAAATTGCAGCAATGCAATGAGAGCAGTCTAAGCTGTTCAGGTTCAGGCTCGTATAGAGTTATCATACGATTATGTTTGCCAAAGTGTTCGAAATGCTCTCTCTCTCTCTCTCCCTCTCTCTCTCTGTCTCTGCCTGTCTATCTGTCTGTTGCTGTTAAGCAGGCAAACGTTTTATGGAAATTAAAACAGTTCAGTGGCACTTGTAGCCTTTCATTTAAATGCGAATCAATTTTCATCAATAAAAGGTTACAACATAATTTAGAATGCAAAATTTTGTAACGTTTTGTACTTATCCCTTTTGCCATTTTGTTGTTGTTGTTGTTGTTGTTAAATGCACTCGGGCACAAAAGCCAACAAAAAGTGACCTATTAAAATGATTGAAAGTGCGCTTAAATGCATTCAGCATGCAGTTTAATCAGGAGCGCAGCGATGCTCTCGGGGGCAAAACTTTTACGGGGCCCTTATTGGAATTGCCTTGCTTTTAAATACAGTATGTATGTATATATTAGTTCAAAAAACATTTAAGAAAAAATGAATGCTTATAACATTGAATCTACTCGATATTTTATTGTCAAGCTAAACATTTTTCAAGAAATCTATGTTTTGGGCCCTCTTATATTCTATTGATAATATTGTCAATCCTTTCAATCATACTTGTCCCATTGTGCTTTACAATTATTATATGTTTACCCAAAAGTAGAAAGATATTCCAACTTACTGGACGAAAATACTTACAACAGGCATTAGGATGCGTGGTAGATCCCACAAAGTAATACATATATTCTTGTTCAGTATGAATATCGGTCCATTTGTCCGTTTGAATGTCCGCCCGTTTGAATGTCGAGAAGTTAACGATTATCAAAACTAAAGACACTAAGCCGAACATAAAACTATCTAACTAACATTAGCTTGCCGCCTTGTTCTACTTTTCTAATAGCAAGAGGCCCCTGGCAGATGGGGGCCCTTGTGCACCGTCCACCCCTCACTACGGCCCTGACTATAACGATATTTATTGTATGAAATGCACGTCTGTATATGCGCTGCAATGCGGAGCCTGTGCAAACAATCAAAGTTGGCGGCGGTCATAACAAAAAACTGTGGCTTCATGGATTAATGGAAATTAACAGTGGTAACTGGAGAAGTGAACAGCTGAAAGATTGCCAATGGATTACAGTTACAGCATGATATACATACGAGTACATCATATGATACGTTTTTTCAACAATTTTAATAAAATATTTGCAGAGAGTTATTATGTTAAATTGCTTTCTGTTAATTGAATATCTTTCCGTTACTCGAATTGTTTATAGTTCTTTGTTGCAATTTTAATATAATATTTACTGTTGAAAGTGAGTTATGAATATGTGCGTTTATAATAGTACCTTCTTGATTCTCAAAAATTTTAGTAAGCTATATATTCCCATTCAACTTTTAATCAGTTGCTTATTTGCATGTCTAGCACATTATCTACGCTTAATCTCGCTTTGAAGTCATCGTAATATGCAAATAAAACCAATTTGTGGTATCTGCCATATGCATAACTGATTTCAGTTTTATCTACAGCGACCAGTGCATTCCTGTTCCCCTGGTGACTCAGCTGGGTTATCTGCTTACTGCTCAGTCCTAGTCTGCTTATCCCGTTGCTGCCTCGACCGCAATCTCAGTGATTTACCCCTGGGACAACCTTTTGCCTGCCCATTTGCATTAAAACAATTTCTTCTATTTTTATTTTTTTTTGACTGCTCAACCCTTTGAGCAATTTAGTTGGCACTCCCTGTCGCACGTTCCTACCTCCCTTCTCCCTCCCTCCCTCTTTCTTTTCCCTTGCGCCCTTTGTTGCTCCCTTGCTGAGCACATTTATGTATTGCTGGAGTTGTTCGCTCACTCAATTAACGTCATGTAAGCAACCCACTTAGCTGGTCCCCACTGTAACTCGTGCATCATCAAAACTGACTGTCGCTCACAAACTCACACACACACACACACACACTGGCACACACACTCACTCATCATATCAAAAGGCAAGCAAATTCAATTAACAAACTTTGCACGTCACTCAAAATTAACTCGGCGGCGTTGAGGCGTCATTTCACCAACCCCCCGCCCCCAACTCCAACCAACTCCGCCCCTGAACCCATTACCCTCTTCCCTCTTCACTTCAACTGTGGCAACCTGCTGCTGACAAATACCACAGAAAAAATTATACCCAGATATGATGACACAAAAATGAGCGACTATTTTATATCACTTTCAATTGTCCGGCAACGAGACGTCGCCGCCCAAGCGTTGCTGACTGCCACGCCCACTAGCCCCCTCTTCTCCCCCTTGGGAGTTGGGCACTCCACCCAGCGCATTATATTATAATGCCTTTTCATAGTAAAATGAAATGGAATTATCAAAAAGCGAGTGGAAGATGAAAAATTGTATTTGTCATATTGTTAAGCTGATGGCTGTCAGTTTGCCCCTCCCCCTCCACTCTTTTCCCTCTTTTCTCTCCTGCTCTTGCCCCTTCTGCTCTTTGGGTTATCCTCGTTTTCACTTGATTTCTGATTTCTGATGTTGACGTCGCATCGCAGCGCATCGCGTGTCGCTTTCTTTTGCATGAGTGTTGCTGCTGCTTCTGTGTCTGTGTCTGCTGTTTGTATATTGAGACCACTTTTTAAATGCGATGTGTAACGGCTGCCATCGAAAGCTGTTGAATGTGGCACACACACACACACTCACACACACACAAAGAAAAAGGCAGACAGACAGCGCGAGAGCCGAAACTAAAAGCAAATTCAAATAAATTTAAAATCCCCTTGTGCATTTTTAGCGACAGTCGAACTCAGCCTCAGACGCCGCTCTGGGTGTCTCTGCATCTCCCTCTCTCACTCTCTCTCTCTTTCTCACACTCTTTCTCTCTTTGTGTGTGTGTGTGGCTACGTGTCGTTTAGCATAAAGGCAAAATGTGATAGGCAGCATGGGGTGAGGGTTGGAGAGTTGGCATCTGAGGGCTGTGCGCCCTTAAGGGCTGCATTTATGACACTCCATTTGTCAAGCGAGTGAGCGAGAAAGGGAGAGAGAGGGAGAGTGAAATGAAAGTGTGCAGAAACCGAAGGTTGCCATACGAATTTGGTTGAGTTTGAGTTTTGGATTTGCGATTTGGCTGGGGATTTGGTATTGGGTCCGTGCTTGGGTTACCAGACTGACGGACAGACTGACTGAGTGACTGACGGCCTGTTTGACTGAGTGCGCAATTCAATTGCGTTGATTTTTTCTTCCGGCACTTCGGGCTCAACCCAAAAACAGCTGACACTCGCAAGAGACAGACAGAGACAGAGAGAGAGAGAGAGGGGGAAAGATGCGCTGAAAAGTGTTTTGTTAAAATTGTTGTTTGCCAATGCTGACATTGACGTTTATTAAGCGTTTTTGACACTTTTGCCGCAACGTTATCTCTCGCTACCCCCCTTCCCCTTGCCATCGTCTCTCACTCGAGCAACTTCACTTCATGCTGATCCTCTTCGGGAGCACTCAACCACTCAATGTCACATGCAGCAGTGCAGACGCAGCGTCCTCGGCGACGTCTGTGTTTAAAAAGTGTTTGGCATTAATGTTTGTGCGAAATTATTTTAATGAGCTCTTCGTGGGTTGCCGCCTTGCTTGATTGCCGCATGACGATTGCCTGTTGTCCCCCTCCCCCCTCGAGCTATTGCACACCCACCCCACATATAGAAAATCTCCCACACTTCACCCGCATTTTTGGTCGCTTGGCAGCTGTTCCATTCTTTCTCTTTTTTGACTTTGTGCGTCAATTTGATAAACTGTCAACCCCGCACATGCCACCAGTTCGTCAGTTCATCAGCTCTGCGAAGTTAGGTTCCATTGGGCTCTGTTTGGTCACAAAGGCAAATGGGAAAAGTGCACAACAAGGAGAGACAGAAACATGTGCGATTGTCAGGCATATAATATGCTGTGATATGCCTAACTGGTGCAGGCGTCAAGGGGAACGAATGTGATTAGAATAGAAAGCAAATTGAAAGTAAGATTTTTTTATGACTTGAATATTGATGATATTATTTGTGTTGTAATAATAGAAAAAAATTTTATATGAGATAAATATATATATTTTAATATTGGTATTAGTGTTTGAAAAGAAGATCTGCACTGAGACATAGGATATCTACATATTCTACTCTTGCAGAGCTTTGATAGAATTCATAAGATGAATCCGAAAATTTTTGACTTTTTATATCATTTCTAAATGAATAATGATGAAAGGAGTAATATCTTATTACTTTAGATTAATTTAATAAGCATACTTAAGTTCCTATTTTGTTTCATGTATTCTTAATTTCTAATAAAAAAATTAAATACAATTCAAATTAATTTTATTTCATTTCTCTCCTCTTTTCTATTTGAAATTATTAAAAAATACTTGAGAAGATTGCAATTTTTCAGTTTATTATGAATTAAAAAATTGCAGAAATATTTATTTGACTTTATATAATTTAAATTTTTTCATTAATGTTTTTATTTCATTAAAAATTTAATTGTCTATTTATATTTTGTTAAGTATTATTTTAAAATCTACTTATTTTGTTCGTTTATCAATGCAATCTAAATTATCTCTACTAAATCTACTAACCTTTTCTTATAACTCCTTATCTCTAATTAAAGATCGCCAAATGAACCTTGACAACTTTGTCGCCTGTTGCCATGCTGGCCCCAAAACAAATTACGCAGGGGCTCACGTCTTTTTTATAGCCTACTTTTGTGCGCGCACAAAAATACATGCACATAAAGCAAGAAGGAAATGCGCATTCGAAAGCAAGACACAAATCCTTTGCCTAATTACTTGTCTGGCTCTGGGCAGGAAAAGTGCTCGTTACATTTTTGTTTTGGCAATTTCCGCACAGCTTCCACACCGTACACCCCCAGCCCTCTCACTCCATCTCACATTGTTCCCCGTTCTATTATTAAGGCTATAAATCCATGATCGCTTTGATATGAGTTGGCCTTTTTTATTTCATTTTTATAAATGCCCAAACGTGCGCAGCAGCCTTCGTAGCTCAGCTTCAGCTCCAATTTCAAGGCAAATTTACGCAGGCAAAAAAGGAAGGATGTGTGGAGAGAGACGAAGGGGGCAGGGGCAGTGGGGATCAGAATAGCAAAACAGGCGCAAAAAAGGCAAAAATACTTTACGTAGGCAGATAAAAAATGTAAATATCATTGTTTGCGTCATAGTCCAGGGCTGGCAGTGGGCGTGCAGGAAGGGGGGAGGGGCGGTACCAGGGTAGCTGTAGGCAGGACAGCGTCTAGGGGGCGGGGTGTCGGGGCAGGGTGTAAAGATGTTTTTGAACTTGGCGCAAAAAAGGTTAACAACGACATTTGCCATTGTTTCGCCTTGGCACAAACACACATACAACCCTCGAGTGCCTGCTCCCTCTCCCCCTCTTCCTGTCTCTCTCTTTCTGTCGTTGCACGTTTTCATTTCTTTCTCTGATTTTAGACAAGTTGCTCCACCTCGCTTCCCCCCTGGTTGAAAATATGCCCCAGGGAATGAACACCTTATCGCAACTTATTGCATCCGCCGGCAACAATTTGGAGACGGCCTTGTTGTTGTTGTGCGTTCTCTTGCTATACGAGTCGGCACTTCCCCTTTTTTGGACAATTCCGTTCTACACACACACACACACACACAGACACACACTCAATTTCACTTTGTGCCCCACGTTGTTGTTGCTGTTGTTGTGCCCTGAAGCGTCTGCGAAAAACGTTTTAATTACATTTGTATGTTAAAACTTCAATTGACGCCCGCCTCCCCTTTCCCCCGGCTAACATGTCGCCCCAAACGCTTTTGAACTTTAACAGGGTTGTGTGTCTGTCTGTCTGTGTGTCTGTGTGTGTGATTGCGAGTGTTGCTGGCTGTGTTTATGTGGGCGATTTGGGATATAACTAGATTGTTATATAAGACGTTTTTGATGTAGGTAAAAAGGCAATTTTGAGATGTAAAACTCAGGGCGGGAGGCGGTTTGTTTAGCTCGTCCTCAATTTAATTTAACTAGACTGTCAAATCAAAAGCTCGAGCCAAATTAACCAAGCGCTTAAAGTCAGCTCAGGGAAGAAGAAGAAGAAAAAGGGGGAAGGCTTTGGCTGTAATTCTTCTCATCTACTTGCTTTGCTGTCACAGCTAAAGCGGCTAACACTTGTGTGTGTCAATTTTATTTGATGAAAATACAAACACAATCAGAGAGGAAGAGAGGTAGAGAAAGAGGGAGAGAGAGAGAGAGAGGGGGAGAGAGGGCAGGCCGAATGAGTGGCTTGTTGCTATTTGTTGAGCGCCTGATTACTGTCAGGACAGCGCTGGCAGGGCTGGCAAGCAGTCGCCCTTTTAGTGCCAAGTGTTATCGGTAAACATATAAAAAAGAAGAGCAAGAAGAAGAAGCAGCAGCAAAGTAGCAAAACAGCAGAAAAGCGCCGCAGCAACACACACACACACAGTCAAACACACACAAGCAAGTCTGCGCACCATATTTGTTAGCTTTCTGTTTGCTTTAAGGATAATTTTCCAGCCACATGTGTGTGCCTGCTTGTGAGTGAGTGTTCGTCTGTGTGTGTGTTCGTCTGCCTGTGTGTGTCTGTATGTGTGTGTGTGTGTATGTGTGTCTGAGTGTGTCCCCTTTCCATTTAGTCTATTGTTCGCATCAATTCCCCAATCTTAATTCACTCAAATTCGATTATTGCTCGTGCACTTTGCGCCCTCTCGGTGGGGTCGCTACCCCGTCCTGCTTGCTCTCTCTCTCCTTCTCTTTCTCCTTCTTGCTGTCCTTTTCTATGCTGCCGCCTGCGTCTCACAATTGAGGTTAAAATAAACTTTCGAAAAGGCTAAGAAGTCATTTATTTTTACGTTTAAATGGTAAAAGCAACAAATGTAAAAAAGAAACTCAGAAAAACACATGCAGACACACCAACACACACACCCGCAGCAAACGCACACAAGTAAAACACACCCACACACACACAGGAAATGGCAACAATCAGCAACAACAACAACAAGGGCACATCAACAATGAAAACAACGAGAAATGGCGGAAGCATGAAAAGATCTAGGCCAATTTGATACGATTCTTGTATGCCCTGTAATCGAGTGAGTAGGGGAGAGGGGAGGAAGAAGTAAAGGGGATGTATTAAAGTATATTATACAGAAATTACGCTGAAATATATGCGAGCAAAGTAAAGCTGATTTATGTGTTTAAATTAATATAAATAAAATTAATAAATTCATATTTATTAATTTACTTTTCATGTTTTGTTTCCAAAGTTTTCTCTTGAATGCATTCAACAGTTAAAAAATAATAGAAATAGTTATAAAATATGCATAAATAACTTTTAAATAAATTCTTAAGCACCTTTTCTTAATCAATCTATGTGCAGCTCTTTCTCTCCTTCTCCCGCTCTGTCTCTTTTATCTTGTTAAAGTCAAGATCCTTTTAGAATTTCACCCTGGCAGTCTAACTTAGCCAAGTGTGATGCGGCCATCTGCATAATTTGCAGCATAACACTCTGGAGAGACATGGACATTTAAGTGAGTGGCAACCCCTAACAGAGCGTTCCCCCCTTGGTACTACCCCCCAGGGTGGGCGGGCAATGCTAGATAGCACTTGCACGTATCCAAAACAATTGCTTTACCTGCCAAACAACTCATTGCTAGATTAACTCAATTGCCTCAAATTGTAGCGCACATGGCGCACCCTCAACAACACACAACAACACACAAAAAAACAAGAAACCCCAACAACAACAGCAAGAGGGGGTGTGCAAGGGGGTACTCGTTGCCTTTGCACAAAACGAAACGAATCGCAACGAAACGAAATGAAATGAAACGCGCCACTCAAGTGTTTTGTGTTGTATCTTTTTAAATTTTACTTTTGTGCAATCGGCTGTCCAAAGTGCTAGGCAAGGGGGGTGAGAGAGAGAGAAGGGAGGGGAGTGAAAGATGAGGAGGGGGGAGTGGGGTGCACAGCTAGCGACCAGTTGTCGGTAAAGTCCAATGAGTTCGGTTTGGGTCTGTTGCCTGCTTTTTGGCTGTTATTTCCAGTTGAGTCACGCCACCTAGCGAACCCGTATCGACATATCCCTTGTAACCAGCTACCCCCCTTCTCTCCACCTCTCACTCTCTGTCCCCCTCACCAGCAGCACACGCGCCTGTGGAGAGCAATAAAATAAAAATTGAAAACACAAAGGATTTATAGCTTCAATAGGTTTTCAAGGAGCTTCCAAGCTCAGCACAATTGTGCACCTTTTTCGCATAGGTGTAGCAGCTTCAAGGGGGTGTGCAGGTGAGGGGGGAGGGAGGGAGCTACACTGAAAACAATAATATTTTCAGTCCATCGAAGCAAAGAGATATATGTGCGCTTGTGTGTGTTGTGGCACAGCGATTTCATTGTTTATGTGTGTGGGTGTGCCACAGATTTTACTCTGCTGATTATTTTTCGCCTTTGCCCTTTGCACCCTCTCTTCCCTCTCTCCCACTCTCTTTCCCCTTACCCCCTCCCTCTCTCCAGCTACGTGTGTTTGTTCTTTTACACTGATTGGTGTATTTTCCATTCGGTTTTGACGCGCCTAGAGCCATGTGGCTTCGGCTTTGGCTTTGGGCCGCTGCTTTTCGGCAGCCACTGTGGCTTTTTACCTTTAGCACATGCAAAACAAAAATGGAGGGCACTCGCAAATTGAGTTTTGCGGGACAAGGGCAACCCTAAGCATGAAAAGGTGTAAATAAATGCGCAGGGAATTCGTCAGGCAATGTTTTTATTTCTTTTCTTCTTCTCTCTTCTTTGCTTCTTTCAGCCTTGCTTTGCTTTAATGAGACGGAAAGAAACTTTGCAGAAAGTCGCTTTGACTTTGACTGGATTTCAAAATTTACTTCCCCTCTCTTTTCTCTCTCGTTTTTCCTTCTCTTCTTGGAACAATATAAAGTTGTGTCCGTTGTTGGCGAAATAAAAATAAAATTACTTAAAATTTGTCACAATAAGCCACCGCAATGGCGCCAAAGATTCTCTCTCCCCTTCTCTCTCTCTCTCATTCTCTCTCTGTCTTGCCTTGCTGGCTTTTGCTTTTCGTTGTCGTTTTTCTATTTTTATTAAAATTGTTTCAAATTGCAATGGAAGGAGGAGAAACCACATTAATGGACCATATTGTCGGCCTCCTTTCTTTGGCAACGCGTCATTTTTATTGCGAATTTAGGCATCATTAGTTACGGTTTTTTAATAAAACACACACAAGCAAAGGAAATATGGCTTCTAAATTATATTCTTCTTCTTTCCCTTCTGCCTCAAAAAGTTTGATTTGTGTTGGAGGCAACCCTGGTAAGTGCGCCTTTGGGTGCTATTGTCTGAGCTCGCTTTGTGGTCAAGCCTTGTTGTTGCTGTGTCCACTTGGAGTATGATTCGGATTCGGACACGGATTCAGACACGAAGTTGGGTCTGCCTTTAAGTGCCGCAGGCAGAAAACTTTGCAAACTTCGGAAATTTGTTCAACAAATGGACAAATGTATTAGCAAAGAAGTTTTTTATATTTGTTGTAAATCATTTCTGCCGCTCGAATGCATAACTCAAAATGGAAATACCAGAATAGAATAGAATAAGTTTAGTAATCATAAAAGAAAGGAGGAGCAGAAAGCAGAGCCAAGTCATTTATTGGAAAGTCAGTCAAAAAAAACAGAAAGAAACCTAAAGTTGAGCGTGCTCGACTGTCATATACCCACTATACACCGAACAAAAATGATATCTTGAATATTTTACATTTAAAATTTTTGTTGCATACTTTCAGGGAGAGCTTAGAAATCAGTACATAATTAGTATTTCTTATATAACTTTTATTTTAATTATCCGATTGCAACCAAATTTTCAGAAATCATTTGGCTGTTTATAGTTAAAGTGTTCACTGAATTTGAACTTTCCTGCTTTAAAATTACGCTTGGAATTCTCGGTTTTTATATGGACAGACAGTCAGATGGAAAGAAAGACGGACAGATAAGGCTACATGGACTGCTGATTCAATATATATTTTGTTTTTTGGGGTCTGCCACGCCTCCATCTGCCTGTTACATACAAATTCAAATGGCACAAAGCTAATATACCCTTCTCCTCTATGCGTAATTGGTATAAAAATATATATTCTTTGTGATTGAATTTTGTGAAGCGTAGCTAAAAGTTTTGTGCCCACAAACCAAATGGAATATTAATATGAAATTGCTGTTTGTCATTGGCAAAGGATGTCCGTCGAAGGATTAAGATATTAGGATGACAGATTAAGATTGCCGACAGTAAGTGTTTTATTTGTGAGTGTATTCAGACTGACTGCGATGTGAATGAGCCTTGACTTTTTATAGCTACTTTTAATTTATGCAATTTTTTGCTTGACTCATTTTGCTTTTGTCAAACTTGCTAATCCCCTTTCGCATTCTCGATTTATGTGGCTTATTATTTAACTCAAAGCTCGCATACATATTTCCTCAGTTCACACAGATTTTGAATGAGTCAGTTGCTCTTCGGAATATATATAAAAATACTTAAGCTGCTTGCGTTAACGACCTTTAGCGCCGTTTGGCCTTAATCAAGTCTATGGAAAGTGTTCAGACCCGAATGCCATTAAATGCACATAGTTCAGGGGCTTTATGCCACGCCCAAGATAGTATGGAAGGGAGGGGCTAAGCACTTGTCTCGCGCCTCAGTTTATGAGGCAACCAGTAGCATCGCCAGCACACCGAGCTCTGAGCTCTGTCACATTTTTTAAATGCGCCGAGAGCCGCAGCAGCCACGGCCACTTTAACACCTACCTAACCTACCTAACTCCAACTACAACTCCAGTGCTGACTCCGACTGCGACTCCGACTCCGTTGGCAACTGCTTCTGCTGCTGTTGCTGTCTCTGCTTCTGCTGCTGCCGCTGCCGACTGTCGAGCGGTAATCATTTTTCATGCTAAGCTCCAACGTCAACCGTTTGGTTTATGGCCTTAATCCTTTTCTACATAAATGAAACGACAGCAGCAGCAGCAGCCCAGTACAGAGTCCAGCCCCGTACCCGGTTTGAGGCTCGGCAAATGCCGCGCATTTCATCATTAGTCAGCAGCCATTAATGCCCGGGCAGGCAGGGACTGCTACTGGGGGATTGGGATTTAGAATTGAAAGCGGGACAACTGTGGGCTGTGGTGTGTCTCTCTTGCCTCCCCCCTCGTTCTTTCTCCCTCCATATTGACGCGTGCAGCAGCCTACGCATCACATGAAACGCACATAAATATGCCTGCAGTAGATGTACCTACTATATATGTGTGTATATATATAGTAAGTACTTCAAGTAGTTATATATATAGAGCAGAGAGAGAGGGGAGTGTGGAGATTGCAGCTCTCATATTTATATGCCGCCTTAATCAAGAGGCTGCGTCGGGTTGACTAAGTACCCAGGAAATGCCAAGGTTGTTGCACTCCGCAACTCCGCAACGTCCAGTGGCTTTTAATTAACACACTTACACACACACACAGTCAGTCCAGACGGCAGGGGGGCAACTCATGCCATCATCATTGGTTTCATCATCGTCATCATCATCATCGTGGTCATTAACAGCACATTTCTATTTTCTTTTGCCGACTGCCGCCTGCCGCCTGCCGCTTGGCTATTTTCAAATCAATTCCATGCAGTTTTTAATATATACAAGTATATCGTGTATAGCACATGCTCCATGACTAGAGAGATATATGTACACACACGTATATGGTATGGGAGGCTTCCCTTTCCAATTTCTCGAAATGATGTCATGCTGTTTTTCTGCTCTCACACTCGCTCTAGGCATAAATGTGCACAGCGGGCGGCTGTTTAGCGCTTAATTAATGATGAATATAAAAATTGCCGCATGCATGAAGAGCAGAGGAAGAAGAAGGGGGAGTAGGCAGTGGGGGCAGCAGGAAAAGTAGTAGAAGAGAGGGAGGAGTGGAGGAGGAGTTGCGACAGGCCAGTGTAATATAATGGAAATTCTATGGCAAAGATGCAACACGCACTTCCACTCACTTAAGTGCGTTCTACGATGGGAAGGGGGAGAAAGGGGAGGGGTACTGCCTCTTGGCATTTGCAACAGTGCGCACATTCACCATTCGCCAATTTTTTTCTTCCCCTTCCACTTTTTGTGTGTCATTTAAGTTGCTGTTGTTAGTTTTTCTGGCTGTGCAGAGACCTTTCAAAATCTATACATAAATATGCTTTCACGCAGCTTCGCCATCAGAGATATCAGATACAAGCTTTTTTTGTTGCTGTAGCTGTTGTTGTTAGTATGCGAGTACCGTTAGTTGTAGTTGCAGTTGCAGCAGATGGCCACGAGATGGCGCTGCTCTCGATTGTGTTGTGTGCATATTATGATATGATATCGTGATAATGCTGCGAGCAGGTTGAGGAATCTTTGCAGAGATTTTAGGCGAGAGAGGAATTTGCTTGTAATTTTATTAAATATATTGTAAAAAGTCCTTCTTAAACAGAAATCTAGAATTTTAGATTTGTAGAGCTGCTACAATTATTTATTATTATTTGCTTATTTATTGTTCATTATGAAATGTAGCTGAATCAGTGCGAACGTACTTTGATCTGTTGGCAGAATTCACTTTTATGGCAATGTTTTATATAATTTACTTCAAAGTTCTTTATTTCTCATAAGAAGTTCTACTTCGTTGTACAGTAGAGTGTATATTTTCTATATAATCTTCTATATATCATATCATAAGCTCTGCTTTTCTGTGTATTTAAAATGATATCCTCATTATTAACCTCATATCTTTTTGCCCTTCGCAGCAAATCACAAATGAAATTAAAAACATTTTTATCAAACAAAAGAAATTATTGAATGAATAGAAATAATTTGTTTATTTTTAGAATTTCAAGTGAGTTTCTTCTGGTGTTATTAAAATAGTTGGAATTATAATACTATATTTATATTAATTAGTTTTAATTTCAAAATTACCTAACACAATCTGTGCTAATGCTTTGGTCACTTACAGCTGAACAAACAGAATTATATCATATGATTTCATTTACATATTAATAAAATAATTTCTTATGCCTCAAGTAATATCTCAAGTCTGCTACAGCGCCTTCTATTTATTTCCACTCATTCTTTCATTCATTATTTCTATTCTTTTCATCGCTACACAGCTTCTCTTTTTATTCCCTTGTATTGCCTTGTCAAGCGCATTTGGCTCTTGTCTCTTGTCCCGTTGTGTCACCTGTTGTGCCGCTCTTGTCTTTTAATCAAAATGTGATTAGCATGGCAGCAGCAACAACAGCAACAACAATGAGTCAACTGCAGCCTGGGAAGAAATGCGAAACAACAACAACAACAACAGTGGAAGAAAGAAAGAAAGAAGTGAACGCGGCACATGGCTAACACACAAACACACTTAACGTGTAAACATGGCTAAAAGAGCGTTGACCATATTCGGGCGCAGTTCCTTAATGTTGTTGCTGTTGCTGTCCATGTTGTTGTTACTGTTGTTGTTGTTACTGTTGCTGTTGTTGTCGTACGCAGCAGCGAACAGCGACGACAACAGGTACTACAAACGACAGCAAGAACAACAACGAACGGTACACGTTAATATGACTAGCTGAGAGTTGAAACTGCGAGGCAGGCATACAGAGAGAGGGAGGGAGAGAGTGGGAAAGAGGGAGGAAGAGAGAGGGAGGTAGTGCGCTGCTTTGGGGTTTGGCAGCATGAAGATGCTGCACAAAATGCGAAACCGGTTCGCCGCTTCGTTGCGCTGGCTCCACCACACGACATTATCAACATAATCAACAGGCAAGCCGCACTACCCCCCTCTCCCCACTCCACACTCTCCTCTGCCTGCTCCCTATCCTCTCTCCTCTGCCTCCCCCTTCTGTTGTGTCAGCGCTCCTCCTCATCTGCGTTGGCCTTTTCTAAGCCTTTTCAACGCTCATAAATTGTTCGAGTGGCGCAAAAAATATTTTGCAAACGCAATGCGAGGCATGCGAGAGCCAAGGCAGGCCTCACTTGAAAAGAAATTATTGGCACAACCACGAGGGGGGAGGTGGGAGCAGAGAAAGGGGTGTAAAGTGGGGTTTTTTTTCAACGAGGGTCCAAGAAAATCTTTCGCATACGGCAAACGGTACTTTTTGCAATTATCATCGTTGTGTCTCTCTGGCAACGGGAAGAAGATGCTGCACTGCTGCTGCTGCGACCAGTTGTTGCTGCAGCCTGTTGTTGTTGCTGTTGCACATGTTGTTGTTGCTGCTGTTGCTATTGTTGTTGCTGTTGTTGTTGCTGTTGTTGTTGTTGCCGTTGCTGCGGCTGTTGCTAAAGCAAATATGCGCGCACTTGGCATTGTAGCACAGACTGAAGACAGCTCAAGTCTTTGGCAAGACAACGCACTAATAGCCCCAGTGTGTGCAGCCCCCTTCCCACTCTCCTCCTTTTCCCACTCTCCCCCTCTTCTCACTCCTCTCTCTTGCTCCTCTACTCTTCTACCTCCTCTCCTTGGCCCTGCCTTTGAATGTTTCTCCCAGCTGTGTCCTCTTTTCGGCTTGCATGTCGCTGCGGCTGCGACTGCGGCGGCGTCTTGCGGTTTGAGGTTGAGGTTTTGCGTTATGGCCATGGCCATGTGTAATAGATTATCAAAATGCCAGGCCCATAGACACGACGACGACGACGACGGCGATGGCGAAGATGCTGCCAACGGTTTATGTCACATGAATGTAATGAAATTAAATTTCTCTCACACAGTCTTGAGACAAGTTATTAAACTTTGGCTTGTCCTCAGCTGCGTGCTCCCCTCTCTCCTTCTCTCTCACTCCTTCTCTCTCTGTGATAATTTTAAAAGTCAACGTTGCAACGTTGCAACGTTCTTGCTTGCCGCATGTGGCAGCATCTACGCAAGATTGTGCATCAAGTGTGCATATTTACTTCCTGTAATTGAGCATTTATAGCTTTTATGGCCTAACGGATTTACTCAGCCAGCCGGCAAGTCAGCAAGCCGGCCAGGCAACCAGCCAGGCGACCTGCCTATTCCCTCCCCTCCTTCCCCCGCACTGCTCCTTCCCCTGCCTTTGCGAAACGACTTGGGTAATTGTTTTGTCTTAGGCTTTAATGCATCGTTGGCCATTGCAACGTTGAGAACTTGGCTTAGTTCCCCCCTCTGTGTCTCTCTCTCTCTCCGTCTCTGTCTCTGTCGTGTCTCCGGTTTCGGGGCAACTTGGCAAGTCGCTTGATTATAAAGTTTATGCATAAATTGTAAATTGATTTAACAGTTAATTGATCTACGTTGATGACATTGCCAATTGATTTGACCGAACAAGAGATACTAACTACTTGCCTAAATTGATAAGTCCGAGATACAATCTCCAGTTTCGCATACAAAGTTAATGCTCTGGGCCATTGCACATGTCGAATCCCAATGGCTTTCAAAGTGTCTGTCCCAAATGGTGAATGGAGTGGAGATGAAGTGGAGTGGAATGGCCGATAGTCGAGATGTTTAGTGATTAAAGGAATTTCTAAGTGAAGTTTGGATAACTGTTTGAGGTTAGAGGAGGGATAAGTGCATATGGGGAGGTGTTTTAAGGTATGGAACTGTGCTTTGGCCATGGATTTGAAAAGAAATCAACGCTCATTGTGTTTGTCAAAGTATGAATGTGTGAAGGAAGAACGCATCTTCTCAATATAAAATACATGTTCCTTAAATCAGCATCAAAAACTGAATATGATTATAAATAAGGAAGATATTATACTAATTAAACCTCAAATATTGTTTAAGAATGAACATTTACTTTATCATCTTTCTAGATACAATCAAAGTATATTCTATTTTAGCTACTTTAACGATCTATTAAGGAGAGCTTTCTTCTATTATGTTATCACATAATAAATAACTCATAAGCACAATATCTTTTATTTGCCAAACTTTCCTCCATATGCCACAATATTATTAAGTCACTTTTAATGCTTAGTTGGACACCTTCTTTAGTGCATCTTTAAGTTACATGCTCTCAGTCACATTCTCACTATTTTCCCCATATTTACACCTCTCAATTGTCTTCCATTAGCATGCTAGACTAACTTCCACCTATGTCACCCTGGCACACATTTTCCTCTGTCAATTTTCTTTGTACTATTTTTGGGGCACACAGTAAAGAATTTATTGTTGTCGCTGCTCATGCGATATGACATGAGAGATCCGCAACAATAACATGAATGGCGAGTTCAACGCTTAGGCACATTCATAGCTTCCATGAAAGCATCTTAAACTAAGCTCCCGACTTTGTACGCACAATTGACGCAATTTGCTCGACTTCCCAAGCAAATGCGTAGTAAGTACTCACTCCAGTTCTGTTCGGAACTATTTGTGCCGTAATATCCGACATCAAATTTAATAACGAAATGTATTTCATTTTTTTTTCTTGTGGGAGACTCCAAAAATTTAACTATTATTTATTTGCTGGCACTCGATGCGCAGTCAAGGAAGGGAACTCATCTATATAATTTGCCGGCATGTATTTATGATTTATTAAGTGTGTGCGTAGGAGGAGTGTGTGTGCGTGTGTGTGTGCGTGTGTGCGTACTTGTGTGCGTGTCTGCTACAACTACAAATAGTGCTTAGGGAACAATAGAAAAATGGATGGGCCATTGAGAGAGCGAGAGAAAGAGAGCTCAATGCGCAGCACGCGAATCGTTTCGTTGTCGCTCAACAGACAGTTACAGATACAGATACATTTCGAGTGTGCCATGTGAAACACGCACCCGCCAGCAACAACAACAACAGCTACAACTACAGCAAATTGGATAATGTCTATAAAAACTAATTGAATTCTAAGCGCTCCACACGCTATTCGCATTCTTCGGCCACAACAGCTGTGAGAACGTAAGCAAAGAAAGTAAACTAGGAGAAAGAGGGAGAGAAAATAAAACAAAATAGAATCTCCCCCTAATAAAAAACTCGTCTCGAGTGATGACATGCAAGCTGTGCGCTTGTAGTATGTGTGTGTGTGGGCAGCGTTGTAAAAATGATGATGAGAAAAGAAAAAAAAAAAAAAAAGAAAAGAGAAGAGAAGAGAAAGAAAACAATTTCACACAAATGTACGTGGAGTACCAAGCTGAGAAACAAAAAGCTCATTACTCATATGCCAATCAAGAGTCCCGATGCCGAAGCAACAAACACCAAACCCAAAACCGAAAACCCCTAACCCAGCCCAAACCGTAGCGAACTGACCCCAGAGTTGCTCTGCTGAGCTGTGCTCTGCTGTGTTTTGTCGATGCTTTGGCATCGGGCACAATTAATCATTCACTTATAATTAACAGCGCAGTCCGTCCAAATAGAACAACGTGCTAATGTTAATGTATCTCTCGGTCTAGTAAAAAAAAAAAAAAAAAAAGAATGCGTATCAAACTCGCACACGCAAAAGTTCAAAAAGGTTGCCAAATGGTTTTTCGTTTTTCCCTTTACAGCTCAGCAGGAACTTAATGCTTAATGAGTTTTTCGAGCTGAATTTCTTTTACGAAATTTTGCCAATCATGCTGTAGGTATTACTACTTTACTAATTGATTTAGCCCAACATATGTGCTAAGTACTTCAGTCAAGAGCAACTGCACCACTTGAAAATTAGACATGAGACATTGAATAAAGCCAAAGCAGCGCTAGCCCAACCCAATGCAAACCAATTGAAACCGAAGCAAACCCAACCCGGAGTAGACCAACCCAACTGTGGGCCCAGCCCAGACAGTCAGTTGAGTGATGTACGACGACTACGCAATGCGAGAGGCATCGACATCGATGGTCATTAGCGAATGATGACGATGCTCGCCGAGATGGGGTCGCAGAGATGTGGAGACGGCGCTGGTAATGGCTGAGATGGTGATGGTGCTGGCGATGGCGATGCTTTGGTGCTTGCTTGAGTTGATGTTGCGTACTCGTAATTCTTCTATAATGGATCTGTTATCTCTCCTCGCTTAATGGGTTAGCTTGGCGAGCCAAAGGGGCCTCCAAAGATGACTGACAGCTCAGCGAAGTTTAAGTTTAGGTTCAGCTTGGTTAGGTTGCCTTCGCTCGGTGTGGTTGAAGCATACTTAAAACTTAAAATTAAATAATTAGTCGCTGGTCTAAGTTTTTCAGCTGTTCTCTCAGAGCGTAGTGTAATGACCTTTTAAGTACTTATAAAGATACTAATCGCCACTGCCTCCTGCTCTTTTGCTAATGGCTTGTTGTGGCTTGTTTTTTGCTTTACGATGGCTTCGGGGGAGCCCACAATACATTGTTAATAGTCTTGTTGCTGTTGCTGCTGTGTTGTTGCTGTGTTGTTGTTGTTGGCCTAGTGAAACGAGTGCAACTTGGAGTCGCCACTTTGGATGGCACTAATTAACGTCAGAGCGTTGCTTTAGGGCTGGCGAGCGTTAAAAACCATTTTGGTAAAGTTACCCTGATGCGTATTAATTAAAATTTTGATAAGCGCCAGGGCCACAGCTTCCCCTTCTCCTCTCCTTCTCTTCCTCCTTCTACTTCTTCTCTCCTCCTTCTAATAAAACTTGAAAATAAATTACAGCAGTTTGGTTTGCTGCTTTGGTATTTTATAAAGCATTTTTTAGGCTCCTCTTCTAGGTGTGGCGCTATTGTCGGCTGCCGACAGTCGCTGCTTATCGCAAAGTATCTACAAATAATGGGCGACTAATAGGCAAACCCCCCTCAAGCAGCTCCCCTCTCCCCTTCTGTCTTGCGTATTATGTCAGCCTTTGCCAGCTGCTTGTTTTAAGCTGTGGGTGAAAGTGCCACGACGTCTTCTGTGGAATGTATCAGAACGGTTAAGATCTTGAAATATTGAATTACACACGGTGTCAACAGTGTGTGCTATAAAGCAGCTGACTGTCGTGGGAAATTTCCTAATGTTCACAAAATTTTAAGCAACTTTGCTGTAAATTGAAACCCAAAGAAACTTTCAAATATTTTCGTTAGCTCAACATGTAATTAAGTTCTAAAAATGAAAGGAATTAATATTTATTATGCGAGGGAGACAGCAAAGCTAACCACAACAGACAGTTGGTACATGCTAGGTAGAGCTTTAAATAGTTCAGTTTAATTTGGCATTACTTAAAAACTAACCGCACAAGTTAATGGAATATCATAGATTCTGTTGGCCTCAAATTGATGTGAGTTTACAAATATTTCAACTATGTCATGGCATGCAAATACAATGATGACGTTGATGAAATGCCAGCAAACATGCACAGTTCCCACACACATACAGAGAGGGAGAGGGGGATAGAGAATGAGAGAGAGATATGTATAGAGAGGGAACTATGTCAATGCCTTATGCCTTGTGTATTGTAGTTGCTTTTTTTGGTTGTCTGCCATTCACATATTTGTCCTTGGACTGACACTTTCAACTAGACGTCTCTATACCTCTCTCTCTCTCTCTGTCTCTCTCTCTCTCTATTGCTGTCTCTCTCTATTGCTGTCAGCGCGACCAAGCTAACCCAACGTGAACAATTACACAAAATGTGCTCTCTGTGCTGGAAAATATTTTCTGTGGTCCATGAAAATGTAAATTTTCACTGAACTGCACTGAAATTGCAATTGTCTTTCGCTCTCTCTCTCTTACAGTCTCTCTCTCTCTTTCAATTAACTGCCAGGGCATTCAATAAGTATTGCATATTAATGCAATAATTCAACAATTGCAGGCAATTGGATAATTGTGCCTCAGGCCCAAGGCAAGTGCGAGTGGAGGAAGGAGCTTGATGATTTTGGGGCGCCTTTTACTTACACTTCAACACTTAATTATTATATTAATAGGCATATCTATTTCAGCTCTAATTAACCTTTGACACGTTGTACGTGTGTGTCTGCGTGTGTGTGTGTGGGGCAGCGTAGCATTTTGACAAATCAGCAAAGCGCAGACAAAAGCACACAAAGGTGATAGTTGAATAGGGGCAGGTAACCTGAGAGAGTGTGAGAGAGACAGGCTGGTAGGCGGGCAGGAGGAGGGGGCGCAAGGTTGTCCAAAAAGACCGCCAGGCAGTCACGACTCGTTATGCGGATTGTGTGTGGGTGTGAGGGTGTTTGTATGCGTGTGTGTGGGTACAATTTGAAGCGACTCGCAATTACCAACGACACGTCAAGATGTGAAATTAACACCGTCACACAAAGCGCAAAGCTTGACAGACAGACAGACAGAGGGGGCAGACCAACAGACAGACAGAGCAGTAGACGGATGTCTATCCGGACAGACGGACACACATACAGAAAGACCCGCAGTGGGTGGCAGTGAGACATATTAATGTATCTGGTATTTAACATTCAACAACAATAACAAGCTGCCTGCATACGCAGCTGTGTGTGCGAGTGTAGTTGACGTTGTTGTCTTCAAAATCATTAAATCACATACACACAAATAAACACATACACACAGAGACACACACGCGTACACGGACACACACAGTCACAAATATACACGCGCAAAAAAAGCTCAAACAAAATGCGCTCAAGCCAAGTTGCTGTTTGTGTCAGCGACACAATTGGCCGCCCACCCGCCGATGCTTGGGCCACCCACATGGCGCTGGGCGTGTGGTACGTAGGTGTGTGTGTGTGGGGTGCCACACGCATATCCTGGCAGGCAGCAAACAGCAGGCCCAAAGAAAAGAAGAGCTACGCAACCACAACACGCAATACTCGCATTTCATTAGACACTTTGCACTGACGACTCCTATTACTCTTGCGTGAGCGCGAGGAGGGGAAGCGGGAGGGTGAGGGGGCGGGCACTACAATAGCCTAGCCAAATGACGTCGTCGAAGGCGTTACATCAAAACGAAAAAAAAAATAGAAAGAAACAAGAGAAATGGCTGAGAAAAGCGCCAAATGGGGAACCTACCTCAAAAGAATAGAAAGAAAAGTTCAGGGACGGTTTGCGCTAGGAGTGGGGGCGCCCAACGTGGGCACTCAACACGCTTATTAAATTTATAATTAATGAAGCCCTTTAATTACACATTAAACGCAAATCAAAGTTGTAACCAACTCAACTGTATTCAATTGAAAATAATAAGTGGAACTTTCTTCTTTATTTCTTTCCGTGTCGGATTATGCTGCCACTTAAATTGCCATAATCCGCACACTTTCCGCACAGCTCAAGTCTAAGCCTAAGCAAAGGATACACAAGTGGAGAAGGGGGAGGAGTGGGAGGGGGGTGCACAGTTAAATGCGAGCACATTCAAATAAAAACCCGTCAAGTCGCCTTACAAATGAGCCTGTCATTATTCATATGCCGTGCCCGGTCTAAGGACCTTTCCCGGACTAAGACTATGCACATATTTTGCGCGCCTTTTACAGCGGAACTTGCGCCGCTTCCTGAGAGCCTCCCTTCCCTCCTTTTCCTACCTCCCCCTCTTCTCTTCCCTTGCCTTTTTTCTGCTGCTCTGCTGC
The DNA here is from genome assembly GCA_018151435.1 of Zaprionus africanus. Taxonomy (NCBI): domain Eukaryota; kingdom Metazoa; phylum Arthropoda; class Insecta; order Diptera; family Drosophilidae; genus Zaprionus; species Zaprionus africanus. The sequence goes on from JAECXB010002310.1 coordinate 16,315,693, forward strand.
TGCTTTTTTGCCACCCAACAAATTAATTACTAACCAACTTGAGTGGTAAAATGTTTTTCTTGTTTCGCCAACTTTTTTTCAGCTCTCATTCTCTCTTTCTTCCTCTTTTTCTGCCTCTTTGCTGTTTGTTTTTTAATATTATTTATCAAAATGTTTGCTTGAAGACGTGCAGAATAAATTGCATGATATTAGGGCGACAACTTTTCATTTAGTTGGGGGCTGCCTTAATTTCCGGCCGCACGCATTGGAAAATGAAAATGTAACCAGACGAAAATGAAAAATGATTTCAGCAAAAAAAAAAGAAGCTGCTCCCCTTTTGTTGTGTGTAAGGTTTTTCTCTCTCTGTTTTTGGGTTGCCCCTTATCTGGTTGATTTTATCACTCACCTGAAAATACGTTTGACCCTTGTCCACCCAACCGATGGCCATATCGGCGCCGGCAACATTGCCATCGGGTGAGAATCCGAAGCCGACATAACCTAATGTACGTGCTTGTATTTCGAATGTTATATCCTGATTAATGATTTGCCATAGTATGCGAAAATCCTCATTCAAATCGATGGCATGATCCCAAACGGGCGTCGCTTGCTGTTGGCTTCCGGCTGCCGTTGCTTGTCCGGCTGCTGTTGTTGTTGTTGTATTGTTGCTACCATTGCTGCTGCGACTGGTCAACTTGGTGGCAGCTTGGGCCGTGCCGGCCAGCAGTAAGCACAACAACAACAACAGCGCCGTGCTGAACGTGTGGCAGGATATAAAACATGTGATTAACGATGACCGCCTTGAACTTGAATGCGTGCCGACTCGTGTTGCTCGTGTTCTGCAGCTCTGTGTTGCTGTCGTGTGTGCTGCTGCTGCTGTTGATGTGTATGTTGCTCTTGCAGCTTGCCTGCTTGTTGTTGCCGCTGCTGTTGCTTGCCTCATTTTGTGCGCCATTTTGTGCGAAGTTTTGTCGGCTGCTTGGCTTTAGCAAATGGTTGTTGTTGTTGTTGCTGCTGCTGTTGCTGTTGCTGCTGTTGTTGTCGGCAATTGCGCGTACGACATTTATTAGTTTGAAAATCACTGAAACGAAATTACGCACGGCAGCAACTGTTGTTGTATCTGTTGCTGCTTATGCGTTGCTGGTTGCTGCTGCTGTTGCTGGTTGCTGTTGCTGCTGCTCTTGTGTGTCTTTAACTTGGCTGCCTTTCTTTGGTGCTATCACAGTTACGATTATTTAGTAATGATAATAATGGCCACGCAGTTTTACTTTCATTCGTCGCTGCTGTTGCCGTTGCTGTTGCTGCTTCCTGTTTCCGATTTCTTGTTGCTGCTGCTGCTGCTGTGCTCATTAGTTGCGCTTGTCACACGCACACTGAGATACAGAGGTACGGCTGCTGTTCGGTCGGATGTGGACGACCCTCTGTAAATAGACGACAAGTGAAGGAAAGAAAAATTATATAATTGCTATAATTTGATGTCGAGCTATAATAGCACAAAAGACGCAGCTCCGACTCAGAGTTCTGTCCCTCTCTCTTTTCTTCGTGCTGCAATGTTTAAATGCATATAATTACATAAATTATGAACCGGTATCTGCAAGATTCACACACACAAACACACACACACAAAGCTAAGTGCACAACATAGTTGACGTCTCAAGTTGCGAGCAGTTCGTCAACATTTTCCAAAGCTTTAATTAGCCTGGTCACGCAGTTTCTCAGGAACACACGATCTGATCGAGGGCCGAGTGCAACAAAGGGGAACAGCAGAGGCAGAAGAAGGAGGGAAACTAATGGCTAAACCAGGCGACAAGCAGAGGAAATTGAAATAGAGAAAAGAATGTACAAAGAGAAAGAGTAGACAGACACTTAGACGAAACTACAGAGGTGTCGGTAGAAGTAACTTAAGATATTGAAAGCCCCTGAAAGAAATCACTAGGGAACAATATATCAATGAGACTCTCTTTGAACTAAATAAGACCTACGATATAGAAAACTATCGTAGTAGATAGTCACTTTGAGGATACTTCAGAGGTGTCGGTAGAAGTAACTTAAGATAATGAAAACCTTTATGGAAATCTATGAGGAACAATATATCAATGAGAGTTTTACTCACTCAAAACTAAGAAGACCTATGATAGAGAAAACTATTGTAAAACTTTATGAAATCTATAACTATAGCAATGATCAAACATTGTCTTTACTTTATTAGACGTAAGATATAGAAAACTATCGCATAGCTTTATAGAACTTTATGAAATCTATAACTATATCAATAACTAAACATTCTTTAAAATAAATTAGACCTAAGATATAGAAAACTAACGTTTAAATTTATACGAGTCTATAAAATACAATATATCAATAGGGGTTTGATTTTCTCTTAACAAAATTAGACCTATGATAAAGAAAACTATCGCGTAACTGTAAAGAAATCTATGTAGTGCACTATATCACTAAACAAACTATCTCTAAACTAAATTAGACCTACGATATAGAAAACTATTGTATAACTTTAAAGAAATCTATGAGAAACAATATATCAATGGTCAAACTGTGTCGTTTGTATCTACGATATTGACATACTACTGTATAACTTTATGAAATCTATAACTATATCAATGATGAAACTCTCTCTAAACCAAATTAGACCTAAAACACAAGAAACTATCCTATACCTCTATACAAATCTATGTAGTACAATATATCACTCATCAAACTGTCTCTAAACTAACTTAAACATGTGTTAAATGACTTCTATATTTATAACCCTGATCAACTGCGATATAATTAATGACAGCACATGCACATAAATACAACTAACTGAGGCAATATATTCTAGTAACTGTCCAAGCAGAACTAAGCCCTTCTGGGAATAACTCTATTGAATTTATTAGTATCTATAAGGAGGCCAACACTTTGTAGATACAAATCAAAAGTTTATTTATTACTCATAGCTAGAACCTCAACATATCATATCTGCGACTTCGGCAAGCTCTACTAAAGACAACACCGAGCTATCCGCATTGAGGTTACTCACCGCGAGATAATTTGAGTCACTTCAACTGTCAGCTGTGTGTGACTAACCCGGTCATAACTCAGTCAGTGCCTCAGTTCGTCCGTCTGTCACTCTGTCTGGCTGACTAATTTCGATAAAAACCAGTTCTTTGGTTTCACTTGAGCGACACTTGAGGTATACGTCAATTTTCTATTTACCACCCGCCTCGTTGCTGTCCACATCTCTCTCTGTCCCTCTCTCTCCCTGTCTTTCTCCCTCTTGTTCGTCAAGCACGTCGGGTCGAGTATCATTTCCCTTGTCTCACACGCAATTAGTGCGTTGGTCAAAGCAAATCGAAGATAATTACAGCTTGTCATAATTTTAATGAAGAAGGTCGCGCAACTGAACTCGGCTCTTAGACAGAAGGTTACCCCAGAACAGACCCTACCCCTGCCCCTCCCTCTCCCCTTTGGGGGGTCTTCTTCTTCATGCCGCAATGCGATTTATTGTATTAAATGGCTAAGCCAGGGCTCGGCACCGAGTCCGGGCATATTTGGCGTGCGGTTACATTTGATTACATGCCAAAAGTGCGCGGTGGCCTAGCAACGCCTCCAGTTTCAACGCCCCAACCAGGTCTGGCAACACGTTTTAATCTTTAATGAAGAAGAAGTGAAGCCAACGTCGACGTCGTCCACGGCTGCGTTTCGTCGTTTGGTTAAATGTCAAACACGCGGCAATTTGTTATAAATAGCGCACTTCCGGCGCTAGATACACACAGTCTCTGTGTGTGCGCTTACTTCTATAGCGGACTGTATAGCGTCGACTCTATTTGCACCAATTTTAAGCGCTTAGTCGCGTGTTGAAGTTGACAAAGGTCAACAAACGTTGAGGACGGAGTAGAGAGCCAAGAAAGCGAGACGAAAAGCTAATCTACCGACAAGTCGAAAATTTGATGCCCTTAAGGGAATTAGTAAACGGCAATCGGGCAGAGGGGGCAGAAGAAATGAGATTTGTTTTAATGCTTGAGAAATATAAAGCACAAACAGCCGGAGGATTAGCACAAACTCCAAACGCACACAGAAGTAAGTTAGTAGAAGCTAAAGTGCTTTTAGAGAGAATATGTAGAAAGATAAACGAATGTGGGAGTGCAAAATTGGAAGATATAGAAACATAGTATAGGGATAAAATACAGATATAAATAAATTGCAGATATAAATATTAATTGCATATATATATTAAATACTTGTATTAAATCCTAGTTTATCAGTCTGAAATCTTCGTGATATACGTTATAAATTACCCACGTTTCAAACGTGCCTTGTCTCTCTTCTATATTAATTTCATATTCACACGTAATTTATGCAGAGTTAGCTACGTGATATTGCATTTTATGTACTCTGTTTAGCATATGAAAACGTACTTATATAGATATTAAACTAAAATATATAAATAAGCACCATATGTAAAGTATCTAAGCTCTCAAATTTATCTATCTATTCTACAAGTTCTATCTATTCCACAACTTCTTTCTAATCAACTATCTTTCCTTTATTGTCTTTCTTTTTTTTTCTAGAAAGTAGTCCGAACTAAGTTATTATAGCTATTACTGTTACAGTTATATCTCAGCAATTTAGTAATGTTTCTATTTTCTCGGGATCTCTCTCTCTTTTATTTTATTAGTTCATACCTAAGCTAATGACAAAGTTATTATGCTCTTTCTCTCGCACTGTTATCAAAAATGTATCCAAAAGATACACAACAATAAGCTTGATGGGCCACTCTGCGCTTACAAGCTGTTGTTGTAGCGCACTATACTGTTGTTGTTGCTATTGTTGTTGTTGTTGCTGCTGCGGCTGTTGTAAATGTTGTAGATGGCGCTGAGTGACGGCCGGCAACGTTAAATGACGTTGATTATAATTATGCGGACTTGTACTTTGTACTACGTAGCGCTGTCTCTGTCTCTCTGATGGGCCACAGGGCCCATGCCTTGCAGCCTGCCTCTGACTGCCCATTGTCGTGCTGTTGTTGTTGCTGCTGTTGTTGTTTGTTATTATTATTGCTGTCGTCATCATCGCGATGATCATCATCATCATCAACATCATTCGTATCCAGAGCGTCGTCATCGTCAGGCGTCTGTCGTCATTGGCATTGTGCAGCCGCCGCTGTCGCTGCTGCTGTTGCCGGTGTTGCTGCTGTTGCTGTTGCTGATGTTGCTGGTGCTGCTGCTGTTGATGGGCGGGCAGATGAATGATGTCGCTTAAATACAGACCGAGGCCGAAGCGAGGCGAGCCCAATCGTCGATTGTTGTTCTTCTGCCAGCGAATAACATCAACAGCAGCCGTAAAATTCAAGCCAATTTAGCCTGAAGGGGCTGGTCCGGCAGGTTCTCCTGGCCATCCATCGACTGGGACAGGGACAGGCACACGAATAGGGAGGGGGAGAGGGAAACTGGAACTGCACAGCATGTTACTCTGACGACGACAACGACGACGACATTCATAAGTACGAGTATAATATTATTACTTGGCGAATTAACTACTTTTTTTTGTGCTCTGTGCCTTTTTCTTATGAGGATGAAGAGGAAGAAAACAAACTGGTTGCAAGTCTCTGCCTGAGTCGGCACTGAGTCACAGCTAAAAGGCAAGAAATGGCTTCCGTAGACACACATTAGTCGCTCTTACACAAAGCAGAAGACAGCGAGAGACGGAACCAAACCGAACCGAACTGAACGAACGAAACGGAACAGAACGGACAATGCCGATGATGATGGGGGCAGACAGGGGGCAAGCAGCAACAAGCAAGATGCACTGAATGGGCATAAAAGCGTTCCACAAGCGCCGCGCGGCACACAGCAAAAAAAAAAAGAAGGAGAAAGAAGAACAGAAGCTGCTGCAAGTAATAACAAAAACTGAATACAAGTCAAAGACTTTGTACATGGCTTTCATCATTGCACGATTTGTAGAGAGGCGCAGAGGGAGAGGGGAGGGAGCACAGCCGGTGCATTTGGCTGGACAATTGGACACAGGGACACAACTGCAACTGACTGCGACTGGTTGGCCAGCTTGGCCTCTAGTTCTGTCTCTGACTGCAAGGCAGTGCCAGCGACAAAGACACAACGATACAGCGACATTGATGAGGATGTTTTACTGCTGCACAGTGGTTCTATAAGTACTGTTATGGCAATGAAATAATATTTGAAAAGTATGCAAGTCCATTTACTGCAAGTTATGTAGCGGAACTGAGTATTTCAACTGTATTCAAATCATTTTACAAGTTTGCAGAAGTTCTACTTTACCCTCTAGAATTATTGCAAAAATATCCAAAATCTCACTATTTCTGTTTTAATAACATTAATCTTTTCCACATTCAAACAACTTCTACTAAATCCTCCAGAGTTAGGAAAACCAAATATCATATTATCCCGTTAAACTGAAGAACTATTTCAGTTCTCCTATCATTAACCTTTCACAAACTTTAAAAAGTATTATTAAAAACTCTTATATTATAGAAAATATTGTATGATGAGATTACAATGAAGAAACATTTCAGTTCTCATATCATAAAACTATTATAAACTTATAAAAGTGTTTTTCAATCCTCTAAAATTGAAGAAAATATCATATCATGAAGTTAAAATTAAGAATCTTCGCACTTTTCATTTCTTTTAACTGTTTCAAATTGGAAAAAATGCTAAAAATCCTTTAAAAGTAGTGCAGATATCACAAAACATGTTTAAAAATTGTAAATATACTTTGGTTAAAAAGTTATATCACTATGCAGCTCTAATATCACAAAACCATCATATTCACGAAGTTCCCTTACCAATGAGCTTGTTCATTCCCACACATAAGAATTATCAATTAAGCCTAAGCATTATACCAAAATTCCAGTCATTATGCCATTTCGGCAAATCATCAAACTAATCAGAGTGCTTAATAACATTTGCTTTGCCATATTCTCATTACGCTGTACCCCACTTGCCTTTCACATTTGCTGGCAACCTCTTAACCTCTCAGCCTCGCCAGTACACATGTCTAACCTGGCATATTATTGCCAATAATGCCAATCCCAGCTGCTAATTAGACGTTCCCATTTCTCCCATCTCTTCGACTTTCATTTCATTTTATTTATGCCTCACTCTGCCCCACTGTGCGCTTGGCAATTTCTTGTGCTTGCCTCGCTGTGTGGAGCTGTGTGGAGCCGTGCAATCTGCGACCGCGATGTATGTTTTCATTTAGCAGCTACAAGCTGCAATCGACTCAGTGTGAGCGCTACCGGGCAGAGGCATCTGTGGAGCATTGAATCGCTTTGGCTTTGCCCACTTGAAGATGCTTCATCATGCACAATGTAATGCGTATTTGCGGTGAGCACAAGAGTGGAGTGGAGTGCTGTGGGCTGAAGTAGAGTGGAGTAAAGGGAGTGGCTGCGGCAGACAGGGAGGAGGCAGCTCTGGGATCCGGCAGTGGAGTCTCAGCGTTGTGCGGCTTGCTGCTTGATTATAAATGTATAGGCAGCGTGTATGACATGTAAGTTGTGTGTATCTGTAGCTGTAGCTGCACATGGATTACCCAGTTGGAAGCGACATGACTGCTTAACAGATTACCCAGATGCACTAGCTCTTCTTCAGCCGGCAAGTGAAGGGAGTAACTTGAGCTGAGAGGTCTGAGAAGCCTGCAAGAGTTGATCAAGTGTGAAATGCACCTTTGCTTAAGATTGAATTTGCAGCGGAATTAATGAGCAGATATACTGATAAAATATATAATATTTTAGTAGTTAACTTGCCTAGAATTCCCAACTTGTTCAGGCCTTAACAACTTTATACTTTCCTTTCTTTTTGTCATACCTCCTGAAGTAGTTCCGCAAGTCCCACTGGGTAACTACTGCAACCTGCTTGCGCACTGCATTATCTGTGTGCGCGTATGTCTGTGTGTGCGTGCGTGTCTGTGTGGTTGTCACTGCACCTGTCATCCTGTGGCATTGCCACAAAAAATTGCCCAAGCAGCAAGAAAATTATTATTTATCAGCGTCGTCGGCCAGTCCGACTTGAAGCTGCAGCTGAAGCGTCCTCGCCAGCGGCCTCGCCTGCACAGACACATATAAACTACATATATATTCTATATATATATGTGTGTGTGTGCCAGTCTGGGGGCCCCACTAATTACTGCACATCATTTGCTTACTCGAGTGCCTGCAACTGAGGCTACTGCAGATTTAATTGAGTATAAAAAACAAGAAGCAGACAGAGAGCGAAAGAGTGTGAGAGATAGTGAGTGAGAGAGAGACAGTGAGACGGGCAGAAAAAATTGACTTATTAGAGTGAGTCCAAGGCATTTGCCCGCAAGCCAAAAGATCCCAAAGAGTTGCGCTCCACAAAAACAAGTCTTGGCTTGGCTTGACTGGCAACCTGTGCTCATTTATTACGGCCTGGTCAAGAGCGCTTTGAATCAAAACTGCGCCGCTGCTGCTGCCGGTGCTGACGACTCGCTGCTCGTATGTCGTCTTCATCTTTAATGATCATTAAACAAGCTGCCAGCAGCCAATTGCACTAAAAGCTACAAAGGGGGACGGGGCACGGGCTCTCAGACTGATGAAAACTATTAGAGAAGGCTCTGCCATGCTGCGCCAAGTGCTGCTTCAAGAGCTGTAAAGTGCCTGCCTTTTGTAAATTGCACCGACATTCCAGCAGAACCAGAAGCAGCTCCAGCTCCAGCTTCAGCACCAGCTCCATTGGTTCTCTTCCTGCACCATGCCGACTCCCTTTACAGAATGCCCGAAGGCTGCTTCTACCTGCTGGTTTGGCTACCGGCGGCGTAATTTAAATAATCATAAAAAATAATAATTTGTTCTAACGGCTGAGGGGGCAGGGCAGCGCAGCAGTACCGAGCAATGCGCAGGCACTCGCCCAGCACGCCCTGTTTGCCCCTCCCTCTCTTAGTTCTTCTTTTCTTTTTGATTATTCCACTAGTCGTTCGTTGTATGGTAATATCTTTTGCTCGTTAGCAATTTTCGTTTGAAATAAATAGTAATTAGTGCTGCCAAAGAGTTGCCCATCTCTGCTTTAGGGTGCTAGAGCCAGGGAGAGTGGTAGGGGGGAGGGAGAGAGGGTCTGCTTTGTTTGCACCCTTTATTCTTTATTATTTTATTGGCATGCTCGCAGAGTGGCCACTTGTTAGACCCCCCTGCGCTAACTTCTGCACTACCTTCTCCACTACCTTCTGCACTACCCTCTCCCACTCCCTCTGCTGCTCTACCTGCTCAAGGACTCATGGAGTTGTGCACGCTGAAAACTATCGCACAAAGCTTTGCAATTTGCTGCCTTTCTGTTTTGGGCACTTTTATTTGACATTTTTCATTAAACACGAAATGAAAATGCCTTCCCTGCCGTACTTTTTGCAGTATTTCTACCCATTTTTTTTTTCATTTTTTTTTTCTTGCTGGTGCTGCTGCGTTGACATCACATTTTTCGTATAGCCACTCAAAAGACTTTTCGACTGCAGAAGTTGGGCATAAAAGTTTGAAGGCATCTGGGGAAATATGTCAGCGTTGTTTAAGTTTTTAACATTTTCGGCCAAAGCATGGGAACAGTACGAAGCAGAAAGAGACGAGCTGAGAATGAGTTGAATAGAGAGAGAAAGAGAGAGAGGGAGATGGCAATGGAGTAAGATTGTTATTTACTTTAGCATAATTGGCTTTGCCTCTGCATAGTTACGAGAGCCAGAAAGTTATGCACACTGCAATTGACTTGAATGAATGGATACTGGCTGAATCTCTTGATTCAAGTGCCTGCAAACGAATGTTTGTAGAGTAACTAGGCTGTGCAGACTAAACTGTATCAATTATTAGCTTAAATTATGGTGTAGCTATGTATTTATCCGATTAATTCTCTTGTCTTAAACCCACTTTCAGCCTTCAACATTGGTACGCACTCTACATTAATGTTTTCAATCAACAACAGCAGAGAGAGAGAGAGAGAAACAGTAAAAAAGATAGTAGGAGAAAGAGAAAGATAGTGTAGAGATCCCTAGAATATAATTCATTATCGCCAGCAGGAAGCAACAACCATATGTGACTAAGTTTTTGCCCTTGTAACTTTTGCCATTTTGCGTTGTTCTTGTTTGCTCTTTTTTGCCCTCATCCACTTTTGCCTTTTTGTAGTAATTTGTAGCCCCATCAAGTGAGCGAATGATTGATTGGCAACATTAACTAAAGAACTTCGGACTCGTCAGACACTGTGCAAGGCTATGGGAGAAGGGAAAGGGAAAGGGAAAGGGGAAAGGCTCTTTCATTTCACCCTTTTTGGTGATGAGGCACAATGAAATTTATGGCTTGAACAAGGGTCAGCTGGTTATTAACGGAGTAATACGGCAGTACATTAATGCACCTGATTATATGATTAATATGTGATTATCGCCCGAGTAAGAAAGAGAGGTGATTATCAAAACATTTGCTCACTGATTAGCCCAGGGCAGGGTTGGTAGCTCTTTCAACTTCTCAAGTAATCACTGAAACTTTCATTTCATGTTTTCTGTTCCATTCCTTTTGCAAATGTCATGGTATTATAATCATGAATCATGACCTTTCTTCTTTCTTTGCCTGCTACTTATGTTACTTTTTTTCTGTTTGATTTATTCTCCTATCTATGCTAATTCTTGGCTATCTTTGGTGTCATCTGCCTCTTTGGCTTTGCATTGAGCACAGCATCTGATAACCTCATTTCTTCTCCATTTACCTTTCGCAATGAGCCTACTTTTACTTATTCGTTTCGCAAATGCAACTGGTTTCCCCTTGCAACTTAGAGAAAATCACAGCAGCTTCTTCTTTCTCTTCTTCGCTTCTTCAGGTTCCTCTGCAGTTGTGTGTGTCATCTTTTCTGGCTTATCAGCTGTGCATCATTAAGTTTTTTCTCTCTCTGTTCCTTTCTCATTTTGGCATTTGCTACTCCGTTCACTTTTTTTTTTGTTTTTCATTCGTGTAAAAGAAAACTTTCTTTTGTTTTTCTATCTATTGCCTAGCGTCGAGTTCTGCTGGCGCTCCTTGTCTGCTTTCCTTGCCCAGCTTCCCCCTCTCTCTCCCTTCCCTGCTCTGCTGTTTCCGCTGTTTCTGTTGTTGTTTTTTTATTCGGGCAACAGCAAGTGAATTTTCTCATTTTGCACTTGATATTGTTGCCTTCGCAGACAGTCAGGCCGGCACTTGTTGTTGCCTTTGCTGTTGCTTCCTCATGTTTTTCTTGTTGCTATTTTTCGGCCAAACTTTTCGACAGTCGCTCACGCTCTCTCTTTCTCGCTGTCTTTCTTGCTCACTCTCAGTGGGTTTGCATTTCGTAGGTAGGTTGGAAATTTAATCTCAAAGTCGTCATCGTCATCGTCAGCGCTGGCGCTGGCGCTGGCGTCACAAAAATATTTAATTAATTTTTCGAATTTTAATTAAAAAGTTTCCGTTACATCGTCATCGTTTTCTAGGCACACAGTACACAGTACAGTGTGCACTCCTTCCAAGGCCTATGCGGACTACTTGTTATTTGGCACTTTTATTACTTAAAGTAGCCCTCAAAATTTGATGGCCAGGTGCGGCTGCTACCAGTTGCCTTTTTGGTAATTCAAGACTTTATTCTCAACTTGTCGCTTGCCTGCACAGCTTCCCCCTCTCCCTCTTTGGCTTGTCAGGCCTCTGCAGCTTTCCCTCGCTTTATCTCACTCCATGGTGTCTGTCATCAATCAATTTGTTAAGAGGAACGCGCAACGCTGCGGCAAATCCATTCCAATAAACATAAAGCAAACACTTAATTGTCTGTCAGCGTTAACAAACCGAGCAACCCGACAACACAAATATCATATGACCAGCCCGAAAGGAGGAGGCGTTTGTTGTTGTTGTTGCTTGTTGTTGCTGTTGTTGGTTGTTGGTTGTTTCCATAAGCAGACAACACATATATCACCTGCTGCGCACAAAATGTTTTCCACAAACTTGTAAGAGATGCCAGCGCTCTGATACGGAGGCCCAAAAGAACTCATGTTCGTTCCTCTCTCTCCCTCTCTCTCCTTCTCTCTCTGTCCTCACTTGTATGTTGTCTCTGTCTGTGCGTATAAAAATGCATGCATTTGTTATCTGCGACAAAGATCTCTTGGCCATTAAATTAACACTTAATGACTTGTGTGTTTGTCCCAGTGTGCGTGTGTAGGTGCTAGACACACTGTGGTCGGGGCGTGCGTCCATGCGTCTGTCCCAATGCGACGCTGATTCTCTATGGGATGTCCAAAATCTTTGCAGCAGCCAGGCAACACATCATTAAGAGACAGCAGGAAAGACACACACACACACACGCACACACACACACACACAAGTCCATGACTAGCTGAGATATTTTGTATGTAGTTGGAGCTTTTGTTAAACCACACAAGCCATATACACTATCGAGCATGATAAATGTAATGACTTTGTAATGAAGATGCTGAAATAGTGCAATGATGGAGCTTCTTTGACAGCACTTAGGTAGTTTACATACAGTAAGTTCTGAGTAAGCTAGTAAGTAATTACACTAAGTTCTGAGTGAGAAATATAGAGGAATATGTTCAAGTCTATAGTACAGATTGGGAATCATGTGAGACATTCAATAGCAATACTTTATAAATATCAATATTCCTTTTCTGTCTCTCTCTGTCTTTTCCCAGCTGTCTCCTCATTGTATTAAGTAAGTTTTCAGTGGGAAATATAGTGAATCATACTTTATATACATATATCTGTATAGTAGAGATTGGCATACCAATAAAATATTAAAAGGGTATATTTTAAGTGAATAATTTATATAAATTTCAAGATGCTTTCTCTCTGTCTTTCTTTCTTCAATTCAGATACAAATGAAATAATAATTTAGAATATTTTCTATGGCAAATATTGAATTTTCTTGCTTCTCTCTCTTTCTTTCTTATATTTATAGTATAGATTGGAATATAAATGACACATTTATTGTAAATATTTGAAAAATTTAGATGTTCCCTCTGTTTCACTTTCATTTACATAATTATGCAATATACAGTACAGATTGGGATACAAATGAATAATTTAATTGAAATATTTATATAATTATTTATCATATTCGTATATATATTTCAATATTCCTTCCACTTTCTTAATCTTTCTTTACTAACTTTTAAATCTACAATACGTATTGGAATACAAATGAAACATTAAATGTGAATATACACTATATAGGAGTTGCAGTGTTTTTTCGCTCTTACTCCCTCTCACTCTCTCATTCCCCTTATTTTCCCTTCCTCTACCTGCAGAGCATTCAATGTTCGTTCTAACTTCTCCCTGCGATCGCTTTCTATCTCATTTGTATCTATGAGCTACATACCGCGCACTGGCATTGCCCATCAGGGCAGTATGTTGTATCTGCTGTGGAATTGTTTTTAGACACTCTGACAAAATAAATGATGACAGGCGGCGGTGTTGAGTTTGTTTTCTGTTTTATTCCCTTGTCGCTAAGTTGTTCTAATTTTTTTCATCGTCTTTGCCTTTTATCCCCCACTCACACGCACACTCACAATAGGGCGCAGATAGTGTGAGATACTTAGCTATAAACAGATGAACAGATATGTTGGTGTAGATCTATCTGGCAGGCATACGTGGAAAACATCTACTTCAGCTTAACTTCAGTCTGTGTGTGTGTGTGTGTGTGTCGTGGGCTGAATACCACGGATATCCAACATACTTTAGTCATTATGCACGAGTGAGAAAGGGAGTGGGGAGAGACAGAGACGAAGACAGCGGGGGAAGCGACAAAATTTGATGTTTCTCACTCAATTTGTTGTGTTGAAAAAATCAACAAATGCGTCGCAATTAAATTTGTTGTTTTTATGGCTTTTATGTTAATTTAAATGCGTCACGTGGAGTGTGGCAAAGCACGAAGGAGAAATTAATAGCTGCATCTTAAAGATACATTAGCTAACAAGTGCCACAGCGCTTTGGCTAATAAATATTTCATAACTTGAAGAGCTGCGCGTGCTGCCTACACGTTGCGTTATGCAAATCTGTGTGTGCTCGAGTGTGTGTGAGTAGGTCTGCATGTGTGAGAGTGTGTATCAGTCTCTGTATATGTGGTTGTGTGTGTATGTGTCTGTCTTTGTGTGCGTGTAATTTGAAACGGCTATTCAAGTGCCACAAATGCAAATAGAGCGTGCCAAAATCAAAAGATACATTTATGCCAGAACCAGCTGCTGATAAGGAGAGAGAGAGGGAAGTGGGGGGGAAGAGAGTGCGATTTGCTCGAAGACAAAGCAAACCGCAGGGCGCACTGCAATGGAGACGTCGTGCATTCATCTGTGGATTGCGTTGCATTTGGAATCAGTGATAAATTTATTGCATAATTGAACAGGACAAAATCCTGTCGAGCCTTTAAAATGCAGCCATGTAAATACAAACTATTTACATATAGATTGGCCTGGGCACACCACTACCACCTTGGAGCAGCACACGGCTCCAGCAGCTTCACCTCCACCTCCGCCTCTCCTCCTGCGTACTCACCCCAAACACATCGTACGCCCTCAGTTATTTATGGGCTGTGGTAAGCCGATGAGGGAGCTGAGAACGGCTCAGTGCGATGCGGTTTGCATGTGTGTGTGCGTGTGTACGTTTTGTTTAATTAAGTAGCATAACAGTAAACAAATTAATTTCAATATTAACAAAGAAGATTATTGAAAATCTCTCTCATTATTTACAATGCTGAATGACAAAACAAATAAATTATTAATATCCAAAGCAGGCGAGACACATCAAGAGTGCTCAATGACAATGCACAGTGCGTACGCAAGTGTGTGTGTGTGTGTGAGTTTGAGTGTGACTGTGTGTGTTTTTCGCGTAGCGCGGCATCGTTTTCCTGCCCGTTCCGGGGTTCAAGTTTGAGCACAAAGCAACCATTCAAGCGTAAATATTTTGTATTATTACAACTTGGGTTACGCTTTTAATTGTGCATGCCACAAGAGAGATATTTACACACACACACACTGGCACACACACTGTGGCACACTCACACTATGCCACCCACACTTGAGCAGCTGTTGTTGCCTCTTTGCCAGGCGCTTTCTTCAATGTCATGCTCTTGATGAGCACAGGAAAGAGGGGGAAAGAGGGGCCGACAATCCTTTTGTCTGCGTGTATTTGTGACGGAAATGTAGCTGAAAAGTGTGGCTAAAGTTGGCTTAGCATATGACAGCGCCATGCCAAGCTCCCCGCCTGGGGGGCGGAACTTCCCTCTGCATAAGCAACTAGGGTTATCTAGAGCGCAGCACACAGAGTAGAATAGGAAAAACAAGTCACTTGTTGAAGGGTTATATTAGGAGACAGGCCATGCTTGTGACAGTGGCATGACAAGCCTTCTATTTGCTTATTATAGCTACTTATAGCCAAGAAAATAAGCTAAAACTTTTGTTTCCTTGCGGTTATTTATGCAATCGCAAAGATCTGGTGTTTGGCTTGAAGAGATTCCAGTGTAAGGTTCTCCACATAATGTTATTTAAAGTAGAATATGCGACAAGAAGGCGACTTATATAAATATTCGATTTTAAGATGAAAGATATATATATAAATAATTTATATAATATATTGTATAAAAATAATGCCTTGCTTTTAATGAAAATGAATTATTATGCCCGCTTTCCATATTGCTTATTTTAAAAAAGGAAAAAAAGCTAATTTCAAGCGTAGTTTTTTTTTGAGAGATGGTTTAATTTTATGTAAATACATTAACTATAAATAAACAAATGATTTCTTAAAATTTGGTTGCAATCGGATCATTAACATTGAAGTTCTTAAAGGAAACGTTTTTGAGAACGCGCTTCGAATTAGCACCTCGAAATATGCAACACAAAATTTAAGTATTCGATTTGTGCAGTTTGGTGGCGGATTAATCAAAGTCAAGCACACTCGACTGTAGCTTTCGTGGTCTTCTGCCTTAAATTCATAATATTAAAATTTAAAGAGTATTTCTACTAAAAACTCTATATTAATTGACCCTCTTTAAAGCTAAAACCTTCCACAAAGTCTTTTTAAAATCTGCTTATCAGCAGCAGCGAAACAAACTAACTAAAAACTCAATGGAGCCTCGCTTCATCAATTTAGTTCCCTCAAATTTCAGCAATTTGTTTTACTGCAACGAAAATTCATATGGAAATTTTGTGAAATATTTGATGGCTGCAGCGCAACGAGGCAGGCGACTTAATCCGCACAAAATCCCATGGCTTATATTGTATATAGTATATAGAAGTGTACAACTAATCGCTCTATATGCTACTGCTGCTCATTTTCCAACACTGACCCAACAATGCACGTTTCAATTGCTTTTCATCAATATCGAAACCAGAAAAATTGAACCCAATTCCTGTTTTGAATTTCAAACGTTTGCCTCCGACCAATATAAGGGTCGCCTATTGAAAAATGACGCATATTTTACAAAGGGAGGGGAGGGGAGTTGTCCTAGGGAGCAGAGGAGCTGAACTTTGACCAGGGCAAAAAGCCCTTCACGTAATTTATAGAATATTATATTAAATTGGCAATTCAAACGCACGCTCAGGCACGCCAATAATATGCGATTTATTTGGGGGCACACACACTAATATATATATATATATATATATATACATATATTCCATATACATATACAAACAATATGCACAATAAATCCATATGAAATATCGCATTAATTTCGCATTAAAAACAATTTCGAATGAGTAGAAAATTGAGCAATTTAAAAGAGAGAGCGAAGAACAGGCGATATCAATTTATTTATATTTAATGCAACAATTTATTGCACTAAAAGTTGGTGGATGAACAAAACTTCAAGCTTGGAACAAACACACACACAATATGATATATATTATTTAAATTTTAAAAGGCCTCTGTGTGTGTTGGAGTTTTTACTCAGCGCGCCGGTGCAAATTGAATAAATTTCGTTAATTGTTGTCGCGCACCTGTGTGCTCTGCGTAAGCTCTCTCTCTCTCGTTACGCCTGGCAGGCTGCCGCTGTACCCTACCCCCTCATTCTACCCCTACCCCTTCTCTTGCCTGGGCCATATGGCCAACGGCGTCCTCTGATCGTGCGGTCGATTTGTGGCGTATAAAAAATATTAAGTGGCACTACCCAACTCACTCTCTCGCTCCCTCTCTCCCACTCTCTTTCTCTCTCACTCTCTCTGTCACTCCACTTGATACCCTTTTCTCTACGCCCCATTGGCCAGCGGCGGCGTTGTCTGTGTGTTGCCCTTTGACATGCAATATATAATTTGCCATGTATGCCAGTCAGGCAGGCTGCCTGTCCGTCTGTCCGTATGTCCGTCGGTCGGACGTTTGGTTGCTCGCTTGGTGCTAGCACATCCTGGCCGTGCCGTGGTGGCCGTGTTGCCCATGTTGCTACTGGCAATTTGTTTTTTGTGTATGCCAAGCAAGTTTAATTAATTTACATGGAATTTACAACAGCAAGTGCAACTGTAACTACAACCACGACACGTGAAAGTTTAAACGAAAGGTGAAAAATGAATATAATCGAATTGACCGAACGCTCGGCCCGCGGTGCACACACACGCACACATCGACATGCATATATAGATGAGGCCTAACGGTTGACATGACAGGCCCCAAAAAGACAGACGGACAGACAGACAGGGGGATAGAGCGGGGATAGAGGGGAGCAAAGTGGAAAACGTACTCCAAAGTGGACAATGACTGCAACTGCAAACTGGAACGGACGTCGTCGTCGTCGTTGTTGCCGCCACGTGTGTTGCATAAAATTTTAATAAATGTCACTACGAAATATATTTCTAGTTATTCCCTTGGGCTCAAAAAAAAAAAAAAATAACTAAAAAACAGTAACAGCAAGCTCGGAATGAACTGCATATGAAATGCGCGTTTTGTCATTTTATGAAGTCATAAAAATTGTAATAAACTTTAAATTCATGTTCGTTTTTTTGTCAACTTTGTTTATGCATTTTTCATAGTTTGTTGCCCGCAGTTTACTAATTTTCCTTTTTTTATTGTTATCTATTTCCGTGGGAATATCGACAAGGCATTCCGAACTATAAACTACAAACTCTGTACATGTGTTGATTGTCAGCAGCTGCTTATGAACACTACTCAACATACTTGAGAGTGCACAACTTGAGTGATCTCGCTGTCAACTGGACTTAACCTCCTTCTCTCCCCTTCTCTCCACTTCTTACTCCACACACAAGTTGCCAAGAGTTTTCTTCAAAGGGAATCCCCTCAAGCTTGACCTTGTGCGTAACCTTACCCAGACTGCGTCACCCTCTTCAAAACTTCGCATGCCAGCAAAGTTCTTCCCCTCCCCAAACAATTAATAAAGCTCAATACAACTAAGTCGCTGTAATAAAGCAAACCTTAAGTCGCACAATTAAAGCAGAGGGTGGGAGAAAGAAAGAGGGAGAGGAGGCATCGCTGTCAATGGCAGTGACACGCCATGGAAAGCCCGCACATAAATAAAGCCTACATGAAGTACGTTTAAGAAGGATACCGAGCTGGAGGACATACTTATATCGTGGCTCATTTAAAAAATTAACTCAGTCCACCTTCAACTGCGCTGTCAGAGTCGACTCGGAGCTGGGTATCGGTATCGGTATCGGGGTGGAGAGTACAATGCGATTTATTGGCCACGCAAGATAAATGGCAAACTGTTTACACATTTCCTTGTGCAGGTTTTCGGTTTCGGTTTCAGTTTCGCTTTTTACTTTATTCCTTGCCGTGTTCTCTCTCTCTCTGCCCACATCGTTGAAAATCGCTGACGCTTTTCAGTTTGGCGAAAAGTTTTCGGCAGGTTTTTCATCGGTTTTCTTTGCAGTCTTTGCCGAAAATTTCCTTCATTCTTTTTTGGGGTCTTTTTGTCTACACATGCGATAAAAATTGTTACAGCCAAAGCTCAAATAAACTGATGGCAGGCAACCAGGACGAGAGAAAGAGAGAGGAAGAGAGGACGAGCAAAAACATCATTAGCATTACCAAATAAATCACATCCGCTTTTTCACAACCGCCCAGTCCGAGTGGAAGGGAAGGAGAGTGGGAGGGAGAGAGAGCACACACAGACAAATAAAAAGAAGAAACGAAAATAACAAAAAAAATGATAAAAAAGGATAAAAGCTTTGAACACCGGAGTGCAATAAATTTCTCTCGTGACGAGCATAAAACTTTTTAAACACAACAATGCCAACAACAACAGCAGCAACAATAACAACAACAGCAGCAGTAGCAGCAGTGGCAACAACAACAACAACAGCAACGACAACACAAACGCATAGCGAAGCGGCAACTTCCGTTTAATGCGACCTGCCCGAAAGGACACCCCTCGTACCTCCCCCCTTGGCAGTAATGCACATGTGAAAGGGCACACACACACACAGTAGGGAAACCTACAAAGAGAGAGAGAAAGGGAGAGCAGCAAAGTCTGGCACTGTGTGCGCTTGCAGCCTCGCCTCGCTTGAGATACCCTGCACAAGATAGCAAAATGAAGGCTTGCTTAGCTAAATTAACAAGAAATTACAGAAATATATTTTAAATATTAAAAATAAATAAATAAATAAAAATGAATATAAATAAATATAAATGAATATAAATAAACATAAATAAATATAAATTAATATAAAAAGGTATAAATAAATATATTTTAAAACGAGAACGATGGAAACTTTAAACAAGCCAAAGGTCCTATACCCTATTCTAAATAACAAAAAATGACCTATAGTTTTTATGGCAACTCTACGATATATCGCTTCAGTTCTGCTATAAAATTAATTCAAATATTTTCAAAATCATAAATGAGTTTTAACAGCCACATATTTCTGCCTTAAATACAGAGCATCTGTCAGTCTAGCAACGCCTGCCGTCCGCTTGTTTTTATTTGTATGCATCAGTTTGGATTTTGTGGTTTGATCCTGCATCCTGCGCTTGGGTATCCCTCAGTGCCGACGTCGTCGTCGCCGTCGTCGTCGTCACTGATGATAAAGTATGCCAACTGTCCGCCCCGTAACCCACCCCCCTTCGGACCCCCCTCCGTCTCTGCCCATGCGATACATCAGCTCAGCAACTTTGCTCAATAAATTTTGTGCACAGCTCAAAGGCGCCCCGCAGTATGCAATGATTTTTTAAAGCAGGATAAAGTGGTAGGCAGAAGAGAAGGGGAAGGGGGTGTACTCTGAAAAAACAAGTTGCTTTACTAGCAGCTAAAGCAGGGAGCTAAAAATTATAACAACTTTTGGTAACAACATGAAACGTTTACATTGTGCCCAAGCCCAAGCACAAGGACAGTTCGCCTCCGCCTGCTTAACGATGGGGGCGGCCTGATGTGGCAGGGACTGACTCACACACACACACACACACACGCAGTGGCATCCTGGCCACTGCTGCATCCTGCTGCAGCTGCCGTCACAGTCAACTGTGTTTGAGGTTTTTCGGAATTTTTATTGTTGTCCTTGTTGTTGTTGTTGCTGGTGTTGCTGTTGTTGCTGGTGTTGCTGCTGTTGGACTGGCAAAAATCTGCATTGGACATAAATGTCAACACCCGTGCGGCATTGTGCGGCAGAGGAGGCTGTGGCTGCAGCACTTGTTAGATATGAATGTGCCTGTCTGTGCGTGTGTCTGTCTGTGTGTCTGTCTATGTGTGTGTTTGTGTGTGTGTGTGGGGTGTGCGTGTGCGCACTGTGCCCCTGTCTAAGCCAGTCCTGCAATCAGCTTGCACTTTTGTGACCTGCCTCGTATCTTAATTTTGAACAGACCTGAAAGAGATGACAAAGCTGGAAATGGAGTTGCCTGGCAGCAGCAACTCAACGTGCCACGGCTCATTGCAGGCATTTTTTTTTTAGAGGGAGGGGGGAGTGATGGGCAGGGCAATTGCGAAATGGGTCAACCGAAAATAAGCGTAATTCTCGCACTGCACTCGTCGTCAGCGTCGTCGACATCGTTGCAATTGATTGAATACGTGATGTCCATGCAAGAAACAAACTTAAAAGCCAGCTACCCTTCCGCTTCCCGCTTTCCCATCTCCACTGCTGCCACACCTCCTCTTGAATCTCGTGTGCAGTTCAAACGAAAGTGGTTTTAAAAACGAAATTGCTGCGAAAATGTTTGCACATTTTTAATCAATAAAAAGCGAGCCCGAAATGAATGACCAGTTGGCGTGTGTGTTCCGACTAACCGAGTATCCGAATATCCTGCACTCGTATCTCCCCTTCCATGCCGCCTCAAGTTAGCCTTGAAACGAGCGCACATTGAGCACATCAGTTTGCCAATCAACATGCAGGCAGCGGCATCGCGTGGTCAATCAGCCAAAAATTCGCGATAGAAAATGTGTTACTGCAGCCCTGCACAGAGAGAAACAAAACGAATAAATTGAAAAGCTGATTTCGTACATAATATATGGCAATCGATATGTGTAGTATATCGATATGTGCAGTAAAATACTGCAAGTTATTTCATTGTGCAGAAAACGAAAATTGATAGCAATTCATTCAGACATTGTATATGAAGTGTTTCAGTTCGCACAAATTGCAAATGAAATACAAGAAGAATTTGCAGGAAAACTGATTTCAATTTGCAGAAAATGTAGCATGACACTCAGTCTACAATTGATATGCCCGGCATGATTACTTTATATTTACAGAAAAGGTATTTTATAGTTAGCAGAAGTCATTTTTGACGCTATAAAGTCAACTGCCTTTCCTATGGATCAATATTTTCTCTTTTTGTCCGTATGAACGCACTAAAATCCGCGAATATCACAGCTAGCTCTCCCAAATTAAATGGCTATATCTCTTATTATAGCGGGCAGAGAAATATAATTATAAAATTCAGCTACACCCCTTTATTCGTCATTAAAAAACTAAAAAGTTATTTAACAAACAGTTACAATGTTGTGTAGCAGAATTAAACAGTGAAAACATTAAACTGTAGCTTATCTACTTATTTTAAAAAAGCAACAAGATTATTATATTATTATATTCATCATGTCAAACAATGTTACATTTGCTTTTAATCCCTTGAAATACCTTCCTTTGGCTTTATAAATTGCTAAACATTAATCTCTCTTTTAAGTAAACAAAACTCTTGCCGTTATCATTGATTCAATCACTTTAGTGATTTAGTCTGCAACAATATTATTAATTGCATCTCTTTGGGCATTAGTCTGTCTCACACTTGTCATATTTCGGAAATTCATATCGATGGCATTGCCATTCCAAAATCTCCCTTAATGACTGCCCATAAAGCTTATCGCTTAAACTAATTCAATTGCTCTCGACCCTTTCAAAGACGAAATTCTAATTAAAATAAAGAGCTTAATGCGTCTAATGTGCGTCAACAACAATTTGCCAAGAAGTTCTCAGGCGAAAGCAGCTTTCGAAATATGCTTACAATAAATTACAGAGAGAGATGGAAGTAGAGAACGAAGAGTGAGGGAGATAGCGTAGCAGAAAAACATTTAGCAAAGTAAAGGCAAAATTTCGCAGTGGCTAATCGCAGGCTTAGGCGCAACTTGCTCGCATAAAAAGTGAAAATGGGTACGAAAATAATAACCCATAAAAAAAAACCAAGTGAAGAAGAAATGAAAGTAAAGAAATAACAATAATAACAAGAGGAGAAAACAAAAAAGGCAGCCAAATAGGCAAATGAATTCTCTAACAGAGAATGCCAAGAATTGGCGATGCATGAAGCAGAAGATTTATATTCTAGGTGCGGGTGAGTGTGAGTGAGTGTAAGCTATTCAATTATACTGTACCCAATGTAAGTCTTGCTATGTATTACAGTGTATCTCTCTCTCTCTCTCTTGCTCTCTGTGTGTCGTATTCATTTCTCAAAAATAATATATTAAATTGCCAACATTGAATGATATTTTAATTTGCATCTCTGTGTCTGACTCGGCGCTGTTTCCTTTTGAATAAAACATTAAAATCTATGTACGTGCGAGTGTGTATGTGCGAGTGTGTGTGCTCTAGGAAAACATTCTGTGCTCTGGCTCTTATCTTTATTTATTCAAAAGATAATTTTATGTGTTCCGCAGTCGAAGCATAAAATTACTATGTCGAATATTGTTTGAGCAAATAAAAACGGGAGAGACACATGCAAAGCAGCCTGTCAGGAAGGGGAAGTAAGAGGCGGGAGGAGGCTGTGACTGTGGCTGATATACATGCAAGCAGCATCGCCAAAAAATGGCTGCCTAACTGTACATGTAAGTGTGTGTCGTCCGTGTGTGTGTGTGTGTGGCAGGAAATGCTGTGTAGCAAGGACTATGAAACGGAAACGGCATCAGCCTGTGAACAGTTCAGTTCAGTTCAGTTCAGCTCAGGCAGAGCAGTTCATTTACATTTATATGGTCTGCTTACAATGTTAACGCTCATGTTGGAGCGACTCTACACCCACACACACACATTTACACACACTCGTGCAAGCAGTTGAAATTTCCCCTGCTCTTTTCCCAGTTTGAGAGTCAGCGAGTCACATTGTCTATTTGATTGGCTGTCTGTCTGCATGTATGCCCGACTGTCTGTTCGTCTGTCCGTATGTCTCTCTATCTGTCGCTCTGTAAGTCTGTCTGTCCGTCTGCGTCTCCCTCTATCTTCTGGCCTGTCTGTGTGTGTCTATTTGCTTTATCATTTGCTTTTGCCAACTGATAATCTTTATTACACTGAAATATTTAATTTAATAAAAGCTTGGCCTCAGCTTCATGCCCGCTGGCGTCAGTCTCAACCCTATCGAGTTATATTTTACAATTTGTTAAATTTATTGCCTTCCCCTCTCACTCTCTCGCTGTCTGAAAAACAAAACTCTTTGTCGTTTAGTTGAACAAGAAGCGTATAAATGATAAACATGCATAAAATATGCCAAAACAACAAGGACAAGCCAATAAGCCACACACACACACACACATGTACATACATTGCATGCTGGTAATGCATGCTGGTAATGCAATATGGGGTATGTACACTAAGAAAAACAATTGATGATAAAGAGAAAATTTAATACATTTTGTTAAATCTTCTTGGCAACCTTTTAATTTGAAACTTAATTTCTTTAACTCTTTTATTTGCCCTCAAATGAATGTTGCCAATTTGTAGCGAGTTCTAGATTATCCTTTATCATTGAGGTCGTACATATATCACACAGTTTGTGCGGTCGAAAGAGCATCTGACTAACGACCTGTCAAAAGGTTTAACCTCATTTCTCAGCCCCATAGCACACAAGAAGTCTGAGAGCTTGTTTTTGTCGCTTGTTTATTGCTAATCATTTTCGTTCGTTTTCCTTTCTTTTTGTTATTGTTTTTCTTTCTCCCTCCCACTCTCTCCCTCTCTGTCTGAGTGTGTGTCGGTGGCACTTTTATTATTGTTTTCGTTTTCACAATATTCAGAGCATGAAATATAATTTTGCCATAGCGAAATTATTATTTTCAGTTAGAAAATGCGAATCATAAAATGGAAAATAACATTTTTTCTGCAAGGCTCCGTTGACACACTGTGTGAAAGAGTGAGAGAGAGAGATGGAGGCAGTTTTTGGTTTGGTTTCTGGTTGTGGCTTCGGTTTTTGGCAGCCAACTTGGCGACAATGGCAGCAGGCGCCTTTTGTTATGGCCGCTGATAAATTGTGGCTGATATAAATGCAAAAACCAAACAGCAACAACAACAACAACAGCAACAAAGTGTGCAACATATTAACATAGATACAGATAGATACTACACACACTCACACACACACACACGCACGACAGGAGCGAAGCAGCGAGCACGTGGGGCACGGCGAGCAGTAAATAAATAATGTGGTTAAAAATTTGCCTGCATGTGTGTGAGAGAGAAGAGAGGAAAGGAGAAGAGACGCTGTGAGTGCGAATGAAGTTTGACTTTGAATAATGTTTGGATTGTCTGTGGCAGGCAGGCAGTCAGGCAGTCAGGACTGGCAGCAGCCTGGCAGCAAAATAAATCGAGAAATTATAGAACTGTGACTAGTATAAGAAATGGCTAGATATTTGCCAGCACAGCCCAAGCCAGCCCAGGCCAGGCCAGCCAGCGTGGCAAGATATATGGCTGCAAGTTAAGAGCAGGAGAGAGAATCCGCACAAGCTGATGTCGTCGTCCAAAAGGTGGCACATGTCCCGCAAAGTACAATAACAAGGCAGAAGAAGAAACAACAAAAAGTGTGACAGCTGTTGCCCTCATAGTCGGCGAGAAAAGATGCTGAGATAATACAAATAAAAATACGAAAAATACGAAAAGGAATAAATATCAGATTGACAGTCGCAGCCAAGGCGACTATGGAATGTTCTATAAATAATTTCTCTGATCGATTGCATGGAAATAAATCAAGGCAACTTAATATGGAAATGAGGTTGACATAAATCTAAGGGGAATACATATAAAAACACATATGGGAAAGCACGTAATCGAAAGAAATGAATGATATATATTGGAAATATATATTTTTAAAAGTTTCTCAATTTATTGTGAGATTGTTAGGCTGCTGACATTATAAATATTATATATAAATGTGAGTTGAAATACATTTTAAAATTTAAAACTCTTTTTATTGTTATTTTTATTGATTGTTTTAACGCCAGCAAATAATAAATAATATACTTTTTAATCAATTAGCAGCTTAAAACCTTATAGAGCATACCTTTTACCTTTATTCCCCGCCAGTTATCGCCCCCAATATGCCCTTTGTTACCCTATCAGTCAAGGATATAAAAACAATAAGCGGCTCAGTCATAAAATTTCTTTCTCGTGTGAGTTTTATGCTGACCCCTCCATTTTTTTTTTTGGCATAAAATTGTTTATTAACAAATCAACAGCAACAACTCAGGCTGAGCCAGCACAACAAGACGCTGTTCGGTTACTTTGACAAAACATTAAAATCAGCAAAAATTTTGTTTTCACTTCCAGCATTTTTCAATGGTCCGCACAAGGAAAATGCAATAAATTGCAGACATAGTATAGATTTTTTCGCATAAATTGTATGAAAAGCGAACGATGATAAAAAATACTTTATATATACTCCATATATACTATACATATACAAAAAAAAGGCATCGCTGTCGACGTCAACGACTTGAAATCATAAGGAAAAAATATTGAGAGTTAGCGAAAAAATGCCAAGGCAGCTTCAGCATACGCATGACTTGAATACAGGGGCACAGTTGGGGGCGGGATAGGTCGAAAGGGCAGGGCATAGTAGGGTGCTGGGGCCAGGGCTGGTGCTGGGGCTGGGCTTGCCATATTTATGCATTATGGATATTAGTTTGAACCACAGGAAAAATACCATTAAAAGCAAAAGCATGAAGTCGATTACGCGCCAAAAGCAAAATTGCATGAAAGCCAGGGCAGTCAATGGGCAAAAATGGCAGTAACGCTGAATTGAAGAGAGAGGGAAGTGAAGAGAGGAGTGTAGTGGAGGGTGAGCGGAGATTGTGCTGTGATGAGCATAGCGGGGACAGCCACAATACGCTGCAAAGGATGCTGAGGACAACGGGACGCGCGCGATTTCAAGCTGACAGCGGCAGCAGTCAAAGCCGAAGCTGAAGCAGAAGAAAAATCAATTTACTTGAATTTTTCTTATTCGCTAAAGAAGCAGAAGACGAAGAAGAAGAAGAACTTGGCGACATACACACACACACACAAAGGGAGAACAGCTTGAATGTGACAAACCGTCATAGGGATAGAGAGGGCGCCCCATGCCACCCACACTCCAGCGAAGGGCCAGTGGAGCGACAGCAGCAGCTGCTGTAGAGGTGAAGACGAATCAGGGGGAAGGTGCGGTGGGGAGACGGGGGCAGGCAGGCAGCTTGTACCGCTGCCTTTGGCGTTTTCTTAGATTGCTGGCGACGTTCCGTTGAGTTGCAGGATTATTGTGTTGGGGCAGTCGCTGCCAGAGTGGAAGGAGAAGAGAGCAAGGGAAAGGGAAATAGATGCTGGTGTGTGTGGCACGTTGTGCGTGCGGCCATTTGTTTGACGTGCGACGTGTGGCAAACGGAATTTACGCAGGTTCCACTGCCACGGGACACAGTCAGCAGTCGGGTAGCCGAGGTTTTAGCCCTGCACACACAGCAAATGCCAAGCAAATGATCTATGATAAGTGCAGCAGCAAAGTGAGGAGTGAAGAGGGAGGCGGAGAGGGGGCGAGTGTGTCGAACACTTAAATATAGCTGGCAACAAGTTACGTAGGTAGATAGGTAGGCAGGTGGGTGGGGGGAAAAACAATCAGAAACTATTCCAAGCTCTCGCAGCGCAATCTGTATTGAGTGCCGACTACTTTTTTCAATCAAGAAATTGCAAAAGGGAAATATATATGTAAAGTCGGAACTATTCGCATATATAGAAATTATGGCAAATGTACGCACAAAATGGGTGTGTTTAAAGTAAGCAGTGCTTAAGTTTGTATAGGAAGTAGAGGCACTTTCTTGGAGGCTGATACATCTGAGTATGCCTCGCATTTGGGGAGGAAACCTTATCGAAATCGTGGAGATAAGCTTAATCAGTCTAGAAAAGATAAGAATAACTAAACTGATAATGGAGGTCTAACCTTTATAGAGGTAGAATATATCTTAAAGGTCCCTATACAGATACCCTTATCCCCTCTAGAAACAGAGAAACTTAAGGTTGAATATTTTCTTGCATATCTCTCAGTTCCAACTTACAACTCTACAAAGAGAGCCTAAGTTTGATACTCTAATTCTCCCAATAAATGTATCAATTGCTACACAATTAACCAATTGTTTACTAAGCGCTGTTTAATCATGCATTAAATAACAATTAAGCAACTGTTCAAGCAATTTAATATCAATTACAAATCATTTAATGTTGAATAAGCCTGCATTAACCAATATAATTGCAATAACTTGAGCTTTGTATGGTTAGAAAGTGTTTCTAGCAATTGAATGTTAATTATTAAATAACATATGATATGATATAATGTATGAAATGCTATAAAAAGTCTGATAAAAACACTTTCTATATACCATACCACAACATACTACAATTTTAACCTCCCCGTCATGCTATAATATCAATTAAACAATAGAAATTGACTTTTTGCTGGGAACTTCTCACCTTACATTAGTTCGTATCGCATGCGTTGGACAACCCTAGAGCACTTAGACCTTTACGCACTATTGCATAATTAGCCAGTTACTTTAGCACCCCCGCCAACTCTCACACTCTCTCACTCACTCTCCCACTCTCTCTCTCTTCCTCTCACTTACTATCACTATCAGTTGGCTGCCACTCAAGCACTTTCCTAGTTGACGTCGCACTCACCCTAACCACACTTTAGTCTAATTTATGCCGCATTTCTCATCTCTGCATGCCCTCTCTCTCCCCCTCTCTATCTCTCCCTCTCGCTTGCTCGCTCTCTCATCGTGCTGTCCGTTTCCGCTTTGGGCTTGGACATAAATATTCATCATTAATACGCTTTACGCTTTGCGCTACTGTCCCCGTTCCGCACACACTGGCACCTCCTCTACACCCCCCTCTCTCGCTTTCTTCATTACTCACTCCAGTTCTTTCTGTCTCTTTCCGTCTCTTTACGCTTCATTCTATTGACATTGCCTGATAGGGTTTGTGCGTTCATTCAATGCCCGCCCGACCCCCAATAATCATTTAATTAAAAGAGTTGGAAAAACTTTTTTATTTGCTCAGTTCTTTTTTCTTCCCGCTTCCTCCTTTCTTCCTCCTGCTCTTTTTTCTTGTGTCTACTCAAATTAAGCGAAATTCTATTAAAAAGGGCACGAGTAAAGCACAAAAACAAACAAAAACAATGAAAGCAAACGCTGCTAGTGCGGCAAATGCGTTTGTTGTTGTTGTTGTTTCTTTGTTTGTTTGTTGTTGTTTTTCTATATTTCCCTACCCGGTGGTTTTTGCCACGCACCCGTCGTTAATTTTTATGACTTAAAAGTCATGTAATTTTATGACTTTAAAAGCTATTTTAGAGCCTTTAGTTTTATTTGACAATTTCGGTTTTGGGCACCCAAATCGGTGCCCCTTTTGCCTGATGTGCATAAAAATTGGCGCATAATATGGTTACCAAAAGGAACAACAGAATAAACTCGGAAAGTTTTGGGACTGAAGCGTTGAAGATACCCTGTAGTGGGTTTTTGAAGAAGGAAAGACGAAAAAAGTTGAGAAAGGTCAGTGAAAAACTGAGAAAAACTACCTTTTTGACAAGAAATTTTTAAAAACTCTGGAAAAAACTCATATCAATACAGATTCCTACCTCCAATAAGCTTCCAAACTGGTGAAGCTTTACTGTAAAAGCGTTCAAAATATCATGTAATGGGTTTTGTAAGAAGGAAAGCCGAAAAAGGTTTAGAAATGTCAGTGAAAAACTGAGAAAAACGACCAATTCTATATGAAATTTGTAAAATCTCTATAAACAATTTAAATCAGTATAGATTTCTACCTACATCTTCCTATAAACAAGCTTTTACTTTCTTTTTCTGCTTCTTCTTCACATTTTATCTCATAAACATCCTCAGTTGTCCCCTTGCAGGGTATAACAAGGTCGTTTCTCTTGTGCTCCTACAGAAACGGTGCATGAAAAATGCCTATAAAACCTAAAAGGCGTTGTCTATTAAACAATTTCTGAGTGGAGCCCGGACTTGTAGTCTCGGCTCGACTGAGCCCTCCGCTTCTTGTGCTTCTTCTTCTTCTTGTTCATCGTCTACTACCGCTTGACGGGAGCATTTTATAGCCAAGAATCGGAGTCGTATAGCAATGAAAGTTGTTTTGGTTGCTGTTGCTGTCCTCCATAAACCACACACGGAGGTAGAGCGCCGAGGTAGAGGTCGTCTTAATGGCTCGCCGAGCATAAAGTTCTGTAAAGTTCTCTTGGTGATAAGCAAAAAGTGCTACATTAAAAGGTTAAAGACTAGCCATTAGCCAAGTTTCGCTGTTATCTTGGTGGCCAGGAAATAGAATTGACTGTCTGAGCCGATGCCGTGAGAATGCATACATGCTATACATGTAATCCCCTCCTTCTCTTCTCTATGCGTGCATTTCATCAGAACGTTTAACTAGCTGAGTCATCTGATAGATAACTCGATGGAATATTCATGAAAGAAGAAGGAAAATACGTAAAAGGGGCAGAAGAAAACAATTACTGAATAGGTCAAACAGGTAGCAAATACCTTGAATAGGAGGACCTAAATAGATTTGTTACCCCAGATAAACGGCTTTTAAACTCTGAAAGCAAATATCTGTCATAATTTGTGTGGGCCGAAGAAAAAACACTTAGGACGCGCTGGAAATGTATGCAAAGTGTGCGTAAGAAGGCAGTCTTTGAAGAAGTGTGTGAAAGAAAGAGAGTAAGAAATGAACGAAGAAAATAAATGAAAAATGCAGATAAAGTTTTCATGTTTTTGAATCGATTTAAAAAATAAATTTAGTTTATGTACTAAGGGTATCAATTTGTAATTGTTTATATTGCTAATTGAATTTCCTAAAGCATTTTCTTTTTACTCTTACTTTCTATCAATTAAATATTACGGACTTTGTTTTGCATACGTACGTTAAATATTTGTTGCAACCCTTTTTTGCGCTATTTTCGTGTGTGTGGTGCTTTGCAACACTGGCTTTTGCGCTTTTTCGATTCAATTTACTTTTAATTATATCAACGGCTCTGTTTGCAGCTTGTTAACATACCTGTAATGAAACAAATCGGAAAAAATATATGTAGTATGTGTAAATTTTAGCAAAAACTTGTGTTTGTTATTTACATGAGCTCATAGAGAGAGACAGAGAAAAAGAGAGGGAGAGAGAGAGGAAGAGGCAGTTGTACAATCGTTTCAAGCGGCATTTCTATTAGCCCCGTTCGATTGTTCAAAGCGCTGGGGCCACATCAACAAAAAGTAATACAGCAACAGTGATGACAATAATAACGATAACGTTGATGGCAAAAAGCTGTGCAATAATTTTTGAATAGTGTGTCAACATTTTACAAATGCATAAAGTCAACTTCCGACATCTCTGTCTCCCTCTCTCTCTCTTTGGCTGTAAAAATATGCACACTCTGAGTGCAAATATTGTCATAATCATCAACATCATTGGCATTGTTGTTGCATTTATAGCATGCCATATGTGCCATACATGTATGTCTGTGTTTGTCTGTCTACTAAAATATGTTTCAATCCCCAGTAACACTAATACCAACACTACAATGCGATGCAGTTCAAATGCATTTAGTTTGTTGTCTCTACGTCTGTCCGCCTGACTGGGTCTCTCTCTCTCTCTCTCTCTGTCTGCTTCTCTGTTGCTCATTACTCGAGTATCAGACGGGATTGCGAGTTTACAGCACAAGTTGCCAGAGACAATAAGCAACAGCAAATGGAAAAGAAAGGAAAACAGGCACAAATGTCAACGAGCAATAGACAGAGAGAGAGAGAGATGTAGAAAGAGAGGCAACGTTGCACAGGCAGTTGCAATTTTTACTGTAGTACTACACAATTTCCTTGCTCATTACGTCGACTAAACAAAGCCAAAGTGAAATAGAAATAGACATGGAAGCAGACGACGTCCACGACGCGACGCGAAGGCAACCAGAGAGTGGAAAATAATATGATACAATTTCAGGGAATACATACATACATATATATATATATACAAATGTGCTGTATAGGAAGTGCAATGAGAGTGCAACAGCAGCGTGAAAGTGCTTTAAATTGAAGAGAAGTCAAGAATTGAACACAAAGTCATTTAAACATTGAAATCGAAATGTATTTCTAGTATTTATGTTATTTAATTTGAGCTTTGCTAGAAGCAAACAAGTCAACTTTGTCAGTTATAAAGGAATACTTCATTCTTATTATGTTTACTTATATGAATAGAGAATGAAGTGAGTTGTATAGAGGAGAAACTGGTGAAGTTTACTGAGCTGGCTCAGCTCTTTTGCTCGCTTTCTTTATTTATCTTTGTACTTAATCCAAATAAATTAACATCATGATTTAGTAACAATCATCTGATATCCCCAACTCATAGTCGCATCCTGTCGTCCCCTATCCCTCTCTCTGTCTCTCCCCTCTTTTCTTTCTCTCTCTGTGCTGAGCTCAACAAAGCCGCTTACTTTGTATTTACTGTGAAACGACGTAAATAAAAATACAGCTACCAAAATTGCAATGGCAGACAGAGAGAGAGAATGAGAAAGAGAGAGAGAGAGAGGGAGAGAAAGCACTGCACTTGCTGCTACTTGCCACACCCACCGCCCAGTCGCATATCCTGGAGCATTCAGCGACGGCAAGTTGGGCGAAAACTTTTCTGCCGGCTGCTCGTGGGGCAACTTTGTTTTGCTTTTTAGTACTTTTGATGACTTTTTGCCGAACAGATGTCGATATAATGCTAAATGTAGTTATATGCCAGCCAGCCAGCCAGCCAGCGAGCACACAACAAGTACCAGTACAAGGGACCTCCACAAGGAGTCTCTGCACCCCCAACAGCAGCCAAGACTCCTTTACTGCCTGCCTGCAGTTCCCATTGCAGTTTCATTCGCAGGCCACTTACATGCAGGCAGGCAGGCAGTCAGAAGTACAGCCATAGCACTGGTATAACCACAAAGGCATTGGCAAAGAAAAGTTGTTAGGGTATAAGCGGGTGAGGTGCAGGCACGACAGCATCGACAGCAACTTCAACTCAGACTGCGCGACGTTGTTGTTCTGCTTTATTTATACCCTATGCTTAAATCTAATTAAAATGTGTTTCCCAGCAAAGTTGACCAGGGAAGAGGGGTAGCTTAGATGAATGTGCTAGATAATGATTGAAATATGGACTGAAAAATTGTATATTTTATTCGATTTTATAGTTCAAAATAAATCACAATATAATTATAAAATATTTACTACATTTTCTATGAATTAGTGAATAATATTTTATTACGTTAAGGAAATTATTCAAAATATTTTTTTTATTATTTTAATATGTACATAAATCATTAAACTACATTTATAATTCTTTAAAAATACTTAGATTAAAATATTTTAAGAATATTGTTAACATTATAATAAATATAATTCTATAAAGAAGATTAATACAACATTATCAACATTAAATTAAAGTAATTAATATCAAATTCAACTTTTGTTACAGACAATTTCAACAAATTGTTATATATATTTTTATATATATTTTTTCATATATATTTTATTTTTTATTCATTAATTAAATGTCAACTGAAATCATCGACTGACTGATCCCTCTCTTTTTTCTCTTTTCCAATTAATGTGAATAGAAATTAACTTCAAATTCTCCAGGTAATAATATAAAGTATATTTATCCATTCACATATATCTATCTTTATCTATCTATATATCTATCTATCTATCTATCTATCTATCCATGTTTAATATTCTTAAAGGGTATCTACCAGTCGCGACTTGTCGCTCGCCTCGCGCACTTGTTCTTGTTTATTGTTGTTGCTGCAGCAGTTGGCTCTGCTCCGTTCGCTGCCTCACTCATTTGATTTGAAAAGACGTAGGAGAACACAAGCAGCAGGAGCAGCAGCAGCAGTTGCAGTAAAGGCAGCGCTGTTGACGTCAGCAGCGGCAGCCATTAAAGTCGCGCTGAGTTTTTATTATAAACGACATAACTACGACAAACTGAGTTACCGGCAAAGGACAACAACGATGAAGCAGAACCCGCATTACATTTTACGTCATTTATTGCAACTTTGTTGGGCGGCCCCCGTGACTTTCGCCTTGTTGCACCTTCAGCTTCAGAGCAGCAGCAGCAGCAACAGCAAGGCAACACACAAAGGGGCCCCAGCGTTTTTAACAAAATGAGCAGGCAGCATGAGGCAGGAGGCAGCAGTGGCAACAAATGCTACTCCATACTTAATTAGCTGTTTGCCAGTTAAAAATAATCAGCCAAGCCAAAGTAAAGCAAATGAAAGTCGGCAACGAGAGATGTTGAAGAAGAAGAGAGGGAACTGAAGTGTGGCAGCAGAGGGGTAGAGGGTTGTTGGCTACTTGCAACTGCAGTCGTTTGCTTTGTTTCTACAATGTTGTTGTTATTGTTGCCTGCCAGCATTTTGTTATATAAAACTCTGTAACAAATTTTTCATTAAAAGAAATCAAGCAAAATAAAAGAAGAAGAAAAAATAGAAGAAACAGCAGCAGCAGCAGAGTGAGAGAACAAAAAATGGCTCATAAAAAATGGTTGTGGCAAAAAAGGAGTACAGAGCTACAAAAAAAAAAAAAAAAATAGGAGAGAGAATTTTATAAAGAAAAGCTTGGAGAAAATCTCTTGGCTTGAGTATTTTATGACTTGAAGTTGCGGCTTAAGCAATTTGAATTTCAAAACTTGGCAAAGTCTAAAAAGAAGTCAATGAAAGGATTTTAATTAAAGGAATAAAGAATATATTATATTAAAATAATATGACATAAATCGAAGGGTATAAAAATCTTGCAATTTATTTATCTATTAATCGTACTTAATATTTGTAATATATATTAAAAAATATTTTTAAAGATTTTCTTGCCATCAAAAATTACTCCACATAAATTTAGAAATGCGCTAAAAACTATAAACAGAATGAAAGCATAACGGAGCTCTATACTGCTTATGGCTATGGCTATTAACTAGCTAAACTCTGCCAGCGTCTGCTTTTTAGTGCTCCTCATTAAAATATCTTTTCATATTTCAGTCATCTTTTTATCTCTCATTTCAGCTTGAATAACTTCATTGCCAGCTTACCCCATACAATGATGGTCCAGAGGAAACTCCACAAAGACCTATATGCATATGAATGATCGTACTAATTTTCAAGAAACTGCGGGAACTGCTGACTTTATTATGGTAGGCCCAGGGCTCAATCAGCCCCCGACGGGAGATGCTCTCAATAGTTTGTTTGCCTAAATAGATCATCATAAATGTCAAGTTTGAATGTCTTTTAAAGCCATTCATATGCTGATTGCCAGAGAGAGGGAGCCGTGAGAGGGGAGAGGGATGGCACACAGCTGCCATATATCAAAACTTATCCGCCGCCCCCAACCACTAAGCCCCCATAAGTGTGTTGCATGCCCCCAAAATGCAAGAGAAAAAAGGCGAACTGCGCAACACTAAACAACACAAATCTTCTCCAGCTGCGTCGCTAAAACTATTAACTAAAGAGCTGTAATAATTAAGAGGCGAGATGCATTTGGCTACCAAACACGCAGGGGTACCTCAAGGGGAGGGGAGTATGGGAAAGAGGGGGCCATATATCTAGCTGTCTGTCTCAAAGGAAAGTGCTCCCATTTCATCTCGATTTCGATATGCGAGGGTCATAAATAAAAATCAGTTTATGGCGGCGAAACTCCAAAAAACTTTTCTTTATGCGCTTTACATAAAAATAAACCAGACACATGTGAGAATGTCTGTGTGTGTGTGCGTGTGTGAGGGAGAGGAAAATGCTTGAGCGAACGTGATATCAAGTTTCGGACATAAATCAAGCTCTCGCTTCCCCCCTTGGAAAATAATAACCGCATAGCGCTGCTTCATCTTTTTTTTGGCCAACGCACACTAAAAACAACTAATTTATGTTGCTCCATTGCATAGTAAATATTTTTATTAAATATTTTATGCTCTTCATTGCACATCGACAGCTATTTCTGTTCTGTTGGCCTTATTAAAGCCATATGAGACCCTTGTGCACAGTAAAGCAAAATTCCCCGACGCATGCAAAGGAATCAACAGAGACGCCACGACAAATTTGCGCCAAGTACACGGCAGGGAGGGGAGAGGGAGCACAAGCTATATGAAGAAGCAGAAAAAGTTTGGCTTGTTTTTTTTTCTTGGCTTTTTTTCGCGTCACTGGCAGTGGCAAAATGTGCGAAATGCTTTTGACAATTTCATTCAATTTCAAACTTATTTCAGCAAATTGTTTGGCTGTCAACGCGGCGGAGAGCCATGCCCTGCCAGGCGCTGAGTCCCATCGTGTGAGTCCCCTGCTCTTCTCCTCTCTTCTCTTCTCTGCCAAGTCCCCGACGAGTCCCTTTCCCTCTCTTCCCAGTCCCATTGCCATTGCCGGCGACAGGCATTGAGATCTTTACAGTTTTGTTACCGCAATTCGCATATGCACGCCAGAATTTTGCGACTGGGTCGTGCACCATAACAACACAGGCAGCAGCAACAACAACAGCAATACAATTGTCTAATTTTAGAATCTTTAAGATACACTCAAAAAGATACGCCGCATCGAGCCTCGTCGAGCCGAGGCGGAGGCCTTGTCATCGTATTAGGTGTAATATAAAAGTCATTTAATGACATTGACTGACATTTTGATGTTTCATAAAAAGCAACTCAAGCAGACATCGACACACACTCTCAGAGAATGTGTGAGCGAGAGGGAGCAACAACAACACGCACACACAAACACACACACAGACAATAGTTTGACAATAGCAATAAAAGGCCTACAGCAGCCGTCGCCTTGGCCTGACAGGCAGAAGCGTAGCTAGCAGGGCAGAGGAGCAGAAACGAAGACTGAGGCAGGGGCAGAGGCAGGGGAAGGAGGCAGGAGCAGGGTAAAGACAGAGGAGGGTAGAGGCAGGGACAGGCAGCCAGACTGCGACTCAATGGGAAAACTGTGCGTCTTCTTCTCGTTGTCGTTGTCGTCGTCGTTGACGTACTTGTCTGTATCGTCAGGCATCTTCATCTTCATCTTCATTGTTGGCTGCCATTTCCTGGACTGCTGTTGTTGTTGCTGCCGCGCGAGATTTTCCACATATTCAAAATTAATACGTTGCGCCATATCCTAGACACATTTGTACCCCCAACTTGGCCAGAAAAGTAACTCAGGCAGCACGTGCTTCAGTCCCTGTGCGCCTTTTGAAAGCTGTAAAATGCCAAGCGGGTGGTTAGCCCCGTCTCCCCTCCCCTCACCCCCTCCCTACAGAAAAGAATGTCTATGCTTTTGTGCACTTGGAAATCCGTGCACGGTCCACATTAAAGTTGATACATTTTAAAGCTCATAAAACCTAAAGTCGTCTTCCAACTTCGTAACATTTTGATAGACCCGAAAAGGAAGTTGTTATGTCTTCTTGACTATCCTTTTGTCTGCCACACACACACACACACTCCCTTACACACAAGCATACACACACGCTCACATAATCTTAACATTTCAGTTTTTTCTCTACATTGTTTCTAGTTTTCTATAGAATTTCTAGCCCTCTCTGGCTCTGCAGCTGCCTTCGATTCACACAGATCCCTTTGTATTGCTCTACCCATTCTAAGCTGTGATTCTTATTAATTTTCAATATATGTTTTGTTTGTGTAACGTCTTTTCTTTCACTATAAATCATGTCTGAGCGCAGATCTGCTTAGGTCTTAACTCCTTCTTTCTTCTTTATTTGTTTTTCTTACAGATTTTCAGCTTAGTTTCAGCTTTGGATCCCACGCAGACAGAGTGTCAAATTGAATCATGAATTAAAATTGATATGCTGCTGTTTATTGTTATATATAGTAAACATTCCTTGAAGATCTTTTCCAAATAGTTGACAACACTTAAAGTCAACTAAATCACTGAGAGATTCCTGTGTTTTCTCAGAAAATTCCGTGTTTTATTTTTATCTTGTCTGCAGCTTATATCTTATCGAATTACGCTGCACCCCAAAGGCGTTTCAAATTACTGCTTATTGATAGCTCAACTCGCATACCCCCTTCCCCCTCTCTCTCTCTACTCGTATTTCAATTAAACTCCGCTTGGCTGCATCGACTAAGTCGACGTGTTCACAACTTGCCACACAAGTTGCAGGAGGCGTCTCAACTGTTGTTGCTGCTGCTGCTGCTAAGCCGCGTTTAAATACCTCGCCTTAATTTGCAGTAATCTGCATAGCATAAAGCGCCGCCACTTGGCATTGAACAAGGTCTCCTCAAACTGTTGCCAACTGAGGGGGGGGAACCTTTTAGCCTGCATTAACTGCAGCCCCAAAAACTATTGCAGCAAAAAAGAAACTCAACTGAAAACGTTTTTTAAATGCCGCCAACGAGGACGAAGAAGGCGACGGCGACGTCTTCTTATGAATTTAATTTCAGGCTGCGTAATTACTTTGTAAACACATGAGCAACGCAAGAGAGAGAGGGAAGAGAGAGAAAGAGAGGGACAAAATACATAAAAAGGTCAGACGCGACGCGGCGGCAAACCCAAAAACTTTCGCAGCACGGCCCAGGGATTTGGCCAAGTGCAGCAAGGGCTACCAAGGCAACTGCAGTGGATACTGGGGTGGTCCCATCAGTCCACCCCCCTCCCCCCTGAGCCGAGCTGGTCAACTCTTCTCGCCTGGTTTTGGCTTTGGGGTGTGCAGCGAAGCAACATAAAAAGTTATGAGTGTCTTGCGAGTTTTGTGCCAAAGTGCGGTTTGCAAGTTTTTCCAACCTCATTCTCTGCTGTATTCTACCTGCCTGCCTGCCTGCTTACCTGCTGCAGCTCCCCTCTCCCCCGTAGATCCCCCTTTACCCTACACTTCTGCCCTACACTGCCTGCTTTACCTTTGCCTTTTGCTACTTGCGAAAATTTATGCGGTAAATTCTTTGCGCGCACTTTATGTTCGAAGCAAAAGTTAGTGCTACGTGTAGGTTTCACACAGGCTCCACAGGCTCACCAGGCCAGAGCAGCGCAGTGCAGTGCAGTGCAGGCACAGGCGACCAGCGCCCAGTGCTGCTGCTGCTGCAGCTCGCAGTGCTCCTGCCTTGCCACAAACTATGCCAAGTGTCTGAAGCTCGCGCGCGCGGCTTCCACTTGGCTTCTACCTTGCACACTGTGCAGTTGCTCCTTGCATCCTTCTGTCTCTCTCTCTCTCTGTCTCTCTCTCTCTCTCTCTCTGTCTGCCTGTCTCTCTGTCCCTTCGTCGCGTTGGCCAGGTGATAAATTCCAGGTGCTTGTCAAGCAGGTAATAAAAGTAGATTTGAGTACTATGGGAAGCTTTTATACTCTGCCAGCCACTGATGCTGCTTCTACTGCTGCTACTTCTACTGCAGTTGCTTCTACCGCTTCTACTGGAGCTGCTCGAATAGTCAATAGAGCAACATTTTAAACTGCTTTGAAATATTGCCTTCTCAGCACTTTAAGCGTGGCTATTTTTGCTAATTATGCTGTAATTATTATTTATTATAGATTGATTGTGGTGTAAACATTTATACTTTTTGGCTAGGGAAATATATTGTTTGGTTACTTTATTAAATATATTATAGATATATATAATAAATGGTCTAGGTCTCTAATTATGAAGAAGATCGTTTCTTTAATGTATCACTTGATTGTTGAATTTGTTCAAATATTTATTTCAAAAATATTTCATTGATGTTCATACTTTGTAAAGGTTGAAGCACTGTTTTGAAACGGGTAAGAATCTTTTAAAATATACCATTTATATATAGGTATAACATATATAATACTCCACTATATAATAAAAACGAACAAAGAGTCTTAAATATTTGATTATTTTCAAATATATTTTTCTCATTATTGATATTTCTTTAAAGATTTTCCAAAGCTTGAATTAGATGATTTCAAAGGCTAAATTTCTTCTTCAATGTGCAATTTTTATTAATATATTAATGTGAATATATAAAAATATATACATATTCTAGTAAACCTTTATTCAACAGCTAAAGATCAATATAAATACAATTTACAATCACTTTTATTCAATATTAGATTTTTTACTACATTTTCTATTTCTATTCAATATAAATACAATTTAAAATAATTTTTATTCAATATAAAATTTTATATTGCATTTTATATTTTGTATTTCATGTAATTGAAGACTTTATTTTGTATTTTATATTTAATATATCACATAATTGAAGCTCACACTTCCTTCTCTTCATCTCTAGCACATGTTACAATGTGCCATAAATACCTTTAACAACATTATGCCCCTTTATTCTATAAATAAACCACAGCAAAGGACTTTAACACCTCATCACTTTTAATAGTTTCTCGCACTCACTCTCTCACTCTCTGTCTTTCTATATTTTTGCCACGTTTTCTACCCACTGTAGCTGGCTCGTTTCTAGCTAGAACCACAAACTGCATTATAAAACCTATTC
The DNA here is from genome assembly GCA_018151435.1 of Zaprionus africanus. NCBI lineage: Eukaryota > Metazoa > Arthropoda > Insecta > Diptera > Drosophilidae > Zaprionus > Zaprionus africanus. The sequence goes on from JAECXB010002310.1 coordinate 16,355,713, forward strand.
GATCCACTCCAGAGCCATTAAAATCTTTCAACGTGTCTGCGTAGGCTGCCTCGACTGGCTTTCGAGTGTCATTTATTGAATTTTAATTTCGTTTGGAGACGCAGCGTCCCATAAATCGATGAATGTGCAACACGCAACGCTGCAGCTGCCTCTGCCTCATCCTGCCAACTTCCTCTCTCTCTCAGCTCTGTCTGTCTGTCTCTCTCTGTCTGTCTGTGCGTCTGTTAAGTGCCGCGACGCAAATATTATTAAAGTTTTTGGTGCGCTTCAGCGTGAAATTGATTTTCATACGCCTGCTCGGCCACAATCAAATTGCCGAAGCATGCACGTTAAATAGTAAAAAGCATCAACGATATTTATTCGTATACTCGACCCACTCCCTGCCACTATCTATGTGTGTGTGTGTGCGTGCGTGTGTGTGTTTTTAATTTAATAAGTGGCGCAAACGCCAGTGCTATTCAAATACCCAAACCAGGCAACGGTTACGGTCTCCTCTTTTTTTTGGCAAACACAGTGGGGGAAGCGGGTGCGGGGGGTAAAGAGCTGCCTCCATGCCGCATGCAAGTCACATTCTCGATTGCCAATCAGCGCACAATTGAAGCTGCATTAATATAAAAGCTCGGTAAAGAGAAAGAGGGTAAACCAGCAGCAGAACAAGAGGCAGAAAGAGACAAGGAGCAAGAGGAATCTCCTCTGCACTGAAGCCAAAAAAGGGCGCGCACCTCTGCCAAATATATGTATATGTATATATATTGTACAATTTATATATAACAAAATAAAAATGTACATAAAAAAATTGGCCGTTGACATATAAAATAAAAAACGACAAGAAATTACAAATAACAAACAGCGAGATTTGATTTTTATGCACGTATAAAGCTCCAATCATGGCAACGTAGGGAAGCTTGCCCTGGAAACAGGGGGAAGGAAGGGGGGGAGAAAGAGCAAGGTAGGGGAGCAAAAAACGTGCATGCGGTTTTCGGTTGAGTTGGCCAAGATATTTTTGTGCAAAGGTAATGTGGGATAACAAGTGCAAACGACACTTGAAGCCATTTCCAAAATTGTCTAGAGAAGCGCAAGAAAAGTGTTTAGCAAAAGAAGTGAAGGAGTAAACGGAGGGAGGTTCAGAAAGGGAATATAGTGTTGGAAAAATGAAGATATAGTGCGATATAAGCTAAGCCAAATAAGTATATCACAAATTTAGGAAACTGAAGTAGTTAATCGCTGATATCATTTGCATTCTTTAACTCAGCTAATTCATCACAGAAATCATTTATATTCTATAACTTTAAGACAGTCAAATATAATAAAATTCCCATTTTTTAAAATAGAAAGAAATAGTTTAATATTTTTTATACTATGTTGAATAAAAAATTGAAGAAAAATGTATACTATATAGACTAAAAAAATTCAATTCCAAATAAGCAAACATTAAAGATATTATGTAACATTTTTCACGACTTTTAGTTAAAGTTCAATGAAATTCAGGCAAAAATTAAAGTGTTTCAAAGTTGAAAAATAGATATAATATATATTAAACTGTACCATAAATTAAAGCACATCAAGCAAACAAACATTCTAGATATTATCTATAATATTTAACTTTCCCAGACACTCCCCAGCTGTCATTAATCAATAGCTTAACTCGCATGCCCTTTCTCCATCTTCCTTCCTCTCTATCACTCGCTCTCTTCAGGGACTTCCTGTACTTCACTCAAACTGCTTCCCTAATGTTGACCATTTTCAGTTAAACTTACAACAACAATAGCTAAGTTGCTTAAAACGGATGCAATTATAATAAAAAAGCTTCCTCTTGATCCCGAACTTAGTTTTGCATAACTCCCGCAATGCCAACGCATCATCAATGGGCACTCGAAACTTGTTGTTATTATCATAAGGACAATCTGCAGCACATCGAATTTCAATGCAGAGAGAGGGAGAGAAAGAGAGAGATATTCGAAAAAGGATAAGGACTGCGATTAAATTCCAAATTCCAAAGCAGTCAAATGCAAACCCCCGAAAAAAGGAACCCATTCGAAGCCAAGTCCCCACACTAATCAAAACTAAATGCACAAAACTAATGCCATTAATTCCAGTAGACAAAATCTGAATAGCCCAAAAAGTGAAACGAGAGAAGTGAGAGAGAGTGAAGAGAGAGAGCGGGAGGGGAGAACTGACTGCTGGGAAATGCTGCTGCTGCTGCTGCTGCCATAATTGACCCACATCATTAGCCGAAAGGAAATGAGCTGCTTTTCAGCTGCTGCAAGTTGAGCTAAGCCAAAAAAAAAAAAAAAAAAAAAAAACACTAGAACGGGGCAAGGACTTCCAGCTTCGACTGAGACTTTGGAAGCTTGCTGCAGTTCGTAGCTTTAGCTACAAATTACTCGGCGGGTGAGAGAGAGCGAGTGAGAAAGAAAAACTTTAACGCAGCAAAAATTTTTATTTTTACCATACTTCAAATGAAATTATCTGCGCTTTGAATGGGGGGTGGCAAGCTGAGGAGAAGGGGGTGGGGGAGCCGTGTTGGTGGCGCTGCATTTTGTTGTGCAGCTGTTGAAAAGAGGGTCATGTGGACCCCGGAGCACGCACACTGCCAATTTGTGTGCGGCAATAAAAAATAAAGCAGCGCACTGTGCGAGCTCAACGCTGCCACGCTGTTTACACAGTCCAGCAGCAGCAGCACCTAACCCCCCTCCCCACCCCCCTCCTCTCACTCTTTACTTCCCCCTCCCTCACTGCTTGCTGTTCCCTGCCTGGCTACCCCCTGCGTAACCCCTAAGACCCTATTCGAGGTCTGCTTCTTCAGCAGACAAAAAGTAAACTGTGCACAGCATCTTCCCTCACTCTCCCCCTCCCTCTCTCTTCGTCGTCCTCATGCTCTCAGTCGGGGCATGCTTTATGTGTTGTCCTTGCCGTCTGCTGCTACTTCAACTTGCTCCTGCTGCCCCGTCCTTGCTCCGTCTCCTTCTCCCTCTCCCGTGCCTCGTTATGAGCCCCACCCCAGCACAAACACAACAAAATTACTTTGCATAACCATGCAGCGATAGTTTGCTCGCTCTCTGTGAGCGTGTGTGAGTGTCTGTGTGTTCGTGTGTATGTGTGTGTGTCTGTTTGTGTGTTTTATAAAGTAAAACAATCCTGGTGAAAACGAGAAACTTGGGACTTCATGATGGGCCACTTAAACTAGTTCAAAAATTTTCAATGCTTCGTCTTTCTCGTCAACGGCTTCTTTCCACGCTACTATCATGTCAACTATAGACACAGACGCAGACACACATACACAGCTACAAATATACACACTCACAGGCGCAGATAAACTAACAAATCGTGTAAAGAAAATCACACATATGAATGCAGTACATAGTAAGGTTATGTGCACGGGGAGAAATGTTTCGAAATATTGAAGAATTCTTTGGAGTATTGAAATCTGTTAGGAGCTTTCTAAATAGAATTAAGTAAATATTAAGATACAATGTGCTCTATATGATTTGCGTTGAATATGTTTAAGAATATTTGAGAGAGTGCATAAGAAGGCGTGGCCAGCTCCACAAAGTATGTTTATATATATTCTTGTTCCTTATCAATTCATTTTCGTCCAGAACGTCGAGATCTCAGCTTTTAACAAAGCTAAAGAGACCAAATTTAGCTTGAAGCTTGCTTCTTACAACAGCTTAAGCTACTTATTGTTTTATCCCGCTAAAATTTAAGTAACTTTGTTAGGTTTAACTCAAAATTACTGCAACAAATACCTCCTGAAACCATTTCATTTTAATTCCAACCTGTTCTACATTTAGTTTACTATTATAATGCAATTTGTCTGCTTGTTATCTTTTAATTTTCCAACCAGCTCTACTTTTTTGCACAGTGCACACGGCACATGTTGCCGCAGACGGTGTATAGCACCTTATGCCTCCTCTTCCTTCTCCACCTTCCCCACCCTAACTGGCTGCTGTTGGCGTCTCTCCGGGCAGCATGTGCAACATGGCGCTGCAACACGGTTCATGCCTGCGTTTTGTTTATGTGCATAGTGTGGCACCCTGTTAGCATTTTATATTGGGCTATACTTTGCTTTATGGCACCCCAATGTACACAGTTGCCGCTCAGCTCGCTCAGCTCCAAGTGCTCGGCCGCCTGCTGAGAGTGCAGCGCCAGCGATGGCAGCAGCTCCACGACTGACTCAAGACTCTTGACTAGCCAATCGAAACTAACCAACTATCCAGCAGAGCGTCAGCTGGCAACACTCAAGGATACCCAACTGCAGAGAGAGAGACCACTGTATAGTAAGTATATATTCATTAATGAGTTGCATCAGTTGCTGGCGCCGATCTCGCAGCGGGGGTAACCTAACTGGGCTAATTGCGTAACTACCCTTTGGCAAGATCTCACAGCGATGCGGTAAATTGCTCGGCATCAGTCTCGGCTAACATCGTTACAAACTTACCCATCATGTCCAGTTCGCTGATTGTTTCGCTTCGCTGCGCTTGGCTGTCAAGGTGGAACCCCCGAACCCTTCCCTTCCCTAGACTCGAACTCAAACCCTAAACCTAAATTGTCACCCCTTTTTCATTTGAGTTAACGGTAGCAGAAGCAGTTCGCTATTTGCATTCGAGTTGAACCGTTTGCTACCCTTACCTGAGTACCCCTAACCCCTGCGCACCTCCCCTCCCTCCTGCCATTCCCTTCTTCTTACCTCCTTCCCTGCTTGTTTGGACTATATAGCAACTCCTGTCACCCTTCGCAGCCTCCGCTGTTGCCCCTACCCAGGCACCTATTGCCTATAGCTACAGAGTTCTCTCCCTGTTCTCCTTGTTCTCCCTGCTCCTTCCTATTCTCCGTCTACCTACCTAGCCTTGGTCCTGCTCTCGGGGTAACTCTGCTTGTCGCTTCACCTTTAATGTCATTTTGTAGCATTTTTATTTATTTATTTTAGTGTTGCTTCCTTTGGGTCTCCCTCAACTGCCTCAACTGTCTCGACTTCTTCTGCTGCCTCGTCTTCCTCGCTACCTTCTGCGTAATCTTGCAGCTGTTTACGGCAACGTCAACGACTCTAGTCGCGTTCCCCCTCTCTCTTCCTGACTCCCTTTCCACTCTTTTTCTAGTCCCGACTTTGGTCACAATTTTACTTTGTTTTTCGCTTACTTTTTTGTGACTTTGTTTGGCACTTTATTTATATTTAAATTTTGTACCTCAAAGAGTATTTAGTTGCCTGCTGGTGCTGCCACTGTGACGCCCATAGACCACGCCCTATTTGCACATCTTGAGCTTCGCTTATTTTCTATATTTTGTGCAAAGTTTTTCGGCTCTTTGCGGTCTGCAGATGGGCCACCCAACTGTATCCAGCTTGCTCTGTCTCTCTCCATGTCTCTCCTCTCTTTTTCTCTCTCCCTCTCCCTTTTATTTTTCCCTCTCTCTGTCGTCCAAAAAACTAACTGTCAACGGCACCTGATCTACCCGCACCAAGTGATGCTTTAGGGCAAAGTGCAAGCAGCGCATCAACAACTACAGCAACAACTTTGCTGAGCTTCCTGTTCGATATACATAGAAGGAGATGGGGGATTGGGGGCAAGCAACCCAACAACCCTTTAGCCTTTTATAAGTTGCACAAACTTTTAATCAACTGCCGCTCCTGCTGCTGCTCCTTATAGCTCGTTAGGTTTGAGCTTTTTCCCATCGTTGTAGCCACGTTGCATCCTCTCATTTCTAGGTTGCTTCCTTTCTTTTTTTTTTGTTGCTGTTCCTCCTCGAGTTTTGCCCATATATAATAATTTCTACGTAGCTAGTTTATGGTCGACAATGTCGTCGAGCATCTCATTGTTATTTGCACTCGGCAACACTACAGCAACAACAACAATAACTAGCAAAAAGTTGTCATCGTTTCATAAACTTTAATCGAAATGTTTTACTTCAATCAACGCCCGCTACAAGCACACGAAACAAGCGACAAAACTTTCACCACTTGCTGCACACACACACACACTAACACACACACACATACTCTTAGCACGGGCCGAGTTTTGCAGCCATCCATCCATCCCGTGGAGAGACTAGCCTGGCATCCCAGCAGCTTCGTCTACATACCGTCTGGGACTCATCTCATCTCGTCTGCAACCGCGTCTCCATTTCTCACTTTCCCATCTCCTTCTCTCTCTAGCACTTTCTTCCCTCTCACTCCCCCTTTCTCTTCTTCACTCTTTCTCTCTCTTTCTACCTCTCACTCCCTCTCACTCTCTGCTATCTCTCTGCGTCTGTTGCTCGCTTGCCTGGCGCTTTTTTACTATTTATCATTGTCAACTTGAGTGCGACGTTTGGCGCTGCTGTTGCTGCTGCTGTTGCTGCTGCTGCTGCTACTGTTGTTGTTGTTGTTGTTGTTGTTGCGATTGCTGCTGCTGCTGCTGTTGCAGCCGCTTCGTTGATTTATCTTTCCGCTAAGCAGATGTAACATTATACGCCACAAATACATCCGACGTTCGTCTCTGCCTGTCGCTGCTGCTGTTCCTCCTGCACGTTGACAACTCTGGCCAGGAAGCTATAGCAGGCATGGGGACCCTGGCCCAGGGGTGCAATATTTCGTATATTGTCAAATGGGCCAACCAAAAAACAAAAAAGCGAAAATCCTCTCACTCTTCTTCTAGTTGAGCCAAGTGGCTAAGCCAATTTTGGGCCTGAACAATGCGCTGCCCCAGTCTAGGCTGAGCTTATTAGTTCTTGAGAGGCAGTTGAGAAGAGGTGCAAGGTACTCTACAGTGGAAAGATCTGAGGATGTGTTGTCAACAATTTATGGACACTAAGGTAATTTCTACACGATAGTTAGATTCTTCAACCATTCAACTTACCCCAAAAAGGTTATCTATGCTTTTCTATACGCTATTGGGTACGATATTGTGCCGATTAATACGATAATGTGAGGCTTACCTGCAAGTAAATAAAAATAAGAGCTTGGTTATTTATATTCTTGAAATTTATTACAAATATATTTGTTATATAGAAAAAATGTTGTATATATTTATTTATATTAATATATTTATTTATTTTATACCAAAAAACCAATAAAATAATTTTTCTTTTATTGAAATTCAAGCTAATATTTATTATATACGTTATCATATAGTATCAATAATTAAATTCTTCTTCCTTCAAGCTGCAGTACCTTGCCAATTGTATGGCTATGCTGCCTATCGATATCTGACTACACCATCTATTGATATTCTTGCCATTCCCATTCCCCATTCCGTTGCAGGCCCCGCAGCTGACTCATCATCTAAGCTCGCGCCGAAGACTATCTAAAATATGCAAATATTCAGATCTAGCTACAGGGTATCAAACAGACATACCTAGTGACTCTCCTATCCCTCTCTCTCTCTCTACCTCTCTCTGTCTCTCGACAATTGCTGCCTGCCAGCAAAATGTCGATTTTACTCAGGTCAAAACTTTTATATACATTTTCTTTTTGTTTCTGTTGTTGTTGTTTTTGGGCACGGCAGAGTCTCAGCGGAGAAACAAAGCCTGGGAGAATTGCAGAGGAGAAGGCAACGACGACGACGGCGGCGACTTGCTATTATATTTATTATTATTTTGCGATTCAAACGAAGTGATATAAATGTGTCACGTTTTACCAGTTCACACATACTGCAGGCCACTTCGCGCTGGCCACAGCCACAGCCAAGTTGCCGCTTGCCGCTTAGCCTGCCTGCTGGTGCCATACAGGTAACAGCAACAACAGCAACACTGCGCGGCTCTGGGCAACAACAATCAGCCAACACCAACACCAACGCCTCCTTTTGTTTTGCCAGCCTCACGCTTTGGCTCTTTACTCTGATTTTTTTTAGCCTTTTTTTTGCGTTTTATTTTGCCTTTTGCTTTTTTGGCTTTTTAGTTTGCGCAACGATTTCGTGAGCGCTGGAAGATGATTTGTGTTACGAACTGAGGGCTGGCGGAGTCGCAGGCGAAGTTTGAAGTTGAGGCCGCATCAGATACACGTCCAGCGGGCGTTGCGACCGGTCGTCGTTGTTGCCTGCATTGTTTCTGAGGGGAGAAATACCTCTCTCTCTCTCCCCCTCTCTGTCTTGCTCTCTGCACTGAGTCTGACTTAATTTTGTGTGTGGTACCCAAAAAGAGGAGCCAGCCAGCGCTCAAAACTATAGCAAAAGTGCCAGAGTCCAGGCGTATTGTTATTCCTACTCCTATTGTTGTTGTTGCTGTTGTTGCTTCTTTGCATTATTTTCTCGGTCTTGGACTGCGACTGTTGATATCAGTTTCTGTTGATCAGCATTAGCACCTCGCTCGACCAAGCCTCTGGGATGACTGTGAATTGTTCGTACGTGTTGGGTTATGAGCAAGAGCTGGAAGCTGAAGTGGGAGATGAAGGAGCAGCAGGAGGAGGAGCAGGCTTGCCAGCACTATGCCTTGTTCTTCCCTCCTTTCATCTGGCACTCTCATATCGCCATTCACATCGGCATGCATCGTGTAAAATTATGTGCCATCATACAACGTAGAACACATCTGCGTGAGTGTGGCCAGAGTTCGAATTTAATTTGATTGAAACATGTGCTCCATACCATGTTCTTCCCCACTCTCCCCCTCTCTAATTTGTGATAATTTGTGGGAAGTTCAGCGAGCAAGAAGAGATCTCTTCCTTTTCGAATGTCTTGTGATTGTACAACTACAAATCATTGGGGGCAGCTCTCTGTCTCTCTCTCTTTATGTGGGAAGCAGCGCCTTGTGCTGTGAACAAGGTGTTGATATAGCAATTGCCTTATAAATCAGATAATTTGGATTATATAATGAAATGATTGTGCAAGCAAATCACAGCATGTGAATATGCGTGCTCTTTGCCATAACAAGATCATGTGAACTGTATAGCAGACATTGTGCAGAGCATTATAGTAATAAAATAAGGTGGAACAATTTGATGAAGGTCTTTGTGTGAAGAGAGAGAGCTGACTATTTGCCATATATCACAAGGTAAAGTATTTCTCTAGAAGTGAAGATACTTATCTCTAGTAATGTAGAAAGACATATATCAAACTTATATACCAATAAATACTAATAATATTATATTTATTATTAAGCAGAGTCAAGTCTAAACTCTTTATGACTTAAGCAGCCTATAAATTATTATAATGATTAATAAAAGTCATGTTCAATTCTTGTATTAACTAAGCTTTTTGCATTTATTTTTTATTATTTGATAGAGGGAGTCTTCTACAGCTCTTTTGTATCTCAAGATCTCCTCCCAGCTTGATAAAATATGAATATTTCCTCGAGGAGTTAGCAATCTCTTGTACCTCAAGATTCTTTCTTAGCCTCACCAATGTTGTTTTGAAATAGAGCAGATATTTTCGTCAAAGAGTTAGCAAACCATTTAGGAACTGCGGTGTCCGTATACAGTTGCTTCCCCCTTATCCACACCAAGACAAGGCAGTCTCAAAGAATGTGCTAAGGCGTGTCATCATAATCTTTACAGAATCTACACGCTGCAAGTGAAGATAGACGCAGTTTTTTCCTGACTTTATCCTAATAATTTTATTAACATTCATTTTAAAGTAATTATTATTATTTTTGCTTATTATTTCCCACAAAATAATACAATTTCTTAATCATTCCCATATCTTTCATAATAAAACATGCACAATACTGATGATCTCTGCAGATTGCCAAACAAATGAACCTTAAATTCTTTATATAACCATACAAAACTCCATTGTTTTGCCACATATCATTTGGCGCAATGTTCTCGTTTCCTCGTAAGATTGCCAGAGATAGTCGCCTCAACACTTTTGTGACTCACGAAGATGACATTTAATTAGATGGATGCACCTTTATACGAGTGGAGTATGCTAAGGCAAGGCCACAAAAAGACAAAGGTCCCTTACTATTGAAGGCAAGTCAAATTTATTATGCCTGGCAAAACAAAGAGCATTCCCCAAACTGAAACCCAAAGTGGCAAACCAATTCAGGAAAAGAAAAAAAAAAAAAACGCACACAAGCACACACAATCAGCATATTTCGAATGACACTTGCGCCCTAACGATAAGTCCTGCTCACACTGCAGACTCTGCCTCCCCTGAGAACATTCCAAGTACCCTGTACACACACACACACACACACACAGACATTGGCCAAACATTGGCACATCGTCGTCTGGGAGCCTCAGCTGTTATTGTAGTTTTTCAATTTGAATGATTTAACATAAAGCGAAGCGAAAAGGTAAGACACACACACGAAACTCTCCACTCCACTCGCCGTGGAGTCTCGCGCTGGGGCAGCATAATGCGGGGCATTGTTGTGGCAGGCCTTATAAGTGCCACGACGATGGCAACACGCGCAGCAAAACTTTAACAGCCAACAATAACAGCAACAATAACAACGGCAACAGCAACGCGAACAGCAAAGGCAGCAACAACAACAATGCGGCGAGTGCGCGCAAATAATTTCAATCGTCGTGAATCATGAATAATTCAAAATCATCATTACCAACACCTTTTGAGCCAGCAGCTCTCCTGCAACCACCTGAGAGTGTTGCCCAAAATGTTCACACTTCCCAGCGGCAACAGCAAGAGCAGCAACAACAACAGCAACACTAACTGGCAACTTTTGCTCAATCTGCAGCCGCATCGCCGCGTGTTGAAATGGAAAGGGGCAGGGGCGGAGATTGGGAAGCAGCAACGGCAGCAGCATCAGGAACAATACAACGATATACACAAACAAATCCATGCACCCAGGCGAGAGCTGAGGACGCCGCTCAAGTGCTAAACTGAGGCGGATTACCCCCGGCCAGGGCAACAACAACAGCAGCAGCAACAACAACGAAAAGCAACCACCAAAATCAGCGACGGGAAAAAGTAAGAAAGAAACGAAGCGAACTACACACCTCCGCCCCCTTTGGCACGCCTTAGGATTGCTGTGCAGAGTCGCGGCATCATCTCCAGCTTCGTCGTCGTCCGCATCGTCTATTGTTCCCCATCGAAATATGAGGCACGACTCTGGCATTAAACTTCAAAAACGTTGCAAAATGCCAAAATGCAGCCGAGGTCCAGACTCCGAGCTCGATGTTGGCCAAGAACAATATAAAAGATAAGCAAACGCTGTCAGACAACAACAATAACAACAGCAACAGCAACAACGATGCTGCAAGCCACTTCAACTAGCAACAGAGAGAAAGAGAAAGAGGGAGAGAAGTGGCGAGAAGAGGTTAGACCCTTCACCCGCCTGGCTTCACCTCGCCCCAACTTGGCTCCTTGTGCTGCTCGCAAGTGTTGGCCAAGAAATAAAAGTTGCTGACCTTAGCTCGGTCGCAGTCGCAGTCTGAGACGCCGAGTCTTTGTCTATGCAACAACAACAGCAATGACAACAGCAGCAACAGAAACAGCTTAAAGTTTAGCAACGTCTTCTATTTTTCTAGTTTCTTCTCCTTTTCTCTTCTTTTTTTGAAGGATATGGAGGCAAATACAAAGTAGTTGGCTGCACTGCTTGAGCGGAGGCAGCACATTCAAAAGTTTCGCTGCAGTTGGCAGCTGTTTAATAAGTTTAAGCAATTAAAAGTCTTTTTAAAGGTGGCCAAAAGCAGTCCCAACGCTGCCGAGACATTGATAGGCGCATAAAAACAGCTTAATGATAATAAAGGGAGGAGGAAACTAGAAGAAGGTGTCATGGGGAAGAAGGTGTTATGGGCAGAAGGTGTTAGGGCTGTACGGCTAACTTTAGTGGCAGCCACAAGATGGTGCAACGCGGATTAACGAGCTGAGTCTCATAAACGTCGGTTAATAGCGCAACTTGCAAATGCGCCACGAGTTGATGAGAATCTTGTGCAGAGAGTTTCATTTTAGTTGGCTGTTAGAAATAAGTGTTCAAACTAAATGATCACGGATTGATTAGCAGCAAAGGAGAAGGAAAAAAACTAGGGACTTAGCACTTTTATAAGAGAAGAAAAAATAGCGACTGAGCACTTTCATAAAAGAGAAGGATGTTAAAAAATGGCTAGAACAAAAGTGCACTCTGATTGATGAGCAAGTTTGATGAGTTTGCAGCTGAAACTAATCAACATAAATGAATTGAAAAGACCTTTTAATGAGCTTCTAAATAAGCTAAGTTAAGTGTTTTGTTTTTAGTTTAAGTTTAATATTATATAGAGCTGACAATTGTTAATTGAAACTAAAACACTCCTTCCCTTATGCTAAATAATGGCTAGAATAAAAGTGCACTCTGATTGATGAGCAAGTTTGATGAGTTTGCAGCAGAAACTAATGAAAGAATAAATCTTCCTTTTCTTCTGCGTCTAATTAAGCTAAGTTAAGTGTTTTATTTTATAGTTTATGCAGTTTAATATTATATTTAGTAGATTTGCCAATTGTTTATTGAAACTTCCTTCCTTCCTCTTTCCCTTGTGCTAAATAATGGCTAGAACAAAAGTGCACTCTTATGGAATTGATGAGCAACTTTGATGACCTTTCAGCTGAAACTAATCAACATAAAGGGACTGAAAAGACCTTTTAATGAGCTTATAATCTGCCCTACTTTTGTGTATTATATTATGTCATTCCCAACTAGCTAATGCAGTTCAATATTAAATAGATTTGCCAATTGTTAATTGAAACTCAAGCACTTTTTCCCTCTTGCTACTTCAACCAATAATCTCAACAGATTGCCGACTGGCTTTGAAGCCCAATTGAATCTATCAACACTTGGAATTCCCAACACAATAAACTATGGCAAATCTGTCCCCTTTCAATTAGAGAAAATAACAGATTTTTTTGGAATTCATTGATTTCCTGAGCCTACCCGCTAAACGGTCTCTGAAACATCTGCAGCGTTTCCGTTTCAATTTCAGTTTCACTTTCGGCAAATGAACAATCACATAAGCAGACTCTCTCTCCCGGTATACCACCATAATGATCATTGTGTTCATCATCATCATCATCACATGCGCAAATTGGATGCAGTTCAGTCATGCATGTGCTTTGATATGGGATACCCAATTTCCACAATGATTAATCCTTCAGCAACTTAATTTTTCCCTCCAACTGCAGAAACAATAACAACAAAAAGAGCAACAGGGACGGCGACTGCTGTAAAAATGATCTAGGTAAACAATGCATGTGATTTTCACACAAAATCCCTCGGGCTGGGCTCACACACACACACACACACACGCACACACACATGGGCACCTTTTGCTAGGCGGGTATTTCATCAGCTGCTTTGCTTAGTCAGCATTTTGTGATGCTATTGTGACTTGCCAATTGGCACTGGGGATTTTTGGTCAAAGTCATTTTGCGCATTTTCAATTTGGGCTAAAGTTTTCCACACTCCCCAGAGTTTTCCACTGGCAGAACTAGTTGGTTGGTTGACTGGCTGCCTGGCTGACTGTTACACAGCTGCTTTGTAGTCTTAGCGCATTCAAGCTGCTAATTAGGCGGCATTAGGAGCGCCAGCATGAGACACCCCCACCCAGGCACATGATGACCCCCCCCACACACAACATTGCTCCCACAGTTTGGCAGCCAAAGCGCATTAGATGCTTCAGTAGTTCAATTGCTGCTGCCCCATGCGGCACAGTCAGGGAGGGGGGTGGCAAAGTCAAAACGAGAAATAAATGCCAATAATTTGGTTTTCGCTCTGCTCAAACCAATCACCCACACCGTGTGCTCCGTGCTGAGCTCGTCGAGTGTTGCCTGCCCTTTTTTGGGAAAATACAATTTAGTTTTTGAAAGGCTAACGAACTATTTTCACAGCCTCGAGTGTAGCCAGAGCTGCTGCTGGCTCTGCTTGTAGCTACTGTGGCCACTTGAGTGCGGCATTTGGCAAAAGTGCAAGCGAGGCAAAGAAAAACCAAAGAAAATCAAAGGCAAAAAAAGGTTCAACTGCCATTCTTGCTCTTCTTCTTCTGCAGCTTCTTCTGGCTGTTGTTGTTTTTGTTGCTTTTTTTGTGTTTGCTACGTGCACACAAACTTAATTTGAAGTTAAAAATGTGATACACAAAGTGTGAGCAAACAAAGTAGAGCAAGATGCTGGTTTAGGGGGGGAGGTACACAAGGGTTAAGCAGAGTGAAAATTTGATGGGAGAAGGTAGAAAGGGTTAGCGCTGTCAAAAAGGTATTGACTCGGTCTCATCTGGGCTTTTACGATCGAGTTAATTTGAATTTCTTAACAACAACAAACAAGCCAGAAGCCAGCGTGTTTATAGTGCGATGACACTGGCTGAAGGTAGATTGAGCAGAGGAAGATTTGATTGAAAGAAAAAAAAATTCTAAATCATTTAACCAAATCTAAAAAGTTTCAACAAGAAATTGATAAAAAAAGAAAAACATATTTAATGACAGTGATTTTTAAAAAGGAATACAAGAGGAACAATAATATCTATTAATCTATATTATTTAAAATAAAAAGCTCCAAAATATTCGATATACCTTAAAAAGTTCGTTTCCAATGATAAACAAACTATAATTTTAGCCTATACTGAATTATCACTTGTTGTATTTCAGCTAAACCTATTTTTTTTCGATCAATTGGACTTTTAGGCAACTAATTATAAATTCATTATATTAAATTATAATTAAATTAAAAATATTTTAAAAACAACCTAAACTTTTTGGATATACCTTCAATTTTTCATTTTACCACCATCTATATTTCAAATAAAGTTATTCTATCTCATATTTCAATATCTAGACACACATCTCTCACTAGATTAATCATCAGCCAATGTCATTGGCCGCCTTGCCCCCCACTGCTGCCCTTTGTTTTTAGATCACACAAAAACTAAGCCAAGATTCAACTGGTTTTACAACCCTTCGTTGACTTTCGTGTTGCCTCATGTCCATACAGAGTATGTTACATACCTATATCGCATCTTTTTTTTTATTTTTTTTGTTCTTGCATGAGATTTCACTTTGAAAAGTATTTGCCGCATGTGTCTGCAGAACTTTGGTGCTCCTGTTGTGGCTGGCTGTGGTTTTTCGTCGCTCGTTTTTTTTTCTTCATTTTTTTTTTTTATTTTGGTTCATGTTTCCCTTTTCTTTTTTAGAGAACGTTTTGTACGTGCCCGGGCTTATGTGCATAGGATTTTCAATACCTCGCTATTGATTTTTATACAATACATAATTTCTTTATTTTTGTTGCTCCTCTGCCTCGTTGTTGTTGTTGCTGTTGTAGTTGTTGTAGTGATGCTGGTTATTGGTTGGCTGGTTGCCGGCATCAGTCTTTGTCATCGTTTATATATAGCATAAGATTCGATTATGCGATTTAATCTGATTTCGCACAAACGAATGATTCAAATGCAAATACACAAACTCTCTCTCACACACACACACACACGTGCGCACACATGTCAAAAAGGGGGAAGGATATCGCACAAAAGCCCGTCGTCTGCAATCGGCATAGAAATGTGCGTTTTTTCCTCCACCTCCGTCTTCCTTACGTACTTCACCTTCTCCTCTTGTGCACCAGACTCCATCGGCTTTTCGGTTAATAGCTTGCGATATATAACAAGCAGATGAAAGCAAAAGATTTGCATTACAAAACGACAGGTAAGCAAAGGAAACATATGTGCCGAAAGGGTGAACTTAAGCCTCTCGGTATGGGGCAACTGGTGTGGTGGGGCGGGGGGCGAAAGTCAAGCACTTGACTTATACAGCCAAGCTGCAGGCACACAATTAGGAAGAAGTTAGGGAAAGCTGCAGACGAAGATTTCAACCTGAGCTACACCTGCTGATTGGGTCTTTTGGGGATTGGGGGTTGCCCTTTGTGTGAGAAAGGAAATCTGAAAAGTTGTTCAATTAAAATTAAATCACATAAAGTGTTTCTTAGATAACTGTCTGTCTGCATTTATAATAAAAGTTGGGGAAATCGAGAAAATGATTTTATGCTGTTCACATTGTTAATAAATTCAAAAATAAATTAAGTAAGTTTCTCTAATTTTAGTATTCTATCAATAAAACAGCTGTGCATTAACTAAATTCCTTATACCAATAAAATATTCCTCTTCAAGTTCTGCTGTCAATAAACTCATCTTCCACATACTATACTCAGTCAGGCTAAATCAAACTAGTTTCACTTCAGTGCAGAAACTCTGCCGACAGGAAGCACTGCGTCATCAGCCTCCGCATGTCCAACTGTTTTATGTAGCAAGCCACATGGCATGGGGCATCATAAAGCCAGAGAGTGAGGGAGAGAAACACCGACGGCATTCCCTGTACAATAAACTAAATGCACATCAAATTTGAGTCATTAAACTTGAAAACTTTACCGCCAAATGCAGTCATTAAAGTTGCCAACTGGCGGCATCCCGACAACAACAACAGCAACAACAACACTCAAACAGCAATCAACTATTAAAAATAAAAAAAAGAAATACAGTTAAGAGACCCCAAACAAAAAGGGAACCATCAAAAAATCAAACATGAAATTAAATTAATGTTCCAAATGGATTTCGTACACTCTCAGATCCTCCTCTACCAATTTTCGGGATATTTATCGGGGCGTGTGCGAGGCCCGCGAAAACTTTTATGGAAAGGTGCAATCAGAAGACATTAAAATTATGTACAAACATTTTTTGGAACCCCCCACCGCCTTGTAATATAAAAATGCATATTTACGAGTCGGGTACAAACGGTTTGTTTATGGCCGGAAGTTTATGGATCGACCTGCAGGTTCTTTTGGTTCTTTTGTTTTTTTTTTCTTTGGTTTTCGGGAGGAACTTTTTCGGGCCAACTGGACCCTAGCAGATAAACGGCAACGCTAATTTGAGTCTTTGTCACGTCTTACCATATGGAAATATTATTTGTAAATACTTTTATGTTCGGTACGTGACCAGAGACTGGGCGGCACATGTGAAACAGAGGCATTACAGGATTGGGCGACAAATTCTCCGATGGAGGGGAGCACTTGTCAGTGCGTAAAAAGTTGCACACACACAAACACACACACCCGGTTCAGTTGGGTTCCCTGTTTTATTGTGGCGACAAAATCAAATAAAGCGCAGAGTGTGAGTAAAGAAAGGGAGAGAGAGAGTATGGGGAGAGGGTAGTTGGGGTAACTGGGGGCCTTTTATATATTAAAATTTATATGGCAAATGCTTGCGAAAATCCTTGGAAACGAAATGTCATCATAAAATTGCCAGACGACTTAGCGCGCGAATAAATAAAAATTACTTCCAGATGACATATCAACGCGAGTGCCACTGCTGACACCTTAAAACCTAATGCGCTTATAATACAAAATGCGGCTGGGACCTGAACGAGAGACCAAGAGAAGGAGAGAAGGAGAGAAGGAGAAGGGGGAGCATGGGCGGGTAACCGGGACAAATTGAAACGTTCTCGAAAATAACAAAACGTCAGAGAGAGTCCCTGGGCCCCGTCTCAGACGTCAACTTAACGTGAATAATTGTCTAAATCCCAACGACAAACACTTATTGTCCTGGATTAGCAGCCTGCAGACGGGCTGCCAGGCAGTCAGCGCTCCCAAGAACCCCAGAAGCCCAAGCACTGCCAGAGTGAACGAACGGCAAAAAAAATACTGTGAATGGCACAAAAAAAAAGAAAACTTTGCGTTTTTCTTTCGCCTCCACACACATTTTTCGCCCCCATTGGGCTCCGAGCTGGCAAGCGTTTTAAGTTTAACAGGCAAAGCGTTTGGTCAGCAGCACACCTTCGCACAGCAACGGATCAGGATCAGTATGAGGAGGAGGTGAGGGGTAGAGGTAGAGAAACTGCCGTGTTTGCCTGCTGCGTTCTTTGCGTTCAATTAATTTGCACACAATTTGGATAGCAAAGCCCCAAGTCCGTCAACTTTTCTTCCCTCACACCTTCTTCTTCTGCTTTTTTCCCAGAATAGATATGCAAAGACAAAAAGCAAACTTTAAGTAGCAAAAGTAGCAGAGCTACAACTACATGCACGCACACTATATATGTAGAGTATACTCGTATATATATAGTTTGTATGAATGGTATAGTGAAAAAGTTTCTTGGCCGGGCGAGGGACGTCCCACAGTGCGAAAAGTTTCAAAAACTAGCAGTAAAACCCCTTCAGAAGAAGCCCAGCTAAGTTACCTGCGAAAAAACTAGGTGAGCAAAGGGTGCAGAAATGGGGAGAGAGAGGGGGAAGTGGGGAAACAGCAGGTGAGCCACTCGGTCTGCTGGTAACTTTTCGAATTCATTGGTGCCATAGCTAGCAGCTATACAAGTATGTGTTAAGGAATAGAGCGAGTAGCAAATGTGAGGTTATGGTCGAGTAAAACAGCATAGCATAATACGTAGCGGGATACCTTACTTATCCTGCTACGTATTATGCTATTCTGTTTTACTCGGCCATAAGTTGGGTTTGCCTTAGGCTTAAGTGACACAGAAAGAAATCAGAAAAATCAACTCTAAAGTAGCAGCAAAGGTTAAAAGCTATTAAAAGTGAGGTTATAAAAGATTTTAGGTCTAATAAGTTACGAAAAAACAAATTTGAGAACTTTAAATAAAAAAAAAAGTGATAAAACTCCGTCTTGCAACTGTTAGAAGTATAAAATGCAACATGCTGCAGCTGCAACTCAGATTCAAGAGGAACAATCCTTCGATGTTGAGGTTATGTTGTCGCAGCTGTCAAAGGATTAATTCCATCTCGCCCATTTAACCTTTTGGCTTATCAGCTGCAGTCCGACACCCCTTTGGCAAGCCTAATTTAATCAAACAGAAGCGTTTCATCATTAAAAACTCATTTCGGATATGCCTGAGCCAGCAGCCTCAACGATATGCAAACAGAACAGAGAACACTCCAGGTACGACTCCGGATTTGCCAGATCTACTTGAACCGAAAGAACAACAAGAAAATCATGCGAGAAGGACGTAGGTAATTTTATGAATAGTGCTAACAAGCCAGGCAGGCAGAGAGAGAGACGGGCAAGAGAACCGGTTATCTTGGTTAAAATGTGGCTATAGATATGCAAATCGAGGGTATTTTTCTGTGTGACCCACTCACACACACACACACAGAAAGAGAGTCGGAAAAAAGGATATAGCAGGATGATATATATGCAAATGCCATTTGGCCGGGGGTAGTTTGATAGTTTCGGGTGCCATAAGTTGCGCCTAGTCGAGCTCTTCGTTCCCGGCGCGTGTCTCTGTGTGTGAGTGCCGAGCCTGGTTGGGGGCGACAAGTTTCGCCGCCTGTTTCTAATGTTCTTTAAGGCCCAAGCTGCGTGTGACACTAGCCGGCACGACTCCAACTCCAACTCCAACTCTAAGTCCGAGTCCGGCAAGCTTTTAAAACTTTTCCCAGCAGCGGCAGCACAACGAATTTCAATTAATAGCCACACTGAGAGCAGAAGCTAAGAGCAGTGCTGAGCAGCGGGAAATAGCCAGAGCTAGCTGGAAAAGTTGCAAAAACTAGCCAAGGAAATTTGCAAAGGTTTTCCATTAACTAATAAGGAAAAAGAATTTAACTTTTCATTCATTTTATATATATTCTGTCTTTTAGCTTTATTTTAGCTTGTTTTAAGCCAGGCTGAGCAGCACTGTCGTCTAGTGCCCGCCGTGACTAGGCCGGACTAGGCCCCGCACTGCCTTAGCTGCCTCGTGTCTGACACTAAGCCCAGAGGCTACAATCAGCTCAGCTGTTGTGCACCGTGGGCCATGGACGATGGACCACAATGGAGAATGGAGCACGGAGCATTGGAGCACCATCACTGACACCACCAAGTTCACTAGACAATTTATTTTGCTTTCAATTTTCCAAGCTGTCAGTTTACGCTTAAATGCGCACAGTTCAATTTAAAATGGTACCAGCTAGAAGCAGCAGCAGCAGCAAGAGCAGAACAAGGACCTGAACCTGGATCAGGACCATAGCAACATGACACGCCTGCCTGCCTGCCTGCCTGGCTGCAGTCGCCTCTTTCTCTCGCCATCTTGCTCTGTCTCTGTTCCGCTTTGCCAGTTGACGCAGCCAAACTAGGTTAAGAGGTTGTTATCCTTATGCCGTGTTTTTTGAAAATAGGCAACCGTCGTTGTCCTGTTCGGCACTGGCTTTGGTTCTGGCCCTGGCTCTGGTTCTGGCTCTGCTGCTGGCTGGGCCTGTTTGTGATGCCTTCATATCCGTTGCAGACACATGAAACGTCCTGGAACCCAAACCGCAGCAGTCTGCAGCGCCACCGCAAAGATGGGGCACCATCACATGATGGCGATGACGACGACGACCGTGATGCGGTGCGGTGGGGACGATGATGAAGTTGACGATAGTCTGGCAAAGCAGCGCATGCTTGCACGATGATGAAATTATGAGCGCAAAAGCATTTGCATTCATTATGTATAACATTTTATTTCGCAGTCCCTCTCCCTCTCTCTCTCTCTCACTCTCTCTGTATCTTGTTTTTTTCATTTTCATAATTTTATTTTATTTCGCGGGCGCTAGAAATTAAACTAACGCTGCTCGTTAGCTGAAGCTGTTGCCCCGGACGCGAATCCGGATGAGGCGGCTTAAATGCAATGCCACAAAGCGTTAATGGATTTTCACTCTCCCTCTCTCTCTCACACACACTCCTCTTTCCCTCTCGCAGTCGCACTCTTTCGCTTTGCAATTTTTATTATTATTTACACTTGGTAATGCGATGCGTGCTTGCATGTGTGTGTGTTCGTGTGTGTTTCTGTGTCAGTGTGCGAGTTATTTTTATGAGCATTGCCATTTCACACACACACACACACACGCACGCACACACACACAGAGCCGTTTCTTAGGGGTGTTCACTCAGTGTGCAATTTCGGGGCATCAATTTTAATTGATTGCCAAACAACATATGGGGGAATCAACGAGGAATTTAAGGCCTTATTAACGTATGTAAATAGGGGTTTATGTCCCGAGCTGAAATTCATACAGAACTGCCAACTATTTAGAGAATTTCATAAACATTTTCAACCAGAGAGAGAGGGAGAGCGAGTGAGATAGACAGTGTGAAGCTAAGCTGATTGAGCTGCTGATTAAATATTAATATAAATATGTTAAGTGTGTTTAGTATGTTTAGCCAAAGTATTTATGCCAAAACTGCAGCAGCTGCTAGGAAATTTCCTCTTCACATTTAAATGAAAATTAATTAAACTAGCTGCATGTTTGAAGACAAAACTTTAGTGGTAACCCTCGCACATGACTGTCTAGTCTTTATTGTCGTTTCATTACTTTCAAAAAACAATAAAAATTCAACTCATTTCGCACTGAAACGCCCTAATGCTTTATTCGCATGCCCAAAGCCCACAAAAGTAGGCAGCATTTTTTATAATGCTATTCAAATTTCAACTCGTGTGCGTGTGTGTGTGTGGCGCTTATATTATTTTTATATTTTTAGCTGGCTACCAAATTGTAAAGCTGTATTCATAAGTAATTCATAAATTGCACTCACATTCATGCACATTCATATTTCGGATCTTTGTGTTTGTATTAGTTGCATTGAAATTCTAATTTCCGCAATTGCCATAGAAGAAGTAAGAAGAAATAAGAAGAGAAAGAGTGTGGGAGTGTGGGAGGGAGTGGGGGTAGAGAGCGAGAAGCTACTGACTGAGTGAGTTTGCTTTTGTTGGCTGTTGTTGGCATTTTTTGCGCTAAATGATTACACTTAACTGGATTTGCATATATTTAAACATTTCCTTATACGCACCGAGCGGAAAACGAAATGTATGCACGTGCGACGACTGCCAGGGCAGGACAGACCATGTGGCAGGAGGAGTTGAGGCAAGGATGCCTGCCTGACTGCTGCACAAAAGGATTATTAAGGAGCTTCATATGTAAATGAAAACCAAATGCACACGCAGACAAACAGGACGAGCGCACGAGCGATGACACACACACACAGTCGCACACACGCACGCACAAAGAGCAGAAGAAACAGTGAAAGATAACCTGGCAGCCACAGTTTGGCAAACACACACCCAACCGCCTCGCCCATACATCCTCCTGAGCCAGGCAGCAGCAGAAGCCAGACAATGTTTGGCAAAAGGACTATGGAGGCCACCTTTATATTCCTGGCTAGAAAGTAGGTGAAAATGCAGAGCGGGATAAAGATGGAGACGCCAAGCGTAGATAGAGACAGAGCACTGTGTGTGGCAAAGAGATGACAGAGAGAGAGAGAGAGGGAGAGCAGACGAGACGTCGCACAAATGGGACCCGCACCCGTTCGTTGGCCCGTAATTTATGCTTAAGATAAAGTCCTTGAATAAATACATGGAAAATCCTTTGAAATTGAAATTAAATACGAATATCATTTTTTCTCTCTCTCTCTCTCTGTTCAACAAAAGGCGTACGGGAAATGAAATTAACATTTGAGTGGTGCACCAAAAAATTAAAAGCCCCCTTTATCCTCCCCCCCAAAGCAATTCCTATACAATTCCAATGCTCATAACTTCTAGCAGGCTTTGCTCTTCGCATATTTATTACAACAACAACAACACAAGATACTCGTATGTGAACAATTTTCGAATTTTATTTGTAAAATGCCTCAGATATTCTGCATATTTGTGCAGGGTCCTCTAGGTTTCTTTAATTAATTTGAAATAATATAATCTGCAAACAAATTACCCCATGCACGAGAAAAGGGCTTAAGGATTACGAAATTGCATTTGCCTTTTGCAGACAAACTGCAAATTCCAAATTCTCAACTTTTCATTTTGATTTGCAACTAAAAATTGGTAAACTTTTATTCTCATTGGTATTTTTGTTTTCAATTTTTCAATTTTCTTTATCTATTCATCTTTTCTGCGTCGCTTTTCCCCAATAAGCATCAATTTTACCTGCTGGCTATTTGGTCTCTGGTTTCGCCTTAAAATTGTGGCAGAAAATTAAAATTACCCCTTTCTACTGAAAATTTCATGCAGGCAATTTTAAATGCGTTTAAGTTTCAGTTTTGCTCAATTGCCTATTATAAATTGTATTCAGTCTGGCGGTCATTTGTGCTGCCCGGCGGCAAATTTTATTATTCCTAAAAACAAAGACATTTATTTGCAGTATTTTTTGCAGTATTTCTGTTATTTTTTTCCGTTGCATTGTTCGCTTTTGTTATTGAACTCGATTTCAGCGAGAGAGGTGGTCCTAATTTTGCCGTCGGCAATGGCACAAAGCAAAGCACAAAAATTAATTATTAAACATTGTTTAGAACATTGTGTAAAAGGCAAATGCACTACATACAATAGAGTGCATGTGTGTGAGTGTGCGTGTGTGTGGCCGTTGAGGTGTATAGGAATTTAAAGTGATTTATAAATATGCAAATTATGTGTGCAATTAACATTGGACCGGACATTCTAAATTATTGTAATTTCTACAAATGAAATTACTGACCAAATGCCAATGCCGAAAATGTTTTCGACATCAAATACACGAAATATCGAACAGGTTTTTTTTCTATTTTATTTGTTACACTAAAATAAATCTGAATATTTCTAGTAATCAGTGCAGACAAGTTGGAACTAATTAAAATTGAATTACAATTGGATTTTTAAAACCTTTGTACTAGCTTTGTTATCACGGCGAATTAGAGACAAAGACTGTTCTATATTTTTCAATATTATTCTCTATCTATAGTCAAACTCAAGACTTTGTTAGGTTGTCTAAATTTATAGATATGACATTATACACTCTGCATCAAATAAATCCCGAGATAAATCGCTTGCAAACTGTCAACAGAAAGAAATTCCATTGAAATTCAACTCGCAACAATTCTATTCAATTCAATTGTGAAATATCAACGCATCTATTGAAGATTATTTTAATCAACAATAATACCTGCAAAATCTAGCTAGAATTTAAGAGATCTCTCTAAACAAAGTGCACCAACAATTGTGCTAAAAACTGTTATCGCGCATATTTCACAACTGAATAGAGAGAAGCGAGTGAGCAATATATAAGGTTACAACAACTATATAAATGCCACATATATTTTGTTACCTAGTCAATTTATATGCCAACAATTGCACAAATCTCGCCCACGCACACTCCATCTCCCTCTCTCTCTCTTTCGCACTGCATTTCTGTCTCTCAATCCTCTAGGAAATCAGAGCTCGGCAGGAAAACAAAACAAATCAAAATACATTTTTAGGTCGAAAATTGCCTAAAAATGTGCAATATAAGTGAGCGTGGGATTTGCCAGGGGGCGTGTGTGTCTGATGGAGGCACTTTGGCTATATATATTTCAATCTATCATTTATTTAAGTCCTAGGCCCGCCGCAAAAGATACAATAAAAACCCAGTGACAACGCCAGCACCAACACAGCAACAACAACAACAAGTGCACACTGTGGCCCAACGCGCCGCGGCCGTCGCCATAAATTCCCATCAGATACGCGTATATTTATTTACTGCAACTCACACAGATACAACCGCACACACACAGAGCCACCTACAAGAGACAGCGATGGCGACAGAAATTGTAACAGAGGAATAAAAATGGCTACTGCTTTACACACATCTATATATATTGTATAAATCGCATTCGATTCTCTGTTCGCCATACCCTGTACAGGTGTCGAGTTGCTGAAAGAAGCATCGCAAGAAATGAGTCGAGATTAAAATCTCGTTAATATGGTCTTGGACTTAATTACACTTTATTATGGAAGCCTGTGCAAATGGAAAGTAAAGAGAAGGAGTGCTTGTAAGGGAATGTTTTATTATTTTACAAGCTTTTTTGGCAGTTTCAATTGAAGTTCGGATGCCAATAAAGAAGGTTTTTTAATGGTGCGTATAAAAATATTAGTTTGCAACTCATTGATGATCTAATAACTATAGATATGGACTTAGGTCATCTCTGACAATCTTTTTGTTAAATTATACAAATATTTCTGATCTTAACAAAGAAGGTTTAAATATTATTCAGACTTATTTCATTAGATTTCAGTTTTGAACTTTTAACCAAGGATTTTCTAAGCCGTCTCTGCATTCTGCCAATATTTCAGGTCCTAACTCAGAAGTTTATAAAGGTTTATTCATAATATAACTTCTAATTTCACATACAAATTCTTTACCAAGTATTTTTCCTGCTCCCTCTGCGTTTTGCGAATATTTCACATCCTAACTTAAAGGTTTATTTATTATTCAAAATATTTCTCTAAATTTTGTCGATAAATGGATTTATCAAAGTTATCAACAAGAAATGTGAATGTTTCCGAGCCTAACTAAGAAACCAAACTTAGGTTTATTTATAAATATTTCCTTAAATAGTATTGATAGTTTAAACCTTTAACCTCTCAGTTTTAAGGCTCTCCTCCCTTTCAAGCCGAAAACCAGGAAACTCTTTTCACTCCCTTTCCATTTTGCCCATTGTTGTCTACAGGAAATGTACGCGTCGTGTACTTGCCAATAATATTTATATATATTTCAAGCAGCTCGCGCAATATTTCTTTTACTGTTTTCTTTATTTTCCTTTTCTATTTCCCATTTCCATACCCTTTCGCCTAGTCTGCTTTGCTGCGCTGCGTTGCTGGTCTTTGGTTTTTGTGTAAATATTTTTCAAAATGCGTTTTGGTTTACAGGCATCTCACTCTCGCTCCCTGCTGTAACTGTGTGTGATGTATCTGTGTGTGTGTGTGTGTGAACTGTATCTGTGTGTGTGTGTATTTTGTTGTGTTTCTTTTATTTTGGTTAGACTGCCCCAATGAAAAAGGATTTCTGCATGGGCCTCTCTCTCGTTCGGTTTCCGCCAATTTTATGGCCGCTGTTATTTTTGATTATTTTTTTCAGCGCCTGCTTCTGTTGCTGTTTCTCCTCTTCATGTGTCTGTGTGGGTGTGCGTGTGTACGTGTGTGTGAGTGTTGGAAACCGCTTGGGCCGTAGCTGCTAAAATATTTATGACAAGCGGTACGAGCAGAGCGCGCCACATATAGAACGATATTTCAATATTTGTGCATGGCTCCAAAATAAAAGCGAAACAGAAACAGAGAAAACTGAAGTAAAAGCAAAAGCACAAACAAAACAAAATAATAATATGGATGAGTAATTAAAAAAGTTGCCGGGGCCAACAACAAATGGAAGCACTCGAAATTGCAGCGCGTTGCATTTTTGATCCTTGCATTATATTGAACAATTTCAATTGATAAGGGGTGGCAGTTTCGACAGACTGTTTCCCTGTCTCTCTGTCTCACTCTCGTTGCTCATAAATGAATGATGTATTTTGATTTTGAAACGTCTGAAGGTCTAGACTGTTGTGTTTTGACAATGCCCACATACGTAGTATATATATATTGAATGTGACCTACATCAATCAACATTGTGACAATGAACTGATTAAAACACGAATGTAGCTAAGAGGATTATTCGCTGCCATATGGGTTGGCACTTCTCTTTTCAAAGGATCAAAGCTACAAAGAAATCATGAAGGGTTATAGGGAAATAGAATTGATAGAAAATGAGGCACAGAGTGTGTGGAAGGTGAAGTTTAAAATAGAACTGTCAATAAGTAGCTTTGATTGCTTGCCATAAAAGTATCTTCAATATCTATTGTATCTTAAAAGATTCTTTACAATTTGCCATTTCAATTAAAACTTCTTTAATCTTGTACCTTCTTTAAATCCCGTTCAAATCTCTTGGCCAATTCTAAGGTAAACTGCAAAAGTTTACTGCATATTCTTTTTTTTTTTTGGTTGTGCGCTTTAATAAAAATGCCCTGAGAAAATTCACAGTTAGCGCATTTCCCGATTTTCCCGCTTTTACTGCCTTTGCACATTGTCGAAAACTTTCGTCGCGTCGCATCGGCATCGCGTGGCAAAACTTGTGGCATTCACTTTTGTTCTCAGCCAGTTGAAAATTGGGTTAGCCAAAAATGATACCGAAAATTGTTCAATTAGTTTTTACGTGCGCCCATCTTTTATTCACTTTTATGCTTTATGCATATTCTTAACAAAAGTTTTTCTCCCCCTTCCCAGCTTTTCATTTGCAACACTGTGGGGCAAAAGTTTTGCATCCTATTGTGGCACCTGAATTTCTGAATTTCGCTCTCGATTTTCGTTGCGCTTTATGAAATTCGTTTTTACATCGCCAAATTTCACGTTTTTCAGTTTTTCGATGCAGTTCAACGGATTTTTAGCCAGTAATTGCAATTGTTTTAAAGCGGGTATATCGGTTTGCGACAAAAATAAAGAGACATGTTTATAGCTAAAATTTCTATTAACTTTAAATGTTCTATGTTTTTATTTATTTCTGATAACTTTCTACACTTTTGTAATGATTTACTATTCTCAATTCTTATTGTTTACCACATAATGTTATCTTCAACAATTTTCTAATGTTTTAACGATTTTTAACAAATTATTTTATTACATTAAGTATAGTTAATTTTTATTGTTTGCCAAATTATATTAATTTTCAATACTTTTGTAATGCTTTAAGGATTTTCAAAATATTGTTCTGCAGATGTATTATGTTTAATCTTATTAATTGTCAATATTAAGTGATTTTCAACATTTTTCTAATGTTTTAAGGATTCTTGATTAATTATTCTTCTATTAAATTTTTATTGATTGCTAATTTATATATTTATTTTCAACAGCTGTCTAATGTTTTATAGACATCTAATTTCTAATTAATTTTTGTAAATCACTCTACAGATTTACTATATATAATTCTTATTGGTTTTCAAATTTCCAGATTTTTAGTGCTTACTAGATTCCAGAATATTTTCTACATCTTACTAATGATTTATTATATTTTATTCGTATTAGTTTTCAATTTGTTAAATCGTTTTACCCATTATAAATGTAGGCATATTTTCTACATAATGATTTATCAATTTCACAGTTATCTACAGGGTATATTGACAGCGAATACTTTTCTTATTCTTTTGATTTCGCCATTTTTATTCTGCCTTGTCGTTTTGTAATTATTGTCAATTTGGCATGCAAAACTACAAACTGATTGAGGGCTTTCCATGGCAGTTGATGGATGCGCTTTGCTTGTTGCTGTCTCTGCTTCTACTTCCTCTTCTGCTGCTGCTCTTCTTCTACATCTTCTTAACTATTCTTTTGGCACAGGTGGCACAAGTTTTGTGGTCGAGCAATAAAGATAGTTGCATGCACAGTGTTGGAAAGTGCGCACATATTCGCTTGCATATTTATCTGCATAATGGATTGCACTTAACATGCTACATCGAGCGAAAGACCAAAGAGAGAGAAAGAGAGAGATAGCAAGGGCTAACCGCAAGTGCAACGTGCACATTGCAACACAGGTAAAACATCATTTCAGTTGAGTGTGGGCGAGGGTGGGGGGAGAACCTAAAAACTAACTGAAACTCACCTTAGCTCCTAACTCCAATGTAAAGATATTGTAGGATCTTCCTCTGCTTCTTCTTCAGCCACTTCTTATGCTAGTTGCGGCTCCAGTAATCCCAGCAAATGTTTCTGTGGTTACTCGCACTCCTCCTCTTCTGCTGCTTCTGCCTCTTGTGCTTGTTCTTCTTCTTCTTCTTCCACTCGGCTGTTTCGACAATTTCGGCTGCTTCTGCTGTTGTTTCTTTCTAATCCTTTGTTTATGTTTATGGTAATCCACATGAATATCTCCCACTAGAATTTAGACGCACACACACAGACACTAACACACACACGTATACGAGAGCACACGATTTGTGCAATTGTATTTGCATAGATGGCGAATTTAAATTTCGTCACACATTACGTGGGCGGCATATGATTTGCCTATTTGCCTATTGTCAACTCTCTGTCATAACACGGACAGGCACAGACATGCACACGCACATAAACATGCACATGCAGAGACACGTTGAGATAACACACAAAAACAGAGCCTCAAAACACACACACACTAACACTCTCGCGCGCGCTGAACGTCCGCGTAACGGTTAATGTCCGACGTTATAAAGGATGTAACGGGTATTTTGGAGCAGGCCCAGTGTGTTTTGATTTAATTTTGAATTGATTTTCGTACAGTGTGCACAGTGTGTGTTTTCACTATTGGATTTGCATATGAAACCGCAATTATTATGTTTGCACTTTAGTTATTTACTTTAGCTTAGCATTCGCTGCCTGCCAATTTGTAGTTTTCTAATACAATTTTATTCAATATTTGTCAGTATCAGTATTTTGTTTTGGTTTTTTTTTTTCGCTCTTTTTTGTTTTCTTCGCTTGCGCTGCTCGACTCGTCGTGAAATTGTTTTGCGTTTTTTGGATATCGCCGTCCGACGCGTGTACCGCTTGCTTCGAAACTTCGGAAGTAACTGAATTCGCTTTCTGCAGAGCAGCACCTGGTTGGGTCACCTCACTGCTGGCAGCGGCAATTCAAAGAGAGCATCAGTGTGAGAGAGCGCAAGAGAGCAAGAGAGCGACTGTGTGTGTGTGTTGAAAAAAATCTACTTTTGTTTACAACGCTGCAGGCGGCGAGAGGTAAAAGTGCCGGAACAGAGGGGGGTGCAAACATACACAGAGAGAGAGAGACACGAGAGAGCGCAAGCGTCACAGCCGAACAACAGTCGGAGAGAGAGCCTGTGTGAGAGGGAATGCTGCTGTTAAGCAGCGCTTATCGTTTACATAATTCAATTTCCTTTTACTTAAGCACTTACAGCGGCAATCAAAATACCAAGAGAACAACAACAAAGAGATTGAGAGAGAGGGTAATGTGGGTGAAACAAAGTTAGCAGTAGCATAGCAACGAAATGTTATGTGCGGTGTTTCCCAACAGAGGGCTGTTAACAACAGACAACATTGTAGCAGGTGCATTGGCGGCGGCATATCAAAAACATTGTGACACACGAGTATGTGTGAGTGTGTGTGTATGTCAGCTGCAGCTGTTAGCGCGCTGTTAGGCTGCCCTATGATATGTACGAATGCAAGGCACGTATGCTAATTATGACAAAGTAAATACATTTTCCGGTAAAATAATGCAAATGAATGTACATTAAACACCGACAAATGTCTTAGACAGCGTCGAGTATTTATTTGTTTATTTTCGGGAAGGGGAAGGAGGCAAGTCGTGTGTGTGTATGTAAATTTGATATTTGTATAGAAACGAAAGAGGAAACTTAGAGACTTACTTCAAACAGTTATGGTAGGTTCGAATTTAAAATGTTGATTTCCATAGGCATTTCACAGTTTAAGAACTCAATAAACAAGCTCACACATAATCAGTAAAATGTGTTAAATGCCCAGCATCGTAAGTGCAACATTAACCCTCTTGGCCCAAAAATACTTAACTCTATTTCGGGACTTGATTGCCCACATGAGTCTCAGTCTGAGACGGAGTCTATGTCCTCGGCTGCCTCGGCTGTTAACCGCAAATAAACATGTTATAGTGAGTTGGGCACATCTAGGCACAGGAACTGGCACAGATACAGTACACAGTACACAGTACCATGCATATGGTAGTAGTATTCTCCAAGTAGAGTCCCTCACACAGGTCCATAAACTGCAGCATTTGCTTTTAGCAGTCTGTTAAGGCGGACGAGCCCAACGGCTCATTAACATTTCAAATTCATGACAGCGTTGAGCGTAAAACGACCCATTTGTCTGCCATTAACAGCAGTGTGAGCAGCAGCAGAGACAGAGACAGCGGCAGAGGCAGCGCAGCAGCAGCAGCAGCAGCAGCCACCAACGAGCCATTAACATTTAAATTGATGGCAAGCACTTGCAGTGCGACTCTGTTAAACACTTACTGTGCTGCTGCTAAGGCCATGTTAAGCAAATCACTAAAAGCATTAAAGATATGACCAAAATACTATAAACAAATATGATTTTCTAAGCATTTCAGATTTGAAATTCAGCAGAGTTAATGCACGAAAATAAAACTCCACTTAAAACGAATTTTTAATACTTTATTGCAAAAATTATACTATTTTTTTTACTGTACGTATAAAATAAATAAAATTTTTCTACATGTGCCATTTAAATTCTTTTTAAGTGCTATAAACAAAAAAGATTTTCTAAATATTCACGAAAATAAAATTCCATTTAAAACAAATTTATTGCAGAAAATAAACGTGTTTTATTATTGTATCAGGCATAAAAGAATTCTACAGGTGCCATTTAAATTCCTTTTAGCAATTCGCACTTAATCCTTCATCCATTAATAACCTTTTCTTGTCTCAATCCTTATCTGATAGCGGGCAAACGAGAACATTTCAATATCATCCGACAGACCATCCATCAATCTTAGATCTGTCAAGCCGAGTCACGCAAGGCCAAAGTGATTCGGAACTTTTACTTTCAAGTCTTAATTATAGCAGCCATAACTAATATGGTCGTATCGGGGCAGAACCTGTGCGAAAATAAAACCAAAATAAAATAAATATCGAGGAACAGCAGCACTCAAGCAGAAGATCAATTAAGAACTGGTATTTAATACCCGAGCAACATGAAACGCATTAAGAATCCTTTACAGTGCGCCCCGTCGGCATCAATCTGCAGCAGAGATACGGGTCGGGTTCGGTCTCTCGGGTTGGGTTGGGTATGTGGAAGCCTCAGTAATGTCGATGCAGCATTTTGCATTCCATTGCTAACCGCAAACAGCAGCCCGCAGCGGCAGCGCTGCAGCAGAGACTGCTAAAACCAGTTCCCACCATAACAGAGCGCTGTTACTAACCGGTTGCCTCACTGCTGCTCTTGTTAACCGATTGCGCTCTCTCCTCTCTCTCTCTCTCTTTCTGTCTGTCTGTGATGTCGGTCCATCAACAGCATCTGCTGTTGTTAACAGTCACCCGCAGGCAGTTGGCCCCAATTCTGTTGACAGACGACGACGCTGCAGTGCCTGTTGTTTTCAATGTCATTATTATTTTGCGTGTGTGTGTGTGTGAGAGAGAGAGCGTACATGTAAAATGCATTCCCATGCTGAGCAACGAATTGATTAGAGAGTTCAACGTGGTTTACATGATGTAAAATTTAACATTAAGAGAGAGAGTGTGTGTGAGAGCACTCTTATGCTCTTTGCGCTCTTGCCGGTCTCACAATGTTGTTGCTGCTGCTGTTGGTGGGGGGTCGCTATGTTGTTGTTGAAATTGTACATTAATAAATGAGTGTTATATGCTTTGTCCTAGTTGACTTCATGACATTCATTCATTCATGGCGTCGTCGGACGGTCGCACACGCGGCAGACTCCACTGGCCTGCCTGCTCCCCTTGCTCTCCTGTTCTTTTCTCTCTCCTCTCCACTCTGTTTGTGTTTGTTCGTTCTCCATTCTTCGTATTTGCCTCTGACCGTCGGCTCTTTTGCCATTCGGCTTGTTCAATGGGTTTTTAAATGGTCTGTTTTGCTCTGCCTCTTCTCCTTCTCCGTCTCCTTCTCTGTCTCTTTTTGGCGACGCGTCGCTCTTAATGCGTCTATGTCCAGGCTGCTGCTGTTGTTGTTGTTGCTGTTGCTGCTGGTTAATTGGGTTTTATATTAACTAAATTGTGTATGTTTAACATTATTTATTATTTATTTGCTCTCTGCAGTATTTATTTATAGCGTCTCTGCTGCTTTTTTGCCTGCACCCGAGAATTTTATTTTGATTTCATTTCATTGCACGTAATTTATTTATGCATTAAGTCCTCATGTTGTTGTTGCTATTGTTGTTGTCGTCGTTAGGCGTAATTCGAGCATTTAAATTATTAATTATTTACGCGCTACCCTCGCGTTTTATTAATAATATTGATTTTACCATTAGTTCCCAGTTAATTTTACATGTCATGTGCATTTTTAATTAGCCAACACAGATGACAGACTTTTTATCGCAATGATCCCTAGAACAAGTTCCGTTAGCATTAATTGCGTCCATCAGCTTGATGATGACAATGCACATAATAAAACGAAAACAGAGAGAGAGAGAAAAAAATGCGAAATAAATACAGGAAAAAACGTCAAATTAAACGGGTTTGTCAATCAATCAGATGACAACAAATTGATAGATTGCAATTATGAAATCGAACGGGGGCTCGTGCGTTTTATCGTTCTGCGGTCGCACTCAATGGGCTCGATTACTCGATAACTAGCGGGGGGAATTGCATTGCGATAGTCACGACACACACCACCTTCATGTGGTTAAGCATTTTTATTGGACTGCTTTCGTCTCTTCTGTTCCACATTCGCACTTGTTTAACGTTCCTCACTCCACCAATGAGCTAAAAATACCAGCGTACAACTACTTAGCAGCGGCACTGTCGAGCTCGGATTGGTTGCAGGTAGAGCGTGAAGTATTTGCGTACCTGCACATAAGGCAAGACCAGAGACTTCCCTGCGGCCCTATGAGTGTGTAGCGCCGCGAATAGGGGCGTGATCAACACGATCATCGCGTACTTGTTGCGCGACCCTCATAAAAACAGTTGCGAAGCCAGCGAAAAGCTAATTGAACTAATGCAGGAGAATCTTCTTCGGACAGGGTCCAGTGTAGTGTTGAGCAGGGCAGAACTTTCTTTCTTTTATGATGTACGAGCTGTCAGTGTGCTCAAGATGATGAGTAAATTGACAACTCAATATTAATGATGTGAAGTGTGATGATGATGATCTTGACTCTGATTTCAAGTTATACGGGATGTTTGGAAGTTTTGTTTGGATTGGTCATTAACTGGGAGCGAAAGAAAGGTCATTTTACAATAGTTTAACTTCATGAGCGATAGAAGATTACAAAGCTACTGGAAATGTGTTAGAGATTTCCGGATATTAAATACATTATTAACATATTTAATAAATGAGCTACATTGAATAAATAAACACAGAATAGAATAACAATATAATATTATTGTTATCTTCATAAAAGTCAAAAATAAAGTAAATAAGTAAAATACAAATAAAATATCTCACAAAAAATAAAATATTAAAAAAAATAAGAAGTAAGAAAAACCACATATTTTATCATTACTTTTTAAAAGAATTAACAAATTTTTAAACATTACATTTTATTTTAAACATTATTAATATTAAACCTTTCATAAAAATACATTAGGTATTAACTAATATTAAACCTATCATATTAGCACATTAATAAAGGTCAGAAATCTGAATTTTTTGTATTTTACTCTATTGTAATAAAAACTTATCATATCATGTATTTTTATGAACTCCTATCATTTTTTATTTTATTGTAATACGTTCTAATAAGGAATTATTATTAAAATTGTTTTAATTTTGTTATATTAGATTTTCTGTATTTTGTCCCATAAATAATCTATTTTATATTGCGAGTCGATTCTTTCGACCTTTCTCTAGTTCCCTTAACAAGTTCCTTACCTCTTCTTCTTCCACAACACATTCCATCATCAGCTTCATTTCTTTCATGACTTAATTCACTTACTAGGTCGCTTGATAGCCCCCTTGCCGCATTCCCTCTGGCCAAGCAATATACCCTGGTATGCAACCTCAAATGAGGTTCCCATTTATTAATCATTTGTCATTTAGTAAAAATGAAAGGATTGCATAACTTTTGCACTTTAAATTCATTTGCAGCCATTTGCATGATGCATTTCCATTAATTTATATAAATTTATGCAATTACTTTTGTTTATTTACTCGGCCATTACCAGGCACTGCTCGCACTGGATCCCCTCGCTGCGCTACTGGCAGCTACTCTTCGCTTCTGCTCTGCCCGTCTCTCTCTCCCTCTCCCCCTCCTGCTCTCTGCTCTCTCTGTTGTAGTCTGCTTGTTTGTCTGTCCCACTGTCTGCCATTGTATTTGCCTCTGTCTGTGTGTGTGTGTGTGTGTGTGC
This sequence comes from Zaprionus africanus, assembly GCA_018151435.1. Lineage (NCBI taxonomy): Eukaryota > Metazoa > Arthropoda > Insecta > Diptera > Drosophilidae > Zaprionus > Zaprionus africanus. The sequence continues at coordinate 16,390,334 of JAECXB010002310.1, forward strand.
GTGTGTTCATTGAGCAAGTGCATTGTCCTTGCAAAATATTTGGGTCACTTTTGTTGTCGCTGCTCAGTTTTGACCAGTTGGACAGAGGCGTGGCAGCCAAAGGGGAGAGTGCGAAAGGGGGACCTTCTCTTATTTTTTTATTGACTTGACAGTGCAGGCGAGTCGGCAGCGGCGACACAATTTAAGCTCGCATTGTTTGCGACACATGTTTGACGTGTACAAATTTAATTTAATTTATTTAAATAATTATGTGTCGTTTGCTACGAACTGTGCAAGGCAAGGCGCAGCACAAAAGCAAAGCCAAAGCGAAATTGCCATCGATGGCAGGACAATGCAGACAGAGAAGAGATAGGGGAGAGCGGAGCGGGAGGAGGGGCAGCCGCAGCCGGAGCCACAGCTATTGAATAAGTTTTAATGATGATTGCTGCAACGTGGCAGCAAACGCGACGTCGTGTACGAAACCGCATTTAAATTTGTCGCAGTTGCGTCAATGATGACCCCTTCTGCACATACCTGTGCAGGATAACTACCACAACAACAACAGCAACAACAACAACAACAAGAGGAGCAACAACGACGACGACGACATCGGTTAGCGACTTGATGGCCAGTCAAGCAAGCACAAACTGCCAGGACAGCAGCAGCAGGACACATCAAACAGGCAGAGCGAGACGGCGATAGAGAGAGAGAGAGAGCAAGAAAGGGAGAGTGTGCGAGTGAGACTGGCAGACAGACGCCAAGGCAGACAGAGAGACAGACAGATGGACAGCTGGATAGCCAGACGAGCTAGATAGACATTGTGCCTTGGTGGACACATGCGAATGTCAAGAGAATTGGCCATAACTGAGAGGGCAGACTAGTCTGTGTGAGTGCGAATGAGAGGGAAAGAGGGCAGGGCAGGGAGGAGGGGCGGTGCGGCAGCAGCGTCACTTTGTCAGTCAGACAGTGCGTCATTGACAGTCAAATAATTGACAGTAGTTGCGTGTTTGTGTGGCCAATCATGCACCACGGCCCCCTCCCCCCGCTCCTGTTCATCGCACTGTACCACCGCTCGCTCTGTACCAGTGTACCACTGTCCCAATGTCCCACTGTCCGGCGACTGTCCAAGCAGCTGCTGCCAAAAGCTGCTAGCCAAGTGTTGCGACGCCTTAGAGATGAGCGCGTGTCACGATGAAAGAAAAGATTTCATGCTATGGAATTATTTATTTATTTTAATTTATATCAATATGTGTAGATCTTTCTAAGTGGAAAACAGATTTTAAAAAATGTAAAATAAATATAAATTTTAAAAATAACCTTTTAAAATCATGTAAAAATAAATGAGTTTACTAAATATTGTAAAAATATAAAAATAAACAATGTAAAATGTGTTCCTAGGAGCATTTACTGTTGAGTAAAATTGTAGTCGATCGTCCACAGTTAATGAAAAATATTACTGCAGAAACATCAATATTTGCTAACGGTTTTCTTATGAAGCTTCAATATTTATCGATAAAACATTGATGTTTCTTCTTTTCTTGTGGGAAACGTTTCCATTGTCATTTTGATTTCAAATTACAAATCATAAATAAGAAAAAAACTCTAACAAGAAGAAAAAGCTAAGAAACAGTTTTTAAAATTTGATAACTCTATTAAAATTCTCTATAGATTTTTCCTAAATATCCTTGTCTACCTTTACTAACTATTCACTGACTTGGGCTTTAATGTTTTCTATATAATATTATATATCTCACCCTTACTCAGTTCATTTTTTCCTTCACAATTTAACATCTTATTTTTTGCATTTTCTCTATAAAACAATTTTTCTTCTCTCTTTCTCTCTCGCTCACTGTCAATTTTAGCATTTTATTCTTCTGGTTCATTCTTCTGTCCTCCTTTCCTTATGGTTCGCAATTAGTTTTCTTTTCACTTGAATAGTTTCTTTCATTCACTTTCCTTTTGGCGTTTTCTTTGTATTGAATTTTACATTCTATCTTTGACATCCGTCTCTATTTAAATGTATATCTTGCATTTTCACATTCTGTTTATTTTCTTTTCCATTTTACTTTATTCCTTCTTTATGTATACATTTTTCCCTATTTTACATACTTTCTTCTCCTTCGACGTCCTTCTCGTTCTATTCTATCGAATTCACGCATGCAATTAACTTTTGAGCAGCTCGTGTCACGCCGCTCTGCCATCTCTAGATCCTGTGCCTGCACATTGGTTTCACTTAACATTTTTTTGCGACTCCTCATCGTCAGAGGACAGCGACAGCGTTTATTATGGCCTACACGACGCTCAGCTGCAGTCGCCGTCGCAGTCAGTGAACGAGTTATGCCATGGCTAAGGAGAGCCAAAGGGAGACAGCAAAACAAAGAGAGAGGGCAAGAGAGAGAGAGAGAGGGAGAAGGGCAAGGACTGAGACAGAGACGGCATGGATTTTAATTTTTATTGCACACCCGTCGTAATGGTCGAAATTGGTTAAGAAATTAGGGTAAATTAGGGGTTGGCAATGTGTTATTAGAGAGACCCGGCGCAGTTTGAGTGCGTGTGTGCGAGTGTGTGAGTGTGTGAATGCGAGTCCGCCTCTCGCAAATGTATCTCACTACTGTCTACCCCTGCCCCTGTGATCCCTGAGAGCAGTTCTTTGGGGTGACCAAAGGGGCGTCTCGCACATAATTCAAATGTGCGCAATGCAAAGAAACGCACAAAAAAATGAATCAAATGCGACATTGGGCGATAGTGCGAAAGAGTCTGCACAGTGTCTCGAATCAGTCAGACAGTCAGTCAGTCAGTTTGTCAGACTGTGCGTAAGTTTCGTTAGTGGCGTCGTGCAGATCACTGGCGCAAAAAGGGGAACTAGCGCGGAGCGAGGGTTGCTCGATAATTAATGGTGGCATCGGAACCGAGTCGCAGCAAGCGGAAAGTGTTTGACTAATCGATTGTTAATGAATGACAGTCGAATTGAGGGGCACGCCGTGCGATGTTGCTGTTGTCGCACTGAGTCACTTAACCGTTGCAATTGTTGTAAATTAATTCGATTCACGTTTTGTGTGTACTCCTCTCTGTGTGTGTGTGTTGGTGTGTGTGTGTGGTGTGTTCTCTGTTGTGTTGATTCTCCCCCTCAGTTGCGAGACACGCTCTGAATGTTTCCGAAATGTGGGCAAATTGTTTGGCCATCATTATTAGCCACAATACTCGCCGAGAAGGGGCCCGGCACGCACCTCAATCGGCTACTTCACTGTTGTGCAAATCGATTAAATCGTCGAAAAATCGATTATTATTTGGTTTTTTGCATGCCAACATTGGTGGCAGTTTAATTGAGAAGGTAGCGAGAAAGAAAAGTGAAAAATTTGGCAATTACGAGTAAAACCAAAGATTTATGTGAATTTGAATTTTATGCCATACAGTTTATAATTTAGGTTGCATATAAAAATCTTTAAAATGCAATAAAAAGAACAAGCATGAAAGCTACTGTTGAGTGTGTTCCACTGTGATCTACCTGCTATTTAGCTGACTAAAAATATTACATAAATATTCCACTATTTGTTCTATAAGACGTTCTATTGCATACTTAGCGGGCAAAGTATGGAAAGCGCTTCTTTAAAACAATTTATTATATAACTTTCTAGTTATTTCTCAGATTGTAACCAAACTTTGAGAAATCGTTTAGACGATAATGGCTTTTTCAAATTAAAATCTCATTTACTTATTTATTCATTATTTTTTATAGTCACTCGGAATCGTTCAGTGCCTTCTGAACTTAACCTAATGTGCAGCTTAAAAGATAATATTATGGGTAATGTTCCTTAATAAAGTTGAATCTTAAATAATCATTTTTATTATGTAAAAATTCATCTTAAAGTAAAGCTTAATGTGTATAATAAATACCTTCTTCATTGGGTATACATATATCTTCTGCATTGCATAATAAAATAATAAAAATAATACAAAAAAGACAAAAAAACTTAAATCAGACCAAAAAAGAGGTCGAAAGTGAAAGATAAATAATATAATAAGTAAAAAAACAATATCTGCCTTCTATTTAAGGGCTATAAATAGGCAACAAAAGTTTTTCGATGGTTTTCGTATTGGTCTACAACTGCCAGTTGCAATTGTTTTTTCTCCCCCCTCATGTGCATTATATATATTGCTCTCTGCCCCCCTCTGACTACGCCTCTGCTTGGGTATTATTTTGCCAGCGTTCTTGGCCCGCATTTCATATGCAGCTGAAGGACATGTCCCCAAGTCGTTGCGCTGCCAAGCATGACCTGTCCGGGCCTGGGCTGTAGGCCAAGCCTACGCTACTCCCCTCCCCTTCTCCCATCCTCTTCTCCCCTTCTGCCCTGCCCCCTTCTTCCACACTGCCACCGGTCTCTACCAATTGGTAACTGCTGTCGCAAAGGCCTTCATTTCCTGTCCGGCCAACAGGCTTCAATTTATTAATTTCGAAAGAAATTATTTTATAACTGCATGCATGGCCCCGGATACGGCAAGGAGTCGCCAGAGGGGGGAGAGGGGGGCAGAGTGTGAAAAGGGAACTCTGGACAGGCAGAGGCCTTCTCTGGCAACCTGCTCGTTGCTTGTTGCATATAATTAGAGCGTGCCTGCCAATTGACGTTCTGAGGCTGAGCTCGGTTGGAAGAATTTGACGAACTGGCCCGGAGAGGCTCTTGCACTGGCTCTGGGACTGGGACTGCGACTGGGACTGCGACTGGGTCTGGGTCCCAGTGCCCGCGTCTGGGCGTTGACATGCTGTGACACAAATTACCCCATCGGCGAGAAGCTAATCAAAGCAAAACATGTCGCTGGCAAATTGCTTCGATAAAACGAAATAAAATCGCACGCAAATGTGAGTAAATATTTAATTTAATTTGCCCCACAAGGTGAGGTAGCAACGAAGGGGGGGAGGGGAACTGGGAGGCGTTTACCATTTTGCGGTTCGACGGGGGCGTTGGCATTTGACGTGTGTAATAGCAGGCAATATCAATTTGTTTTATGAATTGCACGGGCAATAACTGGGAGTTGCAAGCTCCCCCACATGCCAGACAAACAGACAGACAGACAACCCCAACAGACAGCAGAAAGAGAGAAAGAGAGAGAGGGGGGGAGGGGTGTCAATACATTTTGCACATTTCTTCCGCTTCATTTCCTGTAAAGGAGCGTAAATTCATAGTGATTGGATTTTATCAGCGTGGCCTCATCTTTGACACACTCGCACGACGTCCTCGATGAGAGCTCCTGGGCTAGTGCCGCAGTAGGGTAGGACATGGACATGGGATATGGTATAAGGGATATGGGATATGCCAATCGATTGGTTACGCAAGTGAAAAATTATTTTTGTTGCGTATTTTTTATGTGCGGCCATTACAGCAAAATTGTTAGAGATATAACTCGATTTTCCTCACTCTCCTCTCTTTATCCTTTTTGTGCAACATCAAATTGTTGGCATGTGTTCTGTACTCGCTGTTGTTGTTGTTCTTTTTGATTTAGTGCTGCATTTGCATAAAAAATTTCATCAAAATTCAGCGAGAGTGCGACAGAGAGGCAGAGTAAGTGCCGCATAAGATTATCTTTATCTTTATCTCCCTCTCTCTTGACTTGACTTTGATGCATAAGTCACAAGTTTGATCGGTTAGCGCTGATAAATGTTGCGATTGGATTAGAATATTGCCCTTCTAAGCTGGTGGGCGTGGTCCGGCTTGTGCTCAGAAAATTGAAATTGCGTGCAGAGGGAGGAAAAGAGGAGGAAGAAATTGAAAGTTGTCATAGCTGGCGTGACAGCCAAAGGGGAGAGAAGCAAAAACAGCGCAGCTGTTGAACATATCTAACACATCTAAGCTCGGGCTTAGCTGGGGCGTTCCTCCTCTAAAAAAAGAGAGTAGAAAAACAAAACAACCCAATTGCTTAGAGCCAGCTGAGGTCCTTTAGCAGATTTGTCACACTTGCCCTTGGCAACTGCACGAGCACGTTACGATTGCATTAATGTATTCCACTCTTGTTGTGACAACATCAAGGGTACAGATATTATCTGGGCGATAGCTAATCGGTAAATCCTTTTAAGATTAATACAAAAGTTATTGATATCGAAGAGATAGGAAAATGTTTTCACAAATATATGTGATATCATATTTTCTTATCTTATTGTAAGTGAATTGATAAGGTATTGTGTAGAATATTAAACTGTGGCCTTCTTAGATAGTTTCTATGGGAAGTATGCTCTATATACCCGACACAGGGTAGCACGGTATTATAACGTTGTGGCAATTAAAAGTGTATTTTAAAGGCATTAGAAGGCGAGGCAAACCCTACCAACTATATATATTGTTAAGCAGCATCAACAGATGAGTAGATAGAGCCATATCCGTCCATCTGACTGTCTGTCCTTCCGTACAAAAGCCTAGATCTCAGAGTCTTGAAGACCTAAGGCTTCCAATTTAATTGCTATTTTTTTTTTATATTCATATTTTTTTTATTTTCTATTTTTTTTTTAGTATTCAATTGAGCTATTATTGCACTCAGATTTAAATTTGTTTTATAATTGGACTAAGCCCCTTTCCGCCTCCTTCAATTTGTAAAAAATCGAATTCAAAGCGTAATTTTAATGCAGCACAGTTTATTTTTGACAAACACAACAAGTATGAACGCGCAAATGATTTCTTAAAATTTGGTTGCGTTCGGATAATTAATATGGAAGTTATTTAAGAAAAGGGTCTTCTTAAACTGCTTTCGTATCAGTTCCCCAAAGTATGCAACACAAAATATAAAAAACAAGGAAGTTATTGAATAAAGAAATCATATTGGTTAGTGGAGTAGCAGATATAATACAAACAACCACACTTGTCTATAGCTTTCGCGCCTATTTAATTCTTTTTCTTATCAATTGTAATGGAATCGATAAATAATTTGATAGAATAATGAACTTCACCTTTCTTTTTCTTAAGTTAGTTGGTTTCAATTAAAAAGCTTCTCTTTTTTATGTTTCCCTTGGGCTTATCACATTTTCTCACCAACACAGACCAATTTCTTGCTGCAATTTGATATAGACCAAAACTATATGAACTTAACCACTCGAATCCTATTACATTAGATAACCGCAGAGGCCAGAGAGACGCATCACTTTAATTTAAATTTGATTACAAGTCAAATTTATTACCCGCATTGCAAGAAAAACAAGAATCCCCAAACCAAAAGAAAAAAAACAACATATGTAGCTTGAAATGCCATTGGAAGCAGTCCAAGTGGGTCCCAGCATCCAAAACAACAACGACAACAACAACAACCCAAGCCAACCCCAACAGTGCCCAACCCTAGCCAAGGCAAGGCAACCAAGCCCGGCGACCGTCATTAACCACAAATCCTTTACTTAACAGTACGTAAATTTTTGGCACAGGCCGTCGCCTCGAAGATAAGCATTATGCCATCATGGCAAGGCATACCCTACTTATATACCCTGTACCCGGGTAGAAAAAGGGGGAGCGAATAATTTATATGCGCATATCATGTGACCTTGAGACCAGCATTAACATTTAAGGTTCCTCCACGGCCTCTGACACGCACAGAGAGTTGGAATAGGAGTTGAATTGAGGAAAGAGGGAGGAGGTAGGAGGGAGCAAGAGGGAGGGAGCAGAAGGATGCGGTATAGAATCACTGAGTCGTGAAAGACCGAGAGAACTGTCGCCTGTGAGGCGAACCGTCTAATTAAACACTCACATACAGAAATAAATTTGGGTCACATCATTAAATAAATATAAATGGGTCGCCGCACTGTCTGCCGGCGACAGAGTCTGTTTTGCTGCACATAAAAACACACAAACACACACACACACATACTCATACACATACTATATGCTCATATGATTTACATAAAATCTGCAGAAAAAGTTAATTTATTTTGCAATCCTTTGCTTATGTTTGAGTTGGCTTCGTGACATGGCCGGGATCAGGGATAGGCATGCAGCTTTAAAGCGGGCACCTCAATTAAGATATTAAACGGCAGTAGTAATACCTCCGACGCACATAGACACACACAGGCACAGCCTGGTGTGCGGTAGCTTAAAACTTCTGGTGTGCGTAGCATACTTTTTGGGGCACCGTTGTAATTTTATTGCTGCGTATTATAACGTGCGCACTCACACAAACACACACGCATACATATGCGTGTCAACTTTTGAAGCCAAGCGATTTGCACCCACACACACCCATCACACATACACAGACATCACACACACACAGAGAGGGAGAGCTCAAAGCAGCTTCACTTGCTCCGCCAACATATGGACAACATTTTGTGTGGCATGCTATTTGTTTGTCTCTGTTGCGCCTCTCCCACACCCCTCCCCGTCTCTCTCCCCCTTCTCGCTTCCTGTCTGTGGCTCTACAAATTTTATATAATTACACTTTGCGCATTTTCACAATGAAGTAACAATGTTTTAATTAAACCATTGGAAAGCCAAATAACTCTGGTGTGTGTTGTGGAATTGCCAGGAAACAGACAGACAAACAGCCAGACAAGCTGACAGACAAACAAGCTGGTAGACAGACAGAAAGACAGACAGAGAGGCAGACAGAGAGGCAGACAGTTAGACAGTCAGACAAACGGTTTAGTGTTAAGCAGCTGAAAGCAACGAGCTGTGTGCGTGTGGGGTAACTGTCAGTCGGTCAGACATCCAAACAAAACTTCACTTGGCAATTCAAAAATGAATCTGTCAGTGTGTGCAAGTGTGTGAGAAATGCGTGTGGGTGTGCGTGTGCATGTGGCTTTTAATGGTGAGAATTATTAAATAAAAGAAATGATAAAACATTCGCAGAGGGAAATGCAAAGTCAAACAAATAACAATAACAATCAAATTGCATAATTTGTTTAAAATATTATATATTATTTTTTATCTCAACAAGAAGTTGAGAAGAGAAATTGTGAGACAAGTTGATGAAAAGGCAGAGACGGATAGTTAGACTGAGCTCATTGAGCTGAAGAAGTGTTCTATGAAATACAGTCTTAATACAGTCTACTTCATTTTATTAGGTCAGATGAGTAAATGTCTAAATATTGCAAGCAGATCAAACATTTTTATATTTTAGTCACGTTTCCTTGTATCTCCGTACTACGAATTTATAGCGTAATTTTAATGAAGGTCAGTTAATTTTTTATAAACACAATAACTATAAATAGCCAACTTATAATTGAGAATTTGGTTGCGCTTGGATAATTAACATAGAAGTTATTTAAGGAATTCTAAATATGCACTGATTTTGAAGCCCCTCCCTGAAAGTATGCAACACGAAAATACACAGGTTAGATTAGTAACGGGTACATCACAGTGGAGCATAGTCCATTGTAGCTTTCTTACTACTTTTATCAATATGACTTATTGTTTATTTTTAATTCTTTTCTATTTATTTTTATTCTAAAGGTTTATCGATCTTTATACTGTAAATTTAGTTTGTTTACTGATTTTATATTTCTCTAGCTATCTACTTATATGATTTATCATATGTTTCTTCTATCACTTAAATATACATTGCCAAAAACCTGATCTATACTATCGATTACTCGCTTACCATACACACTATGCCATATAATACTATTTATCTACAATATTGTCAATGTTCCAGGTGACCTTTATATATACTTAAAAATATATAATATATCAATGATTTCAATGCCATTTGCCTTATTTTAAATAGTATCAATATAGAATATTTTCTTTCCGTTTATTTTATGTTCAATTGTATTTATTAATCTTTTATAATATAACATCATATCATAATTAGTATTATCAATAATGTATCATATTTTTCAACATGATGTTATCTATCAATCAACAACCTTCATGCATTACTAAATTCTTGAATCATATGATTGTTTTAAAAACCATCTCCCTTTCCACCTGCCATTATCATATTACACGCTAATTAAGCACACATTTGTACAGTAATTAAAAGTGCTCTCCAAACTGATCGCTCAACCGAGAAACGCATAGAATTATATCAACTATTTAAGCGCATTAAACAATTTTTCGCATTTGCTTCAGTTCACACTTGAAAAAACAGAGCAACACTTTGTGATAACGCGTTGGGTTTCTCTGCACTTCGCTCAAGTTTCGAGTGTAGAAAGGGAAAGATAGAGAAAGAGAGAGATAGAGATAGCGAGAGGGAGAGAGAGACAGGTAGAGACAGCGCCTGCATAGAGAGAAACTTGTACCGAGAGAAGTACACGAATCTCGAAAATGTTTGCTATACAAGCTGTGTAAGAAGTAGAAGAGACGAGGCAGGGGAGGTGGCAGCGACAGCATAAGTTGTCTGTTGTATGAATTAACACACAGTGAAACGCACTCACACACACACACACTCCCACACACACACTCACAGTCTTGCCGCCCACGCTTTGGCAGGACTCGCATTGCGCAAATTGCGCACGAAGCTTAAATTGAATTGTTGAGCTGCAAACCGAGGGATGACAGCGGAGTGAGGAGGATAGAGGGGGTACTAGGTTAGCTGAGCTCTGAACACAGACCACGCATACTTGAAGTTGCGGCTGTGCTGCCGCTGCTGTAGCTGCTCGCAGCATCTCAACTCCGTTTCATAGATACTTTTGCACTGACGCGCAACTTTTGCTGTGGCTGGCAAGCAAAATTGCATTGCCTTTGTCAGCGTTGCGTTTGTTTTATCTAATTGCTCTCACCCCCAGTCAGGCACCCCACACCTCCCCCTTGCCACACATGTGCTGTCTAAATTTGCTACGCACACACACACGCACGCACACGCACGCTGCTAAAGTATCTGCTTATATACGACGCATAGTTTATCTTCTTACTGAGGGTCTCAGCTGCGTGTGGTGTGTGTGAGGGAGTGGGTGGGAGTGTGTGGGTGTAAGTGAGTGTGAAGGTGTGAGTGTGTGTGCTGCGTATGTGTGTGTTGGTCAACAGCTTTTTACAAATTAGCTAGCTAACGGAAATGCAAACCTGGCTCAGGCCAAGGGGTGCCCAGCGAGCTGCTCCCTCTCCCTCTCTCTCTGTCTTTTCCCTCTCTCTTTCTCGCCTCTCTCTCTCTCTCTGTCTCTCTTGTACCCTTTGTGTGTCTGTGTGCGCTTTCGCCCTTTCATGCTGACTTGGAACTTCCGGCGTATTTATAATTTATTTCCTTGCCTGCCAGCTGCTGGCCAAAACCCACTCCCCTCCCTTCCCTTACCAAAAAAAGTATAAGAACAGTTCCCCCCACCTCCGGCTTGTCCCTCTGCCCGCCTTGGTTGGCCAATTTATTATCCAGTTTAATTGGAAAATTCTGATTTCCATTTTAACGAATTAGCACCTGCGACAAGCGTTCTTAATGAGTTATACGACCAACTCGCTGCCCAGCAAGACCAACAACAACAAGAGGGAGAGAGAGAAGAGCTGAAGAACAAGCTGAAGCTGAAGCTGAAAGAAATCCAACAGCTTTTGGTTTGTAAATTACATTTTCGTGCTGCCCTCCACTGGGCTCGACCAACATATAAATTGCAAGATTTATATGACAAATTTTATTTAATGCATTTTTATGTGCTCAACCCAAAGGACAGCGCCCTTTTGCCACAGCCTGCACCTCTCTCTGTATCTCTTTACCGCTCCCTCTCTCCCTTTCCCTCTCTCTGTCCCTCCCTTCCCCCTCTATCGGCCCTTCTGTGTGCCTGGCACTGAGCCCATATTTATTTTTCCCATTGCGGCCAGCTTTTGTTGACCGCACAAGGCTTAAGCTTTTGGCCTTTAAACATTTTGTAATGGAAAAATTCTAACAAAAAAATATAAATAAATAAAAATAGCACTGAAAAAAAAATTAAATAAGATTCAATTGTAAAGGCAAAAAACGAGTTGCAGCAAATGCAAAAAAAACAACAACAACATTCAATCGTACAATTAAATTTGTTTATTGGTTTAAGCACATGCAAATTGTTAAGCTTCTTTGCGTGCACAAAAAACAAAGCTGCAGCCAGGGTGACTAATCGATGCCCTGTAAAGACTACTTCTTTTTAGAGAAACATTCTACATACTAACAATATTTATACTGATGTTTTAAAGAGTGTTCTATAAGCATATCCAATTTGTGGCACTTTTATTCTACAGAGTATTGGAGAACCAAACGATTTTATCAGTGGGGGTTAATTTTTTTTTATACACTTGCAAAGGGTATGCTAGTTTTTGCAAGGAGTTTGCAACGTACTTTAGCAGACATGTCTGACCACATAAATTATATATATTCTGTATCAGTATCACCAAGGAAGTCGATCTAGCCAAGATTGTCTACCCGTCCGTCGGTTTGTCCTTCTTTATGTCTGCCTGTCCGTCTGTCCGTTAATCTGTTGCAACAAAAAACTAGTCCTTAAGTCTAAGAGCTATCTTGTTGAAACTTAACACATGCTTCATACTACTGCACGCTGTAAATAAATCGGTATGACCCCGATTGAATTGATATATCGTTAAAACTATCGGCCTATGTTTGTTATTTCTCAAGATATTGCAACCAAATTTACTACATCGAACTCTTTTTATATATAAAATATTAATATACAATGTCAAGAAAATCGAACCACTATAACATATAGCTGCCATAGGAACAATCAATCAATATTAAGATTTTTGTAAGAAGTAAAGGTTTTGATTAGAGAAAAAACCTAACAGATCAGTGCCAATCATAATGAGACTTAATATTGAAAGTAGATATTAAATTCTGCAATCTGATGCAAGTGTATAGAACCTTCGGTATGCCATAGTTAGCTTCCATTCTCGTTTATAACTCCACCAATTGCTCAGATTTCGCAATATAATGCATATATATTCAGTATATGAAATGATTTATGTGTCTGTGCAATATGATTAATTAATGAGCAGTAAATTATTTTCATTTTTGTTTAATTCCTTTCTATTTGTAGAACTTTAATTAGCAACAAATTGAACTGCGACTTGCCGCTTAAAGCTATGCACAATTTGCCTATATTGTATGATGAAATAGCTTTAGAGATTAAACATAATTAACCTGAATTTCTTTCAAAGAGTTGCATTACATTTTTTTTAGCATTAAATTTCAATACTATTTACAGTATATTAATTAATATACGAGTATTGTATACATATTTTTTACAGCGTGTTTCATCTTCATCATGTTGCTTTCAGTTGAGCGCTGCCTGATTTTCGCTTTTAATAAATGAATATATTCCAGAAATACTTTTCACTTGTATTTCAATAATATTTATTTAGCATATTTCTTTTTTTTATTATTGACCTTTTTCGAATGCTGAATTAACAGGAGCAACAGCAACAACAACAGCGAACTCTTAATCTGCATTGTATTGCGGCTCAATGCGAATCCCGTGCGGAACTAAAGTCTGTACTTAAAAAGGCAGACAAATAATAACAAAAACCACCCAGCAGCCACTATGCCATGTGGCAACCAACAGCACTAGCACCAGAACGGGTGGTGGTCCCCTCCTCCCCTTCCCCTCCTTCGCAAACGCTGTCCATGCGTTTGGCATTAAAAGCACGTGGATTGGGCGCAAAGCGGATTTCCGGACGCTTTTTGTTGCCTCGTTCTATGTATTGTAGTATATCGTGTGTATCGTATGAATTTCACTCTGTATTTCGATGCAGTTATAATTGCCAATGTAGTTGTTGTTGTAGCTGTTGTTGCTGCTGTTGCTGTTGCTTTTAGCCCAACTTGTTGTTTGTTTTTTAACATTACACAAGGGCAGCATTTAGTTTCAATTAAAACATTGCAGCTTGTGGTTACAAAACGAGCACAAAAGAACATTTCTAGCCGTACAAATTTGATAAACAACAGACAACAAAAAAAACTAAGAAATGTAAGCTTAGTCGACTGTTAGACACCCTGAAGAGGGAGAGGGTGAACGTGTGAGAGAGAGAAGAAGCAACTTAGCCAGGTGGCACGTGCTTAGCACAATCAAAACAAAGAAGGCGTCTAGCAGATGAGGCACCACGTGTTGGACTTGTTTGTGCTTGTATGTTGTATCTGGTATGCTTTGGCATCTGTGAGATACTTTTCTAACACTGAACATCATTTGTGGTTTAATAGTTTGTGGGCTTAAGATACAATTGCATCTTTGAAATGAGAATTAAAATATTTCTAGAAATTTGCAATGAATTAAACCAAATTTATACTTTCATTTCTCTTAGTTACTTTTATATAAAGTTATTTCAATTTTACAGATACTTTTCCATCTGCAAGTTTCTGTTCTAACTATGATACTAAAACTAAGGTAGATCGATCAAGTATTACCTTGCTTGATTGTCAGACAATGTTATTCTATTCTTTCCCCAACTCTATACACCCCATTGCATTTATATTTAACTCCTGCAGGGTATGCAAAATTGCACCAAACAATGATGATGGCACATTGTAGAAAAAAGTGTACAACAGAGTTAGCATTACGATATGGAGAGCAGGTCCGTGTAATAATTTGACACTGCCCGGGGGGGAGATAAGTTGAACCCGCGACCTTTGGGGGCATGTTATATGCCAACTGTTACAGCGCTGTCAATGACAGTTGCGAGTTTTATGGCGGCGTCGACAGTTCGACCAACTGAAAAATAGATTATAACATAACGGGAAACATGAAAAAATCGATTACTACAATGCTCAACAGCAAGGATACCCTGTAAAGCACAGAGTTAAGCAAGAATTGCATTTAGAATTTATTTGAAATGAAGCGCAGAGCACAGAAAGGTTATCAAACTCCAATTTACCATTACAGGGTATTTACACGAAATGTACTAACGACTCAACATGTACTGACTGTGCAGCATTGTGTCATAAGTTTAATTAAAATCTAAAAAATGTCAACAGCAACGTCATAAAGCATTTCAATTAGTCAACGCGCCCAAATATGAAAATTGGTTTGATATTGCTTTAATCGCTACAGACCAAGCAGCGTGAGAAAATTAACAGCTTTTTATCGGGGCTCAAAAAAAACCAAAATAATAAAAAAATAGAAAAACCAAATTGTGGTTTAAATTTTAAATTGGAAATACTAATTAACGGTGTTAGATTAATGTGTGGGCATGGACTGTGTATATATACTGTATGCAGTTTCGATAATTAGACACTGAGAAATATTAATGGTAATTCCATTGTGCATTGGCAATTTAGATATGTATCAGAAGTCAATGAATAGAAACTAGAACTTTCTATAATTTATTTAAAGTAAATTTATTTTATGTAAATAAAACATGGAAACTTGCGAAATGTTCTTTGAAGCTTTATAAGTATTTTACTAATTAAGCCCTTAAAAATATAAAAGGCAACTCGATTGTGCATTGAATACATATCAGAAAACTAAAAAGTCAATGGATAGAAACTAAAAATTATCTATAATTTATTTAAAGTAAATACAAAAGGGAATTTTCGTTAGAAACTGGAAAAAATAAATGGCAATTGGGAATCTTGAAAGTTAATGAATAGAAACTAAAAAAATATATATCATTTATTAAAAGTGAATAAAATAAGGAAACTTTTGAAATGTTCTTCGAAGTCCTATAAGTATTTTGATAATAAGAAACTATAAAATATAAACGGCAATAAAATTTTGCATTCGATACATATAAGATCTCGGAAAGTCAAATAATAAAAACTAAAATTGTCTATAATTTATTTAATGTAAATTCAAAATGCAAACTTCGTTGGAAACTGGAAAATATGAAAGGCAATTAGAAGTCTGGAAACTTCTGAAATAACATACTTATAGTATTTCGATAATAAGATACTGAAAAATATACCTAAATGCCAATTCGATTATTTTGCATATGAAAGAAATTGCAATTTTCTATAAGTTATTCAAAGTAAATAAAAATAGAAACTTTTTAAATGTTCTTCGAAATGTTTTAGTGCATGCAAATAGAAAGCAATTTCAGCCTTTGCATGGCAAGCAAAACTTGAAAAGTTTTCTTTTCTCTGTGTCGCTTCAAAATCGCACAAAATTTCCAACTTCAGGCCTAATCCGCAGCTCGGAAGCCAGTTTAATTAAACTTCTGTCTGAGTTTTGTGCCTGGTCTGCTGTCTGCCGTCTGCTCTTCACCTGTAGAATAACGCAAACTTCAAATTTGAAATCATTTAAGCTGTTTGAAGAACTCTCTCTTCGCAATCACTGTGGATGTGTGTGTCTGTGCTTAACTTTGATTGTTTCGACTTGCTGTTGTTGTTGTTGCTGTTATTTTTGCTGTAGTGCACTCTGACAAAGCTATCTCAGCGATACACTCCACTCATTCGCAATTGGAAGTCGTTTCTTGAGCTATCAGGCGACCCTAAAATGTCTCGCACAGATTCTTGATTCCTGATTCTTAAGCTTTTGCATTGGGAGTGCAGAAGGCAGACAGTTTATTCTGTGGGTACAACACAATGAAAGCCCTCGGGTGTAGCTATCTTGGCTTCTTTGTACGAGTGTTTGTGTGTGTGTAGTAACAAAAACGCGCTGTGTTATCATTATCACAGACAGGCAACAGTCTTGGCCCTGAGTCGTAAAACAACAAAACAGTTGAACAGTTCAACAGTTTGAGTTATGTGTAATGTGTTGCATTGAGTTAATCTCTTGGCCAGGGCAAGTTTCAGCAACACACACCACCACACACAGAGCAACACACCCACACAGTGTAGGTAGTTACATCTATCTTAAAAACTCATTATCTTTGGCAACTTTTTAAGCAAGTTTCGGGTACGAGAGCTGCCCACATATCAAAATAGACTGCGTTCTTTGTCTTCGTGGCTAACTTCGTATCTGGCCATCAACACATTTGGACTTTGCTCATTGTTTTCGCTGCCGGGACCTTATAAATTGGGTTTCTTCTTCTCCTGCTCCGCCTGCTTCTTCTCCTGCTGGGGTGCTAAGCAAGAGCAGCGGCAATTAGAGAGACAAGCAACAACTTCGAGTGGGTCCACACATCGTCGTCGCACCCTTAACTAGTTGTCGTAAAAATAATTGCCCACTACTTAGCAGTCCAAATGGCCAGCTACCCAGTCTACTCCCACTCACACCCACCAGTCTTGCCATACTCCTCTCTATCTATCTCTCTTTCTCTCTTCTATCTGTTAGCACGGCACATTGAACAAAAGCGCAAGCGAGCTAATATCTGTACTTAAAGCTCCGTAAAACTGCAAAATAACAACAAATAAAAATAAAAATGGCATTAAGGCATGTCGGATTGAGAGTACACCCTTATTTAACGGCACTTCTATACACTTTGTTCACTATGGTACAGATTAATGAGGTTTTAAGGACAATTTTTGATGAGTTTCATCTTTGATATTTTACGAAGTGGATGAGAAGTATGCAATAATATTTTTTTCTTTTAAAATATATAAATATTCACTGAGAAAATTTTTATTAAATTCAAAAATAATGAAATTATGATTTTGTACCTTAAAAAAATTACAAAATAAATATTAATTATTCGGCTTTATCTCTGAGTCCATTGGCTTTGGTAGACACTAAATAAAAGCGATAATTTTCAGTTTAGTTGTAATTATTATATATATATTTTTATCTCAGAACCGAATAACTTAGGTCAGCACTAAAAAAAAATAAAAAAATAAAATAAAAAAAAATAAATAAAATAAAAAAAATTGAAAGAATAAACCAGATAATACAGATTGTATAGAAATATTTATTTTAATTCTTAACATATTTTTAGCTTTGAGAAAAAAACATCTTTATCAATTAATATTAATAATCAAATTATTTAAACATTGATTAATATCTATGAGTCGTACCTTAATTAAATACTAAAAAAATACTGATTAAATATAAATATTTATATTAATTATAATATTAACACAAATTGTATTTAGAACAGAATACTCTTATAATTCCCTTTACTTTTAAGCAATAACCAAAGAAAAATTAAACAAATATATATACATTTATAATAAAATAACTCTTATTTATAATAAAAGAAGAAGAAAAATAAATCTTTTAGTTTAACCTTTACTTTCATTTCAATTATTAGGTTTCTCATTCGATGATTTCGACTACATACAATACAAGTCAATACAAGTCCCCAAACCTTACTGTACCATATGCAAACACCAAATGAATCTCCATATATCGATTCTACTGGCTGGAGAGCAAATGGCATTACGTAGTTATTATGGCCGCAGGGGAAAAGTATTTGTACATATTGCAGAATGAATCCAAATAATGTTTGTACTCCTTCCACGTTGTCTTAAGGTGGTTCTAAGCGCTTTGCTTTGCACTGGCGCGGCTGGTAAATAAAAATGGCAACGCTTGGCACTTTCCACCCCCCGCGGCGGCAGGAATAGAGAGAGAGGGTGCTGGGGAAGCAGCTGAAGCTGAACCTGGCTGCATGGCTGCTTGGCTGCTTGGCTGCCTGGCTGGACTTGAACCGGCAGTTTGGCCGGGGTCGTAGTTCATTTCGTTTTTCTTTGCTTTTCCGCTTGCTACTAAATTCAAACACTTTGCCCGTTAGCTACGTAGCAAGGTGAAGGGGCACAGCCAGGAGTAGTGAGCGGGGAAGCTGAGGGGGAGCCGAGAAGAGAAGACAATGGTTCACAAATTGTAGAAAAGTCGCATGTAATAAAAGTGCTGGCTGCAACCGAATTGTATCTCGAAGATACAACACACACACACACACGTGGAGACACAGTGTAACACTAGACAGTAGCTGCTACCAGCATTTATATTGTATTTACCTACTTGTTTTTTATTATCTAGCAAATGCTCACAGTGCTCTTTCTCTCTATACGCTCAGCGAAGCTGAAAAAACAAGTCGAGCGTCGCCTGCACTGCGCTCTGCTCCGGGTATAAATATTTATCTTTTCATACTTCTCTCTCCCCTTCTCTCTCTCTCTATCATCTTGATTCCTGTAAAGGTTTCTGCTTTTTTCTTTTGTACTTATGTCGATTTTGCAGCGGGCGCTTTTGTTTTAAGGCAATCGGAATCCGGTTGAAAGGCAGGAGAAAATATTGTCTATTGATTGATTGTTTGTTCGTTCGTTTGTTCGCAGAGCAAGGAACGCACGAGGCCATATTATTAGATACAATTTACGAGCATTGTGCACTAAAGTGGAATGGCAGGCGCAGCAGGATTATTGTTTATTTTATGACACGTGGCCGGGCACCGCCTCATCCTCAGTAAAGAAGAAGAAGAGACTCCCATGCCATCTACTCGAGTCGATATGCTATGCCAAAGGCGCTGACACGCGCAAGGACCCTAAGCCTTTGCTAATAATGCCAATAAGCACACAGGCTGGACACGGCAAAGGGAGAGAGTGGAAGAGAGAGAGAGTGGGAGAGGGTAAGGGGCGGCCCTTCAACTGTATTAATAATATTTTGTTAACTTGAGAGAGACCAGACGCATCCAATCCTTGTCATTGCAGCTGACTACAGCAAAAAGAAAAAAAAACGAATGAGTGAATGAAGCACAAAGTAACAAAAAGAGGGAAAGGAGGAAAAAAGAGAGATGGAGAGAGAAAAAAAGACTTTAGTCTATGCAAATAAACTATGGCAAAAAAGAGGCAAATGTAATTGTTGTTGCTTTTGCCTTGACAAAGAGCAAAAGTTGCCTCCGCATGTTTCGTTAGAAAGGACGACAGTTGGCATGTGGCATGTGGGAGTCGAGGTCGACTATACGTTCCCCTCTCTCCCTTCATCTATCTCTGTCTGTCTCTCTCTTTCTCACTCAGTGCCTTTCGCCTTGGCTTGTGTGCTACTGTCAGTTAGTTTAGTTACTTAATTGAATAGTTTGTTTTTGACATAATCTTTATGGGTCCTTTGTTTTTAATACCAATACACACACACATACACTCGAGCATGCTCACACACACATGTGGACTTACTGTAACAAAGACGTTACCCGAACCTAGACACATCGTTAGGCATAAAGGCAGTTGTTGATTACAATCAAACTAGCTTCGTGGGTGGCACGAAAGGAAGTCGCACAGTAGGTAAATATGCTTATTTTGGCCAGGTAATATATATATGTGAATGAAAAGACTTTTTAACCTACATTATAATTTCAGTATTTTAGTTATAAATGCTTTATAACATTATAGATTTATTAGCAGCTTTATTGCATAAAATTGAACATTATTTTGTATTATAAACATGGTTTACAAATCTTAAAAAATGTGTTTCGTTTCCAAGTTACTTAGTATAACAAATTGACATAGAACAAATAAACCTTTATTCTATTTATAGACTTATTATAAAAAGATTGTATTATAAATAAAGAAAACAAATCTTTACAAATACGTTTCGTTTCCGAGATACTTCCTATAACAAATGAATTAGAACTGATTAACCTTTATTCTCTTTACAGACTCATCCGAATTTCATTAACTTTTTTTTCATTAATACGAGGGTCGTTTGATAAGTCCGTGACTTTTTGTATTTGCCGCGCACCTGCTCTAAATACAACACTGCTCCTGTCAGCAGTTATCGATTAACAGCTGACTGTAAAATTTTGAGAAAGCTGCGTTTTTTGGTTTGCGTTTTATAGGCATTGAAAGCAGACGATCTCAAGGCCCTCAAAATACGAGGGTCGTTTGATAAGTCCGTGACTTTTTGTATTTGCCGCGCACCTGCTCTAAATACAACACTGCTCCTGTCAGCAGTTATCGATTAACAGCTGACTGTAAAATTTTGAGAAAGCTGCGTTTTTTGGTTTGCGTTTTATAGGCATTGAAAGCAGACGATCTCGTGAATTTTAACGAAAATGGAGATCGAGATCGTCTGCTTTCAATGCCTATAAAACGCAAACCAAAAAACGCAGCTTTCTCAAAATTTTACAGTCAGCTGTTAATCGATAACTGCTGACAGGAGCAGTGTTGTATTTAGAGCAGGTGCGCGGCAAATACAAAAAGTCACGGACTTATCAAACGACCCTCGTACCATTAAATATTCATGCAGTATTCTTTCATATTATTTCCAGTATGCAGTATTCTTTCATATTATTTCCATCAATTTCTCTTTCCCTTTTCCCCTTTTTAAGTTCTAAAAATTCAGTTTTCCCTTTGAAGTTCTTTTCAATCTCTTTGCTCTATTCTTGCGACATTTATACGCCCCTCTACATGTGACTATCAACAAATATGCAGCCATATATCATTCAATTCACAGTAAGCAACTCTATTTCTACATTATTCAATTCACAATAAGCATCTCTATCAGTCTCTCCCTCTCTCCCTCTCTCTCTCTCTCTCTCCGTGAACAACTCAATGTATTCTTTATCGCTGATGCGATCAATCCCATTGTTCGTATATTCTGCTTCAATTATTCCCCATCAATTCTGTTTGACTTCTTTCGCTTTATCAATTTTGACTTTGCTTTTGTCATAATTCCACCTGCTTCAGCGTGTATGCTGACCTTCAATTTTCCCAATGACTGTTCAACTTGCCTCTTATGTGTGTGTGTGTGTATTTTTCATTTCGCTGCTAATCCCATGCGATAATATCATAATAGGCCACTTATGTCCATTCAACAAAACGAGAACTGTTCGAGCAACCCGCTCTTACCTATGGCTAAGCGATTGCATGTGTGTGCGACTGTGTGTGTGTGTGCGAGTGTAACCTGCCCAAGTGCTGTTCAGGCAGGCATCATCATGACCAGCACAAAAATCTTAGCCACACGGCCGAATGCGTCCAAAGAAAGGCATTTTGGGACGGCCAGAGAAGTCGCCATTGTTAGGAGACGTTTGGGACGCCTGTTAGCCAAACAGGAGAACAAAAGACCCAATCGAGGAACGCCTCAACACTGCGACTGAGTGTTCGAATGTGTGCGAGTGTGAGTGTGAGTGTTAGCTCTGGGTATGAGTACTGCTCATTGTACGCAGCAAATTACAGCTTCAAATCGAGCTTCATCATCATCATCATCTTCCTGCCTGTTCTTGTGGTCATCAGCTGTTGTGTGTGTGTGTGTGTGTGTGTGTGTGCGTGTGTACGTGTGTGTGTACTTGGCACTTTAGGCGCCGTCGGTGGCAGCTCATTGAGTGGCTTGTAATGCGTTGACGGTGGCCGAGTTCTGTTATTGTTTTATTGTATTGCTGCAGCACGGGCAACGCTCTATAGAAACCTGCCTCAGCTGGCACTGCCTCTGCCACTGCTGCCTCTGCTGCTGCTGGTTAATTAATTTCTGGCCAATGCCACAAAGGACAACTGGCCGGCGTCAAGTGGCGCATTCAAGTGCTTACATGTGCTTAGCCTCGGCATTCTCGGCTCAGCTCAGCTCAAACAGTGCAACCCACAACGGCCCACAATGCGAACCACCTTGGCCATCCTTGAAATCCCTGGGCCCTTTTGTTTCGCAAATTTAGTTACAAATTAGCCATGGTCATAGCCGCTCTCTCTCTCTCTCTCGCTCTCTCTCCCACTCTATATTTCACTGCCTTTCTCTCTCTTTCTTGCCTGTTAACGTTCGTACAATTTCACGCTCGAACGCTTAAAACAAACTTCGTATTCGAAACGTATTCGAAACCGCATCAATCCCCACATTGATATGCTTGTCAGCCTGACCAGGCCATAGACCATTGACCACCAGAATGGGTTAACAACAGATCGAAGATGGAATACTCTAACAAAACTGGGGAATGGCATGAAATAAAACCGAGGAGAGGATAGAAACTACGAGTAAAAGAAATTTCACATAGAAGAAGTAAAAAAGTAGAATACAATTGTAAGGAAATAATCATATAAATTGATATTGTTCGCCTCAGAGTAGAATACAACCTATAAAAATGTAAAAAAATATATTGAATCATTTGGCAAAAAGAAGTATTATATATCCCAAGTATTTCTATTTCACCCTTGAACAATAAAAGATTTGAGATATAATTTCCAAATAAAAATCCTGAGAAATCATGCTGACAATCTAGAATGATATAAAATTGGGACTTAATTATAAACTGTTTATTCAAAGTTCAAGTAAAATTTACTATTGTTTTAATATTAAATTAATTTCATTATACATCAATCTAGATTTCTTAAAATTAGTTAGTTTAATCGTCGTTTATAAATTGATTTAATGTCAGCCTTGCTCTTTCACGTCTTGACTCTTTTTTTCTTCTTTTACAACTACTACTTGGCGCTGCGTTTCCATGTGTATAAAATTGAAGAGAAGTTATCGAATGCAAACGCTCCTTCTTTTACGTCTACTACTCGGCGTTGCCAGATCAATCCACATGAATATAATTAGAGAATAGTTTTCGAAAGCAAACATTCTTTACTATATAATAGTTTACAGTGCAAAACCTATCAAAAATTCGTATATCCCCCTTGCAGTGTATACCGAAATATGCAATCGATAGCTTCATATTTAATCAACTTCACAGCACTGCCCTACAAATTAGTAAGACTTCTTATTCATACAGAATTCGGATTCGTTGGGCTCTGCTGAGGAGTTTGGACGGGTTGATGCTGCTACGCTTATTGAGTTGCTTTGGCCGTCGGCCATGGCGTTTAGGGTTTTTCCTATTTTTTTTTTTTTTGCTTTTTATATTCAGCTACCTTTTTGTGCAGCTGCTGAACAAAGCTGGAGACTGGAGTCGGCTGGGCTGGGGCACTACAAAAGCGCATAAAGTCCAATAAAAAGAGCGAAGGCAGCAACTATCTTTCTATAGCTTTTGCCCGGCTATCTGTGGGCCCTTTATGTAGTTGCTGCTGCTGTTGTTGTTGTTGCTGTAGTGTCGGCTTTCTTTTGCTCTACTAATCCGGGCTACGGCTCCACATTCTAGCCATGCAGCTGGGTCGTAGCCAGAGACGAAGCCAGAGAAGGAGAAGGAAGAAGCGGAGGCAGAGGCGGCGCTTGTTTGCTTTTGGCTTGTTACATTTTGATTAAAAAACGCCCCCGCGCGTAAGTCGCACAGATACACGACTAACCCACAAATACACCCACACACAGACACACACACAAGCACACACACACGCTGGTATATAGTGCAAACACACACAGTGGCCTGGCCCAGCCCAGTGTCAAATGTATGGGCCAAAAATGTCGCACAAAAAGTCATAGGCAAAAGTGCATTCGCCGCATGTGTGTTTGTGTGTGTGTGTGTGTGGGTGGGGGCAAAATCGAAAGCAAACGTGCAACTGGGCGTTGCACAGTCACGCCGGCGCTTCGTGCTGAAATATCAATTAAATATGGTTACGTTTTGCAGACAGTTATAGCTAACTGAGTTAGATTAATCAGGGAATTGCGGAATATTAATAGTAAGTTATATTAGCAAATATTGTGAGAGTATTTTAGTTGTTCTATGTTCTTCTATGTTTCTTTTATGATAAATGATTATAATCAAGTTGGTAAATGACTTTATTTATTTATGAATTGAATAAAGTTTTTCGGACATTTTTAAATCTATTTTCTCAGTTATGTTTTTAAGTATTTCTGCCTATATACTGATATAACCTATTTTCTATGACATAATTAATTTGTTTAATATTATACTGATACTAATAATATATTAATTAAAATTTATATATTAAAAATACAATAATATAACTACAAACATAAAGAATTAAATATATAGAATGCTTTAATTAATTTATAATATGAATATTATTTTAATGTAATTAAAATATACTTTCAATTTTATATTTAGAACTTTGAGTCAACGAATGTTGTCGAAATTAGATAAATAAATAAATAAACAAGTTTTAAAACTAAGCGTTTTTTTGATAGTTTTTTTATTGTTTAAAAATTTAAAAGTCTCTTAATATTTTAAAAAATTTATTTTCTATGTTAATGAAACTCTAAGTAGATTTTCTAAGATATTTTGCTATATTTTTATTATATTTCTATTATTTTAAATGCTTAGAATCTTTGCCAAGCCTTTCGCCCCAATACACACACTGTCTCCCAGAATTATACGTGCAACAAATATGCGTCAAGCTTTTCGGTATCTTTTTTTCATCATCTTCTTCTTCTTCGTATTATTCTGGCTCCATTTTGATACCACTAAAAAACATTTTCATTGCTTATTTGTGCAGTGGCTTTTGAGCCTGGCACGAGTCCTTCACACACTCACACGAATTGCTCTATGTGTGTGCCAGTGTGTGTTGTGTGTGCGTGTGTTTGTTCAGTAGTGTGTGTTTGTGTGTGTGTTGTATGTGCGCTCTGGCTGGCTTCCAATGCTCCAATAACTGTGATTGTGTTAATTTAAATGTCAGTCAAGTAAAATTTTGCACACAACGGACGCACGCAGCCTGCACGCATGGGGGGAGGGCAAGGTGGGAAGGTGGAGGGGTGGCCTGGACTGGGATACTGGATATGGACACGAAGCAGTGGAACGAGTAGATCTGTACAGAACTCATACCTCTGCAACGGTTTGGTACGTGCCTTTTGTGCATTGTGCGGCATTGACGCGTGTATGTGTGTGTGTATTTTGCTGTGCGTGTGTGTGTGTGCGGAGGCTGGGGGGCGTGACCGGCGGGCGTCGGCTAAAAGCGGATAATCTACGAAAATTTTAAAATTCCTAACAGGTTCAAAGGAAGTGAAAATGTGTTACTTGTTTATAAAGCGGACAACAGACGCCCCCGGCTGACTGGGGGGGGAGGCGCTGGGAGGGGCAAACGCATGTGCAAACGCATGAAATTTCATTGCTTGATTGTCCCACAAACACAGAGAAACATAAGCGCGTGTGTGTGTGTGTTTGTGTGTGTGCGTGTGTTTGTAACTGCGGCTACATAATTTTGCGCTTGAATTCAGCTGTGAGCCGTGCGACGTTTAGAGACCCCAAGTTCCCGAGGCCCAAAGGACCCCAGGAGCGCCCCCCAAAGACCTGCCTGGCTGCCTGCCTGCATTCGTTAGTGAAGGCAAATACACAGATATTCAGGTCGGGGCCCGGGCACAGAAATCTTGCCTAGGTGCCTCCTCTATTCAAGATACCAAACACCGCCGGCGGGTATGCTACACTTTTTGTGAGGTCTACGCGGCAGAATCATTAATGATCTTTAATGCCAGAATAACTTTGAAATATTGAATAGTTTATATAAAAATTCTTTTAATATTATAGAAAATAAACAACTAAAAGACTTCCCAATTCTTTTTCTATCATTAAATCAGTTTTTTTAACAAATACGTTGAGCTCTTCTCTCTACAGAGTATAAAGCAGCTTCGGTCTGTAAATTTTGAACTCAGCAGCTCTCGTCGCTTCATTGCATTGAGGGCAATTGTAGGACAACAAACGGCGCTTGGAGGCCCCAGCTCCAGTTTGGCCGAAGGAGCGCTACGCATCCATGGCCGCGGCAGGCGTGGCGTATGCGTGATTTTTAACGCTCGCCATGCTAATTCAATTGTGTTTGCCTTGTCTACACGCCATGTAATGAGTAGCACAAACAACAACAAAGCAACAAAGATGATGACGAGGCGAGGACAACGCCTGTGAACGATGAGCATGACGATGCCAATGTTTGAGTCTCGATTCAGGTCTGTCAGGGGAGTAGAAGAAGAAAGGGAGGGGTTACAGTGAAAAGTGCTTCACAGCACCCTGCCCTGCCACGTGCCCTGTCTACGTCACGTGCGGGGCGCTGCTCATCATTTTTAACTCACACACACACGCACACAAATGCATATTTACTTTTAATTAAAAACTTATTAAAAACTAGTTAAGCATCAACTGCAGCATTTTTAATTACTTTCGACAAAAGCCCTTTTGCATTTTCATCAATGCAAAAGACGTTTGCATAAAGCTCTTCAAATGGGTTGCGCCCCGGCGCGATCTCAATTGCACCCTTGCCACACCCTCCTCCCCCTCCCTCTCTATCCCTCTCTCTCAGCCCAAAAATACTGTGGAGCCAAGGCGCACAAGTTGCGTGTGAAAAATGTTGAAGGGCTTTCAAAGCACTTTTGTTCTTTTATGAATTATTAATTAATAGAAATAGAGGAAGGAGGAGCAAGCACAGCCAGAGTTCTATAATAAAGTTTAATAATATTTATAGTAAATAGAGGTAGTGTAGTAGTTAATGGTATTATAGAGCTATATTGTTTTAATTAATTTTTAATTTGTAGTTTTATTTTGACAACAAACATGAAGGTGCAGGGCAGTTAACAGGACTCAGGGACGGGTACATATATTAAGTCTAACGTCTAACAATCATTTGTTCCCAAACTTACTATACTATTTATCACAACTTCAACTACTTAAAGTTCCTTTAAGTTCTCTTGGAGTGCAGAGCTACACGCAAACAGATTTTTTTGTTTTCTATTGAAGTCTGTGGAGCGCATCTTGAAAGTAAAGTCACGCGATCTGAAATATTTGTTGATGTAATTAATTTGGAAATTATAATAAAAGATATGTGGCTCATTATTTATTTCATTGCATGATAAATGAAAGGTTAGGAATAGATTATCAACTATTTAACTGAATAAAAACCAATAGAGAATTCCAAGAAGAAATGTTTATTGATGCTATATTGTTGGAATTTAAAAAAATATTTTAATATATTTTTAGATTATTCATTATCCAGTTCATTGCATGATAAATGAAGGGTTAGGGAACAGAGTTTCAACTTTTTAACAGAATTAAAAAGAATAGTTCTTATGCACTTCAACCACTGAAAATTGTAAGAAATGATATTTATTGTTGCTATAATATTCGAAATTTAAATAAAGTATACATATTTTTAGAATATTCTTTATCCAGTTCATTGTTTATTGCATGATAAAAATGGGTTAAAGAACAGAGTTTCAACTGTCTAACTGAATAAAGAGTATAGTTCGTTTGCCCTTCGATCATTGAAAATGGTTAAATAAAATGGGAAGGCGTGGAAGACTCCATAAAATATATTTATTCTTGCTCATGATCACAAGTTTAAACTTGAGTGCAATTAAGCTGTGTATTTGGCAGAATTAAAAATAATTTTTTTTAAGTATACTTCGAGTATATTAAAGGAAGGCATAAAGAAATAGGTTTCATCTTTGAAACTGAATATGAGGATCGCAACCCTAACTTCGTTAACTGTTTCTAAAAAAAAGTAAAAGCACTGATGTGTTTCCTTTCAATTTGGCAACAATACATGACATATGACACATACACACACGCACACACATACAAACATATGTATATTGGAAGAGGCCACCCTAGTGAAGTGCGGTGAATATTTTCGCTTGATTTGTTGCAAAGAATTCCTGGCATTCTCGTGACTTATTTATGCTTCGTTTTTTGGCATTTATTCAACGCGGTATCTAGAAATGAATTTCCATGCAGCTGGTTATGGCTTTCGTGTCCACTGTCAGTCGGCCCTGAAGCAGAAGGCCGACTCTATTGACTCATCGTTGATGGCTTGGCTGCTGCTGCCGCTGCCGCTGCTGCTGCGGTGGCTGCGGCAGAGGCTGGTGCATAGATTTCAATACGCCGCGCTTGGTGTCCTGCCTTGAGGGGCGTTGCGTCATCAGGACATCGGCGCCCTTTCTACATTATGTTACTTGACTCGCAGCAGCACTACTACGCACACACACACACACACACACACACAGAGAGAGAGGCAGCCCGCTGAAAATTTGCATTGCTGATATTGGAAGATTTTTTGTTGTTGTTCGCACACTTTGTATATTCTTTTTTTTTGCTGGTCGTTTTCTTCTTTGTCTATGATTTATGGTGGTCCGTTGTGTGGGCGTGGCCAGGCGGCCAGGCGACGCGTCCGTGCACGTCTGTGCATGTTTTGCGGTTGCGTTTGTAACTCCAAAAGCGCAGGCTGAGCAGCGAATGATGCGCTGAGGGATGAGCTCCGAAGGGGGCAGAAATCAAACCAAACCGAACCAAACTGAACCGAAATGACGAACAGCGAATGCGCTACATCTCCCTCTCTCTCTCACCCTCTCTCCCTTTCTCCCTCTCTTTGCAATTGGAATTCAAAGTCCTTTTTGGTTTGGCAATTTTGTAAGCGAAATTGCCGCTGTCTCGCACTCGTTATCGTTTTTTGTGTTTGGTGTTTTTCATTTGCTCGTTGTTTTTTTCTTTTTGCGCAGTTATTAGAAGAAATGCTGCCCCGTTCTTGTTTCTATTTTTTTTTTTTTTTGGAACTGCCCCCAGGAACGGGTCACAGTTGGACTGGCACAGGGGCAGCGTTTTGTGTGATGAGGGTTTTTCCAACCCAAAAAGTCTTTGGACTTTCTTCTTCTATTTTCTTTTTTTTGAACGTTTTCATTTTGCTGGCGAGCTGGCAGGGTTGACATCTTGCGCTGGGAATTCCGGTTTCCGTTGCAGTTTTCTTTGAAAGCTTCCAGGGATCTCGTTTTTGTGCCCCTTTGATGGTAGGCAAATATATTTGCCTTGCTTTGTTGGCATATTGCGTTGCCCGCTCACTAGAAATCAGCAAAGTTTAAGACAAAGTCATTAATACCAAGGTTGAGAAGAGCTTATTGCGGAAAAGAGTTGTCAACGCCGCTAGACAATGGCAATAAATTGAGAGGGTTTTTAACACTTACCTGAAAGTCACAATTGGGTTGCTTGGTAATTAAAATATCAGTGAATATTGTGAAGGAATATGTATTTGTGATATTGAAAGATCCTCATAGTTATATTAATAATAATGATAAGATATAAATTGATATGTAAGAAATATGAGCATAGCTATATTCCCAATATTTATTAGATATGTTCACCATAACCTTAAAATAATATTCGAATATAATAATTAAATTTCTTATAGGTATTTCTATAGTATTGGAAGAGTTTATTTAATGACATTTAATAATGTTTTGTGTATAAATAATATGTTTTTACCCTTTAACAGAGAAGCCTAATTTGAACTTATCACAATATCATGATTTTCAGTTATTTATTACATGAAACTTCCAAACATCATGACATTTTAATTAACAATTTAATGTTCAAGAATTTTTCTACTTAGTGTTAGAAAATTAACAGAATAAAAATATGTTTTTGGTAACGGAAATTCTCACTTCAATTTGTTTGTTATTTTCAATAGATGATCTCAGTTTTATTTCAAATTGCGTCTCTCTCTTTCTCTCTCTCTCTCTCTTTCTCTCTCTCTCTCTCTCTCTCTCTCTCTCTCTCTCTCTCTGCGTCTCCTTTTCAATCTCTTAACACTTCACTATACTCAACTTCTTTTTTATCTTCCTCACTCTCATGCTCTTCAACTAGAGTAAGCGCCTTGGCCTTCTCCTACTCAATGCAGCTTGCTCTCAGCCTCTCATCGAATCGATAAACTCTCATCTCTCTTGTAATAAGCCCCATAAAGCATCTTGACATCTCCCGCAACGATTGTCGGGCAGTTTAGGCAAATGCCTAATACCATTTGTCAGTTACACGATATTTATGTATGGAACAATTGAAATATCCATAAATCAAGCACTTAAAGCCAATGTCTGGCCACAAACTGGAACTCGAATGTGTCACAAATGATGCCACTTAGTCATTTGTGCAACTATTTGAGGCGCGTGGCATGAAGTACTATAAATAGACAGAGGCAGCCTCTGAAGAGGTGCTTTACGGCTCAGTCTGTGATGCCGTGTGAAAATTCAGAAATCGCTTTACATATGTAATTCGTGATTCTGTTAACCTCATTCTGAGAAATTTTATTTTCCGTGCAGTTATTCTTTTGTTTTTCTCTGTCTCCCTCTCTCTTTCTCCCTCTCTTCTGTGGGACTAGTATTGCCATAAACTTTGACCGTCAGTTGGTTGAAAATATTTTTGCCATTTGAGTTGTTTGCGTGCTTTGCTGATTTCACAGTTGAAGTGCTGCTTGAAAGCTGGCTTGAATTAAATAGCAAAGTTTTCCAACACACAAACAGACACACACACCACACACACACATATGTATACACATGCACATTGACTGTGCAGGCACACACAGAGAACGGGAGCTGCCAAAAAATAACGCATATTTTCTTCTTGGCCAGGCCAAGCAGAAGGGCCTCTGCGACTTCGCCTCATTCGGCTTTCGACATTCAAGTTTTTGGTCCAGTTTTTCAGGGCGTTTGTTGCGTTGTTATTTTCCTTTTTTTTTATTTTTTCTTTTTTTCATATTTTTTTCTTTTTTTCTGTGCGCTCAATGTATGCCAAGTTGGTGCGGGGCGCCTACGAAAAAGCGAAAGCGCAGACATAACTCCTAACATGTGTGCACCTGTGTGTGTGTGTGCGTGTGTGTGTGCGTGTGAATATGTCTGTGTCTGTGTTATAAAAAGGTTTGTGCTACATTTACATTATGGCGCGCAACGACAACAACACTAAACAAACGGCATAATCTACAAGAAGAACTTCAAAGTTCGCACACCGAAGGCGCAGATATGCTAAGAGGGACCTTTATATAATAGGAATAAAATATATATAATAAAAAAAAAAAATGAAAAACAAAAAAAAAAAAAAAAATAATAATAATAATAATAATAATAATAATAATAATAATAATAATAATAATAATAATAATAATAATAATAATAATAATAATAATAATAATAATAATAATAATAATAATAATAATAATAATAATAATAATAATAATAATAATAATAATAATAATAATAATAATAATAATAATAATAATAATAATAATAATAATAATAATAATAATAATAATAATAATAATAATAATAATAATAATAATAATAATAATAATAATAATAATAATAATAATAATAATAATAATAATAATAATAATAATAATAATAATAATAATAATAATAATAATAATAATAATAATAATAATAATAATAATAATATTAATAATAATAATATTAATAATAATAATAATAATAATAATAATAATAATAAAAATAATAATAATAATAATAATAATAATAATATTTATAATAATTATAATAACAATAATAGTAATAAAAGATTAATAATAATGATAATAAAATAATGATAATAATAAAAATGATAATAATAATTATAATAATAATAATAATATTATAAATAAAATGCCTAATAAAAATAAAAATAGTAATAAAATGCCTTGTAATAATAGTAAAAAATATAATAAATATAATAGAAGTAACAATAATGGAAATAAAAATATTAATAATAATTATAACATTTATAGTATTAACTACTATTAATAATTACAATAATAATACTGATGATTATATTAATATTAATGATAAAGAGCATGTATAAATGTAAAAATGCAAAAATAAAAAATCTTAAAAATCTTAATAAAAATGATGATAATACAAAATATATAAATAAATCAATCAAATTTGTATTATTCTTTTATGCAAGGTATTTATTTGCTTATTTCAACCCCTCTTGTGCTTTCAACCGCTTCATTTAGCAGTCACCCCACTAATCTTTTCATGAAATGCGACTTTCGCCAGTGACAAGCAGCATCTGTGGCCCGGAATACCCTCAATGCAGTTGTCATTCCGGCAGTCGTCCTGCCACACTAACACTCCAACACCTTGCATGCCCTTTTCGGCGGGCATTACAAAACTTTTGCCATGTTTTTGTGTGTGCCTGGTTATGGGTGTACCAGTGTGTGCTTGTGTGTGTTTGTGTGTGTGTGTCAGGCCCAGTTCCCAGACATACATAATTGAATGCTTGAAAAAGGCAGGTCTGGCAGGATGGCTGGCAGGCTGGCAGCGAGGCTGGCAGGCAGCTCTGGTGGCCTGGCAGACCGACAACAACAATAGCAACAACTCGACTAGGCCTGAAGAAACGCTTGCCTTCTAACATCATTCTGGCCAGACCCAGGCACACACACAGACACACACACACACACAGACTGTGCACACCTTATACCTCCGCTGCCCCTGCAGAATGGGACACAGGCTGTGTGCATTGCTTTAGGCCGACAAGGAATGTTACAATTATGTTCTCTTCACACTTTTCAACAATTTATGTTGGTATGTGAATGTCTCCGTGTGGAAAGCCCAAGCGGACCCCCCACCCCCCTCCATGACACTTGAATGTAGAAAGGGAGCAAGCAATAATAATAGCAACAACAACAGCAGTGGGAGTGGGAGTGGCATCAGGAATTGTGGCTTAAGCCGAGCAGGCATTCTGCTGCCTTGGCTATTTACAATTATATTTTTCTCTCTCGTTAGTTATTGTATTTATGTCGTGCGCTAAACTTGCAACTTTTCGCAAATGATTTATGTATCCAATTGTTTTTAGCCTGCCTCGCCGCCAACGTCAACGTTGCTGTTGTTGTTGTTGTTGTTTCTCTTTTTTCTGTTGCCTGCGCCAACAATAATTCATCGCAAGGCAGCGTGTGGCATAAACAAGTGGCAACAGTTTGTCAGCAGCCAAGAGGCTTTAAGGCATCTCCCCTGGACCTGCTGCTGCTTGTCCTGCCACTTCTACTTCTCCTCAACTTCCTCCTGCTGCAGGCTGTGCCCAGCTACAGAGCGCTGTTGTCAGCGCTTTAAGACATCGCCTCCTTGTCCTCCTCCTCCTCCCACACACACGCAAATCGCAGTTAAAAATGTCTAGCGAAAATTGACGTTGCAGCGTTCTTTCTTGCCGTTCCGTTGCGTTCCACTTCGCACGTTGCCATGTGCCCCCTGTCCCCGCTCCTGCCTGGTGTCCGTGCCTGGCACATGTGTGCAGGCATTTGCTTGTCACGGTTGGAGGATTGGGTGGTCACAGGAAGCACACGGGCTGCTCGGGCAAGGGCATCTTTATCACGGCTCCAGCATCATTACGTAACGTTTGGGCGCCGTTTTGGCTTACGTTACGTATACGTATCGTTGGCAGCAGCAGGAGCAGCAACCCCGGCAGCACAGTTGGGTTAGCGAGCACGCAAAAACAGGGGGACAAGGCTTGATGGTGCCGCCCTCGATGATGCCGCCTGACTGCGCTGAAACACACAATGGAGTTATTCCAACGGAAAAACACATG
The DNA here is from genome assembly GCA_018151435.1 of Zaprionus africanus. NCBI lineage: Eukaryota > Metazoa > Arthropoda > Insecta > Diptera > Drosophilidae > Zaprionus > Zaprionus africanus. Next base: position 16,424,107 of record JAECXB010002310.1, read on the forward strand.
CACTTCCGTCGATGTTGACAACGGCAGCGCCAGCAACAGCAGCAACAGCAGCAGCAGCAGCACCGATGCCAGCCAGCGATGCCGGGCTGCGATGCCGGGCTGCGATGCCGAGCTGCGATGGCTGCGTAGACTGCAGCAGCGGCATCGCCAGAGGCAGATTTGAGGCATTGAGGCAGGCAGTGGCAGTGGTAGCAGTTGCAGCCCCGGCACGCTACACCTAAGCGATCAAATCGGGCATGTGGCAACACGCGTGATGAATGCCATCCTCCTTTGTTGCCAGCGCATCAAATATCAATTTCAATTTCGATTTCAGTTCCCTCCCTCCCACAATTTAGGCACAGCGGAATTTCCTTGACTATTCATCATTGAACGTGTTACGCCATCAATTTGACATTCAATGCAGCTGTCAATTTATCATTGCATTTATTAAGCAATTTGTTTATGGCACATAAATCTATTTGCTATACAAAAGTGATCTGTAGTTTGCTAAAAAATTAGATTGTCAATTGTTGCAGATTTAAATTTCAAGTTTAGTTAAAGAAGTCAAATTAATAAGGAATAGAGTTGTTTGCCATTGCAGGTTCTTATATTCTCCGATCGTTCCAATACTAGTTATATATAATGTTGCAGAATACATTGGTATTATATAAAGACAATATTTTGTCTCACTTAGCTTGGTTCTTATAGATTAAGATGTCACTAAAATCTAAACTGATCTGAAACCTTTATTTCAACCTATAATTCTTGTGATAGCTGTATGTTACATTAGTTTATTTGCCAGGCAGTGGGCGTGGCACTACACATTAAGAATAATCTATGCTTGTTCAAGCAATACAGCAACATTTATACCAAATTAAGTGTCTCTAGTTCTTATAATAGCTGAGATCTGTGTGTTCATACAGACAGGCAGACGTGGTTCAATCAATTCTGCACGGCTAGTGATGCTGATCACGAATATATATACCTTGTGTGGTCTGCCAAATCGGCTCGTTCCTGTTATATACTTTTTGGCCAAAGTTATTGTGCCTTTTAAGAATCATTATCAATGGTCGAGGGGAAAACAAGGCTTCCTTCAAACGAAAGTTTAAGGGATTCTCAAAACATTCCGCATGCAAAATTATATTAAATATATATTGATAAAGAAACTAAAAGTTAATAACTTTACAGCTTATTTTAATCGCTTTTCTATGAGATATTAATATTAATATATATTCTACCAATTTCATCTTATTCTTCCTACACTCCCCTACCGATCTTCCCCATCATAGCTGATCAGCCAGTCGACCATGACTGCAACGAGAGTTTTGCATCGCTTGCTAACACACTTTCATCACTTTGGCCTCGGGGTCGCATGGGTGTGTTTCCCAGGGCGTCGCGATATGTTCGTATGGGTGCCACTCGGAAGGTGGCAGCCCTCTCCCTCTCTCTCTCTCTCTGCACAACACACTCTGCTAGACGACCCTCAATGTTGGGGTTCTGCGTGGCAAGCTTCCAGCGTACCGAAAGGCAACTCGTAAAATGCAAATAATGCAACGACGTCGCGACGACGATAGCAACTGGCAGTGACTGCCAGAGCTTTTTTAGAAGCCCCCTCCCTCTACCCTTCCTACCACCAAAAACCTGCTCCTCGTACCATTGCACCCATTACTTCAGTGCTAAACCAACTCACTCACTCACTCTCTGTTTCTTGCCCTCTGGCTGTAGAATAACTAGAAGATTTTTCATATTTCTGGCTGCTGGCAGAGACCGACGACAACTACCGAAAAATTTGCGCAGCTCCAAAATGAAACCGAGCATGCAAAACGAGGCGACGAAGATGCAGATGGCGAGCACTGGAGCCAGAGCCACAGAGCCAGCGCCAGAGCCAGAGCCAGAGCCAAAGCAGCGCACAGAGCTCAGATTAATGGATGTTGATTTTACAAATTCAAATGGCAAAAATATGCAAGCAAGTGCAGCGCAGAGATGCCTGCGAAACCGACTGCGACTCCGACTCCAACTCCGACTCCAATTGCAGCGGCAGCCTCTCCGGCATTGTTGTCGCAAATGCGATAACTTAGCTACCAATATGCGTTGACTGCAGGGGCGAGGCGGGCAGGGGGACCACTGCCACCAAAAGAAGATATAACTCAATGCATATGTGTGGGTGCATGTCTAAGGGGTGTGGGGGGTTCGCAGCATATGCACGGCTGCATTTGTCAGCGAAGCACAAAAATGAGACAAAGTGATGCACAGGCAGGCAGCTGCCCGAGCGACTCCTCCACACACGAGTCCCCCTGCCCAGTCCAGCCCAGCGCACTGGAAACCTACTGCCGATTTCAACTGCCAACTGCCAACTGGTGCCGCTGCTCAGCTCTGATCCCTTCTGTGCATCGTGCCCTGGCCCCGCAGCCGCCTCCTGCCACAGGCGGCAACTTGAGCATAGAAATAAATGCGCATTTATGGCGAGCAATTCAAAAGTCTTTAAGATTTTCACATTCCATGCATTGTGTCTGACTCAGACAAGCGACAGAGCCGAGTCATTCTTTTTGCAGCGCAGATACCCTGTAAGTCGTGCAGGAACACTGGTTGCATGTGTTGATTAGAAATGTTGTTAAGTAGAGGAAAATACTTATAGAATACTTGAAATATTGTATTGTTATTTATTTTGCTGTAATTAATTCCATAAACTAAATATACATTTATAACAATGAACTGCATATTATATAAGAAAGAAAACTGTATTTTATACTCATAATAATATAATAGAATATTACATTTTTATTTTGTAAGTCTTCCACATTTAAAGATCACTTTATTTCATATTTTATAAAGAAATATAAAGTTAATTACCAGTAAAATGGCTAAAGTACTTTCATAGTTCCACAAGTATTATTATTGATAAAATACTGTTACAGTTAGACAATAATTATTGAAAATAAATTTCAGTTTAAAAGAAAAGAATAAGTGAAGCACAATAAAAATGTAGAGTATTAAAAACTTAAACGAATGTAATGTTGGTAAAGAGAGGGTATTTATTTGTACAGATTATTCTTGTTCTTATTTTATTTCTATTTAAAAGAAACCCAAACGCAAAACAGATAAAAAATAAAAATATTTTTTAAATTATTAATCAATCCTTTAATTATATTTTATATCAATTTTTATCAATAATCAAATTGAATTTTATTTACAGCTGATCACTTTTTATTTAACATACTGTTGATTGTTATCGAAAACAATATTAATCAGCTGTTAATTCCATGCTCCAAGCATCTGACTTGCATTCTTACTACCTGTTAAGCACCTGTTAATGTTAACTCGTCTTATACTCAAACTTATACTCAAGTGTTATGCTTGAGCTGTCTGATTTTTATTTGAACTACATGCATAGTTTTTATTGCTTCTATACTTCTTTATCATTTTTAAAGGATAACTTCACGTCGCTCATCTCCCACAATTTACATATACTCAAAGAAGGTTTTTTGCTGGTACTGCGTGCAGTGCACATAAATCGAAATCCGCACCTTCTTTGGCATTGTCAGGACGAGCCAAAGCGGGGGGGGGCCCCCCCTGGGAGGGACCTGGGGGGGCCCTTGGGGGGGGGGGGGGGGGGGGGGGGTTTGGGTTTGGGCGGGTATAAAAAAAAAAAAAAAAAAGGGAAAAAAAAAAAAAAAAAAAACAAAATGTGAAAAAAAAAAAGGAGGGCGGTTTTTTTTTATTTTTAAAAAATCGCCCTACCTTTTAAAAAAAAAAAAAATAAAAAAAAAAAAAAAAAAAAAACAAAAACACCCCAAAAAAATAAAAAGAGAGAGAGAGGGACAGAGAGAGAGAGAGAAAAAAAAAAAGAAAAAAAAAAAAAAAATGTGCCAAAGTTGATTGTCAGCCGTTGGAACTCTTTCACACCCTTTCTGTTAAGAGTTAACAGAGGGCGAATTCAAAACAGCTGTTAGGTGAAACAGCGCTCTCAATTTCTATCGCGGAAGAATGGTCCCAAAAGAGAATCAAAGAATATCACGCCATTAAACAGTTAGCTAATGCAGTTAGAGTTGCTTCGAGAATTTTCGGCAGCGCCACCTATCGTCTATAAATAGACGCCGAACGCACATTTCTGTACAGTAACTGGCTCTGAAGTGACGCTCACACAGCAAAAATTAATTAAAGTAACCGAAAAACAAAAATACAAGTGGCAAAATAAATTGTAAGTCCACAAATTCTCGTCGATTTAACCATACTCACGCCGGCAATATAATAATATATGCCAAAAGGCGCCCTGGAATTGGAATCATATCCATTTAACAGCCAGTGTGCAAAATACGATACAAAAAGGAAAGAAGGAAAAAAACGGTGATGTTTGTGTCTGTTCACATATAATTTTGTAAACTAATTGTTGCGAATTCTACAGTGACAATCATTTCGTTCGTTCGACACGACTCGTCGTCAGATACCCGTGACATTGGTCAACTTGGTGCCCAATAAGCGTGGGTCGGCAACTTGTCGGTCGCAAACACGTTCTCCGGAGTACCGCTGCGTCGTCTCGTTTACCCTATCTTGATTGCGCTTTAAGTCTTTGCATATTGCGACTGCGCTTAATTCTTGCCCTGGATCACGAGGCTTGACTGTTTCGCACAGTGTGACTACACCTAACCCTTTTTGCGTATAGCGTCACAGCGCTCAACGAAGACTTCGATCGACGTGCAACGCACGCCCAGGTGACATGGCACTGCCATAAAATACCGTATCTTTTGTTCATTTGGAATATCTCTAAAAATTACCATTTAACAATAGTACTAATTAATTTGAATTTCCTATATAAAGCCTAAATATTGTAAAAATGTGCGCATGAGGAATCATCTCAGTCATCTATAATTTATCTCACACATCACGCATGAATCTACCGTAACCATTTATATATTTTTGGACCGACAGCTCAACAGCTCCTGCATCGAAGGGCCCTACGACAGCATGAAGCGGATTTTCTGAGTATGTACATATATAAAATTCAAATGATTACGGATGATCAGTGACGTCCACGTGCCGTTACGTAAAAGAGCGTAGATTTTTCACGACTACATTGTCTTTAATAGAATGATCTGAGTCAGTTCCCCTTGCGCATAAAAATCTTCTTTATATCTTAAAGCTCATAGAGATAATTAGTGAAACCTACAACATGTTTAATTTTGAGATTGAATTTAACCTTTACAATAAATGAACTCTGTAAACATCATGAATCACACAACTCACGTCTAATCGTCTCTTATGGTTCGTCGCCGGAACAATAGGCATGCAGTAGTTCAGCAGCCGCAGTAAATAATATGTAGGTTATACTAGGGGTGACCCAAGCTATACAACGGCGTCACCAAGGCAGGGTGGGTAAAGAAGGGAGCACATGCAACATCTAGTGCATCCCAATAACTCTATTCCGAAATCAGTTGTCCATAACCCAGTACATTGATCAAACCGACTTACACAAACCTTTTTATATAATTTAGTTAGAGCAGTGGAAGTGCACTTAAATTTTGTTTTTATGACGCCGTAAGACGAGATTAGGAAAGAACCCCGCCCCGTCCGGCGAGCAGAAAGCTCGGAGCAAGAAGTGCACGAAGCCTAGTCAGTCTTACACAAGTTGAATTTCCTTTCGACTTATAGCCCGAGTATTATGTAGAAATACTCGGTCAAAGATGTTTCAACGTGCATACTACATAAAAATAAATGGCGCCCAACACGTGGGACCCGACCGAGATATTATCACCAAGAAAGATATTCTTTTTTCTCAGAAGTAGAGGTATTGGTGTAAATATCATTGCGAAGGCTCCAATACATATTGCATGTATATCATTGGCACCCAGAACAAAAAGCCAACAAAAGCAATTTGTATCAAACATGTAAAAAAAAAGAAGCAAACAACACCATAAGCAATAACAAAATTCTGTTGCAAGAAAGCTTCGTATTCATATTCACGTATTAATCCACCCACTATAGATTTCATTTTGAAACAACAAACCAAAACGAGAGTTAAAGCTAACTGATAAGGGGTATCCATGGTATGGAATAGCGATCACAATTCTGCAAAAGGGATTGATCGACCTACGTGGACTTGCATTAGCACGAGTAGCTTAAATCTTTAAATCTCGATTTTGTAAAACGGATGCTGCAATTTACCAATATATGAGAGTGAAAATGGAACTTTGATTTCTGGAATAGCGAATAGTAGCTAGTAATCAACTAGCGGTCGACCGAATCAAACCCATTCTCAGCTGTCATACTTGTTTTGATTAATTTAACGGTCCGCAAATAAAAACTGCCAATTGATTCCCCTAGAATCGGAAATGGAATCGCGATCGACTATAGTATATTCATTGGAAGCTCGACCTTTACGATTCAAAGAAATCAATTTCAGTGCTATAGTATTCTTTTAAGCATACAGCTAATAACTTTTGAGGAATAGGATTATTTACTGGCCTGAACGAAAACATCCTTTTAGGAAAGCGACGAACCATAGATTTAATGAAACTGTTATAAACCATATAAAATTACGAACTAAGCAAAATGTCTGTCAGACACAGCCACGAAAATTTAAGCGATGCCTTACAACAGCAAGACCCATTTTGCGGCAGTTGTCACGAACCTTTGAATTCGCAAGAATTAACAGCAGTCTCACCATGCAAGCACAAATTTCACAATCGATGCATATTACGATCCCTCCAGAACAATAGAAGCTGTCCTGTCTGTAAGAATCCGTGTACAATTAGACAATTGTCGCTATCGAATAACAATTTGGCTGCTGAATTAGATGCAGCTGAACAAGCTCCTGAATTAATAACGCTTGGCCTGAATGATAATCAAGGCAACGTTAATACTTCCATAGGAAACCGATCAGTAGGTAGAAACCGTAGAGGAGCTACTCCTCGACGTGGAATGTCAACTAGGTCCACCAATAGAAATAGTCAAAACCAACATTGCACTATCAATAACAGTAACGCTCAAAAACCTTTGAACGCAGTACCCCACCAGACTACTAGTACGGTCCATTTTGATTCCCTTTTACAAAACGCTCTGCAAAATCAACAGCAGCAGATAATGCAAAATGTCACAGCGTTAATACAAAATCAGTTAGCGAATATCCATATACAAAAGGAGCAACAGATCTCACCGCCGCTCATTGCGAGTATTGATCTCCCTCGGAACAGTAACATGAATCAGAGTCAAAATGATAGTAGCAACCGATCCCTGAATAACAGTACTTTAATACCCCCAGAAAAGGTGTCGAACATTATCCAGAACTGGCATATAAAGTTCGATGGTTCCAAAAGTGGATTGGCTACGGAAGATTTTCTATACAGAGTACGCTCTATGACAAACCAGAACCTTTACGGTAATCACAGCCTACTGTGTGACCACTTACATCTACTTTTGGTAGGTAAGGCTAACGAATGGTTCTGGAAATTCCACAAAACATATCCACATTTTACTTGGAATACATTTTGCGTAGAATTTAGGAAGAAATTTGAGGACATAGAAACAGATATGGATATTTGGGAATCCATAAACTCCAGGCGACAAGGTGAAAAAGAATCTTTTGAAGAATTTCAATTTGAAGTCGAGAAACTTGTTGCTCGTTTAAGAAATCCCATACAAGAAGAATCTCTAGTGCGACTCTTAATTCGGCATTCCAAACCATCTCTTCGCTACGAGTTAATGCACTTGAATATACTCACTTTAGCTAGACTACGAGAAGAAATTCGTACGCATGAGCAATTCTGTAAGCAGAACAGAACACAGGCACCTAGGTTTAATAGACCATTTGTTTCCGAGCTAGATGATACTTCGGAAATAGCAGCCATGCAGCACAAAAGCATCAAATGTTGGAATTGTGGCAAATCTGGGCATCGATATGACGTTTGTTTCGAGCCACGTTCTATTTTTTGTTACGGCTGTGGTAAGAAAGACACTTACAAGCCAAACTGCCAAGTATGCAATCCTTCGGAAAACCATCTGTCGGATGCGCGGAAGATCCCGGCGCATCCGGACAACTAAAATTTAATAACGTAATTCAGACTGAAACTCCATCACGAAGTCTGACCCCCCAAAAATATTCTGATAATAAAGACGAAACACCATCATACAGACGTCTACCTTTTCATGTTCGATACGCAAATTATTTGTCAGCACGACAACGTATATTTGGTAAAATTAACAGCTTAGACAGAAAACCCAATACCAGTCGTTCCACATTACGCATGCGAGAATTTTGGAAGAAGATTCGCTCGTGTCGTAAAATGCTAGTAGCGTCTATATTTACAAATTCAGACAACCGTTTGTACACCGAAATAAATATAGAAGATAAGCAGTACATAGCTCTTCTTGATTCAGGTGCAACCCTTTGCTGTCTCGGAGGCAAAGCTGCCACTCAACTGTTAATGCACCCGAAAACAAAAAGATGCTCCGGTCGTATTAGAACAGCCAACAACGCAGAATGTCCAGTTCTAGGTAAACTAACAACTAATGTCAAATATCAAGGCAGGAGCAAGACAATCGAATTTTATATTATTCCCGACCTAAAACAAGATGTCTATCTTGGAATTGATTTTTGGCGCGATTTTGGCCTCCTTAAGAATGTCATGAGAACTTCTAACAACATATCAGAACTAGATGTCGGAAAAGACAACATTTTAGATGATCCACCGAAAATTCATGTTCTTTCCGAACAACAGCATCGAGAATTAGACTTAGTCATTGAAAAACTCCCCTCCTATGAGAAAGAAGGACTAGGGCGAACACAAGTTATCGAACACAGTATCGATGTGGGGGAATCCAAGCCCATAAAACAACGACACTGGCCCGTTTCACCGGCTAGGGAAAAACTCATGTTCGCTGAGGTAGATAATATGTTGGCCATGGACGTCATCGAACTATCAAAAAGTCCATGGAGCAGCAATTGCGTTTTAGTACAAAAAGGAAGCAAAACTCGATTGTGTCTCGATTCACGCGAGGTGAACAAGCATACACGGAAAGATGCATATCCACTCCCTCATGTGGATGGTATCTTGAGTCGTCTTCCTCCAGCCCGCTATATTACAGGGTTGGACATGAAGCACGCTTTTTGGCAGATACCATTAGAAGAACGGTCACGGCAGTATACGGCATTTACTGTACCGAATCGTCCACTTTATCAATACAAGGTTATGCCTTTTGGACTTTGTAATGCGGCACAGACTCTTTGCCGTTTAATGGATCAAGTTATACCAGCTCATCTTCGTACTAGAGTATTTGTATACCTAGATGACTTGTTAATCCTGTCAGATGATTTTAGTTCACATATGTCACTTTTAAGCGAAATAGCAACCTATCTTCGACAAGCCAATCTAACTATAAACATCGCCAAATCGAAATTCTGTATGAAAGAAATTAAGTACTTAGGTTTTATAATAGGCGATGGGCAAATTAAAACTGACCCAGGCAAGGTAATTGCAATCAAACAGTTTCCGATACCATCTACAGTGAAACAACTGCGGAGATTTTTGGGACTGTGCGGTTGGTATCGCCGATTTGTCGACGGATACGCCACACTCTCAATGCCTCTTACCGATTTGTTAAGAAAAAACAAAAAGTACTGTTGGAGCGATGAAGCTGACAACGCGTTTTCAAATCTCAAAGAAAAGCTTACTTCCGCACCTATTTTAAGTACACCTGATTTTTCTAAACCATTTTTATTACTATGCGACGCGAGTCAATATGGACTTGGTTGCGTCCTTGCACAAGCCAATGATGACGGAGCAGAAATGCCGATAGCATACATGTCCCGTAAACTCACTAAAGCTCAGCGCAACTACTCCGTCACAGAATTAGAATGCTTAGCAGTTATCCAAGGTATTTACAAGTTTCGTTCCTATATTGAGGGACAAGAATTTACGGTAATTACTGACCACTCCGCGCTTAAATGGTTGATGAACCAGAAAGATCTGTTAGGTCGATTGGCGCGCTGGTCACTTAAGCTGCAAGGATTCAAATTTTCAATTCAGCATCGTCGAGGTTCACAAAATGTGGTAGCTGATGCGTTATCCCGTCGTGATGAAGAGGAAGTTAGTGAATTCTCGAGTTTTGGCCCAATCGTAGATTTGTCTTCAAAGGAATTCGCCTCTACAGAATACGTAGAACTGAAGAACCAAATAAAAGAAAATATCGCGAGACTTCCAGATCTAAAAATTGTAGATGATCTTATCTATAAACGCACCGAGTATTCAACAGGAGACTTAGTACAAGAATCCGAGTCCTGGAAACTCTGGATACCGAAGGGACTACAGGCAGAAGTGTTGAGTCGAGCACACGACCCGCCAGACGCCGCACATTGTGGTACCAGCAAGATGATAGAAAAATTAAAAAGACATATATTTTGGCCTGGCATGGTAACTGCGATTCGAAATTACGTTGCACAGTGTACATCCTGCCGAATGACTAAAAGCCCCAATACAATTCTAAGACCGCCTATGGGAAAACCCATGACGTCGGATAGACCGTTCCAAAAATTGTATATTGATTTATTAGGCCCATACCCAAGGTCTAAGAAAGGAAATATAGGATTACTGATAATAGTTGACCACTTCAGCAAATTTCATTTTTTACAACCTTTAAAGAAATTTACAGCCGTCAAGATATGTGAATTCTTGGAAACTTCAGTCTTCTATACATTTGGAGTTCCAGAAGTAATTCTGTCTGACAACGGTTCCCAATTCAAATCAGGAGAATTTAAATCATTTCTTACACGTTTTGGCATTACGCAAATTTGCACTGCAATCTATTCTCCGCAGGCGAACGCCAGCGAGCGTCTCAATCGCTCAGTACTAGCTGCGATTCGAGCATATATAGGAAAAGATCATGCCCAATGGGATATGCATCTGAATGAAATCAGTGGTTCATTTAGATCTACTATCCATCGCAGTACAGGATTCTCTCCCTATTACCTCTGTTTCGGTCAAAACATGATATGTAATGGTAAAGACTATGACTTGTTACGCAAACTGAACGCATTGGCTGACGATGTGCATTTGACACGAGCCGATGTATTGCAGTTGGCACGCGCCAAAGCAAAAGATAAAGTAGCAGACACACATGATGATAACGCGCGAAGATATAATCTACGCAGCAGATCAGTTCAGCTCAAACCCGGTGATTCTGTTTACGCCAGAAATTTTGCACAAAGTAACGCTGGAAAGAGATTTAATCATAAGTTAGCACCTGTCTTTTTGCAAGCCAAAGTGTTGCGAAAGCACAGCAACATATATTATGAGCTACAAAACGATCAAGGAAAATCAATCGGAGTATATCATTTAAAAGATATCAAACTCTAAAAATCAACTTCAGGTCCCCCTTTTTTCTGTTAATGAATTCATGTGTACGACTCTTGAATCATGAACAGATGGGTGTAGTGTGCCAAAGTTGATTGTCAGCCGTTGGAACTCTTTCACACCCTTTCTGTTAAGAGTTAACAGAGGGCGAATTCAAAACAGCTGTTAGGTGAAACAGCGCTCTCAATTTCTATCGCGGAAGAATGGTCCCAAAAGAGAATCAAAGAATATCACGCCATTAAACAGTTAGCTAATGCAGTTAGAGTTGCTTCGAGAATTTTCGGCAGCGCCACCTATCGTCTATAAATAGACGCCGAACGCACATTTCTGTACAGTAACTGGCTCTGAAGTGACGCTCACACAGCAAAAATTAATTAAAGTAACCGAAAAACAAAAATACAAGTGGCAAAATAAATTGTAAGTCCACAAATTCTCGTCGATTTAACCATACTCACGCCGGCAATATAATAATATATGCCAAAAGGCGCCCTGGAATTGGAATCATATCCATTTAACAGCCAGTGTGCAAAATACGATACAAAAAGGAAAGAAGGAAAAAACGGTGATATTTGTGTCTGTTCACATATAATTTTGTAAACTAATTGTTGCGAATTCTACAGTGACAATCATTTCGTTCGTTCGACACGACTCGTCGTCAGATACCCGTGACATTGGTCAACTTGGTGCCCAATAAGCGTGGGTCGGCAACTTGTCGGTCGCAAACACGTTCTCCGGAGTACCGCTGCGTCGTCTCGTTTACCCTATCTTGATTGCGCTTTAAGTCTTTGCATATTGCGACTGCGCTTAATTCTTGCCCTGGATCACGAGGCTTGACTGTTTCGCACAGTGTGACTACACCTAACCCTTTTTGCGTATAGCGTCACAGCGCTCAACGAAGACTTCGATCGACGTGCAACGCACGCCCAGGTGACATGGCACTGCCATAAAATACCGTATCTTTTGTTCATTTGGAATATCTCTAAAAATTACCATTTAACAATAGTACTAATTAATTTGAATTTCCTATATAAAGCCTAAATATTGTAAAAATGTGCGCATGAGGAATCATCTCAGTCATCTATAATTTTTCTCACACATCACGCATGAATCTACCGTAACCATTTATATATTTTTGGACCGACAGCTCAACAGCTCCTGCATCGAAGGGCCCTACGACAGCATGAAGCGGATTTTCTGAGTATGTATATATATAAAATTCAAATGATTACGGATGATCAGTGACGTCCACGTGCCGTTACGTAATAGAGCGTAGATTTTTCACGACTACATTGTCTTTAATAGAATGATCTGAGTCAGTTCCCCTTGCGCATAAAAATCTTTTTGTTTATATCTTAAAGCTCATAGAGATAATTAGTGAAACCTACAACATGTTTAATTTTGAGATTGAATTTAACCTCTACAATAAATGAACTCTGTAAACATCATGAATCACACAACTCACGTCTAATCGTCTCTTATGGTTCGTCGCCGGAACAATAGGTATGCAGTAGTTCAGCAGCCGCAGTAAATAATATGTAGGTTATACTAGGGGTGACCCAAGCTATACAACGGCGTCACCAAGGCAGGGTGGGTAAAGAAGGGAGCACATGCAACATCTAGTGCATCCCAATAACTCTATTCCGAAATCAGTTGTCCATAACCCAGTACATTGATCAAACCGACTTACACAAACCTTTTTATATAATTTAGTTAGAGCAGTGGAAGTGCACTTAAATTTTGTTTTTATGACGCCGTAAGACGAGATTAGGAAAGAACCCCGCCCCATCCGGCGAGCAGAAAGCTCGGAGCAAGAAGTGCACGAAGCCTAGTCAGTCTTACACTAGTTGAATTTCCTTTCGACTTATAGCCCGAGTATTATGTAGAAATACTCGGTCAAAGATGTTTCAACGTGCATACTACAAAACAGATTGCGATAGCTTCAGCCTCAAGTGACTAGCAAGCAGCGTTAGGTGCACGCGACTGGGCTGAGTTCAAAGGAGGGTGCGGAGGGAGAGAGGGGGTTGTTTGGCATCGGTTTCGGTTTTCATTTTTATTGTGCTCGTCATCAAGTTGATTGTTGATGACTGCCTGCCGGCGGCGCTTCGCTTCACATCGCATCGCATCGCATCACAACGCATATTCCCAGCTGACCAGGATACGGATATATATGTATGTATGTAGGAGTGTATGTATGTATATGTATGGCAAGCACAATGAAATTGAGTAATTTGTTGGGTCAGGCGGTCAGCGTTGTGGTTTGCATAGCCAAACAGGCAAATCTCTCCCGCAGCTCCCGCAGCTGATTGATGTGGATGCGTGTGTAACCTGCCTCCTGCTGTTGCCTGACTGTGGCTGCTGCCTGCTGCTTGGCTTGCCGGATGGTTGACTGCCTGACTGGCTGGCTGGCTGAAACAAATGCATTCGAATTGCAGTCGAAGACGTGGCCAACTGAGACCATGGGACTTCAGATAAGCCAGCACGCACAGACGCTCCGCTGTCAGCGTCTAAGGGTTTTAAATTACACACAGCAACTTGGCAAAAGCCAGATAGAAGCATCACACGGAGTGCCCCAGAGAGAAAGAGAGAGAGCGGCAGTGTGCAAGTGAGAGAGATGAAGCAGAGAAGCTTCCTAGGTAGCAGACGCCAGGTAACAAAGCAGCAAATAGATTAGGCAATGAATTGATGCGTAGCTGCCAGGCCAGAAGCTGAGAGTTGTGATAACCAAAACCGCAAGGAGCAGCAGCAGTGGCAGCAGCAAGAAGTTGCTCCTGCTGCCACCTGCCACACGGCCTGCAGGCAAATCCAGCAACGGAGACGGAGACGGAGTCGAAGCTGCATATTGAGCAGCACTTGATAAAGGGCTCAGACCAGGATATTCGTTAGTGCAACTCTTTGTGGCTGATAGCGATAGCTAGACGAATGCCAGCAAAAGAAACCTAAACCCAAACCCAAACCACCCCAACACCAATCCCGACCCCAAGCCTAACCCCAAGCCGACCTAACCGAAGCGAAACGCAATGCAATGCATGTTTTTGTTGCGAAACGATGTGACAAACTATTGGATATGCAAATGGCTTTTTGCCGAAGACAATCTACAAGAGAAAACAAATGGAAAGTTTAAATGGACAAAGAAAACAGAGAAAGGTGCAGACGGAGAGAGAGAGAAAGCAAGAGAGCAGGTGTAGTATAACAGCAGACGACAGACAGTTCTATTAAATGATTTCCTACAGGGGAGGGCACAGAAAAAAACTGTCTCTAACAAGATACCAAGATACCTATTAGCTTTATGAAATGGAAACGTGTAAGGAGATTTAGAAGAAGCAGTTAAGGTATTAATCATATTTAAGAAGACTCAAGGGGTGTGCCTGTAAATTCTTAAGGAATTCACAAACTCTTTCCACTGTCTGTTATTATTTGCCTATCAAGCTCGGCCTCAACTCTTTCTCAACTTCGCATTAATTGCGCAAATTACAAAAGTGTGCACCTCAAGAGTTTCCCCATCAACATCAAAATCATAACATCATCATCAACATCGTCGTCATCATCGTGATTATGATTGCTTGTGACAACTTTTGTTACTTTGTTGCGCTTGCTTGACGGCTTTTGGCAAATGGGTTATTGATTTTTAATTTACCGCACACATTGCTCAAGATTTGCTTCTGTTCCTTTCCGTACTTTACCTCAACTTTTCATTACTCTCATCAGTTGCAAGCCACCGAATACACCTCTGCGAGTATGTGTGTGTGTGTGTTGGCCCCGTTCCCATCTATGCGACTGACAGTCGCTCATTTTCGCATTAAAACTCGCGCAGCCCGTCTCCCAACTCTCTCAGCAACTCATTAATAAAACACACAGACTTCCTTTTTACCCCTGCACCCCTTTCACACAGACACCCCTTTGCCGTGTCTCTCGCATATGTAGAGCGGGGGAGGGGGCCGTCGTGTAATTGCATTTCTTTAGTGCGCCGCTTTCTTCGCGTCACATGTCATACGACGATAACGGCAACGGTAACGGTTGCGTCAACGACTTTTGCTTACGCCCCAAAAACTATGCTACGAAATGCAACGAAGACAACCGCCAGCCCCCCCAACCCCACAACCAAAGCAAACCAGCAAAGCCAACCAATACGAAGCTGCAGCTGCACTCAGCACACACCACTCACTCATTAGGGATGGGCGAAAATCACAGCGTATATGCTGATATGATATGTCACGGCGAACCTATTAATTATCACAGCAAATAACTGCATATTTCACTTGGTTTCGGTGTGAGTTGTGCGTCATTAATCAAAAGTTATGTGTTTATCAGCTGTGAAAAGCGCTGACTGTGCATAGTTTTCAATTCAAATGCAATTCATATAACAGTATGCAATTGTATAACAGTATAACTATTACAGTTCGCAACAGAGTATATTAACATAAATTTAAATTATAAGTCAATATAGAAAGAAGGAAATAGATTGCATTATCTTTACCTGGAAAATATTTCGACTTGAAACTGTTATACGATCGAAAACTATAAGTACATTAAGAATAAGTATACGAACTATAAATATAAAAGTTTGTTGTCGAAGTTTGCTTGTCATGTAGCTTAGAACATCCAAATTAAATTTAATTTGATGGAAGTTTGTGTATAACAGTTTATAACAGACTATATAACAATTATTTAAATGTTGAACAAAATCTTGTCATCCCTAGTTGACTTTCCATATGGCAGTTTTAAATCTATGAATTTATTCAATTCCAAGTATGCTAGTTTGTGTATGACAGTTTATAACAGTTTTCTAAACTTTGAATAATACATTTTTGAAGTTTAAATGGCTTTCCCTATAATAGTCTCATATATCCATATGTTTAATATGAAATATAACAGTTTGTGTATGACAGTTAATAACAGAAAAAAAACTGATCAATAAAAAAATATAAAATTGTAGTGGTGTTTATTATATGCGTAACGATTTCCTGTTTAATTATTTCAATTTAACGTATAACAGTTTTTTATAAAAGTTTATAATAGACTGTATAACAATTAATTGATATTTAATGACAGGAGAGCGTAAATTAATTGCAATTTGTAGAGCTTTATGCACAGTCATGTGAACTGTATAACAGTTTACCGCTTGTAATGTAGAACAGCTTAGACTACCGTTGCACCGTCATTTCCCTGCTCAAACCGCCCACCGCCAGGTGGCGCATGACAACTCACCAACTAATTAATTAAAAATGTTGTTAACTTGTGCATTTTGATTGAGTCAAATTCCAGTCGCAGCCACGATGCGAATTCACGATGATTCACGATGATTCACTGTTTTACATTTCACTTCATTGCACTGCATGGCACCGCAACGCAGCCAGCGCAGAGCACACTACACACACACAGCCAAACACACACACACACACAAACACACGAAGAGGGTACACTACACTACACTGTCGAGCTCTTTACCAATTACGTGCGCTTCATTGCTCTCGGTGCCATTAGTGTGATTACGTTTCATTGTCTGCCCCGGTCTTGGGCTTTGGCTCTTGGCTCTGGGGTGAGAGTATAAAAGGAGGCACAAGTAGTGTGTGCCAGTACGAGTGTGCCAGTACGAATGTGTGTGTGCGAGTGTGTGTGTGCGTGCCTTTCAATTGTGTGTCAAAATGTAGCCGTGACGAGACTTGACAGTCGCATACAGCACAGATATGCCAAATAGATATGTACGTGTAGACAGAGAGAGAGAGAGAAAGAAAGAGAGAGGGAGTTGGATGCAGAGCCACGTACATAATTGTATCTTAGTTACTTACGATTGCACAAATTTGAATTCAATTATGTTTTACTTATATATTTCTGGTCTGCCCTGGTCTGGTCGGGTCTGGTCCAAAAGAAATTGCATACATTTCGCCTGGAATTGAATTATGCGCCAAGTTTCTTCCAAGAGACATTCACAGCGGGTGGCAATAGCTAGAGCAGGGGAAGAAAGAGAACTGAAGGGGAGGGGAGACATGTCCAGGGGTGGCTACACTGCAGTTTATTGGCAGCCATTTAATTTGCAATTTTGTAATTTAAAAGGAAATTTTTCAGTTCGATAACTCAAATGATGCCAGACCTTGCCAGACAAGCAGACAGAGAGAGCGACAATCGGACTGCGACTAGTCTCCAGAATCATTTTCAGTTTTAAATGCAAATTACGCTGTTGCAATGCAATTTGCGCTGTTGCAAGGCAGCTCAGTTCGGTTGACTGCGGTGAGCAGCATTTTATTTTCAATTGAATTTCGCGTTTGCGTTTTGTAGTTAAAGCAAACACTCGCGATTACTTATTTATATATTTATTTATTTATTTATTAGAACGCACAACTGATTTTAGCGTTGATTATTACATGGCCACGCCCCCACGCGCACGCCAGTGGGCTCAGTCTGCTCAGCTGGCGTGCATTAAATATTTACCATAATTGAAGTGACAAGCGCAAATGCCACTACATGGATATGGGCCTAGCCCCAGACCGGGAGAAACCGAGCACAGACCGAGAACGCAGAAACCGAGCCCAAGCCAGCCAGAGCCAGAGCCAGCGCCAGAGCGAGAGCGGGAGCCTGACTGTGCTGCCTGCCACTGACGGCAGCAGCAGCTGCTAATTGTGTGCAAGCTCATTAACATAACCGCAGGCCATGCCCCAAAAACAGCGCCGCCTTCGTTCCTCGCTGCTTGCTTTCGCCCCCCCGCTTGTCCACAACATGGACAGCCCCTGTCGCCCAGTCTCCATAGCCAGCAAACAGCTGGCGGGTGCGGAGCAGACCGCGCTGCACTTAGCACAAGGGTGTCACGGTTCGGCATGCCGCACGCCAGATTGCCGGCATGCAACAAAAGATTGTGCAACAGTTTCTATTTGAAAATATATTAGAGCAGCTGCGTTGCCAAATTTCCAAATGAAATTATACATATATACTTGAATTTATAATAAATAAAAATAAATAAATAAAATAAAAAATAAATACACTTTTATATGAAAAAATATATAAATAATAATAACAGTAACCACAAATACATCTTATAATATATATGTACAACCTTTCCCAATATATATTATTTATAAATGTCTTTATTTATTTGTTGATTTGTACCTATTTCATTATGTTTAATTTATCGTAAATTAAAATTTTCATTTGCATTTTAAATAAATTCATAAGTATGATATATGTTAATTATTAATGATTTATATACTTTAATGACAGTTTAACACTTTTAATAAATATTTAACATGCCCCTTATCGATAGATTTGGCTAAACTTAATAACAACTGCATTAAATATTCTTTATATCAAATTTTAATATAAAGTAAAGTCTCGTTTATTTTTAAATTTGAATACAATGAAAAATGTCCAACAATAAATACACAATCAATATAAATTTGATAATTATTCATGATCAATAAAACGATTGTTATAATTATCATTTACCAATATCTCATTTACCAACATCGATTCAATTTGTTACTATTCTTTAAAACAAATTAAAAAAATATAATTCCATTTTCGACTGTTATTTTTTTTAATAAAAATTTAATTTACAACTTAAGTTTTTGTGTACTGTATTATTATTTAACTACTGATTAGATTTAAGTTTAAGTTTATATGTACTAAATTATTATTTAACTACTGATTAGATTTAAGTTTTAAACAAAGTATAAATATAATATAAATTTAATTTTAATTGTTGACTTTTGCTTTTCAACTTCAATTTATCTCTGTACTTACATTTTTGCTTCAATTTTTATTTTTGTTTAAAAATTATTTTACAGTTTCTTTTATTATTTATTATCAACTTAGTCTCCCGCGCAACTGTCCTAGAACAAAATTAGATTATTCCCTTAATCCAATGGCTGTGCGATCGTGGGCATTCTTGGTGCATCTTTGGGACACAAATCTTCATGAGTATTAAGGCTGCTCTCTGGCGTGCCCTGTGACAAACTGTCTGTGTATATCTTAATGCCGCACTCGAGGTAAGCGCATGGCCAAAACCGACAAAATGAATTATAGCCGCTAAATTGTAAAATATACGGCAAATTCCGATAAATCAAATCTCGCACACTCGCACACACACCGCACTCGAAATGAGTTTCGGTGAGAACATAAAAATATACAGACATATGCATTACGTATGGACGGATGTATGTGTAATGTGGGTGTGCATGTGTGTGAGTGCGTGTGTATTGGTGTGTGCTTATGCACAGCATAAATACCATATACATTTATGTATAAATCATGTTGGCAAGTTTTTATGCCTCTCTGCCGGGGCAAGCAGCGAAGACTTTCCTATTAGCAACGGCGGCTCGCATCTTTTGTAGGCTCCAAGCCGGAGATTTTTATTGTTTCCCCTATCGTGCCCCCTTTGCTGCTTCGCTGCTGCTGCTGTTCTATTGCTGCTTCGGCAGTGCGAGTGCATGAATATTTATGACGCAACATTTGGCATAAGTGGCACTCATTTTCAATAATCATCTTAAGCAGATTAAGTTAAATGTCAACCATTAGTCATAATGGGCAGCGCTTTTGTTGCCTACCCACTTGCCACTTGCCACACTTGGAGCTGCTCCAAGAGATCCCCAACAACTTGCTTACATTTCGCATTCGCAGTCGCATTCACATTTTATTACCCGGCAGTGGCAGCGGCAGAATGCCATATAGCATACCCGAAGCAGACGCATAAAAATCAGAGAGCAGCTCCTTGCTCCGCCTGCCCCATTTATTATGTGAATTCGAGTCGAGGCTTCTGATATAAACGCGCTCGCGCCACTTGAGTTAAATATTTTTTGTGCTTCTTCTCGGATTAGCCAACGCCAACAACAACAACAACAGCAACAACAATACGTATAACAACAACAATTGCGAGGAATGTTACGTTTTCATCTGGGGTGCGTATAAAAAGTTTGAGTGCCTCGAATTGTTTGGGTCCGCAGTTCGCGTGAGGGCAAAGGGACAGAGATAGAGAGGGGGGCTGCTGGTCAGGTGAAAAGTGATGGCTATTAATTTGAGCGCTGTGCCAAATGACATTAGGCATGTTAAGCATTCTGTTGAATCACTTGAGCACTAACGAGCTGCCATTTGAATAGTAGCTCCACCTGAGCCCAGCAGCAGCAGCAGCAGCTATCCGAGGACTCCACCCATCCCACTCGCACCATGAGTGTCGGGTACTCAAAGAATTCCCGGCTAGAAAAATGTCAAGTACAAGCTGAGAACATTTCTGACAAATTACTTTGCGAATTCTTTGGCAACAATGTTTCTATGTTCCTGGAATTTGCATTTATCTCATGCCATCATTATTATTTTGTATAAAAGGAACTGAGTTTTATTACAGTGAAAACACTAAGGAATACCGGGAATTTGTTAATATTCTCATATTAAATAAAATTATATTAAAATGAACTTTCTTACTCTACAACTTTCTAAGTAATTTAAGTCGTTTTTTTTTCAATTTAAAACAAACTTTTGAAGAATTTTATTCAGTTTCTCTGAAACAATTTAGGTCAAATATTAATTACATTATATAGGTCAATTTTTATATTAAATATATTATATTATATTGCTTTATAGTTAAGTATATTATGTCTACATACATATGTACTTTTATCTATAATGATTAATATATAATATATAAAATATTCTACATATCAAACGAATTTAATCAAGAACAATTCAAAGGTCGTTTGGCTTAGGTCGTTTAGTTTAGGTCGTTTAGCAAAAGCTAGATTTTCAACCTACGTGTATATATGTATGTATGTAAGTATGCCTATAGTAGTTGCATATAGATTCGATCAATTTGGTTTAATTGAAATTGCTTGGGCCTAAATAAATTTGCAATATCCCCAACTACAAGTCGGGCTAGCAAGTTTGTCTGTCAACTTCTCAACTTGTGCCACACATGCCACACATATCAATCCTGCACAGCGCGCGCTGTTCCACTTACAGCAAGCACACAAACACACACGCACACACTCACATACACACTGGTGTACGTATACGAGTCTGGCCGGTGCATCCACTCGAATCACTTTACCCGAAATACCCGACCGCAGACTGACAAATAATGCTAATGAGCGTGCAAAAACTGCCATTTGCTAACCAATGAACTTCCGTCAATTGCAGCGAGAGGCAATGGCTGCTAAAATGGCGGCGTTTTGCCAAGTGCACGACCAGAAACACCAAAAGCAACGAAAATTTTTGAACTACTATAATAATAGTTAGTAGGGCAACCGCAGGGCACAGGCTGTCGGGTAGGTCGAGCGTCGGGCGTCGCAATGGAAGCAACTGGGACGCTTACGCCCAAGAGTGGCAGACACAAATGCCTGATGCAATGACACGAGCTGAAACTTAGACTCAGTGTAGAGTTGATTACTGAAATGATATTGATGATATTTATAGAGTTTGTTGTGTTTATTGTAATGGTTAGATGTGATGAGTTTTAATTTGAATAACTGATTAAGATATCGTGGCTCGCGACCCCTTTTCATTAATTTTAATTGTTAAGTTACAGATATTAGATCTTATAAAATACTGAGCCTAAGTATCTTTCATTACAATATGATAAAGTAGTTTTCTTCTTTTAAAGTGTAACGTGTAGAGTTGAATATATAAAACGTAAACAATCTTTAAGTCTTAGTTTCTTACTTTAAAAGATGATATAGTAGTTGAATGGGACTACTTTTCATTAATTTAAAGAGCAAACTGTAAAATTGAAGACACAATACATTAACAAGTATTGACCTTTATCATCTTTCATTATTCATTCATTCATATATGATTTAGTGGTTCGATAAGACCTAACTCCATCAACTTGAGGTGTAGACCTGAAGAAATAAATCGATTAAATGATCTTCAGATAATGAAGAATTCAACCAAAGCATATCTGATTATTAATATGGATAAAGAAAAAGAATATATATCAAATATAGAACATAATTATAATATAGTTATAAAGTATATTAAAAAGATTAATATGTATGTAAATAATTGTAATCTTAGTGCATAAGAAACTGATATATCTTGCAAGGAAACAATTTTCAAAACAAAAAAAAAATTTATAAGTTTAATGCAGTTACAACTTTATCCTAACATGCAAAAGCATTCTGTTGATATAACCCGGAATACAGCTCCAACTTAATCCTAACTTGCAGATATGCCTTGGTGATCTAACCCTTAAGTACCTTAACATTCAGCCAATATCATTGGCACTTTTGGGCGAATCCCTGCAAGTAGCTGGCGTTGATTGGACTCTCTGTCCCTGCCGCCGGGCATTTATGTCAGTTTGTCACGATAGGCGATGGAAGCACAGAGATTACCTTGGTTAAACTTAACAATGGCGCTGCCATGGCACGACCAACAGACACGGACACCGAGAGTGCCAAGAGGCAACGCGAGGGAGAGCGAGAGAGGGTAGAGAAAGGCGAGCGGACGCAGGCATCATCAAAATGCAACGCCGTGCCGTGCCGTGCGGCTCAGTTCTTGGCCCCGGGCAATGGCCAAAAATGGTAGAAACCAACGATGTAGCCGGGGCCAGTTTTGGTGGAACTAGCAAAACGTTCGCTGGCCTGGCCCGGCCCGGCGCGGCCTGGTCTGGCTTGGCATCGCGTGCAGAGCTGTTGAATCGCATTAAAATCAGTTGGTGCATCTTCACTGACTGCAGTTCGGCGCGAAGAGTAAGGGCAGAAAGGGAAAGGGAAAGGAAAGCGTGTACTGCGCTTGGGGGCGACGGGGCTGGCACAGTCTCTGCGAGCAGTTTTGGCTCCTGTGCGCTCAATTGGCTGCTGTCAGCAGCATTTTATGTTAATTTTCATTAGCGCCATCGACGCGCTGCCAATTTGTATGGAAAGTGAATTTGAAAGTGGCGCAAAAACGAAAAACTGTGCCAATTGTCCGTACTCGCAATCCCGGCGAGCCCCCCGCACAACTAGGGATCAATTTTCAACGTAGGGCCTCCGTTTTTAAAGGGGTGTAGGCGATAAAATTGCACAACAAAGTATTTTTCAATTAGCCGTGGCGGGTTGAGCCTCGTAAAAACAATAAATGTAAGCGTGGCTCTGACGTTGTCCCTCTCTCCCTCTCTCTGTCTCTCTTTGTCTCGTGCTGTCCCTGTCGCTTTTTCGGTGGTGCATTGTTGCGTGAGTTTTGTCGAAATTGGCAGCAATTGGTAGACTTAAGCGCCGGGCGCAAACATAAATTGTTTAATGGTCGTCAGCGTTGGCGTTTCGCTTTTTCTCCCCAGTTTTTTTTTTTTTTTTCGTTTGGGTTCTTTTGGTTTTTGCCTCAAAGATTGTGGCACCGCTGCTGTGGCATTGCTGCAATTTTAATATTTGTTTTTATGATGCCGAAAACAAAATGAACAGCTGCAGTTTTATGGCGCACAGTGTATTTTTAAACCGTGCCAAGGGAAAGCGACTTTAATTGGCTGTACTCGCGAGCAATTCGCGGCGAGAACTCAATGAAGCGTTGAATTCGAGTGGAAAAGTAATGGAAAAATTCAGTACTTAATGGTAACAACAATAAGACAGTCTGAGCTGCTATAGAATTGATGCAATGCGGTAAATTAGAAACATCATGATACTTTAATTTAATTAAATTATTATAAGTGGATTGTACATATATTGGGAACTTCAAATTAAACAGACAGACTGAGCTGCTTTAGTCTGCAGTAAATTTAGAAATATATTTACCTATATTAATATTACATTAATGTACGAGTACTTTAATTACTATATATAAATATAGATATAGAAATCTAAATAAAAAGCCAGTCGGAGCATTAAAAAAGAAACAACACATTTATGTCATTAAATTATAATACACATGTTGAGCAAGACCGTAGCGAGCACTGTGCAGGGTGTGCGATGAACAAGGGCCCCCGCCTGACAAGGGCCTCTGCTATCGCAAAAAAAATGGTACAGGAAACCTTCATATCACATTTGGTGTCTATAATTTCTATATAAACCAATATCTAATTTACTTCTATTAATACAATACTAAATAAGAATATACACGTATATATTTCTAAAAGATTGTTGATGATTTCGCCAATATAAAATCGAGAAAAAAAAACCGACTTCAATAATATAAAATTTCTTCATTATGTGAAATGTTTTATAAACAAACCTAAAAACTATACAAGGGCCCCGAGACCTTTGCTACGACCCTGATACTGAGGAGTTTAGAAATTCAATAAAATTTAGAAATATGAATAAATAAATTTTACAAAAATTTACTTTAATTATTTAATGAATATTAAGCATTTTGTTAGGCATCAATTTTATGCTATACCAAGTGCCAATTCCGGCAATTTCATTTATGACTATTAAGTCTTTTGTTCGATTTTTTTAAAGGTCCGACATTTTGTTGTCAATGTTGTCGTGTTCGCTATTGTTGTTGTTGTTGATGTTGTTGCTGGCAACATTATCATTGTTCAATTAAACTTTTCAACTGAAAATCGGCTTTTGTTTTATCGCATGGTGTCTGTCGATGCCAAAAACAGAATAAAACCTGCCTTGCCTTGTCCATGTAGAAAACCCCTCAGTGCAAGCCCCGCTTCGATTGCGATGCGATGCGATGCGTTCCGGGCATTGTCATTTTTCGTTTCGTATTTCGTGTCGTCTTTCTTTTTTCGTTTTTTTTTTTATTTTGTTCACTTGGGCATTGCGATTTTTAATCGCCGTATCACCAGATTCACGCTTGCACGATCTACTACGCACATTAAGTGCAGCGCTCAACTGGCGGGCAAAGGGAAATTGGCGCAGGAGAGCATGGAAAATGCATTTTCCAAAGCTAGCACAACAATAACAATTACTGTTTTCAGTGTACCCAGCAAATAGGATTGCGTGGGGTATATTTTTAATGAAAAAAATAACATAAATAATAAATATAATTGGTTAAGATAAATCTTTATAAATTAATCGAATAAAAAAGTAAAATAATTATAAGATCTTTTCAATTGACTATAAACAGTATAGAAATGTTTGAAATTAATGCTCTGTGCATTTTTGAATTATTGTTTTATTAGTTTTGAGGTTTAACAGCGAAAAGCGACCAAATAGTTTTTTTAAATATTTTTCCTTAGTAATTTAATAATCTCTGAACATTACAGAGTAAATTAAATTAATTCTAGAAGATAATTGCAGCATTTGAATGCATTTTACACTTGCTTTAAGGTATATAGAAAGTAGCGCATAATAAATTCTAACTTCTACAGGGTATTTTGGCGCAGATCAGCTTAATTCTCATGCTTGCTGCAGTTTGACTTAAATGTTGTTGTAGCTGTTGTTTCTGCTGTACGCACAATTGTGCAAATGTGACATCATCATTTTCATGTTTATGTCGAACAAGTCAAGTGCCATTTACACACACACACACAATCACAATACACACACACACACAGGCACAACACACACTTGCACTGATGTAGTGCGTGGCGAGAGAATAATGAATGCTTGCAGTCTGCTGCTGACTGGCCTGAAACGAGGTCTAATGAAGCAAGCCTATGCCATAAAACCCACTAACAGCACTGACTGACTTACACGAATTTGATTCCAAGTCCCTTCCCCTCTCTGGTTCGCGTACCCCCTTCCGGCGACATCACTGATTGCAGTGCCAATGTGCGGCCATCATCAGCGTGCGCTCTAATTAGTATTAAGTGGAAATTATTTCTTCGACTACATTCAATTTTTTATAGGCCGCATGCCAATTGATGTGTCAATGTAAGTGTGTGCATATGTGTGAGTGAGTATGAATGTGGGAAAAACATTCATGGAAAGTAGCGGTAATTAGGTACAGTCAGTGCCATGCAGGGGCGACACTTAATGAAGGTTGACAGGAGGAAATGCTATCGTTTAATTATTGCCACACAATTTATGGAAATTCATTAAGATGATGTGTGAGATGTGTGTGATGTGTGTGATGGGTGCGATGTGTGCGTGTAATCGCACACAGTTTTCAGCTATAATATTGTAATATTTATGCCCTCATAATTTGGTCAGAGTGGGTGTAGCACTCACCATGATAAGGGGTGGCTAATGCGATGATTTGTGCATGCACTTGGGGAAAGTTTTTTCTCAGCAAAGTCAGTTCATGCATAAGTTGATCGATCGGAAATATAGAGAACGTGATTGGGTAGGATTAAAATTGATAAAATACGCTAAATTATAGCGTACATATCTGTATAACAATTTAAACATATTAGTGTTAGAATAAATGTGTACGCCTTGATCTGTAATGTTAATTAGCATAAGAGTAAATCAGCTAACAATTTAAACATATATGTAAGTGTTAGAATAAATGTGTACGCCTTAATCTGTAATGTTAATTACCATAATAGTAAATCAGCTGACAATTTAAACATACTAGTGTTAGAATAAATGTGTCCGCCTTGATCTGTAATGTTAATTAGCATAAGAGTAAATCAGCTGTTCTGGTAAAGCATAGTGTAATGTTAAATAACATAATGAAGTTCATACGTCACTTGCTTCATTTTACTCTCTTTCAATTCATTTAACACTTCTGCATATGTCATGCCATTTCTAGCTATTTTAAAACATATCGAAATTAATTAAATTCCATTCAATGCGTTCATTGTAAACTGCTTTTCCACCTTATGGCATAATTCCCAGCTAATATCCATTGGGCAATCGAAGAATACTTTTAGTGCTGCCTTGGGGCATTCCCGAGTTCAGCTGTCAAACTTTTTGCACTCCGGCAAACTACTCAGCGGGAGTTCTGAGTAACTGCCGGATGGATATCTCTATATATACAAGTATTGTGCGTAGCACACTCTAAATACATACTCATAGATGTAAGTCTGTATATATTGTTGCAACTGGGTCCAGTTGCGTTCCCTTGATGGTTGCCTTAAGGCGTTTCTGTCATGTCGCCCCGCGGTGCTCACAGCTGTTGTTCTTGTTCCGTCCGGCTTGTCCGGGCTCGTTCGTCTCGAGTTTAGACGAGTCAAGTCGAGTTGAGTCGAGTTGAGTTGAGTTCAGGCAAAAGTTCCACTTCCACTTCGACTTCCATTTCCATATCCAGTTCATTTGTTTGCCTTTGTTGCCACAACAATTGGCGACGTCGAGTGTCAGGGCAAGTTTTGCACAGTTTGCACTAATTAAATATAAAATCTATTCTGTTTTCCTATATAGTACACACGACGGGTACATATTTATACATTAATTAAGACTTTTGAGTGTGGCTGACACACACCAGACCCACACACACCCACACACACACACACACAGGCACACAAAGCAAATATGACAAAACAATAATGAAAGCTTTGACACAACTAATTGCCTGTGGCGTTTGCTGTCTGCTCGAATCTCAGTCTCTGTCTCAAGTCGTGTCTCTCTCTCTCTCTTCCACTCTCTTTCTGAAGACGGCGCAGCCTAACGAATTTGTAATTGAAATAATGCAATTTCCGTTACTCGTTTAAAATACATTTTACAGGAAATCGCAAAGGGCGGGTAGAGAGCACTCGCTGAAAACTTAAACCAAAATTCATTAAAACTTTGCATTGTTTCCCCCACAACACGTCGACGGCCTCGTGTCCCTTTTGAGCATGACGTGCTGACTTGGCTAAGTCCTGGTTCTACCAGTCAGTCGTCCTCCTCCTCCTTTCTGCCTCTGTTTGTTTGTGTTTGCGCGCCCTATTTGAATAGGTATCCATTTTATTGTTTATTTTCGACTTTGGGATAAGCATGTCGCGACTAATTCCAATTAATTCAGCAGACAAATAACCCCACCGATCCCGAACTCATCTCAACTCGACTCAACTCGCCTTGACTCAGCTCACTCGCAGTGGTGTCAAGTTCGACAGAAGCTGAATCGGAATCGGAGTCGGAATCAGGAACAGAAGCACAAGTCGAATGTGCTGAGTATGCTGCAGTTGAAGCCTTTCTCTTTGGCTCTGTTGGCTTTTTCGGTTTGATTTTCCCTAGTTGTTTGCCAACACTGCGCTTCTTGTTGCAGTTCTTGCTGTTATTTGATGGTGTGTGTGTTCATGTTGTTGTTGATGTTGTACTGCATGTTTTTGTTGTTGTTGGCAAGGTCGTTCGCAAGACGCTACAAACAAGGCAGAATAGTAACAAATGGAGCGCACAGTGCTACCAGTTCGAGAACGCAGGTAATAGAGGTAATAAAGCCTGTAAGGGAGTACTAATTAGTATACGTACTGTATTTCGTTCATTCCGAATATATGTAATATGAAAAAATTCGATTTACCAGTATTAACATAACATAGTTATGTTAAATTATGTTATTGCTGCTGCATTTAACATGTGCTTCTAGAAGATTGGTAAACATTAACAGGTGCTTAACAGCTGCTTATAATTAGATCTAACAGCTGCCTAGCATAAGACTTAACAGCTGCTTAGTATAAGACTTAACATCTGCTTAGAACATAGATGTAAACAGCTGATTCTAATTGATACGGCAACCTTAAACACTTAAATAGTGAATTAATGTATACAATTAAATTATTTGAGTTAAGCAGTGATGTGCCGTGCACAAAATTACCAAAATAAAATCAAATAATACCAAGAAATAAATAAATCAATAATAATAGTAATATAAACAACTGTAAAGAAACTGAAGAACATGGAAATGCTAAGAATCTCATTAAATCAGTTTTATACAACCAATACATTCATATGTATGTGTGTTATATATTTCATTCCACATTTCGTTGCACTTATCACACTGTGCTTCGTAATCAAATTGCTGAAAATTCAGATTGGTTGGAAGGACAATCGGAAACGTTCAGAGCTGAACTCAGAGTTAGAGTCTTTAGACATGGACTGTGGGCTTGTCATGTGTGTGTGTGTGCGTGTGTGTGCATGAGGAAAGCCGCTTATAGCTTCGCATTTGAGTATCTGTATCCCAACGTGTGTCTGTCTTACTGCCTGACTCTCTGTGAGTGTGTGTGCGTGTGTGTGGGCGTCTCTCTGTATTTTCGGCTGTATGTGTGTGTGTGTGTTGAGTTTATTTAAGCAAGTCGAAAGTTTTAGCTTGCAAGATTTACCGTGTGCGCTGCCAGGCAAAAACTTCTTTTGCAGCGCCATTGACTTTTGTATTTGTTACAAGTTTCGTAAGCATTTCACAACTCAACCCCGAAAACTGCAACCTCTGAACTCCACTCACGCCCTTGCACCCCCCTCCTCCTCCTCTCTCCTAGCCTATCAACTGTTTTGCAACTCCTCCTTAGCCAAGGCTAAGCTGCTTCTGTTTTTGCAGCGTTTGTAATTTGCTTGCGAAAAATATGAAGTGAAACGCGCACGGATTTCTATGAGTAAACAAACAGCCAGAGTGGAAAACAAGTAGAAGACGACGAAGACAAAGAAGAAGAACGAAGAAATTTCGTTGATATCCAAATATACTTCGTATACTTCTTTACATATAGATTGTAATGACTACCTTGTTGAGTCGTGTAATCTAAGGGAAATGCGATATATGCAACAGAGAATATACGTTTTTTTTTTGGGTATTTCATTTAGGTCACTTACAAATTTGGAACTTTTTATATTGCAAAAACAAAGAAAACTTTGGCGCACAATCGATATGCAGCCAAGCCAAGTGGGAAAATCGGTATACCCCTTGAGTAAAGCTGTGTGTGCAGTGTGTGCAATGTAAACAGCTCGTCAAAGTTTCAGATACTTTCGGCTGAGCAAGTCGGCAACTTCTACATGAAATTCATTTCAAGGGTTAATTGCTTGAATCCAGGCCAAGGATGAAGGGGTCAAAGGAGCGTTAAAACGGAGCAACATCATCAGCATCATCATAATTATCGCTTCCATTGAGTTAATCATGTTGTTACAGAGGCAAAGGCAATTAATTAATTTGAGCTATTTATATGAGTTTAACGTATTATGCAAGCCTCAGATACGTATATTCCCATATATATTCAAATGTATCTCAACTTCAACTAAAGCTGGACAGAGAGAAAAGAGCAGAGAGAGAGAGAAGGAGGGGGGGAGTGAATGGGAACGCATCAAATCTGCTGAGTCAAGCTGTCAGAGGATTTTGGCCATATTTGTTTTTATTATTATATGCATATGCTGACATTTACACACACTACTATGTTGCTCATAGGGGTTGTCCATGAAGAGGGGTAGGAGGGGGAGTTCAGTGGGGGTTGGCGAGACAAATTTTCATGCTCTCAGTTGGTTTAGCTTGGGCAAATAAGTTTCGTCCTCTATCTATGGGGGCCATCAACAAATGCAGCTGTAATGCCAAAAACTTTTCATTTAACACATGCACAAGCAGACAAACAAGATTTTTCGACAAGTTAAGCAGTAACCCCCACAATCCCCTCGCACACACCGAAACCAATGCTCAATGACACAACCATAAACCAAACACAGCAAAGACATTTAAACAAATCAAGCAATGAAGCTAAAAGTCTCTCAAGCATATCACATATAAGTTGAGTCTACAACGCGCTCCCCCTCTCTCTCTCACTCTCTCTCCCACTCTCCCTCTCTCGCTTGCACCTCCATCACCCTTTCACTCACATGTGCGTAAACCCCTTTTGCGCCAGAGTTCGCTTCATTTAGCCAAAAATTTGTAGCCAAATGCAAACACATCTCAAAGCCAGCCAGCATGATGGGCGTAGATACTCTGAATGGGCATGGAGTCTTCTGCCTGGGAGTTACGACTCGTATGGGGCCTGTCCAAAGTGATGAATTTCAGCACTTGCTTTAGTTGTGATGAGTTCTGCTTGCTTCCGGCTTGCGGCATATTTAAGCCCTTTAGATACGCTACACCCCCCCACAGACACACA
The DNA here is from genome assembly GCA_018151435.1 of Zaprionus africanus. NCBI lineage: Eukaryota > Metazoa > Arthropoda > Insecta > Diptera > Drosophilidae > Zaprionus > Zaprionus africanus. The sequence goes on from JAECXB010002310.1 coordinate 16,455,205, forward strand.
CACAAACACACGCACAGACACACACACACACTAAGGGATACATAAATCACGTTCTTAGTTAAACACTTGTTAATTTGTGTATGGTTGTTGCTCTTCGATAGGCATTCAGTTTCTAAGCTAGACGATGTGTTTCATTTTGGGATATTTATTTCGAAATAAAATAAACGGAAATTCGAAAAGAGAATTGTAGATTTACAAATTTCAAATTATCTGTTCATAGGGTAGAAGGGTAGGGATAGAAGGCTATAATATTAATATTGTGCCAAACGAATATTTGTGGCATATATATTCTTAATCATCATCAACAGCCGAGTCGCTTAAGTCATGTCTATTTGTCTGTTTATCTGTCTGTTACTATGAAGTCCTAGATCTCAGAGACTATAAAAGCTAGAGCTACCGAGTTGGTATCAATTTGTGTTATTATAAAAAGAATATCAAATTTGATTTTCACAGCGTCCCGTTCATCGCCGCGAATTGAAGAAAATTCACCATAGTTCATTTGTGGTCAGCACATTTAAAATCAACGCCCAAATGATTGAAAATGTTGTTGCGATCGGATAATTAGTATAGAAGTTATTAAAGAAATCAATCAAATGTACTGATTTCGCATTAACTCCCTGAAAGTATGCAACACAAATTGCACAGAGCATAGATGTAATACTTCTTTTTTTTATTTAAGGAAATTTTATTTATTGGATTAGTGCACTATTACCATTTTTGGGCAACTTAACCTAATCTGTAATGAAGTTATAAAAAATAAATATAATATATTACATTTTTATAAAATTAAATATATTTTTCTTATATTCTTTTTACTAAGTAAATATATATTTTTAGCATTGTGAATTAGCAAAAATGTAAGCTAATTGCTCATCTCAATTTCGGAACAAATTTTAATAACATAAAAGTATCAATAGGTTTGATGGGAATAAATTAGTCACAAAGTTCTTAAAATGAATCTGCATGCCTTTTAAAAGATTTCCTTTTTATGTACCTTGTTTTGAATGCAATTCATTCAAAATGCATTTCAATATTTCATTATTTTCTTTGAATTTAGAAAACTGTCTTCTTGTATACTTTTTATAATAAACATATAGCAATTGCCATATTTATTCATATTTTTGCTAGTTTATTTGTGATGACTGTGCCAAAAAGTGAGTTTCATATTGCATTCAGGTTTTCTAGTCTCCATTTCAGATATATCAGATCAATTCTCCCCAAATAGAAGTATCCATTAGTTTAATTTGATGCAGATAATGGTACATACTTTGAAGTGGAATCATCTAACTAAGCCGACGGAACACGCACTATTTACTGGGTGTTGGAGTACAACAGTTATTGCCTGTGCCCAACACCAACCCCAACCCCATCCCTGGTGCTGGTTACTGCTCCTACCTGCCTCTCTGCCTGCTTGTCTTATTGCTGCGACAAAATTAAATTCTACACATTAATTTGTGTAAGTGGAAACATTTTACATGACATTTAAACTTGCGCTGCGGTGCGGTGTGCCCAGCTCACGCGTGCTCTTTGACACTGCTGCCGGGTTGGGCTTTTGGGTGGTTTCTTTACTGTCTTCGCTGCTATGGCTGCTCCTGCTGCTGCTCCTGCTGCTGCTGCTGCTCCTGCTGTTGCTGGTGGTGGTGGTGTCGTCTGGTGGTTAGCACAACCACGGAAAGACACACGCACAACGCTTTGCACTTTGTCTGGTGAGGCGGAATTGGAATATGCGCGTGCAGTTTTCACTTTGTGCTTATTTTCTCGATGTTAGTTTTTTGGAGGTGCCATCCTTGCCTCCTCTCCTTTCCCTTCCCTGCACCTTTACCCTACACCCTTCAGCCTTTGCTTCTGGCCGGAACCAAAGTCGAAACTTTGCAATTGCAATGTGTAAGTGGTCTCCAGAGAGATAGGCAGGGCATAGGGGCGGCAGGAGGCGTGGCTAGCATCGTGGTATGCGGTCGTGTAGTCAACTTCAACTTCACTTAAAATCCTTTTTGCCGTTACGTTTCGATGCATATGAGGTTTTGTTTAGAGACGCCATGCCATGCCAGCGCCAATGTCAAGTAGGGCCAGACGGGGGCGAGGTCGGAGTGGGAGGGGGTCGCTGCCAGCTTATTTATAATTTAAATTTGGCAAAAGTTTGCAGGTTGCATTCAAATTTTCCGCTGCTGTCGAGTGGGTGAACTTTACTTTTATGCAAATGACACTGCGCACACACCAACACACACACACACACACACACAAATACGAGCAGTTGCCTACACATGGCGTCTCGGTTTCGGTGTCATTCACAAAGTTTCCACTCTGGCTCCGGCATATAACACATACGCACTGTGGTGCCGGCAGCCAACTCCGGCTCCGGCACACTCTTGCATCCTTCTGGCAGTGCAATGTGAGCTATAGTCTAGGTAGCAGTCATTATGGCTTATGATTATGGCTATTAGTGCGAGTTAGCTGAGCTTAGCTCGGGCCCCCATCACCAACTCCCCTTCACCCCATGGCCAGACACAGTTCAAGGGGGGAGGGGTTTTATAGCCGGCAATTTGCCTCATTGCCTTTCGCCATCGCCATCGCCATCGTCGTCTGTGGTCAAGTGCTGCCTGGCTGCTAGGGGGATTGGAAGGGGTAGGGGTAGGTAGGTAGGTAGAGTGGTGGCCAGTCAGTGGATTACCTTGGCAACACCAAGAAATGCATATTAGCCAGATTCTGTGGCTTAGCCCCTTAGAGTTTAGCATTGATTAGTTAGTTAGTTAGATTTCGTTGGTCTGCAGACTTATGAATAAGGTACTTGCTCGAAATAGTTTACTGTGGGGCAATTGACTTGAAAAGCAGAAAGAATTAGGCTAATTTCGGATGGCCGAATGTTCTATGCCCTTACAGGTTTATTTATACTTTAGGTTTATAATACAGTTTTATTTATACTTTGATCGTTTCTATAATATTGAGAAATAAGTGCAAAATTGAATAATTTTATTTATATTGAACATGCCTATTTATAATTTATATTAAATTGTCACTAATAAGTTAAGTCATCTTGAATCTTCACACAAAAACCTTCATTTTATACGAAGTGTGTTCAAGATAAATCGTTGTCTTCATTGACGTGATTTAACAGCTCTTGAGTGATGGTCATGCGACGGTTCTTTTGGTCAATATGTAGCAATTTTAGAACAAAAAATCTCTAAGAACGCAAAACACTTATAACCTTTACACAAAAAATGCTATACACTTCAAAATTGGTACAGATGTTCGGGAAGAGTAAATTAACATAACAAAACTAAAAAAATCTATAATCGAAAGTACATTGCCCGCGAAATTTGAAAGTCACCTTACTTTTTGAACACACCTCGTATGTTATAGTCAACCGACTTTAATTAAATTATGCAGATATGAAATATAAATAGAAAAAAGCTGATATAGTAAATTTGGTTGCAATATCTTGACAAATAACAAAAATCAACCGATAGTTTGTATGGCAGCTATACGATATATCAGACCTATGCAGCTCTTACCAACTTATTTACAGCGTGCAGGAATAAGAAGTAAGTATGCCAAGTTTTAATAAGAAAGTCCTAAAACTAAGAGATCTATTTGCATTTCAACAGACGAACACACGGACAAACGGACAGTCCTACATCGATTCCTCTGTCAATTCTGCTTAAGAGCATATATGGTCGAAGATATCTTTCTAGTTCCATAGCAAACCTCCTGCAAAAATGTATATACCCTCTGCAAGTGAATAAACATAGTAATCACTTGAGCAGCTACTGAACAGAGACACACATCATATACGGTTTCACATTGTAATCCACGGCACTTTAGATCATTGCTTTTTGATGCTGTCTTTTCAGTCTATTCTCTTCTACCCCATTCTCTTCTTCTTCTTCTTCTTGGCAATTCTCAATTCCCAGCTCTTAAGAGCTTTATCAAATGGCAACCGGTAAGCGGAAGCGCAAAACTTTGACCAATAAAAATTAAAATATTTAAGCAAAGCGCAAAGATGCAAAGCCCCGCAGTAAAGAAAGATACATGACCGTGCCAAGAAGAATAGCAGAGGTTAGAGTAGGAGGCAATGCCACACGGCACACTTCGCCTCCCTCCCCTTTCCACCTTTTGCAGTGTAACAGATTAAAAATTCCACACAACCTGCCACAGTTTGGGGCGCTGCTTGGGGTCGAGTTCAGTTTGGTTCGGCAGGGTTCGCTTGGGGTTCGGCCTGAGTGGAGCTCAAAAAGTATCATTGCAAAGTTTTGTGTCGCGTTTCATTCTTCTGCCTTTTTTTTGGGGCTGCATGCAAAATGCTGCTGCTACGGCTGCGGTAAAAATGCCTCTGAGGCAAAGACCTCGCCGTGTCTGAGTCTGTGTCTCCCTCTCTCTCTTTGGCTGTCTCTGTGAGCGCGCTAAGTATTTTCTCAGTTAATTATGCAAAGATATACGCTAAAAATTTTGCAATATTACGTGCATACTTCAAATACGCCAGCGTAAATTCTCTCGGCTGTAAAAATGCCTCAAGGATACAACCGGGTACGGGGTAGCCCGACTAAGGAAGAGCTAACGCACACTTCTAACCCGTGTGGGTGCGCACACACACACATACCGAAACACAGACATACAGTTAGTCCCAACCTTGGGTCGAGGTCGCTGCTTCGAACGTTGCTGGGGCAGATGGCGCACGGCTTTTTAATTGCTCGTTTGCCTTGCAATCATCGTGCGCCGTAAATGTTGTCGTTTATTGTGAACGTTACGCTGGCGTTGCCGTTGCGTCGCACAGTCTCTCACGTTGCGGGCCAAGGAAATATGGCCAAGACTTGTGTCTCTAATTAAAAAGATGCGATTTTAATGGGATTAGCGCACGCAGGCAAAGTGCAAGCGAAGCAGCGAAGAGTGAATCAGAGACAGCGTTAGAGTGAGAAGGAGAGTAAGACAGAGAACGAATTAGTGAGTAACAAAGAGAGTGAAACACCGATTCTAATTATACTATTTTATATAATCAATCTTGTATATGCCACATCTCTCTAACTACTCAATACATCCAAAACAGTAGGAAAAATATAAAAGAGCAATCTTTTTTTGCCAGAACCTAGTTAAGAAATATATGTATACATAATTATATGTATGTATGTATGTAGCTGTATTTGCAGGTGTATCCTTGAACTTTGTGCCAGGAATTTTAATTATTAATTTGCCATTGGCCGCTTTGCTAAAAATAAAAATGCGCATTTGCCGGCGAAACTCGAGTGAAACTTTCATTAACTCTAATGCAGCAAGTGAAACTAGTTTGCTCTGAATTTGCAAACCACTCGGCCACGCCCACGCCCCCATCCTGCACACGCCTCTGCCATTTAGAGTTGCCGGGAAAGGCAGCTGCAACAGAAAATAAAACTTGTAAAATGCAAAACAAAAGCTCAACAGAAACTCCAACAGAATGCGGAGAGAGAGTGTAACAATTGATGGAGCTGAGCTGAGCTGGGCTGAAGTTGCTGCTGTTGTTCAATGGGGGCGTGGCTGTGAACGTCAAGGGAGAGCCTGTCATAGTTGATAGGAGTGGCAGGGGGAAAGTGCGGAGTTTGATTTGGAAGCTGCGTGAAAGCGGAAACTTTCGTTAGCAGCTGCAGCACAATTCGATGATAACTGAAAATCTATTTTCTAACTGACTGACATCCAATATATTTGAATGTCGAGGGAGGAATACAGAAAAGCCAGACGGGAGGTGGAAAAAAGGGGAGGATATGCTAAGCAATCTCTGTTGCATTCCATTCAGCAGCAGCATGTGATGCTCACCTTGCCACGCCCAATTTGGTTTCGTCACATCAAAATATTTGCTATTTTGCCTGATCTCCCCCCATTCTCTCTCCCTTCTCGTTGCTGTTGTTGTCAACATTTTGGGGCTTGTGGGCGCTTACCGCGTATAATTTATCTATGCATATGTTCCACAGTTGCCAACAGCAGGCCAGAGGAGGGGAAAGAGATGCAGAGAGAGGGAGGGAGAGAGACAACGTCCACACACGCACACACATGACATAAATCACAAGCGACTGCTCGACTTCAGTCACAACCACCGCCCACCCGCACGCACACTTAAATTCTCCGCTCAGCATCGGCACACACAGTCCCCCTTCCTCCCCCGTCCCCCGCATGCACTCCCCCATGCACACCCCTTTCGTGTAAGCGGCAATTTGCGCCCTCGCACTTCACGTAAAAATCCAAAAAAGCAATTGCCGTCAATTTATTTTCACGTGCCTATTATAAGAACGAGATTAGAATGGAATGCTCCTTCCTTTTTGGGGTTAGTTCCGCACACACACTGTTTACAGCGTATTAATAATGTTGTGAGAAAAAACCACAAAACAACTACAGATCCATGTAATAGCATATCATTGAGGAGTACACATGAAATTTGAAGAAGAAATGTGTGTTCGTCTGTTATAGAAGAAGGAAGGTACCGAAAATAAACTGCATACTTAGTACAATATTTCTCTTTTCTTCAATAATTCATTCCCGATTTTAGTAATTTGTTTTTGAATTATAATTTGATTGTTCATATTAATATGTAATTATATTTATTTAATTTAATTTATTAAGAATTTGATTATTGAGCAGAAACATTACCCAACTGATCATTTGGCAAATTTATTTCTCTTATTTGTAATTTTTATGTTTTGCGTTGCATACTTCCAGGTGGCGCCTGCATAATCCACACATACTAAAAACATGTGTTTTTTAAATAATTTCTAGATAAGCAATTCGTTTGCTAACCGACTTAAAAAAATTATCGTATTGTGGGATAAAACAAAATAAAAATTCTGTTTTTTAATTTTTGAAATTACGATATTTATTTATTTACAAAGATATAAAGGTCCGTGGACCAAACAAACTTAATCTGCGTGCAATAATGAGACTTACGATATAACAAAATTTGGTTGTTCAACCTCTGATAGCTTCAGGTTTTTAAACGGACACAGATATACAGGCCCGTAGCCAAACCTAACTGGTAGTCCGGGCTTGTGCCCGGGCAGAATTATAAATTCAAAATAAATGAATTGAAGAATGATACGTGAAAAACGTTTGTGCTATGCATTCCTTAAATTATGTTATTCAAAAAGATACAGAAAATAGAAGAAGAAATTTTAAAAAAGTTTAGTGCTTGATATTTTAATAAATATTAATTTTTCTAGTTTTTTCTTAGACGGGCTGTCCGGGCAAACAAGTCCATACTCCGGGCATTGCCCGGGATTGCCCGTACGTGGCTACGGGCCTGCAGATATGGGCGATGAGTGATGATTAAGAATATATATAAACATACATATGTCCATATGTATATACTGTCCTATACTGGGCTTTAAATTCTTTGAGCATTTAGTTATTACATACCAACATACTGAATAGAATGTACACATATGTAAACTGTTCATTGATCAAAGATTTTATTAAGTTGGCTTTTCCCCATCGTTTTTACCGTTTTTTGCGCATTTCGACTTTCCATTCATGGCCAAATACAAATCGTTCAAGTCATTAGAAACAGTTCAAATCCATTGCCAACGGGTAAGCGTCCATTTTTTTTTTGTTTGCCGAAAACAAATCTCGGTTAAGCGTTGCTAGGAAGAGAAAACGATGGAGGTCGCATCGCAAAAGGGTGAAGAAGGGGAAGAACTTGCTGATGTTATGCAGCATCATCGTTAGATATCAATGGCATTCAGATGTTTAGCACACAACAAACGAAATGCCAAAGCAAAAATATGCATACAAATTCATCTATGCGTCGAACCAAACCAGAGCAAACCAAACCAAAACGAACCAAACCGTAGCGAACCGAACCAAATCGAGTTGAGTCGAGTCGAGTCGAGTTGTGTGAAGACTGCGAGTCCAGAACTCAAATCTGGCGACTGTGCCACATTTTGTTGTGCATGACAAACATTGTCTGTCTGTGTGTGCGTGCGTTTGTGTGTGTGTGCGTGCTATCGAATATTGTCTATATGGGTCTCTCTGGTCTCTGGTCTCCGATGGACTCTGATTCTCATTCTGATTCGAACTCTGAAATCTGGATTCTGTTTGTTCGTCCGCTCGTCCGTGTGTCCGTTTGTCCGTCTGTCTGTCTGTCCGTTTGTCCGCTGGTGGCGTCCCAATCAATTGTCCAAATGTCCAAACTTCATTTGTTATGCGCATCACAAAAATTGAAGCAAATCATTTTGCCAATCGCATTTTGATTTCGAATGTCAGTGACAGTGCTGTTATTAGGTGGATATGCCATGGAGGTGGAGATTCAGGATTCTGATTCTGTTTGAGGTTGGGCAATTGGGTTTATCGTTCGCCCACAATTTATGTTAATTTTTGTGTATTTGCCGCCAGCGGCGTCTGAAATTATGCAATGCCTTTATTAATTTATTGACGAGCCAAATGGGAACTCGTCGTGCTAGGGGCGGACGATGATGTCAAACAATTGCCAGCCAATATATAAAATTGTACCGTTTTGAATTGTTGCAACTTGGTAACTACTACTAACTGCCCAGCACTGCCAGAAAGTAGGCAACAGTTTTGATTGATCTATCGATAGTGATGAACCAATTACGCTTTTCGATTATAACGATATATTACAGCTTCGATACTTCTGTACGTGGTTCAAAATTAACCTAAATATTTTTTAGTTTATTTCATTGTTCGCTCACGCTAAACTATCGTCTGACTCATCGCCAACTCACGCGCCCAGCTGTAGTCTAAATTGTAAATAGATTTCTATATAAACGTATATATATACTAGGCATGAGTATGTGTGTGTGTGTGTGTGTACCAACTGGAGTCCTGGCTGTCGGCTATTTATGCAGTGTTTAACTTGGCCCCCGGCTCCCCACTTGATGGGAAGGCGTGGCGTTTTCATTTTCACGCGCCAGCCGCGTAACTCATTTTCGCCTCAGACTCGAATGAGAGCCAAGTGCAGGCAAAGGCAACAAAATGCAAAAGAAGAAGAAAAAGAGAAAAAACTAAAATAAAAATAAATAAAAGGGAAATAAAGTTTCTTCTGCTGCCACTTGGCACATTCTTAATTTCTTGCGTATTTTGTCAAGACAAATTGAATTTTTATGAGCGTCTTCGCCATCGTCTCGTGTCGTCTCTGCTTGTTGCAAAGAAATCGCAAGAGGCAAGCGACGCTGCCGACGCAGCCCGAACTGTGCGACGGCAACGGCGGCAGCAACCAGCGAAAACTTTAAACTTTTCTCATCTTGTGAAATTCATTTTATCACAAGTAATTACTTTGTAAATATATATGGGATGGCAGACAATGCAGCAGACGTTACGACGCGGAGTTACGTGGCCTGCACACGCAGCCCCAGCCCCAGCCTCTTGGCCCTTTGAAGAGGGCAATAAAAGATTAAAGACCTGCAGCATGCAACATGCAATAAGGGGACTGAACACTATGTTACATCTTGAATATAGCTGAATAATCTGATGTTGTACACAATAAAAAAGTTTTCAAGATTCATGTTTAATAATCTATTAGTTATTAAGAAATCGGTTGGCTTAAATGTCCTCGGGTTAGTTATAACAAACTTCATGGAGGTTTGCTGAAGATTAAGCTCTTTGCGCTGAATCCTGTCTCTCTAGCTAAGCTCTTCACATTACTGATTGGCAGATGGTCAGGGAATAGTCTAGAATATACAATTGTTAATCCCAATAAGGAGTCCATTAATGCACATTCCTTGTACGTTCAGCCTCTTTATCTTCCTCTCCAAAACGCACCCACATTTTTTTAACTTAGTTCCTATAGAGTACATACTGCACATCTGATATGCAGTAATATCTACCGGGATGATCCATGGGCTTAATCAAAACAACTCAATCATCATTCGCTATTTTCGCTCCATTTTAACAAATTCGAAAAAAAAACAATAGCTCTACTTAATGCAATATGCAGATAAATAAAAATCAAACTCTTTTTAAATACACCTCCAATAGTCATGTCATAGCAGTTTGATACATTTGTTTGGTAAACTCTTCAAGAACTTGTTTTAGTGACTTCTAATAAATCTAAAAATCATTTGATAACTTCATTCTAAATAAATAAACCAATGAATGTCAAGTTTACATTATATTTATTGTTAGCTAGATTTGAATGCAACTTGCCATTGGGTTTGTCAAACCGCGACAATTATTTGCATAGCCAGTCGAGCTAAATTTGATGTAAACATTGAAACTTGTCGCACATGACAATAGATTGTGGAGCTGTCTAATCGAAAAGACCAAAGCCCATGTCATCATCCTCCTCTTCGGACTCGGACTCGGCCTTCTTGGCTTCCTCCTTCTTGTCGGCAGCGGCAGCACCACCAGCAGCTGGTGCCGAAGCAGCAGCAGCAGCGGCGAACTTGCTGGGATCCTTGATGAACTCCTTGATGGTGGTTGCTTCCTTGAACTCCACCTCGGTGGTGGCAGCGATGGCCAACAGGTTCTTGAATCCATTGGCAATGCTGTGAGGAGCCGAAGCAATGGTTGGGTATCCAACCGACAAACAGACGGCAGCCAGGTTGGCCACACCCTGTTGGAACTTGGCACGCAGATCCTCGGGCTTGATGTCCAGAATCTCGGGCGAGAAGATCGAACCGGAATCGTAGACCTGGCTGACGAGCAGACCGTACGAGAAGGGCGAAATGTTCAACATGTTCAGCAAAGTGGCCTCAGAGGCGCCGACTTTGTCGCCGGGCTTCAAGATGGGCACATCGTTGATGATTTCAATTGTACCCTTGGAAATCTTGGTTGGGATGGACAGAGCCTGGAAGAAACTGGTCTTCTCTGGACCCAGACCGGTGTTCTGAGCCGGGATGATGACGGGCAATGGTGCAATAGCACCAGGACGAGCAGGGGCGCGGACCTTCGACTCCAGCAGCTTGTCACGAACCTCAGCCAAATCTCCCTTGGTGAACACAAAGCCAACGTTGCCCTTGATGTGGGGCAGGAGTTTCTCCAGCTGTGGGTTGTTCTCCAAATGACCACGGATGGCCTTACGCATCATGGTGTTCTTACCCATGAGCACAACAGCCAGACCACGCAGGCTGGTACGGATGTGCTGCATCTGCTTGGAGCCCACATTGTCGGCACCCACAATGAAGCACTTTGGGTACTCATCGAACAGTTCCTAAACGAACAAATAAGAGTACAATTATTTTATAACTTGTTCTTGGTTAATATTGTAAGCAATTTGATAACTTACCACAACTTTAATGAAGTATTGAGCCTTCCATGCTGCTTTGTTCTCCCTAACCATTTTGAATGTGTATTAGGGACTCGAATGAATTTAAGAACTGCAAAATATATAAATATTTCATCATTATATGGTAAAACTCGATAGATTGGTTAACAAATTTATGTTTTCGTAACAAAAACTATTGCGATGGCAGTTATTTTTAAAGATTAAATTACAATCGCTTACCAAAACACTAACTATACGCGGTGGTGACTTGGACCAAATGGACGAGTTTTGCGTCTAGTGCTCTAAAGCTTCAAAAAAGTATTGGAAATTGTACGAAAATAGTAACCAGTGGCAATGCTGCCAAACTGCAGATATAAAATACTAAAATACCATGATGAAATATGTTTTCATTGTTGCTTTATTAAAGGTAGATTTTTTTGACTTATATGAATCATAATCAATATTAAATGAAAATCACAGAAATAATCGCAGCGGGAACTTATCAAATAATTTAAAACGTACGATTGTTTTAAAAAATATTTAGAAATAATTTACTTTCAATTATTTAAGTGAAAGCGGTGAGTTGGAAACAACCTGTGACTATCGTTGCACCTTGCATAGGCTTCGTCTTGAATCTCTAAAGAAAGTCAAATAAACAGTGAGTTATTGTTTATTCCAAATATTTCATTAACAGAGTACAATATATTCAATACCATAGAAGAAATACATACATTGCAATGGGAAAAGATTACTATGCGATACTGGAAATCAACAGGACTGCAAATCATGATGAAATTAAAAAAGCATATAAGCGAATGGCGTTGAAGTACCACCCAGACAAAAACGACCATCCTCAAGCAGCCGAACATTTTCAGGACGTCGCCGCTGCTTTTGAAATACTTTCGGACAAGGAGAAACGTCAGATATACGACAACTGTGGAGAAGAGGGCCTTAAATATGGCAACGAACAGGGCAACTGTGGACAAACTACGTCCGACATGGTTCCGTTCATGTGCGCCGTTGGTGGAACCGTCTTATTTGCTTTTGCAGCTTTTAAAACATTCCAATATTTTACCAAAAAAAAGGAAAAGGATGATGATTCGTCTTCAGACTAATTCAGTGGATTTCAAAAGTGTTGACTTCTAAATTTGTAAAATTAATATATGCTTTATTGTTGATAATTAGTGTATGGTGAATAGTGTGTACTATTCCATACCAATAAACAAGTGAATTTTATCATTTAAAACCGGAAATTCCCTAGTAATAGCGTAATTACACAGATGTTTAAATGTATGCTTTATTGTTGATAATTGGTTTATTGTGTATAGAGTTTACTACTCCATACCAATAAACAAGTGATTATCATTTAAAACCGGGAATTCCCTTGTAATGGCGCAACTTCACAGATGTTTTTTTTTTGTTGTAATTTCGTGACAGTAATACAGTAATGATTACAAGAAAAAAATCTGCAGAAAAAGAGATGAACAAGTATTTAAAAATGAATATATGTACTTATATATGTTTTTAAATAGAACTTATGTATGCATACATAATTAAAAATTTCTCAATAATACAACCGAGTCTAAATTGGTTATGTTTATGTATGCGACTTGAATATAATTTGAAAATGATTCAAAACAGAACATACCTAGTTTGGCTTTGACTATCGGTATTGAAATAAAGAGATATATCGTAATTTCCCTTTTGGCCCTGCTTATACACTACAAAACATGCCAGATTTTGGCGGAAAAAATCACGACATAGTCTACTATACACGACATCGGGCGGACTAGGGATAAAAGAAACATCGATCGTTATATTGAATTTATCGATGTTGTGGAAACGGCGTCCCGTTTATATGTGTCTGATATGAAGAAGAGGAATTGAAGATATTGTATGAAATCATGACGTCTTTGAAAACTGCGTAATGTTTTCAAAATAATACAACAATTTTCCCCTTTATATATCTGTTTATATACAAAATGTCTTAATATTAGAAAATCTACAAATTAACCGATAACGTAATTTGCTCGATAAATACATGCTCAAATGGTAACGTTATACATATAATTGAGGCTTGATATCGAGTTGTTCTTCGAGAGTTAAATTATACTTTATACTACACAATCGTTTACCTTTTTTAAATATAAGGTAAAGCAGCAAATAATTTCATTAGTAATTCTCAAATTAAATTATAATGCAATTATACCATTTTCATTCGAAATGCTGAAGTAATGTTAATTAACATTGCAGCGAAATGTTAAAACTTGACGGCTGTAAAACTCTGCCCCGCTGTCACTAAAGTGTAGTTTTTCTGATGCAAAAGTCGGTTTTTAGTGCATAAAAGAAATTTAGAATTTATTAATCACTTGTTGGAAAAAGAAACGAAAATGGAGGGTGAAGACGTAAGTTGAAATATCTGAGAGTATTTTGTTTTGTTTCGGCACATATGTATACACAAAAAAAATCTTTGCATTGTTTTCCCACGTGTGAGGTTATGTATGTATATGCATATGGTGCTCCCATTTGTCCGTGCGTTTCCATTTAATATTTGATATTTTCGATTTTAGGTATTCGATCCCAGTTTGTTGAAAAAGAAGAAGAAGAAGAAGACCACTTTTGACTTAGACGCCGCATTGGGACTAGACGATGCTGGAAAAAAAGAGGATCCCAAAGATGAGGGAGCCGCTGATGCGACAGCAGCTGAACTGGAAGACAATCTTGACTTAGAGAGCTTCGGCAAAAAGAAGAAGAAAAAGAAGAAGCCTTTTAACTTGGACGAACTGGAAGGTGCCTTGCCTGATGGCGCAGATGACGTCACGGCCGCAGCAACAGCTGATGATCCAGAGGAGGAAGAAATCAATTTGGATATGGACTTCTCAATGGCTAAAAAGAAGAAGAAGAGTAAAAAGAAGGACCTGGACGAGTTGTTTGCCGACAAGCTGGACGACGATAAGAGCGAAGACAAGGAAAACTGTATGTTGACGATTTGTGCGGATACAATGTTCTATATATGTTTAATTTGTAATCTATATTTTTAGTCGAGGACAACAGTACAACGTGGGCTGGTTCCGATCGTGACTACACATACGACGAATTGCTTAAACGCGTCTTCGAAATTATTCTGGACAAGAATCCGGACATGGCCGCTGGACGCAAGCCCAAGTTTGTTATGCGACCTCCTCAGGTGCTGCGTGTAGGAACAAAGAAAACCTCATTCGCTAACTTCATGGATATTGCGAAAACCTTGCATCGTCTGCCGAAGCATCTTCTCGACTTCTTGCTGGCTGAGTTGGGTACAAGTGGATCCATGGACGGTAATCAACAGTTGATCATTAAGGGTCGCTTCCAGCCAAAGCAGATTGAGAACGTGCTGCGTCGCTACATTAAGGAATATGTCACTTGTCACACCTGCCGCTCGCCCGAAACAATACTGCAAAAAGATACCCGTCTATTCTTCCTTCAGTGCGAATCCTGCGGTTCTCGGTGCTCCGTTGCTAGCATTAAGTCTGGTTTCCAAGCTGTTACAGGCAAGCGTGCCGCCATTCGAGCAAAAACAACATAAGATCTGTATATTTAAAATTGGATTTTTTACAACAATTAAAATTTCAATATATACAACAAATGCAAGCAATGCGCTGTTTATTTCTTTGATGCAGTCTTATGACTCTGATAATAGTTAATCAAACTATCCAGAAAGGTGATTTCCAACTTGCGGGACTTATCGTTGTCCAGGGCAAATGAGATTACATTTAAACTTAATTGGTTTCTAAAAATATTGGGCCGCCCCCATAATAATATATTACTTCCAGGTAATATTGTGGAACCATCAATGTGCTCCATGGATTTGGCAAGAAGTCGAACCATACTCGATGATATCTTCTCGTACTGAGTACCTGGAATACCGACTAGTGCTTCGGCTTCGTTGTGGAGGCACCTTATGAGTCGCTTCTCCTTTGGTTTGCTGAATATACTAAATTCCATGGTGCCTGTACCATCGTCGACAATATATTTATAGAATGAATCGTTATAAACACTTCGACCCGCCACATATCCATAGACTAGACAATTCCGATACTTGAGTTGGGAGGGATTTATGAGCGTATAGACAGATTCATTTTCGGGATCTGGTGACGATCGCAATATGTCTGCCACAAGTAATGGTATATGCTCATAGATCTTTTCTCCCGAATCCTTTCCATAGCATGTCCTTTGAGGGCCCGGTTTTCGTATTATAAAATTGTCAAGCTGATCCTCCAAGTCATCGTCGGGACTGGAATTTTCCATAGCGGTAATACAAATTTATTTTCTAAATGATGCAATAATCATATATAAATAAAAATAAACATTTATTTTCCATCAATTGATGAAATTGAATTTATACATGGCAATATGTATCGATAGTATCCCGCTGTTATCGATTTCACTAGTTCATAAACACACGCACACTGATTCATACAAAGATGACCTGTATGCAAGCACACACAGATACATAATATATGTGCGTACTTCGTACACATGTACAAAGCTATATAAGAGGGATCGTGCAGAATAAAATTAGTATTTTTATTAAAAACTTGTACAATTTACTTGGCTCAATAGAAAGTTTTTACTATGTATTGAAAGCGTAAGTATAGAAAACGAACTATTTGGCTAGTTTCGCCATCCCTAGGAACCTTGTGACCGTGTTGCGTAGTTTCACCATCCCTCGTAACAATTTTTGCGTCTTGTGAAATTTGAGGTAAATAACTAATTAAACAAAGCAAAATCATAAGGCATGTCTGGCGGTCCGGCAATCACGCTGAAAAGCCAACCAATTGATGGAAACAATAGCAACAGTGGAAATGCAGCTGCCCAGCAGCAACAATCTGCAAATGCTGGGGCGGCGGCTGCAGGGTCATCGGCATCAACCCAAGGTGCAGCAGGAGGTGCAAATGCACCGCCCGCGCAGGAGGGAACGCGTCAGAATAGTTTGCAGCGTATTCAACAGCGCAAGCAGAAGGTCTTCAACTTGCCAGAGGCGCAGAAGCTAGCCAAGCTGTCAATGTATTCGGCATGCCAAGCCGAGGGCTGTCGTTGCACAGGATGGAAGACACCGCAGGAGAACAGGCATCGCGATGTCGAATCTTCGTACTGCCCGGAATTCACTGAGGAGTGCCGCAACGCGAGCTGTCGCCATTCGTTGCGCACCCATATCGCTCACCTAACGGAAATTTCCAAGTCTAGTATGGACGATCTTCTGGGCGCGATCATTGACATGGAAAACCTGTTCATGTCGATGCAACGAGTTGAGGACGAGGACACCAAGAAGGTTTATTTGTATCTGTTTAGGTTGTTGCGTCAGTGCGTGCTGACACGCCAGCAGCCCGTTATCCGTGGTCCGTTGGGAGATCCTCCATTCGAGTCGCCATGCATTACCAAGGCGGTTCTATCGCTGGTCTTCTACAAGTACAATCATCTAAGTCCAACTGAACTGCAGACAATGACTGAGGTGGCCAAAACATTTCTGAATTTTCTTAATCATTATAACTTTGAGTCCCCATCTGCGCGAAGGAATGACCTCACCCTAACCCACGAGGATGCCTCAACCTACAAAATCAATTACACCCGCTGGTTAGTCTTCTGTCATGTGCCCGCCTTCTGCAACTCGCTGCGACAATTCGAGACGTCTCTGGTCTTCGGTCGCACCCTGCTGCGAACCGTCTTTCAATACATGTCGCAGCAGTTGAAAAAGAAATGCATCTCCGAACGCGATCGCTTCCCGGAAGACAAACGTTCGATAATCACGCAAATGCCGAAGTTTCTGGAAGCACTGCGTGCTGAGTTGCTCAAGGATGACTCGCCCATTTGGGATGCTAGCTATAGGCCCCCGAATTCGTTTGTCATGCAACAGCGAAAGCGACACCAAGCGGCAGAAGCGGCGGCCTTATCGAGCGCTTCAGGGCCTGCTGGCTCTACTGCAGTGGCCAGCAGTAAGCGCTCAGCTGGCGGAGAACCCCTGCATAAGAGGGTCAAGAAGGAGACGGTGGAACGCCCCACGGGGTAAGTAATCAATAGCAACAATAAATTAGATTGTACATTACTCATAGAATGTCTTGCGAGCTCTGACGAAATATGTGATATGTATTTCGCAGTTCAATTACTTTGTTGTTGCCTCTTGCATCATTATACTGACACCTTTTTTTCTTGTTGTTTAGTGAGAACTTGGAAGATCTACCCGCTGATGTTGTGGCTCGTGCTATCAAGTCAGTGTCGGAGTCGAAGACAACTAACAAGGCGGAGATTCTGTTCCCCGTCAACGTGTCACGAGATGAGAATGTAAAGGCAGAGGAACAGAAGCGGGCCATTGAATTCCATGTGGTGGGCAACTCACTGACCAAGGCCGTGGATAAGCAAACGGTTCTTTGGCTGTTGGGTCTGCAGTTGGTGTTTGCCCATCAATTGCCCGAGATGCCCCGCGAATATATTAGCCAACTGGTCTTCGATACCAAGCACAAGACCTTAGCTTTGATAAAAGACAACCAGCCCATTGGTGGCATCTGTTTCAGGCCTTTTCCCACACAAGGCTTCACTGAGATTGTCTTCTGTGCTGTAACAATGGCGGAGCAGGTCAAGGGATACGGAACTCATCTGATGAATCACCTCAAGGACTACAGCATACAGCGTGGCATCAAGCATTTACTAACTTTCGCCGACTGCGATGCCATCGGGTATTTCAAGAAGCAAGGATTCTCCAAGGACATCAAGCTGGCGCGCCCTGTCTATGCTGGTTACATCAAGGAGTATGACAGCGCCACCCTTATGCACTGCGAGCTGCATCCAAGTATCGTGAATACCCAATTTATTGCAGGTTGGTTAACGTGAAACCATTTGAGGCTCCCTTCCATTATTAATATTTGTTCCATAATCTGCAGTAATTCGGAATCAAAGTGAGATCCTCAAGGAGCTCATTGCGCAGAGACACAACGAGGTGCAGAAGGTTCGCACTGGACTAACATGCTTCAAAGAGGGAGTGCCATCGATTCCCGTTGAATCAATTCCTGGTCTTAGGGAAATCGGTTGGAAGCCGCAAATGCGTCCGGCTCGTGCATCCCGCCCCCTAGAGGAGTCGACAGACCCGGAGAAATTGGCCACATCGTTTGCATCTGTTTTGCAATCGGTGCGTCAGCATACCACAGCTTGGCCCTTCTTGCGCCCCGTCACTGCTGCCGAAGTGCCCGACTATTATGATCATATCAAATACCCCATGGACTTAAAGACAATGGGTGAACGCTTGAAGAAAGGTTACTATCAGACGCGTCGCTTGTTTATGGCTGACATGGCTCGTATTTTTTCAAATTGTCGTTTTTATAATTCACCCGAAACTGAGTACTATCGTTGTGCCAATTCGCTTGAGCGTTACTTCCAAACCAAGATGCGTGAGCTTGGTCTGTGGGATAAGTAATGTGGGTAATGCACCTGGGTGCACCTTTCGACCCTTGTTAATTATGAATCTATGTAGTAAGCCTGCGTCTACACTATTGTGTAGATTAGGGAAGTATTTCGACTGCTTTATATTTGAGAAAGAGAACCCAATTCCAAAAACCCGCACCTGCTAGTTATTCTACAACCTGCACAAACAAAATTAACTCATACTGAATTCCTATTTATTGTAGAATAATTAATTCATCCTGATTACTACCCTAACTACGGTAAACAATAAAATATTTATCTTACAACTGTGTTCTGTTTATTTATAATGGATGTTTGAAATGGGAAAATTCGAATTTTGGTGTCTTACTCTCTGTGAATATGATATGAAATTGATATGTTGTTGCTTAAGTCGTCAATCCGCTTGACTGGGCGAGCAGCTTATGGCAGGAATTATTAATTTACTACACATAAAACTGCTCTAACTGTACGCCAAGCAATTCCAAACTGATAAGTATTACTACCTGTACTTTTCCACCTTAATGCTTATCTATGGGCACGATGTAATATGACCCTAATTGTAGAAAATTCAAAAACTTAATAAAGCGCAACTGCAGAAACATTGTATCTATTGGAAAATATGACTTATGTTTTATGTTTTTTACTTATTAGCGAGATATACATATATTTATTACAATTTCATACATTATTTGTGCTCAACATAGAAGTTAATTCTCCCTCTCTGCTTGCGATTTATAACCCAATGTGGTCTCCCTTTTTAAAGGAGTTGGGGATTATGCTACCATATGAAAGTAATACCATGATTATTTTGCTCTGAATTTAATATGAATTGGTATGGCTTATTTATACGAAACATTTACAAAAACAGTTTTTGATGTACAATCCTTTCGAATCTCTGGTAATATGTATAACTTCGTTAAATTCCAACTAATCATTACAAATGTGTGTTTAAAATTTAAATTATATACTTTTAAAATTAAGGTCTTATGCGAGAAATCCACAATGCATTAACTGACAATCGAAAGCCTTAAATTAAAATAATTATTGTGGTATGAGACAAATATATATTTATTGTGCATTCCTGGAAAAGTGGAAACAACTCACTTGCATATCTATTTATCAAGTTTTCTTGCAATTGTAGAAGGCCGTGGAAAAATACACAATTGGTGTAGACATACTTTGTACCTATCATATGTATGTAGTATGTAAGTAGCGTAATTAAATATATATATATACTCGTAATCGTACTTGTATTTTAGCTCCCACACGAAACACAATCTACACTCTAAGTATTAGACAGTTTTGGCTATAGACACTGAAGTTTTCATTTTCATATTCTTCTTATTTAATGTTTTCCGTTTTCGTTTTGTTTTTGCAAATTCAACTAATCCGTTAAAGACACAATGTAATTGTTATTGTTTGGTTTTTGTTTCTTGTTTGTTCTGCTGTTTGTAAACATTCAGTTTAAGTAGCTTTATTTGTTGCCCACACTACTGTTGATAGGGGTGATTTGATTTAGTAATTTTATACAATTTTTGGGTTCAATATGTACTTGATTTGCTGCTAATGTAATTATATATATACGCATGTAGTTATATTTTCTTCTTCTTCTGTATTTGTATTTCCATTTTCCCCATCATTAAAATGTTCTTAAAAAGTTTAAATGCTAGTAACGCTTTGAATTAATTTATTTATGTCGTTTGCCCACATGAACTATAGTTGTAGACGTTTCTTTTTAAAATATATAAACATGTGAATTGCGTTTTTATTTATGTTCTTTTGTTTTTGTTTCGTTTTTTTTTTTGTTTATTTTTTTTTGGGAATTCCATGGATTTAATCTGTTTTTGTTTGTTTGTTTTTGTTTTTCTTTCCTTTAATTTCATAGTTTTGCGACTCCTAGAGTTTCTTTTCTTTAACTTTTCATAGACTTATGTTTAATATATTTTCTTCACATTAATTACTAAATATATGTAGAGGTGTGTATGTTCTCTCACTATCATGTGCTGCGCTTAAAGGGGGGAGGGATGGGGGGTCTCTTTCTCTCGTTATATGCATGCCATTTACATAGAACCTCCTCTAATCCTCATATCATATTTGGCTGCTAAAACGATGCTGCTTCTCGATCTCATTCTTGATAAGCGCAAAGCAGCACGGTGGGCGCGGGCAGAGTGCGCGCAGGACGTCATGAGCGTTACAACACTAAGTAAAATTTTACAATTATTTTTGTTTATGCCGTTCCATAAGATCCATAACTCGATATTCTTGATGATAAGAGCCTTTTTGTCGTCGATCGGTCGCTTGATTAGGTTACTTTCGGGTTAATAGTTTTGCATTGAGTAGGACAGTTTTCGTAGTTTGTAAACTTGGGCAAGGAAATTCCATCAGTGCGACATTATTGAGCTGCAAAACCATCGCAAACCAAAGCAAAAGATGTTAGACAGATTGAACAAAATGTTTCGATTCGCATTCAAGTAACTTACAAACTGCCGCCACTTGTTGCGTCTGCTCCGTGAGCGCGGACGTAACTGTCTTCGTTGTTGTGGCATTGGTTACCGCGGTGTCCGTATTACCCGCACCTGCGGCCGCTGCATTGTTGGCTGCCTTCAGTGCGGCGGCGGGATTGCCATTGCCATTGGTGATGTTGGTTTGACCACGGTTACCGCCGTTGTTGCTGTTACGGTTGTTGCTGCGGTTGCGATAGTTTCCGCCACCTCCCATGCGATAGTTATTGCGATTGTAGCCCGGTGCGCCACCATAGCCAGCATTCATGCCACCGTTGCCGGCACCGCCGCTCATCGTGTTACCATTGTTGTAGTAATGGTTGCGCCCCCGGTAGCTAATGAATGAATGGGTTTAATTATTTAGTTTCAACTCCAACAGATTCCATTTTCAGAGCTTACCTTCCACGCCTGGTAGAAGAGACTCCAAACGTCTCAGTATTCAATTTACGTTCTTGACGCCAGTCATTCTTCTTATTCTTACTGCGATCCTGAGCTGCCTCGCATGAGATGTTGTCGAAGAACGATTTGGTCTTGTCATAGCCCACATGCACATCATCTTCCTCAGGCTCATGCTCGCCAGCTCCGGTCTCGTTTCCAGAGTCATCCTTCTTATCGGTCTCGCCATTCAACTATGTAATATTAATCAAAAACAATTAGTTCCTGTGCTCTACAATAACTTTTGCATCGTTCTTCTACTTCTACGAGTGTTGTGCAATTGTATTCAAATTGTTTTATGTGTTATTGTTAATGTTGTTGTTGTTCGTATTGTTTGTTAAAGTAAGCGATAAACTCAAATCAAAGTCAAATGCAGTTGTAGATAATCAGGCAAAATAAAAGCAGGCAGCAAATAAAAGAAAACAAAACGTATACCTGTTCAGTAGTGGTAGTAGTAGTTGTTGTTGTTGTTGTTGCTGTCGTAGCAGCAGTGGTTTTGTTGTTGGGTTCATCGCCCACCTTGAGTTTCGCCAGCTGCGAGCGCAATTCCTCGAATTTATTGTTAGCCTGCTCGAAATCGAAGTCGCCCTCAAATTTGATCTTATTGCGAGGTTTATTCTGATTAGCCGATTGTGGACGATAGCCCTGCTGAAATACATAATTCAAAATACAACGATTATTGATTAAACTCTCAATATGTAAAATAAGTAATAATATAAGTATATTATATAATTGTATGCCATTGATTACCCCTTAATGATCTATACTCTATATGTTTGTTCATTTTCAATTAGTTGATAACAATTCTACTGGATTAACTTAATAATGAATAATAATATATAAAGTTTTTATAATATTTCTCTACATTTACCTGATTGGGTCGCATTGGCCCACGTGTTCCCATGCCACGGTTACCGCGCATCATCATGTTGTTGTTGGAATTCTGTGGTCCACCACGATGCATATTCCATGCGCCGTTGTTGCCAGCTCCTCCACCACCGCTACCACCGCCAGATCCACGCTGCTGCATGCCACCTGCGCCGCGATTACGTTGGTTGTTATTGTTATAGTTGTTGTTGTAATTATTATCCAATTGACGTCCAGAATCACGACGATCGCGCTGCTGCTGGTGGGATTGATTGTAGAAGTCGTTGTTATGGTTGTTCCTCTGCTGCTGTTGCATATTTTGTCCAGATCGCTGTTGTTGTCCCTGTCCCTGTTGCTGTTGTTGGTGGTTCTGGCGCTTATGACCGGCATCGCGCGCATTGCCACCACCGACAGTTTGTCCAGCATTCTGCTGTTGATGCAATTGCTGCTGCTGGTTGTGCTGTTGGGTCAGGTCGGCGGTCGGACTGATGATCAGGCTAATAGGCGTTGTCGAACGCGAAGCGCTCGCGAGCATATCTAAAACGGAAACTTTTCATATAGACGGGGGGAAACACGTGCATATATGATTGAATTATTGTTGAGTGTCTGTGTGTGGGTATGTGAATGTGTAAATGGATGTGTAACTTCCATAAATAATGCCCAATAATCAATCATGGGTTCATTATTTAAATGGAGACTAATTTAATGGATGAACATGAGATTTGAACACTCACTTGGTTGTTTTGGCTGCTGTTGAGGCTTCTGTTGCTGCTGTTGATTACCACCAATGTTCATAAATGGTCCGTTTCCAGGTGCGCCAGCGCCAGGTGCCAATGAGCCCGGTCCTAGGCTGGGAGCTCCTAAGGCGCCGAAGGGATTACCATTTCCATATGCTCCACCAGGTGCACCGGGAGCACCACCACTACCGGCATTCATAGACGGAGCAGAATGTTGCGGTTGCTGCTGCTGTTGTTGTTGCGGCGGCGCGTTCATCGGAAAATGCTGTGGCATAACCTGGGGTCCATTCTGCAGCTGTGCTTGCATAATTGCCGGATCATTGTGATGCGGCAGCGTATGATTGTTGACAACACGAATATCCTTGATATCCGAGCCACGAAACAGAATATAATCGTAGATCTGCGATTGCGGCGCTATTTGAAACTGCGTGTCGCGATCTTCCGTACCAAAGGAGCGGACTGTTTAAAAAGAGATACACAAAAGATCACAATTTGTCACAATTTCTGATATAACCTCAATATGCTATTGTATATGGAAGAAAGTATTTTACATAGAACATGTGTGTGAGTGAGTGACCTATGTACATACATACATACAAGCAAGTGCAAAAACACATGGCTGCCCATAGAGATGGACGGGATTTGTGATCCTTGTAAGTCAATATCGGATTGCTTTTTTATATGTATAATAGAAAAATAAATAATATAATAGAAGTTGATGCTGAAACTGATATTCATAAAAGTAAGAATTTGATATCAAGAATATATATATTTCTATGGATATGTACAAGTATAGTTCGTGAAGCGGCTCACGCTCACATAACTATCTAGTCTGTTTCTAAGTTCGCTTTACCGCTGTCTTAACTAACGGTAGTTATTACATGCAGCGTTGCCATACAATCCGTTAATTGGCCATGGCGCCAAAAAGTTTTGGGCTCCTAAAAATTGTTTTTGCCAACAAAACCGCACACACACACACATATATGAACAGAAATCTATGTATGTGGGTGTGTACATACGTACTTATTTATTTTGAAGCAGCTACATATATAATTGCATTGCATATGCACAAACATTTGTGTGTGTGTGTGTACGAACATTTGTACATACATACATAATGTAATTTTTTCGCTTGCATGGGGATGCAAGAGCAACACTGTACAACCCGAAGCTCTATCTGTGCCGACAGCAGCAGCATCTGAGCTTCGACAACATGACAAACAAAAAGCATAAGAGAGAGAGGCGGCGAGAGAGAGTGAGTGAGCGGAAAGAGAGAGAGAGCGAGTGGACAACTGCCGAGTGTCTGCCAGCTCTTTGCGCGGTGAGAGCAGCAGTAGCAGCAAAATTACTGTAAAAACTAACTGAAGCAACCAAAAACGTGAACAAAAAATTCCAAAGAAACCATTTTCTTTTTAGCACCCGCCTTTGCAATTTACCGTTTTAGTTTTACAGCACACACACATAGACTACACAGGCACATTTGATGTACATAAGTGTTGCGTTAGTGTGGGCAGAATTGCATATGTGTGTATGTATGTATTCTTGTATGTGGGGGGAAAAAGTAAAAATATATAGTTTGTATATACATACGTGTGTATATATGTTTGGGATAATACCACTTACCACTCGACAGGGCAATCGTACACTCCTGTGGATCCACCGTATACAATCGGCCTTCATACCTAATGTCAGCTTTCGAAATCAGGCTGATTTTGGAGCCCAACTCCGGTAGTCCACCACTCATGTTTGGTTCTAATTATATCACCGTGCCGTGTCTCGCGAATATTTCACAGGTTTTTTATGGAATTAAATTGACTGTTTTTTTGCGTATGGCCGACAACCGTCGACGAATCGAAATAATCAAGTAAAGCAAACAATTATAACGAGCGCGACGTTGCTCTGTCGTTGCCGAGCGAGCGAGTGTTGCCTGCTGCGCTGCAGTTTCAACCTTTCGACGTTGACAAGCACGCAATAACTTTCCAATTGCAGTACAATTCTTTTATTTCTTTTCTTTCAGTTGGCTGATTTATTGTATGACCAGAATAGAGCACAATTCGAAAAACCAATTAAATTAAATGAATAAACTAATTAAAATGTTCAATTTTTGCAATTCGTAATGTGGAAAATTTTTTCACCTTCCGTCTGCAAAAACCTACCCGTCGAAAGTGGAAGAAACTCGGACGAGCGACAGCACTCGCTGCTCAATGATGGTGTTAGAAAACACCAAGAACTAGGGCTGCATAATCAAAAATCCCTAAAACTAAACCTTCAATTTTAATAAATTAACAATGGCACATGCAATAAAAATTAATAATGATAAAAATTCAATTAAAAATTTGGCAAAATCTTATATGTTGTGTTATATTAAACTATGTCGGAAATCAGGTATTGAGGAGTAAAAACTACTTAGACAACCCTGACAGCAACGCGTGCAACCCTGTGTTACTCACCGCGTTTAACATTCAAAACGTCTGAATCCGAACGACGCGTCGCTTGTGTTTTTTCTCAATGGCTTCACTTTGATAAATAATCATTGTAATTATATGTGAAAACAACAATTTAATATTGTTTATTCTGAGTGAATCAATATGCCGCCACAACGCGACCCAATCAGTGTGCGTACGACGCGTCTCAATAATCTAATACTCGGCAAGGGAGTTGGCGCCGTACAGAAGTCCGCTTCAAATGCACCGAGACGCAGCATTGTCCCTATCAATACCACAAGTGCAGCTGTCGCTGAGGCCATTTGTCGGGAGGGTCTGCTCGATGCATTTTGCTTGTTGTACAATGAATGTGACAAGGAGACACTCAAGAAGCGCGATCGAAACATTGCGGAATTCGTTACCAAATGTGAGTTTCCTTTTAAGGCGCTTTGATTCCATTATTTATATATCGCTCTTTAGTTCGTCCTATTGTTGAGGAGACTCGCCAGCTGCGAGTAAATGTCGATGATTTTGTTATTAAGGCTCTCATTGGCAAAGGCTACTTTGGCAATGTTCACCTGGTTGTCGAACGTCAGACAGCAGATGTTTATGCAATGAAAAAGATCAAGAAGTCGGTGGTAACCACCTCGCAAGTGGAGCGTGACATAATGTCTCGACGCAACTCTGAATGGCTTACGAATTTGCAGTACGCCTTCCAGGTAAGCACGAACTAATAACTGGATAAAAGATAAGTTTAAACATGTTTTATTTTTGTTATTTATTTATTCGCAGGACAACGACAACTTGTATTTGATTATGGAGTATCTGCCGGGGGGTGATCTCTTGAGTTTAATGTCGCGCCATGGACCCTTCGATGAGGATTTAGCTCGTTTTTATCTTGCCGAGCTGACCTTGGCTCTACACGCGCTGCACACCATGGGATACGTTCATCGCGATATTAAACCGGAGAACATTCTAATCGATCGCTTTGGTCATATAAAGTTGGCTGATTTTGGTAATGCTGCTGCATTAGATCGTGATGGTCACGTGCTGAGTCTTTCACCAGTCGGAACTCCAGACTATATTGCCCCAGAGCTGCTACAAACCATATCGACCTATAAGCTCTCAAAATCCATGCATGACGTGAGTTTAACTGTATGATTAATCTTTAAAACGGTTGCTGTTGTTACCTTCTAGAGCTTTATATACTTTGCTATATTGTCAACAGGTTAGTTGTGATTTCTGGTCAATGGGAATTATTGGATACGAGTTGATTTGTGAGATTACGCCATTCCACGAGGACAATGTACATGAGACATACTCAAAGATACTCTCTCACTGTGAAGAGAGCCCACTGAAGGAGATTATTAACTTTCCTAGTGACCTTAAGATATCTCGTAATCTAAAGAGCCTCATCGGTTCGTTAGTGACTAACCCAACCAATCGTTTGTCCTACGAACAGATTATAAAGCATCCTTTTTTCGAATGCATTCAATGGAGTAGTGTTCGTTCACAGGTTCCTCCGATTATACCTACTATAAAGTCGGACGATGATATCTCCAACTTCGAGGATGGTATACGTCACAAGGCCCGTCGTGAACAACAGGCCAAAAAGTCATTGACTTCCAATATGAGATCGAACGATTTTAGTGGCAAAGATTTACCTTTTATTGGCTATAGCTTTGTTCATATGGAAAATGATTGTATTTCAACCGATGATGCAGACAATACACGATCCTCAAAACTGCAGGAAAAACTTAAGATCCTTCAGCAGAAACTTAAATCTCGTGAAAATGAGATTACTATGCTGAAACAGGATCTTCTCAGGGCACAGCAATCCCTAAAGCAGACAGACACCAAATCGCAAGTTGTGCTCGAGGCCAAAAGCGAAATCAAAAAGTTGCAGCAAATCATCAAGGAGAAAACGATGGAACTGACCAGCTGTAAGACTCAGATTAAAACACTGCAGAGCTCAGCCAAAATCGATGAGGAAATGTGGTCCAAGAAAGAAGCCACAATCACAGACTTGCTGCGACTGAATCGTCAGAAGTACGAAGAGGCGAAGATTGCCTCAGAGCAGAAGTACGAGAAGCAGCTGGCGGAAAAGAAGCAGGAGCTGGTGTGCACAACACAAAAGTTAGAGGCGCGTGAATTGGAATTTAATGCAAAGAATGATGAATGCAAACATCTTGGCGAGAAGTTGGACAACTACAAAGAGATGCTTAAGCAAGTGAAGGAACAAAGCAACCGGGCAGAGTCAAACTATGAACAGCAAAGGAATCAGCTGAGAGAGACATATGAGCAGAAGCTCTCGGAGTTGCGCCAAAAGTTACGCGATTCGCAGGACACTCAACGCCGAATGACTATCGAGTTACAGGACGTTCGCTCCGAACTGGATGAATCCATTAGTTCGAGAAAATCGACCCAAGAGGCTAAGCATGCCACAGAACGTAGCATCGAAGACATATTGCAGCGTCTCAATAACGAGATAACCGCCAACAATGAGCTGCGTTCATCGAAGGCTTCGCTAGAGTCGCAGCTTAACCAAATCAAGAAAGAATCTCAGGAGGCACATGCGGAATGCCATCGCTTGGAACGTGAGCTGCAGGTTGGTAATGAAATCTACTTTATTTGACGAAGATTACTTAATTTCCTTTTTCTCTATAGCTGGCTGAGTGCCGTTGCAACCTAGCAGAGTCCTCACTGGCTTCTCAAGCCTCTCCGTATGAAACCGCACCGGGATCATTAACAGAGCTTAATGTGCTAGAGGATCAGCTACGCTCTGAGCTGGTTGCCGCCAAAGAAGGCGAATCTGTGCAGAAGATTCGCGCTGATCAGCTGCAGGAAATGGTTACAAAACTAGAAAAGATGCTGGAACGCATAAACGAACCAAACCACTCGCCAAGGAAGTCCAAATCAGGGGCAGGCCAATCCGCAGTGGGTGACATGCTGGAGCGGCAGAATGAGAAACTGGAGGACAAATTGGCTGCTGTGCGTGAGCAGATGATTGTGGAGCGTCAGGCAGCGCGTACGGCAAACTTGTCGCTCTGGAAAGTGGAGAAACAACTGGAGGAGGCATTAGCCGAGAAGAAGCTGCTGTCCCGGCGTATGGAACTAACTGAAGATCGTGTAAAGAAAGCTCAAAATGATCGTGATGAAGCTCAACGAGTATTGAAATCAGCTCAAGACGAAGTACGTCAGCGAGATGCACGTATTGAGGAGCTTAAGGGAGAGTTGGCTGTCAGCAAACGTGACGTGTTGAAGGAACATCGCATGTGGGAGAAAGCTGAAGAGGAGCGTATGAAGTGCAAGTCGGAGATCATCGAACACTTGGCAAATGTTCACAAGCTGGAGCAGCAGGCCAGAGAGCTACGCCAGAAGCTAAACCAAACGCAGCTGCGTTGCGATGGCCTGGGACTGGAGCAGAAACGATTGCAGCGTGAACTGCAAGAGGAGCGCGATCGCAATGCGGCTGCCAACGAAGGAACTTTGGCCCTCCAAGCTGAAGTGAAGCAGCTTACGGAGAACTTCCAGCGATTGAAATATGCTTGTAGCATAACCGACAATCAGTTGACCGAGGTGGAGACAATGCTGGAGACAGAACAGCAGCGCAACAAAACGCAGCAGTCGCAGCTGGATGCCTGCCACGTTAAGCTGCGTGAGAGGAATGACCAGTTGACCGAGGTGCGCAAGGAACTCTCTGCGCAGGAGGCCGGCAAACGTATGGCCGAGCAGCGGGCTCAAGTTCTCACTGCAGAGGTGGAAGAACTGAAAGAGAATCTCAAGCAGTTGCAGATGAAGTTGATCTCTCAGCAGGGTCAGCTAGTCGAACAGACGAACGCACTCTTCGGTGCCCAAGAACGTGCAGAGCAGTTGGACACGCAGAGCGGCAATTACCAAGCGCAGAACGCGGAATACGAACGTGAACTGCTCAGTCTGAAGGAGGAGAATGCTCGCATTTTGAGTGATCTGTTCCACAACAAAGAGGAAGTGCGTCATCTGCAAGAGGAGATTGAGAATCTGCAGAGTGTGCAGACGGGTCTGCATGGCGAGATTGACGAGCTGCAGAACACGCTTACCGAGAAGGAACAGTTCTATATGCAGCGTGACATCAAGTCAATGGCAACGCTGGCGCAGCACAAGAAACTTATTGATTATTTGCAGGTAAAATAGATGGATATATGAATGTTAATCATTTACTTATCAAGAATATTACTTTAGCTCAAGGTGGAGGACTTGTCGGCCAAGAAGAAGAAAACACTTGCCGATAAGATCTTTGGATCCAGCAGCAATACAAAGGAGAACATACAGCCCAGCGATGTGGAGTCCTCTATACTGTATCGTGCACTAAAGGAAGAGCTACGTCGCGAGCAAAAGCTTTCCAAGTCGCTGCAGGAACAATTGGATCAATTGAATGGTAATTTATATTATACAGATTTCGTATAGGAAATTAAAAATTTATATATATTCTCTCTCTCCCTAGGTACCGCCACGTTGCGTTCGCCACGCAAGGCTTGTGCTGCTGTCAATGGCGAATCGGATGAGAAGAAGCAGCGACCCATCAGCATTGCTACTGTGACTGTGCCACGATCTCCGGTTAAGCAGCAGACTCCTCTAAAGCGTTGCATAAGTCAGATGGAGACCAAGAGCAAAGACAAATCTCCAGAGAAGAAGGTGGAGAAGAAGAGAGTGGAGCTAGAGACACATCATCGCTTTGAACTAGCTCTGCAGGAGACGAAGAAGGACGCCTCGCGCTGCCTGGCATGTGGGGATCCCATTATGGCCGGATCGCCCTACTGGCGCTGCAAGGAATGCAAGGATGTTGTGCATCGCAAGTGTCGCTCCAAAGTGAGTGACAAGTGCAGTAGCAAAGCTGTTGAAACATCCGACGGTTCAAGTTTGAACAGTTTGGATACCTTGGAGAGTGATCAGATTTCCAGCGGCAGCTACATTGGCACACTGGCCTACAGTGGCGGAGGCGGACATGGAGATTCTTCAGATGGCAGTCACAATGAACTGATCGAAATTAACTGCGCCTATGAGATTGTGGAACAGAAGATACTGCTCTTTGGCTGCAATACTGGATTGTTTGCCTACCACGTGGATACGGAGAGATTGTTGCATATTGCTGGCATTGAATCTGTTAGTTCTTTGTCCATTTCACCACGCCTGGCCAAGGCCATAATGGTGGGTGCAGATGGAGAGAAGCTCTATCAGTGTGACTACCGCCAGTTGGAATCACGTTGCCAGAGCACAATTCCATGCCACAAGCCATCGCTGGAGACGTCGGTGATTGAGCTGCCCTTCGCCAATCGCAAGATAAACGAGAAGTGGAAGCTGGTGCAGGTATCCAACGAAACTGAGAATGCTCTCGACTCTGTAGCCATTGCGGCCACCTCGTCACGCATTGTCATACTCAAGTATGATCTGAAGCTGCACAAGTTTAAGCCTCTGCGAGCTCTGGACACTGCCACGCCAGTGACGTCGATCTTTTATACACGCCACTCGGCGATTGTCAGCTCGGATAAGTTCTACGAGATCGATCTGGATAACTATGCAGCCGAAGAGTTTGTTGATCTGGCAGACAAGTCACTGCAGCATACATCCAATTGCCAACCTTTTGTGGCAGTTCGGATCTCGCGTCAGGAATTCCTGCTCTGCTTTGCCGAGTGTGGCATCTTCGTCGATGAGTTTGGTTGCCGTTCACGTCCCTATGATTTGAATTGGGTCTATGCGCCGACAGGTTTCATGTACCGTGAGCCATTCCTGTATGTCTCGCACTATCAGTATGTGCAGATTATCCGACTCCATCGCTCGTATAGCAAGCAGCTCGCCAACAATGGCGGTTCTAATGTGGAAAGCAACGAAGCTCCGGAGTTGCAACGCCTTTACTTGCCCCACTACATGCCCACGCTGTTGACCGCGAGTGGTGAGACAAATGTGTACACCTTGTCCATAGAGCAGCAGGCTGGCACTCAGCAGATCTATCATCTGGATGCACTGCAGGCTTTCAAAAACAAGTTGAACGTCTCCATGGAGACTATCTCATCGGTGGCCACGTCCGTAACGCTTGGCTCGACCACGACAGAGAACAGTCTATAAGTTTTATGCCTAAATACTTAAACACACATATGTACTCACATACATACATAGGTATTTGCACGCGTGTGTGCGTGTATTTTTATAGTGTCTAGCACATATTCACAGATATTAAGTCTAAAACAATTCCAAATCATACATGTAATTTGAATATTTTAACTATTTTTGTGCGTTTTAAATAAAACCAAACTGATAAATGTTATATTTGTTGATTATATGTGCAAAAGGATATTTCGATAGTTTTTAAAAAGGGATTTTTTTTCCATATCGATATCATGTTTCTCTAACGGCCAGGGATCAGATCGAATGATGCGATTTGCTTTTTTCAACGTGTGTCGAAAAGGAAACACTCTTTTTTAATAAAATAAAAACTAAGTGAATGGCTAAAGTTATATATTTATAATCTTTAGTTTATTTCTACTACATAATTTTTTCTACTATTTACTGCCAAAAAGAAGTAAAAAGAAAGAAGTATTTATTTGGGCGCCATATTCTCTTGGAACTGTGTTCACCCTGTAGCAGGAATTCAAGCTTTGTGCCTTAACGAGTCACCCTGTGGCACGTAACAGTTTTTTATTCGTTTCAAGCAGCAGCAGCCGCACACAACGAATGATTTGAGAGCTTTTATTATCCAGCACAGTAAAAGCGCGCATAGCGCAAGGCACACGTCGCATTGCGGGCATCACTGGACAATACACACTCACACACACACACACACACACCCGCATACACACGAAAATTTATTTGTTGTGCATTTGTTATTGTCGTAATTGAAGTCAATTTATGCCGGCAGCGCGCTTCCCCGTGTGTAATTCGACAATGTTTGAATCAAAACGAAAGAGAGGCGCGAGCAGAGCACTTGCTGATACGACGTCGACGCCAAGTGCTCCGCTTCGTATACCTTCCCAGAGAATGTCGCTGTGTCGTGCCTGCCTGGTGCTCCTGGGCGCCGAGGATGCTGCCTATGACTTGTATCAGGAACAGGATTTGGCAGACAAGTTCTTTGGCTGCATGGGCGCCAGAGTGGATGATCTGGGCGAGGAGGAGAAGAACCCTCAACTCATGCTCAAGTGCATCTGTGAGTGTTGCTATCAGTTGGTGCAGAAGTTTCATGATTTTCAATGCATGTGCGAGGAATCTCTGCGGAACTTTAAAAAACTAATGCAGGAAGTAAGCGCAAATGACAAAGAGAAGCAGGAAATATTTTTAAAAGAGGAAGGAGGAGTTCTCAAAGCGGAAGGAGGCAAGGAAACTGTTCAAACTCCATCGGAGCTAATAGAAGAAATTGTAAGTATACAAATGTAAAGTGCATTCAAGGAAATTGTAGGCGAACAAGTGTGTGAAGTGCGTTCTTAGTGCATTTGGTAATTACTTCTGGTTGTTTGTGCACCTGATAATTAGTTTTGTTTGTTGGTTACGTTTATTTATCTTCAAGTTCGGCATAATCTAATCACATTTTGTTGATTAGCATCGCCAAACTGTACATTATCTTATATGTATGTGTGTTGGATACGGAAGAGAACACACACACATGCATATGTACATAAACACACCCACTCCCAGACGATATAAAATACTTTATTTATTTTCCAAATATAAAAAAGTTACGCACACGCACACAGAGGCAAAGGCGCGTAAAAATATATATTTTCGTATATCAAAACGATATGAATACACATACATATATATTTAATTTGAATAAACATAAACAAGAGGCGCAACGTGGGAGAAATGTTTTGCCGATGCGGAAGCTTTCCGTAGCTTTGTTCGCGGGCTTTTCAAAAGGATTGATAACTGCCAGTGTTGATTAACAGCGCAATGCTAACAAGAAGATAGATAGATAATCATGTAGTACGTATGTATGAGTACATGTTACTACTGTTTGTATAGTGTAAGCTATATACATATGTACCTTCTCTCATGCCTCCCATTATCCCTTCCACAGGAAGAAGTTTACATAATGGAAGACGAAACTGCCAAAGAAGTCCTTGATAAGGAAAAGACTGCAACAAGTCCGAGGCCAGGCTTACCAAAGCGTCCACGCTGCGTGCGGCACAAGATGGATTGCCCCATCTGCAGCCGCGGATTCTACAAAATGTCCCTGTACGAGGCACACATGCAGAAGCATCGCGGCGAAGAGCCCTACAGATGTCGTGTCCCCAATTGCAACAGAATCTATGCGAGAGCCAACTTGTTGGCCCAACACTTGCGAGATTCACACCAGAACGACGAGGCCATCAGTACGTTTGCCTGTATGGAACCTGACTGCCATAAGGTCTACACCGCACTTCGCAGTCTCAATTATCATGTCAGACATCATCACAGCACTGAGAGCGACCCGAACCGAACTACACAGCACCTTCACATCTGCGACAAGTGTGGCAAGAGTTTCGGGAGGAGGGCACATCTCACGCGCCACCAGTTGGTGCACAATAGTAAAAACGGCAGCAACTTCGAGTGCGATGGCTGCGGGAAACGTTTCTATACAAAGCAAAATCTCAACGATCATTATATTAGGCGTCACAGCAACAATACGATCTTCCGTTGTCGACCTTGTGGTCGCATCTTTCCATCTCGCACGGCGCTTGCCGATCACATGAAGAAGCATCTAAAGAAACACCGGACAATATGAATACGACATAGGGGTTAGTCGGATCCAATCGTAGAGACCTCTGATCAATTATTCGCGTTTATTATTATTATATTTGTAATATGTAGGATGTAAGAGATTGCAATAACTCTTGTAGAACTAAAATGAAAACTTGTTACAATCCATTGAAATACTAAAATTTGTTTATATTTGTTTATGTAGGCGACAAACTGCTTCTGCTGCATTAAACGTAAATTCATATTTATCAATATTATATATATATATATGCATTGAGTTGGGGGATCTGGCTGGTTACTATAAAATTAGCTAACATTCACATAAGGTCCGGGCTTGCATACATAATTGCTTTAAGTCAGTACAAGTTTATGGCATAAGCCCGCTTACATATTTCAAAAATCATTTATAAAAACAATTAACTAAGCTTAAAGAAACAGACGGTTTGAGAATTACATACATATACCAATACATTATATATATAATTAATTTCTTGAAAAAATAATTAAAAATCGAGTGGTTCGTCTACCATCTATGACAATTAGAAGAAATGCACACGTGCCAAAACAGCATAAACAAATTCATTGATAGAGGGTGGTGGTGTGCGCGGGTTTGGAGGAGGATGAGTGGTGTGCAGCTGCTGCTGCTTCTGGGGGCAGTGCTGCACCCATACATAGAAATGTAAATAAATACGCCTCAATATG
The DNA here is from genome assembly GCA_018151435.1 of Zaprionus africanus. NCBI lineage: Eukaryota > Metazoa > Arthropoda > Insecta > Diptera > Drosophilidae > Zaprionus > Zaprionus africanus. The sequence continues at coordinate 16,490,180 of JAECXB010002310.1, forward strand.
AGCATAGATAGAATGAGGATAAACGGTCCACCACAAGTAGTTGTTGTTTTGCTGTTGCTGTTTCTGCTTCTGATGCGGCTGGTGCTTGCTTAGGTGTCCTTGTGCTTCTCATAGAAGGCGTCTAGGTATTTTTTGTACTCCTTTTGATCGTTCCACATCATGGCGGCCTGCGCATTAAGTGGACTCTCGTTGTTCGGCTCCCCGAGCAGCGATTGTATGGACAACAGTATGGTGCGAACATCATACAGCGCCGACCACTTGTCCTTAAGAATGTCGAGACAAATAGCGCCCTGCAGATCGACGTTGGGATGAAAGCATGGAGTGAGGAATTTTACCACAGGCGCAGCATATGGATAGGAATTAGGAAAGTCGAGAGACAAGCGATATGTCTGGCTCGAGTATACAGTGTTTATGGGGCCAGCAATGGTGCCGACCCATTTGAAAATGTTTTCTCCGTCCGGAAATGCCGATATCCCCTTTTCGTTGGCCATCATTAGATTCATGAGTTCTTTGTGCAGTCTGTTGAATATGTACAAATTGTTGCAAATCATTTGGTTGGCTCAATGTATGTACATATGTGTTGGCATACACACACAGACACGCGTCGATGTGCACATATGTACAGATGCATTTGCAATTTGGCGCCTTACCTTTTGCTCACGGCATGATTGTCTTTGACAGGCAACGAGTCATCGTTGTGTTTGCTACTGCCACCAGCACCACTCTGTTCAGGGCTGATGTTCTGTGCCATTGCTTTGCACTCTGGGAATTTAGTTGGTTTACGGAATATGCTAAATGTTTCACAAACTATACTGCAATATGAATTTTGTTAATGCGCGTCTGTTACTTTTGAGAATCTTTTTTCACTAAAACAAAATGGATGGAGACAACACAGTGTTGATATGAGCGTGCTCAGGGTTGTATTTTGTGGTATCTGAACCATAACTGGTAAAACACTCAATTCTGAGTGATTATTGGAATTATGTTGCACAAATAATATTAGAAAAATATAAATTTTTTTATATTATATCTATTTTATAAAATTGCTACTCTCAAATGATTTTTGTCAGTTGTTAGGCAGACCGGACTTTGGGAAATTATTTAATTTCACTTACCGATAACAGAAACCTATTCGATAATTTATTTTGCTGAGCTCATCTCTTATAAACAATTTTATTTACATGTTTATTGTTGTAAGTTTTTAATTTTCAGCATTGCCAACTTTTGAATTAACTATTATAGATTTTTATAGTGCCAGTCGATTGTCTTGTGGTTCATGGTATATGGAACTCATACGTAAAATATAAAAGACAATTGATTGGAGGATCCCCAATAAGGAACCCCTTTAGTAGATGACTGACAAAGAAGGGCGTACTGAGTTTTCTCTGTAGAATGGAGGAAAGTAGTATGATTTATGGCTTGGAGTTGCAGGCGCGTGCTCTGACACCACAACACGGAGAGAGCAACGATGTGTGCTTCTTTATAGCAACGAATTCCCTGAAACCAACCAACCAGTTGCATTTGCTGCAGTATGATGAGGAACAGGGTACCATTCAGTCCAAGGTGAGGATAACAGTTGAACAACGATAATTTAAGAGTTCCTGTTCATTCTATATATGTCCAATAGATATTCGAGCACGCCTTGGGTGAGGTTTGGAAACTGAACAGTTGTCCCTACGATGCAAGATTGTTGGCATCCGTTTACAACGTGCAGAAGGGTGCGCAGGTGCTCTCTCAAGCAGCGCTTTTGACGTTGCCAGCTGATGACTCTGTCGGTGCCAGTTACGAGCAGTTAAAGAGTGAATACATACCGTGGGCGCAAGTCGAAGTCTTGGAAACTGCCGAGTTGGGTGAACGTGTCAAAACAATCGAATTTCATCCGAGCCAAGAGCAAACTATAGCCTGTGTTGTCAACAATAAAGTGGCCATTATGCAGCGGGCCGAAGCCTCAACTCGTGTGGTTGCCGAAGCCAGTAGCAGCACATCGAGTGCTGCGAAGAACTTGTCTCCATTTACAACTGGCAAATGGTCTCACCATCATCAGGGCCATCAGTTTCTGGTTCTGCACGATACGAGCGTACGCGCCTACGATGTGAGGGATACACAGCACTGTGCGTGGAGCATTGACGATGCCCATGGACAGTTGGTTCGTGATCTGGATTGCAATCCCAATAAACAGTGCCATCTGGTGACCGGTGGAGATGACGGATGTGTGAAAGTCTGGGATTGTCGCATGGTTAAGGCGCCTGTCTTTGAGCGCAACGATCATTCGCATTGGGTTTGGTGTGTTCGATTTAACACATTCCATGACCAGCTAATCCTATCCAGCTCAAGTGACTGCAAAGTACTGCTAACTTGTGCTGGTTCGGTTAGTTCAGAAGCTCAGGTTAGTTCTGAGATCAATGAAGCGAATACATCTGGTCCACAGGAGAGACATAAGGTGCTCTCAGATGGCCTGCTACAGAGTTTCGATCAACACGAGGATTCTGTGTACTGTGCCGAGTGGAGTAATGTGGATCCATGGATTTTCGCATCTTTAAGCTATGATGGACGCGTTATAATCTCAAAGGTACCGAAGCAGTATAAGTACCAAATTATATTCTAATCTACTTTATATACAATACTTGTATTAATAAATATTTTATATCTAAAAGAGTTCTATATAATAAATAAACCCGAGAGGCTAACCAGTATCTTCTGAAGTGCAGTCGGATGAGTCATTAGGATTGGCCGTCTCTACCGAGCACACGCGCTTGATGAGCTCATTCTCCACTTCAACTATTCCGTTCTCAATAGCCTCCTGCATTTGTACGTACTCTATGGTGGCCCCGCTCTTTTTAGGCACTGATTCAGCAGGTGGCTTAGCCTTGGCCACTTCCGCAGCTTGTGCTGCTTTTGCACTCTCTGTTTCATCTTCTGCCTCCTCGGCAAGACTGCTGCGCTGAGGTTGCACCTCTGCATATATTGCGGGATATTGTTGCTGTAGCTTCTGTTTGATTATGCGCACTTTGCGGAATATGTAATCCAGATCCTTTTTCATTTCACTGAGTAGTTTCACGTGTCTTTTGAAATCGTCCGTTGCGCTCTTCAGACGACTCTGCGACAATGCGTTACAATTGAGCAGCATCTCATTCGTCTTCTCAAAACGTTGCAGCCTGAAAGAAAGGTTTCATACCATCGATTTCTTAGCTCAAAACAATAACAATGGCAACATACATTTGCTTCTGTGCCCTTATCATAGTCTCAACGTCACCCTGATTAACCATTCCCGATAGACCTTGGATAAAGGCTTCGGCAGCTGTATAGTTATTGAATCCATATCCATTGAAGGATTCTACATCGGGTGTTGTATCTGCGTTGTCCTCCATAGTATCTGTGTGCTTTGTATTGCTAAAAAAATAGTCTGCAACATTTGCAATATCGATACCTATGTTATCGATATTTCGTGACTGCTCCATAAAAGTAGCAAAACTGTGATTTTCGAAATACTTCGACAAGAGTTTTATCGAACTACCGATAGTGCTGCGGGCTTTACAGTCTTTCAGCTCTGCCAGTAACAAACATTCCGCCACTGTTGATTATACTTTCGATTTGAACGATCATGAAGCTCGCTCCAACTGTAAATTTAAACAATGGATACGACATGCCTATTCTGGGCTTGGGCGCAAATAATGTAAGTAAAATGTACAACAAGAGTGATTTATAAATAAAATATTATTTGTACTAAAAATATATTAGTAATTTAATTGCAATCAGCTGAAGAGTGCAAGGGTGTCTAATCTTGTTCAACGGAAGATAAGATGTTAGTCTTCGTAGTTGTCAACATTAACTGACGTACACACTTGACATTTGTCGACCGTAAGATACCGATTTGAACTACTTAAAAATCTGTTATACATTTTTCGAATGCGTAATAATATTTTGTTCAAGCTGATTACAGAAAATTGTGCATTACTAAAATCTTTTAAACAATGAGATATGTTTTAACTATTCTTGTATTTTTTAAACCTTTAGTTGAGGGGAGCTGAAGGCGAATTTATTATGAAGTACGCCATCGATATTGGATACCGGCACATAGATACCGCCTACTTTTACCAGAATGAGGCTGAAGTGGGCAAGGTTATACGCGACAAGATCGCTGAGGGAGTGGTCAAGCGTGAGGACATTTTCCTGGTTACAAAAGTAAGAGATAAATTTCGTCACTGTATTTTTTCTAAATCCGAAATGTTTTAGCTATGGAATATTTATCATGACCCAGAACGCGTTGAGTTTGCTTGCCGAAAACAGCTAAAGATCTTTGGCTTGGACTACATAGATTTGTATTTGATACATACGCCGATGGGTTACAAGTATGTCGACGAGGAAACACTACAGCCCCAAAATGATAGTGGAGTGCTTGAATTAAGCGACGTTGACTACGTAGACACCTACAAAGCCATGGAAAAGCTGGTGAAGCTCGGTTTGGTACGCAGTATCGGAGTGTCCAATTTCAATAGCGAACAGATAGCTCGATTGCTTGAGAATTGTGAGATAAAGCCTGTAACAAACCAGGTGGAGTACTCGCCAGCGGTTAATCAAAAGGAATTAGCGACATTTTGCAAGGAACGTGGAGTTACCATTACCGCTTATGCCCCGCTAGGCAAACCCGTTCCAAATGAGCCAAAGCCAAAGTTTTTGGTTTCATCTAAAGTCAAGGATATTGCAAAAAAATATAAGAAAACAACGGCTCAAGTAGTCCTACGTTATTTGGTAAATTAAATTAATTCAAAGTAAAACCAGTTAAATATTTCAAGATTAATTTTACAGGTTCAATCAGGCGTTGTTCCCATTCCGAAGTCCTCCAATCCGGTTCACTTGGCTGAAAATCTTGACATATTCAGTTTTGAACTGACTAAGGAGGAGAAGCTCGTACTCGATGGATTTCACACTGGCGAGCGCACAGTGTCCCTAAATAGCGCTAAAGATCACAAATATTTTCCATTTGGTCTTTATTTTTAAATAGGTTACACACAATAAGCGTGTTTCTTTCTTTTAATCACTATTTTGTATAATGTAATTGAATTATAAAACCTATGTACGATTGTTTAAAAATTATTGAACAAAACTTTAAATAGAACTGGGAATGTGTTTTATTTCGCTACAGTGATTCCGATTGTTCCGATAGTTGTTTAGAGTTCAGCTGTTGTCTATCAATTGTGTCAGCTGACTTAACATACATCGACTGCTTGCTTATCAACATTTTTGCACACAGTTAACATAAATATGTTAAGTGTTAACGGCGTGGTTTCAGTGTTGCCAATTTAGCTTTTTCCCCCCAAACTCTGGGTTTTTTCAAGTTCAATTGCGGACAAAATAAAGAATATTGTGTATATGTCACTGTGGCTTCGATGTCTTCAAAAAGAATGAATAAAAATAAAAAATTTTTTCGCCCCAAAACAAATAAACTCATAAACAATGATAATGTTATATGAAATTGTATTCCATTAAATATTTCACTAATGCAGTTTTTATTGAACATAACAGTTTATTTTATTATCTTTTCTTTGTGTTTTTTTTTCGTTTTTATTTATATTTTTCTTTGTCTTTCATCATAAAATGTATTTGTATGCTTTAATTCCATTTGGGAACTCGCACAGAATCCGAGGATTCTGTTTAGTCCCTTCTCTTTTTCTCTTTCACATAATAATTCTTTCTTATAGATTTCATAATTGTTGTGTGTTTTTTTATGCTTGTGTGAGTCTCAACGGATCTAATAAGTTAAGGTTAGGTTTAGTTGAAGTTTTCATTAGCTAAAGCCAGATATTGGGAATTGAGGGGGAGGGGGTTGGAGCTACGGCAAACGCAGAGGACTCTCAACTAACGCATATCTATTATATGACACGCACACTCACACAGACACGCGCGCAGATACACACACACATACGTACGTACAACAATCTAGTTTCGTTTAGTTCTCATAGTTTTTTTTCTTTAAAGTAATGTTAGCTTCATTGCCTTTGGTATCTCAAGTCGTTTTTGAGTTCAATTTTAACAAATTTTTTTCTGTGTACATATATAAAGTTTTGTGTTCCATAGTGCAACCATAGGTGTCTCGTGTGTATATAGAATAAGTTAGTCAAGGATTCTGAATAAATAGTCTAGAATACCCTAAGATTGAGTTAGTGAGTGCTTGAGTTAAGTTCGAAGCCAAACGAAGTTGAATGAATTAAAATGGTGAATACTAAACTGAGAACAGTGGTGAAAATAAAGACTAAAGAACAATCTAGTTTCAATATGTTACTGCTTGAGAATTTTTGTGTTTGTTCATTTGAAACATTTATTGAAATAGTTCTAACTTAACTTTATGCACAATCATCAAATAATTCGTCTAGAATATTCCCGGAATAATACTTTGTCGTATAGGAAACACTTGAAATGAGAAATATATAAACATATAGTATGGTATATTTAACTAGTTTTATAGCCGTAGACTTGTTGCCAGTGAGACCGTAACTTGCGTGTGATTTTGTTTCGTTTTCTTTTTATTTATTTCATATTTATTTTTCCCAGTGCATTTTGCGGCCTTTAAGGCTGAAGTATTGTAAAGCTTAAGCGATCCCTCTCTCTATCTCTCTCTCTCTCTATCTGTCTATCTTCCCTGTGTGTGTGTGTGCCTTATGGAGCTCTACGCAACTAGCGACTGCAATCGATAAACATGTATCGATAATTGCTGTTTTTCTTTTGTTTTATTATTTTTACAATAGTTTCAACTTTAGGATCATAGAAGTAATAACATTAAATAACATTTTTGCGTAATTCTAGTAATTCTAATGTTTTTTGTTGTTGTTTGTTTGTTTTATTTGTTTTTGTTTCTCTTTCTGTTTCTGTTGTTGTTGTTTCTATGTTGTTGCTGTTGTGTTGTTGCTGCTGTTGCCGCCACCCACCGCTGCCGCATTGCACTGAATGAGCCCACTGTGCTGCGTTCCCTGCGTCGCAGCTGACGCCGGCGACTGCGCTGCTGCTGCTGCGGCTGTTGCATGGTGTGGATGATGTGCGTGATGATGGTGTGGATGGTGATGGTGGTGTGGATGGAGATGTGGATGATGATGGTTCAGATGATTCAAATTGTGATTGTTGCTGTTGTTGTTGCTAAAATTGTAATTATCCGCTGCTGCCGCAGTCGACGCCGGCGCAGACGACGCAGCAGAAGGAACCGCCGATGTGCAGTAGCGCGTCGTATCACCAAACTCGCCGCTGGTTAAATCTCCCAAAATGCCACCCAGCAGGCCTCCACTGCCCGGTGGCTTCCCAGCCGCACCCGCCTCCGGCTGTGTGCATATGGGCGGGGCAGCCGCATCACCGTCAATCAATGACGACGACGTCGACTGTTGTTGTTGTGAATTGACTGGCAGCGCGACGACGTCGGCAGAGCTGCCGCCGTTGTGCTGCTGCTGCTGCAGCTGCTGTTGTTGCTGCAACAGTTCTGCAGCTGAGGCTGTTGTTGTTGTTGTGGATGATGTTGCTGCTGTTGCTGTAGTGGATGCGGATGCCGATGTGGATGTTGTGGATGTACCAGAGCCATCCTGCACACTGCTATTATCGTCGGTGAGACGCAACGCCACCTCAAGGTCACGCAGCACATCCGTCTCCTTCTCATCAATCAGATTGAAGCGTCGATGCAGCGCGGTCAGGTGCATAAAAGTCAAATTTAAATGGGTGTGCAAGCCGAGCAGCGCGATTTCTCTGAAATGCGCCGCATACAGATGCGCTATCACATGAAATTGCAAGCGTAAGATTTTGCGGGCTATCGACTCGAATGAGCCGGGAAACTCATTCGCATATTTGGTTGGGAATATCGACTCGTCGCTGACCGTTTTCTGCGTGAACGTCATCACGTAGTCAATGTACTGCGGCGCTGCGACCCGCGTCTTCTTGCCCTTCTCATCGAACCATAAGTACGTTCTGCAACAGAAGAGATTCAATTATAGAAATATATTTAATTGAGGTTATCTGCCATCTACACTCACCTGTTTCCCGGCCCGGTCATGTCGGCGCATCCGGATTGTGTACAAAATTCACTAATAGTTCCATACACCAAGTTAACGTGCTCGAAGAGAGCCAGAGCTGGAAAGGAAAACGAAGAATTGCAGTGTCAGTATTGTAGAATAAGAATGGAAGCATATATAAAATGAGTAAGAAACTGTAGAGTAAGGTTTACATATCTTTTATTCATACACTCGAAAGAGAACTAAGAACATGCATTGAAATCAATCATTATTATTCAAAATTAATATTCTAGTTTTAATTTTTAAACTTTATATTAAATTCTTACTCTTTACAGGGACAGCAGTAGGCGTGTCTGAGTTCTAGTATAATAATAGACCTAAAAAGCATATTATCACCAAATTTAATAGCTCTAGCTCTTATAGTCTCTAATATATTGACGCTCATACAGACGAAAATAACTATATATACTCGACTGCTGGTCCTTATCAAAAATATATACAATTTGTGACATTGCAGTTGCTTTCTGCTGCATTTTACTTATATTCTTCATTCTAAAATCTTCCTTTCACAACATAACACCTTCCCAATCTCATTCAATCAAATAATTCTACACTCCAACCTTCAATTCCCACTCCCTTCTCTCTTGTCGTGACCTTGGTCCAGTTTTCACTGACCCTGCAGAGACTTATCACTCATGAAGGGGGGGGTCAATGCTAAGCCAATATTGACAGCAGATAAAAATCACATACTGTGAGGCGAATGAGGGCGCATCGCAAATTACGTCAGTAAAAAATTGCATATAGATAATTTAATAAAAGCGAAAGGGAGAGGAAGAAGGAGAGGAGGCCAAGAGTAGAAGGATAGACTACCAAGCAAATGAGCTCATGCCCAGTAGGGAAGGGAGGTTTCTGGCGGGTAGCTGCTTATAAGAAACCCACATGAAGATGAAGTCATTGAAAAGTGCAGATGACGGAATGAATTTCCATTTAACCCGCAAGCCAAAATTATAAACATTCAATAAGCAGAAGAAAGGGGGGAAGCAAAGAGGGAGAGAAAGAGAGACAGCTATGATATCACACTGTAATTGGCAGAATCAATTCTCAATATTACAACAAATTTCAATAAATCAAGAGATTTACGTACTGGTGATGTAATATACTACAAAGAAGATGACAAAGACAAGGCATTAAAGGTAAAAGAAGACGAAGCTGAGAACTGAAGATGGGAAGCTCATTAATTAAAAGACCCCCACAGGTTGTCTAACTGCCGAAATTTAGGCATAGACAGTCTATGATAGGTTGGAACTAGGTCTAATAATGATTTCATTTCTAATAATGTCCATAAGGTACTACAAAGTAAGCGTCATTTAGTTGTTATTATCTTTTTGTAACCAGACCTTTGGAATTAAAGCTGCCCTATATGCTAGATAACATATATATCTACTCATAGCTGTCTTTATCTCTTTAAATTAAGTAAAAGTCACGCTGCGTCTACTGTATTTACCAAACTCATTTTTAATCTTACGATAAGCGATGCAAATAAATCAAAATACGAGTAGTTAAAGGGGGTTATCAATAAGAAAGGGGGGTTACTTACTGTGCGAAGCCAGCCATTCGTTGTAGTCCAATCCAGCTGGAAGATCGACAAGGGCTTTGAGATCAGCTTCAGGTAGTTTACGTTCCAAGACGCTTTCCTCCAAATACAATTTGGTATCTGTTGAATTTTGATCGCCATCGCGTTCCTTGCGACGCGCCTTTCTGCAAAGAAAGAGAAAAAGAAAACCTTAATTAGTTTTTGAAAAGAATTGAGATGAAGATTACTTTATGGTTTCTTTTTTTTATTTATTTTTTTTGGTTCTCACCCTGCTACGCATAGAAAACTGTCAACCGAGTCCTGCGCATAGCGATACAGGGTGCCTATGGTGTCACCGATTTTAGAGGGTATCGTTGTCACTTGCCACATAAATCGCGCCGTTCTCAAAAGACATTTAATTACAAAGGACGCAGGCGGCGGTGCGGCAGAGGTATCGGTACTATCGATCTTATCGGGTTTATCAATTTTATCGAGTCTATTATCGACAATAAGCTGGGAATCGAATTCTACTTTTGTTTTTGTTGTTACTGCTGTTGCTGTTGTTGTTTTTGTTGCAATTGGCACCTTGTTTTTTGGCGTTTCTTTCATTTTTTGGTTTACTTCACATTGCTTTGGTCATTTTCTTTCTCTTTTGCACGTCTGCAATAACGCACGAGTATATTTAATATACGAATATACAAAGAGTCTCTCTCGTAATCTGCCGTCGCAGCCTTATCACCCAAACGGTAGCGGAACCCAACCGAACGATCCGACTTTAACCGTTCACATCGACCAAATGCGACCGCTTCCTGGCCGCGATGGGGCTCGGGCGCTGTGCGACTGCCGACTGCGATTACATATAATAATTTAACTTTATATATACGGTATATATAAAATGATAGCCAGTCCCCCTCTCTCTCTCAGCTTAAGTGACAAAGAACTTTGCCAGACTGAGAACAGTTGTACCTAAGATAAATAGTGTCTGCATAGAGAGGTAAGGCTGCAAGGTCAATTGAAGTGAACTGCCTAGAATAAGGATGCAATGGTAGAGATCTTATCTATAGACAAGAGAACCCAGTGGATATTATAAAGCAGAAGATCTTTATTAAGTCGAAGATCTTTATAAAGAAAAAGATCTTTACAAACTAAAAGATCTTGACAGAATATAAGACAAGAAGATTTGTATAAAGTAGATCATCTTTATAAACTAGATCATCTTCATAAAATAGAAAACCTTCGCTGTACAAAGTTGAAGACCTTCGCTGACTTAGGCAATCCTAAAACAATCTGAAGCTCACTTAAAATATTTCTTAAGCCCCCATTAAACTTGAAATAATTTTAGCTCATGAGGACCACAAAGACGAGAATAGCTGGCGCCCTTTAAATTCTTATCGCATACACGAATCAACTTCAAAAGAACAAGCACTAAAACCCTGACACCACATACAACACCAACAATAATAATAATACTAATAATAATAACAACGAGGAGCCAAACAATATGGTAAATGCTGCTCCATTTGTATAATTGTTGTGCCCGACTGAGCGGATCTTCAAGCTTTGCACAGCCAGAGAGATAAAACCCACATACTAAGTACGTATGATAAAATTTAAATAATTCTCTGTAAACACAAAGCGCGAGCAGGGCAACCGAGCGTACTGACCAAATTTCAGCGATAAGGCAGGAACGTTTGAGCTTGCCCTTCCCCTTCCCCGCACCCTTAATGTGCTTGGGTAAACAGGTGCGCGCACAAGTGACTTGTCAGTTCAGTGGCCCCCATTGTCTATGCAGGTGATAATCAACATTTGCCTCATCCCCCTCCCCTTTCCCCTACCCAAAAAAAAACACATCCATTTCGCACATAGAAACCCACATTGTCAACTAAAACGGGTGCGCAAAAAGAAAAACAAAAAAAGCTAAATAAATACGAAAAATAAAATATTCATGGACAAGGCCGACATTGTGATAACAAAGTGGAAAAATGAACTTTGTAGCGCGCACCCCAAAAACAACATCAACATTTTCCCCCTTCGAGCGACCTTTTACCATCAACACCCTCTTTGCTGTTCCCTCTCCTTCCATTTTCAATTCCCAACAATATTTCAATTTCAATTTGTTAGTAATTTGCTTGTCGGGGATATGTTCAAAAGGTTCAAAGCTTCAATTTTAATGCAACTTTGACGATGGCACGAAAAGATTTCAATAAACAAGGTAGAGGGAAAAGGGAGGAGGAAAGAGATCACGATATATTTCCGACACTTTTGACATATTAAAAATTAGGGCACTGTAAAAAATATTGCGAGAGTGCAATAGGGAGAAGCAAATAGATGATTTTAACTGCTATAATATTGTTTGTCAATAATACTGTTAGTCATTTTTTGAAGTTTTAACTTTTATTCAGTAAATTAGTTGTGGCATGGTCACCCTAAAATTTTGCACGAGATGTTTTAAATTGTAATGCCTTTATTTTACTAAATAACTAATTTCTTATTTATTTTAGGGAGAATTGATGAAAAATTAGTTGCAAGCATGGTCACCTTAACGTGCAAAAAGTGCTACCATTTCTTTATCTATTCATTATAGAGATTTATACCATTTTTCAGCATCTTGCAACACTATTTTATTATCATTGCAACATAAAGTTTCTTGTTTATCACAAATAATACTTAATTAAGCTGCTGTATGGTCACTTTTTTTTGAACCCTTCTGCGGCGTGGGGTGGTCAACTATCTCATCCCTTGTGAAAACATGGGCAGATAGGTTGACCGAACGCTATTGGTTCTTCCTACCAGGGATGAGGCAGGCTAGAGAGCTTACAAATCCCTTGGTTAAGCGCAGAACAGACTTACTCTCCAGGAGAGATCTATATCTCCTTGTTGGCTACCTTAGTGGCCATCATCTGGTGAACTATCACCTAACAAAAATGCGTCTATCCTCTGATGCAGAGTGCAGGCTCTGCAAAGAGGACGACGAAAACAACCAAACACATACTGTGTGACTGTCCAGCCTTGGTTTGGAGTAGGAGGAAACATTTGCACGTGGAAATCGCAGCTCCCGAGCAAATTGTCCATTCCTCGACGAAAGACCTGCTAGGCTTCATCAGGGAAGCTGAGCGGCTTTTGTCAAGATAGGGAGAGCCTTATGGGCACAAAAGATCATTCTGGTCGCAGTGCCTCGCGTCTTCTCTGTTGGGAGACTCCCTCTTTCAAAATAAATAAATAAAATAATGGTCACTTTAATGTGCAAATCAAGCTGCATTTTCATTAACACTTCTTTTTATATTAGTCATACATTATGTTTGTCATATTTTATCAACATAGAACACGTATTTGCTTGTTTATCACTAGTAACTGTCCAACAAAAAGTTGCTGCATGGTCACCTTAATAAAATCTAACAAGTGATGCAATTCCCACAGAGCCACGTGCAGTAGAAATCTCATTGAATCGTCAATGCATGTTTATTACGTTCAGATAAGCCTGAAGAATTTCACAAGAACTAAACGAGTTCACACACACAAACACACACGTAGGCACACGCACGTAGTTATAGTGTTGAATATAATATATGAACCTGGTATCGGTGGGGCAGAGCAGACCGCAAATATATTGGAACCCCAGGTTCTTGTGTCGCATTTCGACTGAGACTGAATGGAAAGCGGCTACCGACCAAGTGAACTCTGAAAGCGAAGCGCGAAAGCCCACAAAAAAAAAAAAAGAACAGCAGCAAAAACAAAAAAAGAAAAAGAAGGGGGCATAAACGAACTAGCGATAATACTACAAAATTTTTTGAACTCATCATTTCCGGGGCGTGATGTCTGGGGCGTTGGCGGTGGGTCTGCGGTGGGTTTGGCACAACCCTGACCCTCGCACGAAGTTGGGCGAGAAAGCGTGCAAAGTTCCACGTGAGAAGCGCTCTCTCAAGGGAATCAGCGTATGGTGCACTATGTTCTGCCCCTCTCCCAACCCCCCCAACCCCTGTTACTTTATTTTGCCATATGCAATCTATCTCACACCCAAACCAAACCAGTCAGCTCCATTAGCAGCCTGACCATGAGGCCACATGTCGAGTGCCCTGCCGCCCCCTCCCCGTCGGCGCCCCTGACTATGCTCCTCGATAAGTGCAACTGTTCCCCTGTGTTCTATTTATTGGGAAATTTCGATTGATCCATCAATTTAAAAGCTTTTCGCCTGTTTCGCCATAAATACTTTGCATATGATAAATTAGGCGACTGGGAAAAGGTCGACTAATTGTGATAGGTACCTCCCTAATCTGGATATGATTGAAACAGAGAGTGCGCTGGGGAATTCAATATATTGACAAAATCACAAGAGAATTTAGTATATTAAAAGTTCATCTCTAAATGAATTCAGTTCATTCATTCGTGTTATATATGAATAAACTGCCAGATGATCTACACATCTCCATTATTTCTATATTTGCCCGCAATGTTTACAGTACTGCATGCAAACAACATATGGCAAACTATACCAAAATGATAACGAGGGGAATCAGATATTGGGTCGGAGGAACAAATACACAGCACATTATATATCATGATTATAAAACCATCGGCTGTTTAGGCTGTGCGATTACCGAGCTGCGAGTTTGCTATAAATTAATAGAACTATGTGCAATAGATAAGGGAACGGAAGAAAGAGGGCAATGGCTGATGAAATCAAAATGGGTATATGGCAAATAATATAAGGTTAACTGACAAACATCGTGTATGGAAATGGAATTACGATGTACAGAAATATTACCAAATATCAGAGCCAGACAATGACTATATCTATCTTCTGCCTAGCCCCAAAAACAAAGCAGCGACAACAACACAAAAATAGACAATGAGGTTCCTTCTCCTGCTGCCGCTTCTTCTTTTGCTTCCTCTTCTTCTTCACTGTGTTTTCGCTATCGCTTGTGTGGGTGTGTTTACGTGTTGACTATGTCGAAAGCAATTGCGACGGTTCCGTGTGTGTGTGTGTGTGTTACAAGGTGTTGAAACTACGACAACAACAACAATAAGATAGCAGATATTGTAGTAATAGCCGAGAGACTTCTCTGATAAGTTAATGACTATAAAAGCTCTACAAATTTGCTGTAAGTGAGCGAAGAAGGTGCAGGGGCAGAGGAAGCCAGTGAAGTAAGTAGTAAACAGTGAGTAAAAACATACGATAACACGTAGCTCCATTTGGATGACTGAGAGACTGAGAACTCTCTACGATTTAGGGTCGGAGCTGGAGTTCACTTTTCTCCTGTTTACTATAACATTATTATTCACTATTTTCTAGACCTTTTTTCCGACTCTGTTTCTTCTTCTTTTCTCTACAGTCTTTTACTGTTTACATTAATTTTCCTTTATTTTAATACCTCGTCCGGTACTCTCCGGTTTACTTTATCTTCTTTCTCTTTATGTACTGCCCTTTCTTTCCAATTTGTTTTACTCTCATTATTTTCGGCTGCCTTTTCAACAATCTTCACTCCTTTTCATACATATTCTGTTTCATAAATTACAACAAAACTGATGACGTTGATGACGTAATGAACTGAAAAGGCCTCACTCAACTTGGCCTCACTTGCCTCTTGGCTCTTTCTCTCTCTCGTTTATTCAGTATCCATACTTGAAGTAAATGGCCCAAACCCCAATAATAATAAGAAGACCAACGACAACAACAACAATGAAACAATTGAGTCATAGTCATGAAAACGTGACAGAATAATGGCACAACATAAAAGAAAAGAAAAAGAATTGAGCCATTAAAGCCATCAACCAAAAGTGATACTCATCCCCCCCCGCCTACCTCCTACTTTTTGGATGCTACATATCGCATTACCCACTATGAGCAAGTGTGCCACAGTTATCGATTACAAAGTGTAGGGAATAATTTATGAAGTTATTATACAGAAAACAGGAATTACTAAACCTTTGTCCGTTTAACAGATCTCTTCTCAAATCGTACTCTATCAAAATGAGATTTCAACTTAAATCTATATCTCTATAACCGGTTTATAATGTTCTCAACTACTATATAGCTATAACAAATTCAAGTCAGCTGATTCAGCATGACGTCACACTTGACAATGACTTTCTCAATTTATATTATTGGCTTTGCCTTCACATTCAGCTGAGAATCGGTTCGATTCAGTTTGATTTCGTTTCAATTCACTTAACTTGCGATCATCGCAAACTATTGACACGAATAATTTAATAAAAACCAATTGAAATTTACATAAAAACAGATGAAGAGGAAGATTTCGCATGTGAGTTGAACGATTGCAGTCTCTTTACAGATTAACGGCAGTTCCCAGTGCAATCAACAAGGGGCGACAGGTTGACGATCATTAAGTTTATGCCCCCATCTCGGAGGCGACGTTAATTTGTGAGTCAGATCACATAAACTTGAAGGGGGAACCGCAAACAACAAATATGCAAATTGCGCTATTTATAACAATAAAATATAGTACTACTATGTACACATTTTATATATATTATTGAAATATATATATAATTAGATAGCGAAAACTGTATAATCAATCAAGCAATTGTTTCCACCGCTGCGAGTTGCGACCTCATTTAGTTCGATTGTGACATCATGACTCACGCAGCAGCAACACCAGCAGTTATCGCAAATGCACGACACGTATCGATAAAACGAAGTAAAACGATTAATTTCACCCATCGTGCCCTCATCCAATGTAACAGCGAATTTCGATCACGTGAAGTGCTGCATACAAATGCAAACTAACGAAGGCACACGCACACACGAACTATCAACTATAACTGTTGCTCGGGAGAGCGGAGAGAGGGCACAGAGGAAATGCAAGCAAATACACGCATTGCCTGGCGGAGGGTGGGCGAGGGGCGAATAAAACGTAACGCGACAAAACTTAGTAGTTTTTATTTTTTGAAGGTTACGTGCGGGGGTGAGTGGGCGATCGGGTTGACCGAACCGGGCTAGGCCGGTTAAACGAGTGCGAGCGAGCAAGAGCAAGTGTGGAACGCGTTTTTCAAGTCCACTTGACGACGATGTTCGGTAACTTGGTCAACTTATTGTGATTTAGTTTGCATTTGTTGTTGTTTGTGTAAGAGAGGGGGAGAGTGGAGGAAGGTAGTAGCGCAGCAGCTGCGCCAGAGTTCACAGCCGTCTCCAATTGGATCTCATTTATTTAGATTTTTTGCACACAAACATCACACATACACACACCACACATGGATAGAGTCAAGAGCACACATACACACACACGCAGACAGGCACAGACTAATTTGTGAATGCGCGCACCGTTAAATGGAGTAGGAAGAGGAAGCGATCGTTGTTGTTTCTATTATGTTGATTATTGTGTTTTGCCTTTTATATTTCTCTTTCTTAATTTTGCGCGATCTTTTATTTTTTGCTCCTCTGTTTTAGTGCGTTATTTATTTTTCTGTTGTTTTTTGGTTTTCGTGCGCGCGCGCTTCACTGTCGACAGCAGCAAAATCAGAAGACTGGCTGACGCGACCGCGCACCTTTGCCGTAGCGCAGTTCGCTTTGTTTTGTGTGTGTGTCTTTCTCTCTCTCTCCCACTGTGTGTGTTAGAACAGAGAATGGGGAGAGTGAGCTAGGCAAAGAGAGCGCGCGCAATGAGTGTGTGTGTAGAGTTGAATCAGCTGTGCGCGCTTGCTCTCTCGCTTCCGCACACTGTGCTTATTGCACTTTGAATGAAATCGGTAACGGTGCTTTCCAATTGGATTGCGCAAACAACAAGAACAACTGCACATAAATTTAACGTGTCTGATGCAAACAGCTCTGCAGCAGCGACGTCGCAGCGTCGTCGATTGACGCACACAAAATGCCCCAAAATGCAGAGCCGGCTGTCAATGATGACTGCGGCAGGCAAACGAGCAGATCGAGAAAGAGGGAGATAAAGAGGGACGAAGGAAAACACACGTCCGTTTTGGCTGACAATAAACAACGCCAACTGCTGCTGTTGCTGACGCCAACTGCGACGCTGGCAGAACAAAAAAATGTTTGTACCTTTTGCCTTGCCAAGTTCAAAATTATTTAAAACAATTAATTTTCATTTGACTCAACATGTTCAATTAGCTGCGGCACCCCCTCCACACAGACCCATCGCCCTTCCCCTCTCTCTCTCTCTCTCGCTCACTCTTTCTCTTGTCACTGACCGCATGTGCCTTAAATGAAGGTGTCAAAAATTGTAGCTATAAATTAATAAAAAAAAAGGAACACAACAGAAATGAAAACATATTCCTCATAAAACTGTTCCATTTGCAATAATTAGAAACCAGACAAGAGACGTAAACCCACTTAAGAATCTCAAATGTGGTGAGAACTATAAAGAAAAAGAGACAGAAGACGACGAGGTCTGTGGGGAAACCGGTCAGCAAGTCGAGTAACAGCATATTTCGGGACATTTACCGTTGTAATCGGATAAGCTGCGGGGCTAATCGATAAACGACAGAACGATAAGCGTAGCTTGCTGATTGGAATACATTCAATTTAAACTAAACTTCCAACGGGAAAGTGATGAACTGCAATCGGTATTGAAAGGGGAGAGAACAAACTCACACATCTGGTGACTGCGCCAGTGTGTGCACACCGCATTTTATTGATTTTATATACATTTGTGTTGCTCATCTTGATGGGAAGAAGGCAGAGAGCAGGAGGTGAGGAGAGAAAACAAAAAGCTAATCTATCAAAGCCACGCACCATTTGCGCCCAACAACAACAATAACAACAAAATGTGTGTCACACACAGTAGGCAATATAAAAACTACGCGGTAATCAAGCGCAAAATCACAAAACACACACACACAAAAACACACACATGAAGTGTAGTATGCGTGTGCTTAGCGCACTCTCGCATTCTAATTAGACTCACTTGCAACTCCAATGGGAAATGGTCAAGTGAATCAGCTGTTCCTGCCCAAAAGTGCGCAATTTCCAATTCATCGTGAATAGAGAGAAAGACAAAAAAGAAGAGACGAGACAACATACAAAAGACAGCCATAAATTGCAAGTACCGTTTCGAAAAGAAACCAAAAAAAGAGCAAAAGAACAAGAATGAAATGTGCGAGAGAGCGACGCATCACAGTGGGAGAGAAAACAAGAGAGTGAGAGAGAGCGCGATGATGACAGCGGATCTTGCGTGTGTATGAGTGTGTGTAGGTGAGTCATGCAAGATGAGGCAGAGGGAGAGAGAGAGAAAGAGCCCATGTTAATGTCTCGTTGATGAAGGTAAAAATCAACAAGAAAATATAATTATAATAATAATAATGGAAAGTATTTCAAAGAGAAGATGGAACAAGGGGACAGAGAGGACGTTAGACAGTTATGTGGATAGATGGCAACTGATGATGATGATGGTGATGATGGGCGATAACATGTGGCTAAATGGATTAAAAAAGAAGGTGTGAAGGCATAGCAGAAGAAGGTGGACGAAAGGGGGAATAGAGGGAGAGGAAAAATAAAAATATAAACAGAAGCGTATCAACGTAAATGAGCCGCAGCCGGAACTTGATGGCTCTTGCATGTGGACATACAGACAGAAAGAGAGCGAGCGAGAGGGAAATATAGAGATAGACAGACAGAGACTGACAGATAGACAGCTTCAAGGTGAAGTTTTATGACTGTCGTGCTGATGTTGTTTTTGTTATTTGCATGAAATTGACAGTAGAAACTGACGGTGAAAATGACAGCGTAGTGTGCGATGTCGATGTATTGGAAGAATGTAATTGGAAATATGGAAAATAGAAGTACAATTTTATGAAGGTACGGTAGAATATATTCCGAAATGTTATTAAATTCATTCACAGTATTACAAGTTATTTTCTTCAACTTTAAAGGTTAATCTTCAATGTTCTATTTGTGCTGACCTGACTACACGGATTTATATCTGTATAACTCTGTTGAAAGAGACCGCAACCTCTAAAGCTAACCCCAATTGTTCTGTGAACCCCTTATTGTCAGCATTTGGACCATTATCAACTCTTGTTGGCCAATTTCGTGTTGTTCTCGGAAACCAAAAAACTTCAGTTGACCTCTGGCGGTTTGCCCATTCCTCCTCCTCCTCTCTTAGGGGCCTCGGGGTGTTGTGTTCCACATTTGTAACAACTGTCAGAGCTAATGGACAAATAATTACAGTCAGCATCAGGGCAGCTAACGCTATTCACAACACACACACATACATATGTAAATATATGAGTTTGTTTGGTTGCCCCATTGTTTGTGAGTAATTAGGGTAATAGAATAAAAAAAGATAAACGAATTGAATTTCTGAACCGAAGTGTGTTTGTTTGTGTTTGAAAAGCATAGACAAAGAAATATTGGAAAATATTCAATAAAAATGACTTGTATACTTTATTAAAAGTTAGTTTTGTATTGTTTTTAAGGCTGATTCCAATAGGAAAAAACGATAGAAAAATCGATTGTATTTCTAACAAAACGATAGTTCCCGATAGTTTTTACTGCTTAACTCTAATTAGACTAATGTTTACTGCCTTCCGGCTCGGTTCTACCTCGTTGATCCTCGACTGTCTTGGGCTGCTGCGCAGCTGAGCTTAAGCTGACGCTTGCAACGGGGCAGAGAAAAAAAGAAACTTTGATACGCCTTCTGAGTCTGCTAATTTCAACATAATCTGCAACTCTTTGTCTTCTTGAGCAACAACAGCTTGGGAACTCATTAAGTGCCCCCCTTTATAAGTGAGGAATGTCAATGAACGCCGACAAACGGTTAACAGCAACAACAGGTGAGAAGCCGCCGCCGCAGCAGCAGCAGCTGTGAACAGGTGTTAGGGATCTCTGCAGCAGCAGCTGCTGGAATTGCTCTAAGGTTAAGTTAAGTGCAAACTTAATGAGGCCCAACACGTTTGTCATCTCAACATCCCCTTTGAAGAGTCGGAAATTTGAAATGGGTGAACTGTTAGCCTCAATCAGAAATGAGGGCAACCCTATGCTCAAGAGAGCAAAGAGTTCAAGTTGGCATGTGACCTACAAATGTGAGATGATATATTTAATATATAGGAATATGGAGTGCTTATACAAAGGCTTATTTAAGGAGGTATTCATCTCTAGGTATTCTGATCGCATTAATCAACTTTTTCATTGGAGATTTCAGTCTAGTACCTATTCATATTCATTTTATATACTTAATTTTGAGGTATATTAGAAATGCTGCTGGAAATGTCTGGAATATTCCCCATTTGATGCTCAGGTGTTTATTGCTAAAAACCTGTAGTTTCAGCATTGTTTTCATTGTCTCTATCTCCACACGAGCTATAATCTGAGTTTATTGATTGCCATTTAAGATACAAAGTAGAATTCTATTAACATTCACTTAGAAACACGAAATTAAACTGTTTATTTGCAAAGCTTTTACTCGATTCTTTCCGAATCTATTATGACTTTCAATTTGCCAATTGGCAAGTTTCAATGTTTGAATTGAGAAAGAAGAAGCAGAAAACCTGTTAACTAAAAGTACTTAGCAGGTCTCCCCGCTTGGCACCTCTCACCTCGAACTACAGTAAGCAACCAAATAGAGCCGGCAATACACACAACAATTCTCATTTATGAAGATTTCTTTTCCTTTTCTTTACTTTTGTTTATTTACATCACATTTCTTTCCTTGACATTTTCATTCAAATTTCTTCAACTTCTTGTGCATGTGGACATTATAATGCAAATTTTTCCCCTCTCTTTCTTTCTACCATTGACACTTTGCCTTCACACTGTGACTGGTTTATCATCTTCGTTTTACAACAATAACCAACAACTTGTTACGTTGTCTCCTCCTCTCTGCTTCTTCTTTTTCTACTTTGGCCTCCTCACACACATTTGCAATGTCATCGCTTGAGTGCGAGCGAACAGGCAAGTGTGGTGCACTGGCACAAAGGCGACCTCTAGCAGGAAACAGAGAAGAACTCCAAAGCGCTTCTTCGCTCTCTGCCTCCCACTCTCTTTGTCTATCTCTCTCTGTATGTGTGTGCATGTTTATGCATGCTCACTTCAGTCAATATTTACATTTCTAACTAATTATCAGTTCAGCGCACTTTGCTGTGCTGTTGACAAAAGCAGCTTCGCGGCGCGACAGGGACAGCAACAGCGCGACGCCGACGCCAACGCCAAATGCTGGAAGCGTTGACAGTCAACGCTTTTGTGGTTGACTTCGTCTCCCTCCCACCACCATCACCACCTCTCTTGCTCTTGTGAGTTCGTTTAACTTTGCATTCTAAAAAAAAACAAACAAGGCTTAACTGTGCTTAAATTTGGTTACGTTTATCGAGTGTTCCAATGAGGAAGCTGTGCGTTAACAGCACTCTCTGTTAACTTAACAGTGCGCGTTAACAGCACTGGCAGACGACCTTCAAGTGTTTTAACGTGATTCATTCACATTTAGGCCTCAGTCTGAGACTTTGTTTCGCTCTTTTTGGTCTTTTTTGTTAGTGATATATTTTAATTGTTCCACAGTTAGCCTTGAATTTGCACCACACAGCGCTTATTTCTATTTTTTGTGGTTTAGCATGAGAAAAACGTTGGCAATTAAAGTAAATAAAATACAAACGCATACAAAATTGTTATTTATCTTTCTCAAGTCGTTTCGAGTTATTGTTCTCATTGCCCCGACCTTTGTCCATTTTAATCGGGCATTCTATGGGAAACTACAGAGGTAGTTAGACTTTATAAAGAGTACTCAAATATTTGAGAGAGAACGAGACACACTATGCGGGGAAAGCAAAGAGCAATGTTATCGATACACGGATAAATCCCACGCTGCAGCCTCAACTGCAAAGCAGGTTTCAATGCGAGGTAAAGAAGGGGGTACAAAAAGAAGTGATAAAGTGGGATAGGGAGGAACTTGTACATATATCATATATCAACTTACGCCACTAAACCGCCCAGGAAGGCAACTGGGCCGCCGCCAATTAGACGAATCTTGCGGTGACAGGAGTCAAACAACGAGGTGCGTGTTGGTGCCTGCGATGTGGGTGACATGTTGTTGTTGCTGTTACTGTTGTTGCTGCTGCTGTTATGGATGTTGCTACTGGTTTTGCTGTTGTTGTTGCTGCTGTTGTTGTGTCTATTAATGAGCAGCTGCTGTTGTTGCTGCGTCGCAGTTTCTGTTGTTGTTGTAGTTTTCCACGCTTGTTCGCTTGTTTTGAAATTGTAATTACTGATGTTGTAGTTGTTATTGCTACTGCTGCTGTTGCTGTTTTTACTGTTTTTATAATTAGTGCTGCTGCTGTTGTTGCTGTTGTTGTAATGGATGCAACTATTGGACAAGCTGTTGTTGCTGTTGTCGCTGCGACAACTGCGATTGCTGCTGCTGTCGTCGTCCGTTGTTGTTGCTGCTGCCACAGACGCTGCCGTCGCTGCTGCAATTGTTGCTGTTTTCGGCTTCTTATTGCGTCGCAGCGCAGCCGCAAAGCTGTAGCTGCTGTGCTCCTTCTTCTTCTTATGCTGCTGCTGCTGCTGCTCGTCTGCGGCAATTGTTGTTGCCAGCAACAAAAAGCACTTTTCACTCTGCTGCTGCTGCTGTTGTTTGAAATAAAAATCAGCTGCCGCCAATGCTCTCTCTGCTCTCTGCTTCTTCTCTGCCCGCGTCTCTTTTACTTGTGCTTCCGCCTGCGTCGCTGTCGCAGTCGCTGCCGCTGCCACAGTCACTGCCGACTTTTGTTGTAGCTTTTGCTGTTGCTGCTTGAGCTTTTGCAGTAAACTTTTGCGCTGCTGTTGTTGTTTTGTCACTGTCGCAGTCGCAGTCACAGTCACACTCGCTGCCGGCGTCGACGTTCCAACGAAACCAAGTTCCACAATGTGCTGTGTGGGCGCTCTCAACATTATTCACACTCACTTTTGCTTTCGTCTTTTCTTGTTTTTGTTTTTATTTCTCTTTCTCTTGTTGTTGTTGTTATTTATGTTTTGTGCATTTGTTTTTAACATTTGTTGTTTTTTTTGTACGCGAATTTCAGTTTGCAAATTCAACTCGTTTCTTGTTTGCTTCTTCTTCGTTTTCTTTCACATTTCTCATCTTATTGCAGAGCTTTAACTTTCTTCTAGAGGACCGAAACAGCGAATATTATAATAAGATTCAAGCTTAGATTTTGGATTTTAAACGTGATTATATATTTTTTTTTTTTTTTTTTTTACTTTGTTAAGCAATAGGAAACTTTTATAAGGTTCTATGCCCAACTATTTTCATTTCAGTTTTATATTGCTTAAATTTCATAATAATTGAAACATTTAAAACAAACTGAATAAGGCTTCTACAAAATTCGTATTTTATACTTTTTGTATTTAAATTTAAATTTATGTTTAATTTATTGCAATACTTAGGTAGGTAGTTTACATCCTGTTGATACTCTACTCAATATCTATTATACATTTTATATGGTATCATAAATTTCTTTTTCTCATCAGTATTTTTCCATTATCCCAAATCCGATGATTCATATGCATGTTAATTAGATTTAATAAACAAATAATGAATTTGCAAGTCGCACCCTAATTTCACAGAGATTTTTATTACATTAATTCAAATCCGCACAGCAGAAAAAGGAACTTGAAGTTGTGCCGAGTAAGGATGTATAAATAACATATTGGGTACTCTCATTATATATTATATACTAAATTGCAAAAATAAATAAAAGATAATTGAAGTGGGACAGAAAGTTTGCTTAATTCTTCATTGAAATTCAGATAATCTTCAAATGTTTTTTTTTTTTTTTTGCATGCCTTGTTGGGTTGTTTCTTTCTTTAGACCCGAGCCGGCACCCGTCGAGACAGCACACAAAAGGAAAGTAAAAGGTGGTGTCATCCGTTGCTTACGCAATGCGCGAAGAAGAAATGAAATAAAACGAGACGAGCCAAAATTAAAATTCATCATTAAAGTAGGCGCGCAAAAGCTAAAGCAAAAAGCAGAGGGAGAAGATAACGAAATCGAGCGAGAGAAATATGGCAAAAAGGAGCCTAAAACCGGATAACCTTCACCCAAATGTCTGCTGCTTTAAAGGAGAAAGGGTATTGCGAACTGTAACTTCAACTACAGAGACAGAGAGCATGACATGATGCTGTTTGCATTTAATAAAGTAACGATAAATATCAAAAAGCTGATCGTAATTCGTTAATCTCCAAGCCAAATGTAATTCCCCCAGCTGAAACTCTTTGATTAGTCATAAGACCAGAATCAATTAAGGTCCCAAAAAAAAAAAAAAATCAAATTATTATTGTACCCAGAAACTTAAGGGACTGGTAATGTTCACCCCAGTTATCGAAATAAATATTTAAATTACTGGAAAGAACACGTCATTAAAATGTTAAGGATCTTTCAATTGATTTATCACAAGGAGTTTCCAGAGTTGACGTCATATGCGTGCGTGTTTCTCTTTTCCGTATAAAAACTTATGAAAAACCTTATGAAACCAGCGCAAACATGATCGAAAATATTCCCAGTAATTGTCACAGAGTCATACGCGCTTATCTAAAATTCTCGACTGAACCTAGAGGTGGAGGGGGCAGAGGTTTCGGGGCAGCGATTGAATCGAGCTGCTGGAAACACGCAAAGCTGCTCGACTTTATACAACTATCTGGCGAAATGCTCGAAATCACGAAACTAGTTAAACAGACAGAGAGGAAGAAGATGACAGAGACAGAGAGAGAGGGAGAAAATGTGCAAAGATTTGACACTTTTGGGAGTTTGTGCGTTCATTTTGAACTTTCACAAATTTTGATTTCTTCGGGAGACAGAGAAGGAAGTCGCTAAATGCGGACGTTCTCGTGAAACTTTCTGTGATTTCAATTAGCCCTTCTCGCCTTGGAATTCGTAACCTGTTGAGGGAATTTCTGTTTCTAGGCACGTTACAACTTAAAATAAAAAAACAATGTCGTTGATTTCAGTCTCATTTTCAATGCAGAACACTCTCAACTCGAATCGAGAGAGGCGAAAGGGGATCTCTGACTTCTAGAATTTTAAAATGAAAGTTCGTGCTTATTCACGGTTGAAAAAGCATGCGGAAATCTCTTCGCAGAAAGCAAGAAAAGCAGAAAAAGTCTAGCAGAGCGAGAGAGAGGGGCAGAAAAAAGAAAGACATATAATTATATGTTTTATTTTAATGTGTTTTTCTTCTTTTTCTCTTTTCCACAGCAGCTGTCGTTTTTCTTTTCTACTTTTCTACTTTTGCTCTCTTCCTCTTCTGCGCTTTTGGCATTACACAGCATTTTCAATTAAGCCAAAGCTCAATGATGAAAGTTTTCTTTTACTGCTATCTCTAGCTGCTCCCCTTCTGCTTCTTCTACTACTACTTCTCTCTGCCTGGCACTATGGAGAAGGGTTTACGCCAAGTGTCAATGCACAGCGAAGCAAGACATCACACGAAGTGTGCAAGGTTACGCCTTGTGAATAAGCAATTAGCTCTCTGCGGTTCTTCCCGTATCATCATCATCGTCGTCGTCATCATCATCATCGTCATCTTGAGGTTGTTTCTTTGTGCGCGATGTGTGCTGCCTTCGGGGTCAGGCGATTGCTATCTGTGCAACGAGTGGGCTAGGAGGTAGGAAGGGGGGACACTTCACAGGGAAAGAGCATTCAATTGCCACGGCAACTCGTCATCAGAATATCAATGACGCCAGTTCTGTGCGCTGCCTGCAGATGGGTTGCCTCTTGAGGGAAAGGAAACTGAGAACTAAAACTCACTAAGTTTATGCAGGGGGAACTTGCTCAGTCTTTTGCATTCTATGCTGTGCTATAAAATATTTATGTCACTATCGATAAACGATTATTGACAGTTATCGGCTGCAGTTGCTGTTTATGTTGCTCTGCAGAGATCACGCTCGATCAATCGTAATTGAAACACGTCTCAAGGCTTCCCAAAACGAATGCCTCAAGCAACGATTGCCTCAATTTTCCCCCAGTCTGAAGGCCGCGCCAGGTGAGCGATTAGTCCCCATTGCAGAGAAACGAATGGACAGATAAAGAAACACAGACAAAAGGCAGCGGCGCAAGAGCAAAGGCAAAGGCAATCGTCAATCGATCTGAAACGAAACTCGAGCGAAGTTCTCACGGCGAATTACACAAAACGCCGCACATCACGTTCGCCTCGCGCAATCATGAAACTCCCCACTCCTCTCTCTCTATCACCGTCTATAACTCCAATCCAAATGCGATCCACAGCAATGCAATGCAATCCAACATCCACTTTGTTTGCTTCTCAAGCTCGCAACGTGGGAGAAATGCAAAAATGTCAAATACAATTTTAAGTAACGGAAAAATATTAAACAAATGTAAAGGAAAACAATGGAAAATAAAATATAAAACAAGCTAATGAGGTGAATTAGTAAAATAGTAAAATTAGTAGAATAAAACAAGCTTAAAAGAGCACAAATGGAATACAAAATACCCTTCCTTGTTTAACATCCACTCAACAAATAGTTCTAGTCACAATAATCTATGGAATTGTCTTTACAACTTAAATAGTATTTTTTATCATTATTGCAAACGACTGAACGACCTATTTGTGTGAAATAAATATTTTTTTTAGCGTAGTAAAACAGTTAACTTAAATATCGAAGAAAGTTCAGAGCTATTCCAATTCGAATTGATCATAATATGCACAAAAAACACACTATTACAAGTGTAATATACCATTTTTGTAAGCAGGGTAAACGTAAACGTCTGCGGTCACAGCAGAAATTTGACCTATAAAATTTCCCACAAAATTATTGTAATTTTAGCTAACTCAATTTGATGAATAGGAAAATCCAACAACAAGAGCGCAGGCACTAACCCTGTGACGGTCGTGTTTTGGTCTCGCTGTGGGAGTCTCGTCTCGATTGCAAAACTAGCCGAAAATTAGCTAGAGAAAAAACAAGAAAATCAGCGCAATTTCCACAGTTACTCGAGAGACAGCGACAACCGACAGCAGCTGCCCCTGTCCAGCCTCCTCCTCCTTCTCCTCCCTATGCACTATCATTTCTTTGTGGAAGATGCCGCATAATTATAGCTCTCACTGTGTTGCCGGACAACAACAAAAAATATAAAAGAAACCTTTTCAAATAGGCCAAATTCTGCAGTGGAACATGCGTAAAGCATGGGCAAGTTGCCACATGAGAAGCAGAGAGCATTATTAACCATTGTTCATGGTTTTAATTACATCACAAATTGTTGCAACATATATTTTAAAACAAATTACTACACAAATTATAAGACAGAGAACTACTTTGCTTTCAATTTAAAATTTTCTGTTAATTTCTCAAGTGAAACTTCTTCAAAAATACTCTTTATTTCTTTAATTTTTTCCCACTGTCTATTCCAATTGTGAAATAAACGTAGGTGGATGCGGATGCAATCCAAAAGCTGTGGTATCCAAGTGGATTATGTTAGTTGTATGTTTTTTTGCCTACTCAATACTTAAATCTTGTGTGTTTTTTTCTATTGCAACATGAGGTTTTTCTCTGCGTTTCTTTTGACATTTTTAGCCGCAAAGAAAGCACAAGAAAAACAAAAACAAAAAAATGCTGACAGCTAGCAATTATTTAAGAGGTCTGCGAACACAAGAGTGACAGTGTGTGTGTGTGTGTGTGGAGCACATATGCAGCAGTGGTTCCCGTACCCCACTCATTCCCTCTCTCTTTCGCTCTGCTTGCAATTAATGGCACGTGTTCCGTTAGAAATATAAAAAAGAGCGCAGCAGGAGCAAGGCCTGACCAAGCACACTGTAGAGGAAAGAAAGAGAGGGTGAGGAATGGAATGGGGAGAGCACACACTCCCACTGAGAGCAGGCGGCGAAATAAGCAAAAAAATGAGAGCAAATTTACCACACACACAACTCAGGCCTCGTCAGTCAGTGGGAAATGGCGACAGTTGAATAATAAATTCAGCACGGGCTCTTCGATTTTTTCCACTTCTTCACCATCCCCTTCCTCCTCTTCTCGTCACCCCTTTATTGTGTTGCTGCTCAGCTGAGCTGACATTGACACTTTTTGTCGTTTGCTTGGGGCATACACAGAAAAATCGTTTAAGGTTATTTATAAAACCAACAAAAAAGAGATGAGAAAAAATAAATCATATTTGTTTTTTTGGCAGCATAGTGTAGAAAGCGAACTTTTTGGCTGAACTTTTCCACTGTGCCAATATCAAACGCATATGTTGGTGAAATATCGGAAATCGATAAACTGCGTTTCTCATTCGTGGTTCGCGTCGTAGTGCTTCGCTGTGGGCGGTCCATTATTTTTTTCGCAATCTATTTCCATTTCTAACCACAATCGACTTCCACATTGTATTCGTTTACATTTAATTATCATCGCCCTCCCTCTTTAAATGACATTTCCTTTTCTTTTGGTTTTCCTTTTTTTGGTTTTTGTGAATTTAATTTTGAAATACAAAGCGGGAACTTGCACACGCCTTTACCTTTCGATTTCCGCGTGTCAAGCTTAACCTTCAACTCGCATTGAGAAACCAATTTGCTTGTTTCTTTTTACTGCTTTTATTATTTATATTCGTTTCTCTCCCATCCTTCTTGAGGCAAGTGCAAAAGTCACGCAATTAACTTTGAATTTATGAAGTGATTCTAATATTGCGGCGCCGAATGTTTCTCCCCCCTCACTTAGCTTGCATTGCTCGCATTTTGAATGAGCTTTAATTGTTGACGATTTTCTGAGCGTGTGTTTGTAAGAGTGTGAGTGTGTGTGTGTGTGTGTGGCGACCAAGCAAAGCACCGTTAAAGGTCAAACAAGCATTTAGCAAAAGAGACGAAGAAGAAGCAGAAATAGAAACAGAAAATGAAGAAACACAGCGCGAAGAAACGAAATGGCAACTGAACGAACAAGTCTGACAATCCCCCTGCCTATACCTATCTCACTCTTTCACTCTAAAGTGAAAAAACTAGTTGCCAATATCAAGCATAGCTTTTGTTGTTGTTGTTATTGTGGTTTATGGAAAGTACCTAGTACGGGGAATAACTGCACAGATCAAAATTAATTGAATGCCCAAGATGAAATAAAATATTCCCATAAAACAATTGATGGAGTATAAATTCCAATAAGAAAACTCAGGCTGAACTATTAATCTGGCCATGAGAGTAAGTTACATAAATTCAACTGGGAAATTTACTAGGTAAATAAATTTAATTCTAGAATTCAGACCTAGGCAAACTAGGCTTAGTCACTTGCCGCAATCGATTTTTGCCACACTGCGGTAGGTGACGCATTTGCATTGCGATGTAGAAGCAAGAGAGAGAGGGAGTAAGTGCGAAAACTGGAGCAGGAAGAAGGGAAAAGGATGTTGCCATTGTTGAGCACAGGACATTTTTTTCTTTATTGAATATACAATGTACTAAGCAGGGTTGCCACCTGACGTGGTGGCACAAGTTCTGCGTGTGTGGGGGATGATGATGAAGTAGCAGCGCTGTGACAGGAAACGCATCCGGTAAGGAAGTGACAGACAGGCGAATTGGCGGACGGCTGCCGCAAAGGAAGTGGTTAAAAAAAAAACCAACGACTAAACGATAACAACAGCAAAATTGCTGAATGCTGCTAACGCTTACAGCTGCTGCGCTGCTACTGTCCGCTGTCGCTGCTGCTGCGCTGCTTCTGCCTCTGGTGCTGCTTAGTGGTTACAGTTACTGACCAAAGCAAAAGCTCGATGCTCCGTAACAGTTATTGTTGTTGTTGTTGTTGTTGCTTGTTTCGTGTTTGTTGTTGCTGTGCCAATTCTAAACGTTGCATTGGCAACAGTCGCGCTTCGCCGGTTTTGCAAGTTGCCGCTGCTGCTGTTGCATTGCGCGTAATCAGTGAAGCAACAAACCATGGCAACAACAACAATAACAAAAAGTTGAAGAAGTAGCAAAAACAAGTACGTTTGTATGCGTCTACAAACACACACACACACACACATTAGTAAACTTTTATGCAGTTCGTTTTGAATGACACAGTTTACACACACACACAAACGCACGTAGGCTGTGGTGAACTCCTTTGCTTACACACATACACACAAACACTTAGGCTTTGTTGAACTCCTTTGCTTACTTGTATTTTGTTTATGTGAAATTATTTATTATTATTTTGTTTAAATGACATTGTTAACAAATTTAACTACAATTTGTTAGTTTATTTCACACGATGTTGAAACTGCGCTGCTGATTGGCGCCTCTAAACAAAGTCAAACGCGAGAAACGGAGGCGACCCGACGACGACGACGACAGTAACGACGACTACGACGGATTGCGACGAGAGCGCGTGCAACCAAACATGTCAAAGGAAATTTCTATACTGACGCAGCAGCAGCAAAACTCAGACAGCTGCCGCCTGCTGACTGACTGCCATCACACACACTCACACACACGCAAAGAAGGTGGCGAACGAAAGCAGAGCAGCGCCAAAGATGTCAGACATTGTTGTTGTTGTTGCTGCAGTCAGTTTCTTTTCATGCTGTGCTGACTTGAAAGCGTCGCAGTCACACGCACACTTGCACACAGTAACTGGTTTGCGCTCTCCGAGAGTGAGAGAGGGCAAGAGCGAGCGCAGTGAACGTCTCTCTGTGTGCTTTGCATACATATGCGATATCCAAGCATGACCAGAACACAGGCCCAAACACATAGACAACATACGACCACTTGTTTGTCAGCTCAGCTGAGCGCGCCTGTTCGCTCTCTTACTCTCTCTCGTTCTCAACAGCTGAGGCGCACACAAACACATCTTTTTGCGATTTGAGCAGCTGACAGCATAGCGTTGCCAGATGGCAGTGAAATTAGTAATGGGCCAATGTACATACTTTGAACTACCCCGTAATATTATAATGCGATTTACCTGTGCTTTAGTTAGGCAAAATCAAATGATCGCAGTACTCACCTGCAAAGAAAAAAAGAAGAAATATTTATTTTACATTTAACGCAAGCAATATAACTCTAATTGTGTTTTTATCTAAAACAGACAAAGTCAAAGGTGGCGGCCCGCATGACCTTTTTTCGTGTAATTCCATTAGCCCCGATTTCCTCTGCGCATAATTATCACACACTCTGCGTGTGTCTTTGCGGCAGTTTGTGTCATTGATAACAAGAAATCGGAGAACAAAGTGCAAACAGAATAACACAGGAACTGCATTTGGTTCACGGCTTCCAAGGAATCAAAGAACAAAGTCAATAAGAAAACAAGGAGAGAAAACGTATGCGACTGTGAGATACCCTAGGTGTTAGTCTCTTACCGAAATAACTATAAATGCGATTAAACTATAATAACTTCTAAATGACTAAGCTCTTAACATTAAGATATTATATTTATCGATTCTCCTCTTCATGACTCTAGTTTTTTAGTATACATAGTTTTATCTACCACTGTTTTATCAATTTTTATTTTCTCTACACCTATACTACGAGGGTCGTTTGATAAGTCCGTGACTTTTTGTATTTGCCGCGCACCTGCTCTAAATACAACACTGCTCCTGTCAGCAGTTATCGATTAACAGCTGACTGTAAAATTTTGAGAAAGCTGCGTTTTTTGGTTTGCGTTTTATAGGCATTGAAAGCAGACGATCTCGATCTCCATTTTCGTTAAAATTCACGAGATCGTCTGCTTTCAATGCCTATAAAACGCAAACCAAAAACGCAGCTTTTCAAAATTTTACAGTCAGCTGTTAATCGATAACTGCTGACAGGAGCAGTGTTGTATTTAGAGCAGGTGCGCGGCAAATACAAAAAGTCACGGACTTATCAAACGAACCTCGTATTTTGAGGGCCTTGAGATCGTCTGCTTTCAATGCCTATAAAACGCAAACCAAAAAACGCAGCTTTCTCAAAATTTTACAGTCAGCTGTTAATCGATAACTGCTGACAGGAGCAGTGTTGTATTTAGAGCAGGTGCGCGGCAAATACAAAAAGTCACGGACTTATCAAACGACCCTCGTACCTTATGCAGCAGCACCTTCTATCGATACTGGGTATAAAAAGGAGCACGGTCATTGAAGACAAATACGGGAAGGAGGACAAGAGCAACAACAACAGCAACAACATTTTATTTCAGCCAGCAGCTGTCGATGTAGTTCCCTTTGCTGTCTCGCTCGCACTCGACAGAGATACCCTACTGGTGGCCAGTAAACACCTGTGACCGCCCGCATCGTATTGCATCGCATTTACACTTGATGAGTATATTCAGTGGACTCTTTTAACCTCTCCGCAGCACACACACAAGCACACACACACTCACTGCTAGCAGAGCCAGAGCAGCGAGCAGTGCTGCAACTGAGATGCTTGGCTGCTTTCTAGCGGTTTCAACAAAGCAGCAACGGCAGCACCAGCAGCAGCCGCAACAGCAGGCAAGGCAATTCGCCATTACTCGAATTGCTTTGCACTCATTATTTATTGCAGCCACTGTTGCAGGCCTCGTTGCAGTCGAATGCAGACAGTCGGCAATCAAACGGCACACGATTCTCCTCCTTCTTCTTTCGCCACCCGCTGCTGCCTTTGCCGCCGCCATCTTACTTCACCTCTCTCAGTAAATAGGTCAGAACTAAGGCAGTGCGATAAATTTCCTGGTTTAACTTATCGATAATAATCTGCAAGTATGTAAATATCTCATTAGGAGAGTCCAACACACAGACTCAATTAAACTGCAAGCATAGAGAGAGAGAGAGGTACGGATTTATTTCCTGCATAAGGAAAATATAAATATCACTTTCCGCTCTGTCTCTTTATCTCTCTCTCTCACTCACGCTTGCTCTCTGTATTGGTGTGAGCTGTGTTTTGTTTTTGCGGCTTGTTTATTTGTTGCCGTTTATTAATCTTGCTTGTGTTTTTCTTACAGCAGTTCCGTTGAGTCGGTCACGCCACCACATAAATAAGACAAAACAACAACAACAACAACAACAATATCTACTGAACAGCAGCGACTGTGTCCGCTGCCTTGGGTCATGCGCACTACAAATGACGTCAGTTGTAGCCATCGAATTTAGAAATGCGCAAAAAAAAGGCATAAAATTGTGGCATGCTAGATTAAGATATACCCTGCAGAAGGAGTACAAAGTAAATGAAGAGTGAGAGGGCACAGAGTATACCCTGTGATAAGCAATAAAACACACGCACACACACACACATACTCGCACACTTGTGCAATTTGTGGTAAGCGACCCTGTGTGATTCATGTATCCCCCACAAGATGTGGAAATTCTTAAATTGCGCCGTAGGTGTGAACCGCGTCCCCTTTTGACCCCTTAGCCCCTCACACTAACCACCCCCACCCCCATACACAACCCAGTTGGGCCATCGGCTTAAGGCCCCTTGCGGGGTTTCTTTTTTCCTCTTCATGGAAACCCTACAAAATTATGACGAGACTTGCAAAAGGGTGTGAAGCGCAGCGGGAGTGGAAAGGAGTCTTTGTTAAATGCGCAGCAAAAGAGCAATTCTCCAAGCAACTTTAATAATAATAACAACAACACATACAACGCAGGGCCATCAGCTGTTTCACTGCGGCAGAACAACAACAACAAGTAGAATAACGACAATAGCAGACGCAGCAGCAGAGACAGATGCAAACGTACAAAGAGAGCAGAAGCGCTCTCAGTCTCTCGTTTGCTCTCACTCTGCCTTAGTTGTTATTGTTTTATGTTGACCATACGATAGCTTCGATGACTATAAGAGCAAAATGAGGGAGCGAGAGTATGTTGTGTGTGTGTGTGTAGCAGGCAATGCAGGCACAAAATTGAATTACGCACTGCGGCAGTGTTGGCAAAATAGCTTTTATACCGTGAAATAAGGCTTTTTTAAAGTTTGACCACCAACCAGCGTTATTTATGGACTTCTTCAATAATTTTCTGACTTTTTTGACATTGCAATATTTGTGTTATCGTTTAATAAAGTTTAAAACATTTTTAACGATTTAGGTTTTGTTTTGTTCTTGACTTTTTGCATTCCCTTAAGAGAAGTATTAAAAAGTTGCTTATACTTTCACTATTTATTATTTAAAATTCTTCATCATTTTACTGCCTTGTCTACTAACCAAAACTTACCGACAGAAGCAGGTGACCGTCTCCTCCACATCGAGCGGCAGGGATAGTGATGGAGATGCATTGCTACCGCCAGAGGCAGCACCACCACCTGCCGTTCCAACACTCCCTGTTCCAACATTATTGTTGTTGCTGCTTGAGGCAGTACTGCTATGATTGTTGTTATGATTATGACGCGAGGACGAATGCAGGAATGTGGCCGCAAATGTGGAGGATAACGAGGTGTGCGAAGTAGAAGAACGGGGCGTTGTTGCTGCAGGCGTTTGTGGGGCTGTTGAGGTACCGTCCTCTGCCAAGGGAACCGATGAGTAACGCACGAGTATCGCACGACTCACGCGATTGCCGCCCGTCAAATTTGAGATGGCCCAATTCATGACCGATACGCAAACGGAACCAGACGTGAGCAGTGTCTAACAGCAACTGATGGTGGACGGCAACAAAATCTAACACCCGACAACGGGGTTTCTCTGCCCCTTCTCACTATTTCCCTTCTGTTCGAGTAAAATTGATTTTACCCCGTCAATCAATTCCAGACGCTAAATGTTGCCAACTTGCGAATTATACATCTACTCTGTACACACAAACACTCATGGAATACTTATGTATGTATTTTCCTGGTGCCTCTCGCACTCTTCTCTTTGTCCCTGTTGTGCTATATTTGTGTCGCGCCTCTGCTTTTGTCCCCTCGATAATTCAATTAGAGTTGTGCTAAGTGTGGCCCAAGGTCGAGGGTATTGCAGTCTCAACAGCAGCCCCAGCCCCGTGCCTTGATTTCTCTTTTCCCAATACTATGGTTATCTTTCGAAGACTTTCCGGAATTGAAACTTCATCGTACTTGCTAGTACAATGTTAAACTTCCTTTTCTTAAATCAGAACATTTGAAAAACACTAAAAACCTTTTCTTAACGGAAATTGTAGCCTAAAAAAGCAAAAAATGTTTTCCAAAACTTGCGAGCATATACCAAAAACGGCTTAACTAAAATCGACAATTTAAATTCCAGAAACCCCGCCAAAGTTTGCTTTCAAAAAAGAGCGAGATTTAATGGGAAAAAACGAAAAAGTCAAGCTTGTTCGCCTTTTTTTTTTTAGTTGAAATCCAAGTTTTACCACAGTGCATACCATAATTTGTGTACATTTGTTCTGAGTGTGTTGTTCTATGTTAATGTTTGTTGTGCCAAGTGTTTGTTTTACTTTTTGATTACAGATTGTAATGAAAATTGCGAGTTCATTAAACTAGCGCAGCAAGCGCCGCTTATCTCCCTCTGCAGTCGACTTCGCTGCCGACGTCGATATCGCTGCCAATGTCGCTGTTCGTTGCAACAACAAATATGCGTCGAAACATAAACAAAAGATGAAGACGAACAATGGCGACAGAAAGAGACAGCGAGAGAGAGGGAGCGAGCATAAGCACATAATAAGAAGGCAAATAAACGCAATCAAAAATGCAATGGCCTTGATGAATGGGACGAAGAAACAAAGTGCATAAGTACACGCATACCGACAAACACAAGCAGAAACGCATATGTTTGTGTCTGTTTGTGAGTTGTGTGGTGTGTGTGTGTGAATAATCAAAACACACTTGCTATAGTTGCGTTCCCTTTGAGAAATCGATAACAAAAGTTGGACTTTTATTGATTTTGCATCACCAGCGATAAATAAAAGGAAGAACAGGGGAGACAGGAGAGCGGCAATGAAGGCAATCCTGCCTGGAACAAGAATAGGAGCAGGAGACGGCTCAAAAAAGCATCAACTTAAGACGAAGAAAAAATAAAATTTTCTTTTTTGTTTTTTGATGGCAAAGAGAGATGAGAAACGAGGCCAATTGGCAAAATGCCAAATGGCGACGAAGTAAAAACGCAGAGGACATAAAAGACACCACCAAGAGGCGTAGAGAGAAACCGAGAGGAGGCGGAGACCGAGGCGACGAGACGGACAGACAACCAACCAAACGAGCAGCGACGTAACGTCTCGGTCGCGTCTCTGTCTTCTTTCTCTCTTTGGCTGTTATCGCTGGTGTGTCTGCACGACTATTTTTATAATAATTATAATCTGCAATTGCATTTGCAATTTGCA
Source organism: Zaprionus africanus (assembly GCA_018151435.1). Lineage (NCBI taxonomy): Eukaryota > Metazoa > Arthropoda > Insecta > Diptera > Drosophilidae > Zaprionus > Zaprionus africanus. Next base: position 16,526,788 of record JAECXB010002310.1, read on the forward strand.
TTGAATTCCAATTACATTTTAGTTTTCGTCATTTTTTCTTTTCTCACTTACCCCATCAACCAATCGACCGTGTCGCGCAAATACTCCGGTATACGCTCCAGTTTGACGGCTGCTGCGCTGCTGCTGCTGTTTCCTTTCGCCAAAAATAGTTTTAGATTCTTTGCACACTGGCACACACACACACACGCACACCTCCAGCTGCACCTACAGCAACACTAACACCAACAGCAACGTCAACAACACAAGCGACAAAAATTCAGCTGGTAGCTGCAAGCCAATTGACACTTTTACTTTTGTTAATCAATAATATTACGAATTTTGTTTTAAAACTTTTGCACATCAAATTTTCACGCTTCTTCTTCACTTGTTTTGTGAGGCCTCGATACGTTTTGGACGATATAAATATGCATCGATAGCAGCATTCGATAAACAGTACTAGGTGCGACACCGTGTGTATCACCTGCGTTGCTGTCTAAATGATATTCTGCTGTAATTTTCTTTTAATGTGCTGAAAAACCCAATCAAACGATAAAATGTAATAGAATAATAAATATGAAATAAGTAGAAAGGTGGACAGTACTTAGCAGTGGCGCATCAGTTCCGAAACGGCTTCGCAACTGTTCAGCTTTTGCAGCAGCCCTAGTTCCTAGTACACAGCTGTTTTGAGTTCACTTTAGATAACCAGCTGATGCTCTGTTTATGTTTCTTTTGAGATTTGATAGCGCATAATAAACAAATCAGTATATCCCTGATGGATAAATTTTGATTAAATATTTGTTCTTTATTCAACAATAATAAAATAAATATTATTAGTTAATATGAGGGCATCGTAAAATTATTCTAATGGGTATTGTAGTTTATTGTTGTTACAGTCACATTAAAAAATTACAAAAAGAAGTGTATTGAGTTGACTTTTTCAAAAATTTGTTTTCAAAAATAATACTATATGCTGTTTTTTATTTTTAAATTTTTGTGAGCGCATAATCAACCAATAAGAACTCAAGTTAAAATGACCTTGTACATTCCGACCATGCACACGAAGTGCGATAATTCACATATTGTTTTAATTTATCGATAGCATGTGCGAGGCAGTCAGATTTAAGTCACAGCTGTGAGTGAACGGAAAGGGCACAGATTACATAAAAATGGTACAAAATTACTAAGTATTTACGTACATTTTTAACAGAGCTTGTAAACAAAATAAATAAAATATTTCGATAACTATTTCATACAAATCTCTAACCTGATGCCGATCCTCCTGCAACCCGAAACCCAATTAAAATACCACAAGACGAGTTCGATCATCTTAGCCGGTCTCGGCGTGGCGGCCGTGGGCTTTGCAGGAAAACACTTGATGCGCCGCATGCCACAGATGACCACCACGTTCAATGAGGCCCTCAAAAACCTTCCCAAATTCGATGCTGAGAGCATGGCGAACGCAAAGTACTACAAGGGTGGATTCGATCCAAAAATGAACAAGCGCGAGGCTGCATTAATTTTGGGTGTCAGTCCGAGTGCCTCCAAGATAAAGGTGAGTCCAGTGTGGTTCTCTGATGTAGTCATATCACTCGAGCTCTTCCACTGCAGGTAAAGGATGCCCATAAGAAGATAATGTTGCTCAATCACCCTGATCGCGGTGGATCGCCCTACTTGGCAGCCAAGATAAACGAGGCCAAAGATTTCCTCGATAATGCTAAGTAAATCCTCAGACTCTGTTTGTAAATACTACTGTACCATAAATAGCATGTAAGATCCGACACAGATTATAAAGTGAATTTGAATTAGAGCAATTAGATCACGTAAAGCGATGATTTGATTTTCCATAAATGTTTGCAGTACCTTAAGTTATTTGTTTAATTTACAATTTTTTCTTAATTAAATATGATTGTCGGGGCATCAGCTATTATAAGAAGATAAAGTTTACTATGTATTAGACTATAAACTAGGATTGAACATGCACTTTTGTCTGACTGGGAATTAAAGTTAGACTGTTAAAGCTGTAGTATTCTGTGTCTTCTCTTGTTCTTCTTTGAAGAAATCTTCTCAATTCATGAGTCTCTGCTCCAATGCTCTTTAGGCTGCGCTGCTCTACCTGAGTTATGAAAGAGGTATTCGATTTGTTGTTTCGAGCACAGATATATAGTATACATATTACATATTATTTTTGTTCTTTTAACTTAAGTTAGGAGCTAATGGCGATGATCATTAGGACGGCGTGTGGCCACAGATAAATCGCACAATTTGCATGAAATTTACATGACCTAATCAAGTTTTGTTTGGTTTGGGGTCTAATATAAGGCAGCAACTGCCGCAGTAGGTTCACTTCAGTTCAAGTCGAAGATGTGGACACGGTTTCTGGTCTGGACAACATTCGTTGCTGCAGCTGCAGCTGCTCCCCCGCTGGGCACCGAAGCGAGTAACATAATAACGAACGGATATCCAGCACAAGTGGGAAAAGCTCCATATATTGTTGGTTTGCTGTTAAAGGAGGGCGTGATGGGGAGGTGGTGTGGCGGTTCGATCATTGACCACAACTGGGTGCTAACGGCGGCACATTGCACTGACCATATTGACTCGGTGACCATCTATTATGGTGCCACGCGACGCACGCAACCCTTATTTCAGCTGACTGTGGACGTTCAGCATGTGGTGCAACATCCCGAGTGGCCCGACAGCATTGGAAATGACATTGCCTTGATCCGGACTCCTCACGTCGGTTTCTGGTCTTTGGTCAACAAGGTGGAGCTGCCCAGTCTGCAGGAGCGGAGCAGAAGCTACGAGAGCTCCCTGGCTGTCACTTGTGGCTGGGGAAGCACCTACGACGGCAGCCAACTGCCCGATTGGCTGCAGTGCATCGATCTGCACATCATCAGCAACGAACAGTGCGAGATCAGCTATGGCAGCTTGCCCGAGAGTGTTTTGTGTGTGGAAACACCTGATGGAAGATCCATCTGTGATGGCGACTCTGGCGGACCGTTGGTTATACATGATAGCCCCAAACTAGTGGGCATAACTTCGTTCAGCGATGCAGAAAGTTGCCACTCAGAGGCGCCAGCGGGCTTCACCCGCGTTACCGCCCACCTGGACTGGATACAGAAGGTCTCTGGCGTTGTATATTAGCACTGTTCCATATTGTTGAGATAATATATTGTGCAGTTTAAATCAGATATATATTCTATTGATAGAGATCAACATGGATTTTTTTTGAACAGATTATCGGTGAAGACTTTTAGAAATCGATATCGGCAGCAATTGGTATTTTTGCTCAAATTGGCAAGGATATCGTAGGATGCATTCAGATCAACAGGTGTTAGTATTTTGGTATTTTTACTCAAATTGGAAGGTGGATAAAGCAATCGATATCAAGAGTTGGCAAATTGGCAAGACACATGTTCGATAAGTCATTGTTGAAATTCCCTGCACGGAATAAATCGTGAATCGGCACTCAACTTTAAATTTATTTGTATACTCGTATCAATAATCAAGCACATTAGTTATACTGAATCTGGCATGTTTCGCTACGAAGGAGGGCTCTCCATTTGATCCATCACTTCGCGGAATTGATCAACAGACACCATGTTGTTTTGATCCGAATGGGCCTGCACAACGTTCTGCCAAATCTTCTCGAAGTTTTCCGCATTGACAATGTCCTTGAAAATCACCTCCAATTGCTCGCGGGGTCGCAGCAATTGGTAATCACTTGGTGCCAGGCCAAAAAGTATCGCAACTTCCGGCTGAATAAGGTCCTTGACGTGAGTTGTATCAGTGTCAATCTTCTTGGGATCTATTTTTCGTGCGTATGGGAACTTATTGGGCTCCTTGTTGAGATCGGCGCAGAGCAGACGATAGGTAGTATCCTTGTTATCGATATTCTGCGGTGTAATCGATATGTTGCCCATCGGTGGCAATGGATTCTGTATATTCAACAGATGACAGAAGTCATCGTAGTTCACTCGTTCCGTTGGACAGCCCTCGTCGATAATCATACGAAAATGTCCGAGCGCGGTACGCATCTTATATATATCGATATACAAATGCATTCTAAACATGATCTCAAAGATTCTTTTTGGCGGCAAGTGGCGTGTCTGCTCCTTGTCGCTGTGCTCCAGCACCGAGATCAGATCGAACATCTGAAAGGTGGCGTGCTTCTGCAGCTTGCGGCGCCACATGTTAAGGTGTCCTAGGGCATCAAGCAGTGGCTTATTGCCCTGGCACGGCGAAATATCCTCGATAAGCATCTTGCAATCGCAATCCGGAAAGGGCGTGGCTGTGCCATAGGTCATGTACGGTGGCACCGTGTACGGGTATCTGGCAGGAAATATATTATAAATATATAATATGTATATCAAGTGATAATATCAACGGGTACTGACTTTTTCAATTTCCTGCCTAGACGCGCGTAGGTGCGATCTATAAAATCCATTTGCTCCTTGCTAATGATCACCACGTTGCCTGCGCATTGTGTCATGCAACGCTTGGCTGCCTGTCCCGACTTATCCCCCATCGTGGGCTCTCCGTATGTGTTGGCTCTGGAGAAAGGTTCGTTGTATCTGTGGATATATGATACGATATTAGAGGCGTCTTTGTTCTGGCATAGTTTTCTGGCCATGCGCACTTGCGATTCACCTGCTCCGAGGGAAAGTAATGATTGTGACTAATGATGTGCTTGTCGTGGAAGGTACCAAACTCTCTATTGATCTGTTCCGCCGTCTTGGGTGGCATTACCACCTCGTAAAGTGTCTCCTTGCATCGGGTCTCGCGACCAAAAGTGCGACTCAAATTGGTAACTGAGTCCGGCTTGGAGAACGTTGGCTTTACTTCAGCGAGTTTAGCTTGCTTGAGAAACATCTCCTCCGAGAACTTCTCCTTGAAGACAGTGAAACGCGACTTTGATCTCTCGAAATCCAACAGTTCCCCCACACTTTCAATAGGCAGACAGGGCGAGCGTGGACAACGTTTGCCGGCACTCTTCACCTTCAACCGCTTGCACTCGTCACGTATCCAACCCTCAGCCACCTCTTCGGGATGCAAGATGGTCATGCAGTTGCCAGTCGTGTTCGTGTAGTCCGGCCGGGACCCGACACCAGCTGTACGTATGTCCGCATTGCGGTCGATAAAGCGACCAATGTTGGCCATTTCTCTCGAAATAAAAGTTTATTAGTTCGCTTAGAAAATATACACACATGTATAGAATGTGTCGACTTGATTTCGAAAAGTGATTAGAATTAAAAGGTAGACTCAGAAATATACTGCATGATTTCATCATACTTTATACTGTATATATTTAATTGACATAGTAACACCCATCTGCCTGTCTGCATCTTAAACGCTTTGATCTCTTGGTATTTCCCAAACATTTTTGATAATAATTAAAAACCAACGTTATCTGCTACAGCATGAGCGTTGCGAGGGAAAATTTGTAGGTATGTATACTTAATTGTATGTTTGATAACCTTTAGTTGGCGGATCAGCTTCGACGAAGAATGTATTTTTGAAACTAGAACATATATACGTGTGTGAGTGTGTTAAGTACATTTTATAAAGGTTTCCTTTCAATCAAATTTGGAATGTGCGTTCAGTTTGCAATTTTGCGCAGTGCATTGTGGATTAGAATTTGCTTTACTCCGAATAAAAAGTCCTTGGTGAATAAATCTAAATGATGTTGGTCCTTGGCCGTGCGTTGATAATCTTCATACTTGGATATGTGGTTAATGCTGAGGAATCGGTAAGTGAACGTTGAGGGCGGAAAGAAACTTTAAAATAGAGAAACCCATCTTTTTTTTAAGGCGCGAAAGTTTTAGACAAACAAAATTTTCATTACACAGACAAAATTCGCATATTTTTTATATATGTACACTATATGTGTGTGGGGATATATATGAAATTATATTATAAAACATAAGGGTAATCGTTTTACGCGTCATCTGCTTAGTACGAGCCTTTAGTTTACTGGAGAATTCCTCTTTTTTCACTTTACCAAAGCTTTTCTTTTCGGATAAAGCGACGTCCGAACTGTACGATAACTTTTCAATGAAAGATCTTCTACCTACTTATAGATTTCTATTAAGAACATTCCGTATACAGTATAGGTGTATATATATTCATGTATTTTGCATATACACAGGGCCACCGAGAGGGGGGGGATGACGGGTGGGTTTCCCCCGGGCCCGCAGTTTTCAGAAGGGCCCGCGATTTTCCGAAAAACCTTCACTTTAATGACGATTTTGACTGTTTGCTTAGTGAAAATAATATATATTATAATATATAGTAAAATAATAATAATAATTTAAACTATTAGTACATTTAAATCCACAAATTAAAAAAAAATACATCACAGTCGGAAATAGCTGATTTATTTGAAGGGAAGGGAGGGGGCCCGAACATGGATACCCCCGGGCCCTGATTTTCTCTCTGCGGCCCTGCATATAAGTTAACAACAAAAATGTTACAATTTAGAATATTGAACTCCAGTACACAAGTTCCAATCCGCAAGCTCAGCGTCTGCATAATTTCCTGCACGCGCCGAGCTACCAAGCAGAATTCTAAGAATCTGTTTGGCAACCGTTTCCGCTCCCACCAATGCATGTGATTCCAAGAAGACTGCAACATTTCGACCAACATAACATCAGCCGATGTCGTGGCCTATTGGAAACAGCGAAGCCGACGTCGATCCTCTGCCACCAAGGGCAGCGCGGCTCACTGCCAAGACTCACAGCTTGTTAGGGACAGCTTAGGGTAATTTAGTTGCAAATTGGATTTAGACAAATAAAGTCGTTGTTCTTAATTGAACTAAAAAATCTTTTTATTTTTTACTTTGCACCTTGCAAGTAATTAACTTATACATATGTATACATATAATGCAAGATTCTTATCAGTATTTTGTTTGCTTATATGATTTTGTTTTCAACAGAGCTGCAGAGGGAATGAAAAGGACGAGCAGTGTGGAGCTTACTGCTACAACCTTTTCAAGCCGGTCCTCTTAGATACTGAAGAATTTCGACAACAAATAGAAGAGTATAGGGAAAAATACCATGATGTGGGTGGAAAGATGGAGATAATGCAGCAAAATTTAACTCGACAAGACATCTTAATCGACTACCAGACAGAGCAGATAGCAAGACTTAACATTAAGCTCAAAACGTATGAAGATACTGTCCGTATTAAAGACAGCCAAATAAACACATTATTTTTGGAAAGAAAACAAATCAATAATAAAAACAAAATCGAAATCGAAAAGAAAGACAATAAAATTAGGTCGCTAGAATCCGAAATTGAAGATCTTCGTAAGCAAAACAAAATCGAACAAGAACAAAGGCACAGCCAAGTTGAACAATTAAAATCTGAGTTGAAGGAAAATAGCATCAACACTAAGACCGAAACCGAAAATAAAGAAATAAAAATCAAATCACTTGAATCTCTTAATAAAAAAAACGAAATTGAAAATGTTAAAAAAGACAAAGAAGTTCAAAACTTAAAATCTAAATTGATAGAAAAAAATAATCTTCTAGAATCCTGCAAGAATAACATAACCTTATTGATTAACCGGACCGAGACAGGTATTGCGGAATTAAGTATGAAAAAGATAGAGATCACCTCACTCAGGTCCAATGTAGAATTGAAAGACTCGCAGATCTCCGAATTCAGGAACAAAATAGAAAAATGTTCGGCTGAGAGTTGTTTGCCGTTTGGAAACTCCACTGATTTGCAGCCGATTCGAATTGTCGGAATGGCCCCGTTTGTGGCACCTTGTGATAGTCAAATTGCTGGACCAGGCTGGATGGTAATCCAGCGTCGCATAGATGGAAGTGTCGATTTTAATAGAACTTGGAACGACTATAAACATGGTTTCGGTAACGTTAGTGGGGAGTTTTGGCTTGGGCTTGAAAGACTTCACAGGTTGACAACAAGTCGACGCTTCGAACTGTATGTTCAAGTGACTAACATGACCGATCACGTTCTCAATTCCCGATACGATCAGTTCGAAATCGGCAGCGAAGAAGAGCAGTATAAACTTAAGTCCCTAGGAAGGTGGACCGGAACAAAATATTCTGCTTTAAAAGATCACGAGGGAATGAAATTTTCAACGCTGGATCGGGACAATGATGAGAATGACAAGAATAACGACGCTGCAACTTCAAGTGGTGCTTGGTGGCATATAAACACTAAGCAATACAGGTTGGTAAACTGTTAAAATTTATTTCTTATAATTTTGAAAGCTTTATTGCGTTATTTTCATAATAGCAATTTGAATGCGGGTTTTAATGGAGAGCTGTTGTGGTGGGGTGAAAGAATTAAGACCGCCCAAATGCTCATTCGACCTTGGCAGCTTGACTAAATCACCAACTTTGATCTGACCCTCAAGATGAAGAGAAACTCCATATCCAATATTTCCACTTTAAGAAAAAGAAATTGTAAAAGATTAACGTTATTAAAAAAAAATATATAATCAAAAAGTTTTTAATAGTTTGGAAATCAAACCTGAAGTTATAATAAAGTAGAAATCAAATCAAAGTTTGTAATAAAAAGTAACTTCAAAGGATTCAAAAATCTAAACACAACTGTTTTAAACAATGGTACTCGGATATTGACGGGTATTAACTTTTATTAAACAAATCTACGACGTGGACGCTGTACGCCGCAGGAACCAGTTGGTGTAGGCGCCATTACGATTATATACCCTGGTTAATCGAAATTGTCATAACCATTCAAATAAAACACCCCTTACTTATTAATAAAATAAATAATTGTTTATTGGCAGAAACAGATAAGACTCTTAACTAAGCTTTGCTTGGCATTGGCCAAGCCATAGTGGCATCTACTAGTTGGGTCAGTTCAGGGAGTAATCCTTCTGCAGAATGAAGTCCCAAGTGTCCTTCCAGCGCAAGTCAATGATCTCCTGGGCGGACATCTTTCTAGTGCCATAGCTGAGGGGCAAGAACTTGACAAAGACGGCACAGACGGCAATCAGCCAGAGCAGCAGGCCGAGTCGATAGACCCGAACCAAGTGCTTCACTGAGCCACCACGTGGCAGGCAATATCGGCGCAGCAGGTAGTCCAGATGCTCGAGCACAAAGCAGAGCAAGAGTAGTTTGAACACAAACGCGGGCAAATAGTTGTGCAGGAAGAGGGTGCGATCCACAAAGAAATAGGGCAGATAATGCACCAGGTAACCCATAAAAAAGGTATCGCCTGCCATGAGAAAGCGCTGCCACTCCTCAGGCGACAGATCGTAGCAGAGGCGCCGCCGCCTTACAGCATAGATGACGAGGAGTGTGGCGTAGACAAGCAGCCCCACGCTGGCCGTGTACCAGATGAGGATGTTACCAAGCAAATAGATCTGCGCATTGGATCCAGAGTCGAGCCAGTAAGCGATGCCCTTGTCGAGCAGCGGCCACTCGTGCGGCAGGGAGCTATACATGTGGTTCTGCACCTGCCTCGAGTTCCAAAACATCTTTGTCTGCAGCTCTAGCAGCTTAGCCCAAAATGAGAGCTTCGTGCGCTTGGTGGGTATCATTTCCGCGCTGAGCAGTTGCCGTTCACGCTCGCGCTGGTCCTGGGCTGAAAAAGTTAATATTAAATTACAATCTTAATAAATTCATTCATTGCTATGATAATAGCTTACTCTTCGTGTAGCGGTGCTCCTCCACATTCCAGATGGCATCCTGATGGCCTTGTTCACGATCGGCGACCACTTCGTGCTGATTGTATCCCCAGTTGGGCAACTGCTTTCCACTGAATCGCAGTGCAGCTCCTGTGGTCTGATGAATGAGCCGAATCTCCGACTTAATCGCATGCCAGCGATCTCCTTCAGACTGTCTGTTTATTATCTCCACGCGCCACAACAGCTCGCCGGCCATCTTAATCTCGTAGTCAATGTAGCAACTCACTTCCTGGCACTGTGGCGTCATAGGAGCTGCCACATCATGCGAGTTCAGGGCACGACTGGTAATGCCATGCACCAATTGCACTACATCGCCGTGCTTGATTGGATCTGGTTGATCGCCAACAACAAGATCATCCCGTTCCGGTCGCTTAACAATCCACCAGTTGTTCACATCCTTAAAGGAGTAACACGTGACCTGCTGTTGATGTGACGAGCCACGTTGATCCTTATACCTCACGGGGTAGACTGCAGCGTGCGAGTGCAGCCAACAGGTGCGTCCATGTGTGTGTCGCAGTGTGATCTGTGAGCCATGCACCACTACCAGTGGTTGTCCACGTGTGATCGATGCCAAGCCACCGTCCAGAGAGGCTTGAAAGGCACTGGTCATGATGCTGTCATGAGGTCCCGCTCGATAGAGAACTTTTAAGTGCACATAGAAGATACTCAGGTAGACGGCAAGGGGTATACCCAGAAAGAGGAGTATGCGGCCCAGGGTGTGCAGCCAGAGCTGACCAGCTGGAAAAGGCAGAAACAAGAAGGTTATTAATACACCCCAAGCGGATAAGACTCTCCTCATCCATCTCTTCTTTGTATCTTTACTTACTCGTCAGACTCGCATCATACAGCATCTTCCAGAGATGACGACAGAGCAGGTAACAGGCCAACAGCAGAGCCAGAAAGCCTACATACTTGATGCATCCGGCGCTGGCGAGAAAGAATGCTGCCGCAGATCCACAGACCAACCACCTGGGACTGCCCAGGGTGCAACGCTGGAAGCGCAAGAGACAAGTAATGCCCACAGTGCTGGCCAGCAGCAACATGGACTCCATGAGCACGAAACGCGACTGGGTAAGAAGAGCATTGTCGAGGACAACCAGCAGACCACCCAGTGCCGCTGTCCAACGTCGTAACTGTGCCTCCTGCAGCAGCTTGTAGACCGCAGGAGCCAGTAGACTTCCACAAAGTGCAGGTACAAAGCGCAGCCAGAAAATGGGCACATTCGAAGCGTAATCGGCGCCAATTCGCGTGAACGTATAGTTGCCATCATAGCCCCCGAAGCTGACAAGGCCTGCAATCAACTGCTTCCCCAGCGGCGGATGCTGATCGAAGAAGAAGATATTGCGCATGTAGAGGGAAATATACTTTCCATAGTGCAGTTCGTCGAAGCTAAAAAGAAGAAGGAATGTAAAGAGATCACGCTAGAAAAGGCAAGTAACGCAAGCTACAGTCGAGTGCGCCCGATAGTGAGTTGCGGATTCATCATTTCTGAGTTTATATGTAGTACAAAAAAACTGAAATTTGTAGGTATTTTTTAAATATATTTAGCTATGTTTATGACAAACTTAAGCATAAAATCTTTAACCTGTTTCGCTTGATAAACTATGTGATTAACTCATCGTTTGAAATAGAGGTTCATATCATATTTGGTGTCTCTAATTCATATTGTTGCTGAAATCAGTGGCTTCATTTAGAGAGAAAGACTAACAGACATTACTTATATACCTTTTCATATTGTGAAGTGTATATTTAGTTATGTTTATAATGAAATAAAGATTTAACTCTTTAATAAATTGCCTAATAATATGACTCAAAGATACAAGATTATCCGAGATTAAAACTAAAACACCGAGTATGATATAGAAGAAACTACGTACCAACCAAATTAGAAGTTTCTAACACTTTTAATTGCTGAGATCGTTGGGTTCTCAAAGCAGACCGATAGACAGACTAACAGACTAACATGGCTAATATATTCTATTTATAGGGTATATTATGACCTAGGTAGGGTATCTAATAGTTTGAACATTCTTTCGTACTTACACAACATGCTTTGGCGTTGCCAACCTGTAGAAACGTGTGAGGAACGCCAGCAGAAAGAGACCCCAGCTAAAGAGATCAATATGCAGGCTAACGGTAAATTGTTCTGCAGTCCCGCTGCCTCTATCGCTGCTGCTGTCACAGACTCCGCTGCTCGCACTCTGCTTCCCTTTGCCATCGTCACAAGCAGCTGCGTCACACGAACAAGAGCGCGAACGTGAGCGCGACTTCTTCGACGCAGAGGTAAGCGAAGCCGACGAGGTTGTTGGTGTTGGCGTTGGCGTCGTCGTTGACGTTGGCTTTGAAGTATCGGTTAGAAAAGATTGCCGGCTCTCAGAGCGTCGACTGCGCTCGACGCTGCCGCGCAGTGGCAGCGCTAGCGGTGCATTCAAATGGCAGTTAACGTCGCGGCAGCAGAGCAGGCTCGCTGCCGTGGTGGATAGCAGGCCGTTACAGCACAGTGGTGAAGGTGAATTGTAGCCGACAGACGCCAATGTTGGCGACTCTGCTGCTGCTGCTGAGGTTGCTGAACGGCTGCGAAAGTGAAGTCTTTCGTTTTGCTCGTTGCTTTCGTTTTGATTTTCAACAATGTTTTCTGCAACATTTCGTTGCTGTGTTTGTTGTTGTTTTTGTTTCGACTTTGAGCGCGTTGTTTTGCGCCGTTGAACGCCGCTGCTGCTGCCGTTGCCGCTGTGGGTGGTGGACATGATGCAAGCGGCGCTGCTGCAGAGAGCGTGAGAATTTGTTTTTGCGTATTTGTTATTGTTATTTCTCTTTTGCTGACACTTTCACTTTTCACTTATGTAAATAATTAGCAACATTTGAACAATATATTTGTGTGTGTGTATTTAATTTCCTTGCGTTCGCTCTTCTATGTTATTTGCCACGTCGTAGCTTTTGCACTCTTCTCCCTCTTTCTCTTTCTCTCTCTCTGGCACGCTTTCGTCGGATCACAAAACATTTACATGGGCGCAGGCCAAAGAAAGTTCACATGCACACACACAAAGAACACTAAAAATATATATTGCGCGTGTGTTGGTAAGGCACACGCACATATTTTACGTTTTATGCCACTTTGTTTTCGCCTTCTTCTTCGTTATTCGACCTGCACATTTAGCAACCTGCTCGCTGAAGATCTCGACGCGCACTGACTCTCTGCGCTCTTGTCTGCGGCTGCTTCTACGCCTGCGCAGCTGCTGCTGGTGTGAGCTGCGCTGCCTGCGCTGGAATGCGGCAGGTTTGTTGTTAGTCTCAAGCTGTGTCTGCGTTTGCGTTTGCCTACTTTGATTCTTAACCCATTTTTGGTTTACACGCTCTCTCTCACTCTCTTGCACGCCCGCTCTCTATCTCTCTCCCGTAGTGTCTTGTTATTGTCTGTGCATTGAAGAATGAATGTCAATCGGTGTAAACAACTTTTGTGGCCAACCTGTTGACACCTTTCCGCGAAGGCAGCACGCGTCAGACCTGCAGCACGTTCAAATATGATATAAATACGTGTTGCGGTACTTGAGGTTAATAAAACGAATTGAAATTAAGTACAATTAATTAACAATTAAATCACATTAATTGCCAATTGGAGAACGCAAGAGATGGTTTGATGATTCAAAGGAAATCGATAAATTGCGTAGATTAATACCATGCCAATTAGTATTTCAATGGAAGCTTAGTATTTTAAATAAAGCTCTAATTAAGGGTTGCCAGATCTCAATTTATGTAAAAAATTTAATATTTTAATTAAATGACTAAAAATAAATTAAAATTATAACTTCTTCGTTGATGTAGTGAGTCACCCTACTGCAAATAGTATTGACATGTTTTTGCTTTGCCAGTCGGGCCAAATAGAAACACAAGTTTGAACCACACAGGAGCATTGGAGAGAAAGGGGCCGGTAAAGTGGGAGATACAGTGGGCTCTGTGGAGAGAACATTTGCAGCACAAAGCGAAATTAACTCAGACCCCTTTTGTCTGGCGCTATGGAGACTTTAGAACGGGTGTGCGCGTCGCAATTGCAGGACAGAGAGAGAAAGAGAGATTCAAAGAGAGAGAAACAAACTGAAAGGAAGATAGGTTGAGTGCGAGCTCACAATATTGTAGAGGGGATGAGGCTGCTCCGTGTGTGTTTGTGTGCGATGCTGTGTGTGCTGCAGCTTGGAATGCAACGCGACTGCCCCATGGGGAGTGGGAGGGAAGTGTGAGGAGTGCGAGCCTTGTGGGTCCTTGCATGGACCGAAAGGAGGTGAAAGGAGTCGAGGTTGTTGTTCGTGTTGTTACTGTTGGCGGATTGGTTGACCGAAGCCCGCACAAGTGCAAGGATATTGTCGCCACCAGCCACCAGCCTGACATGCAACACGCCAACACGCTGCAGCATCGTCGCAATACCCGACCCTCATTTTGCCGCTGGTTTGGGGGCTGCAGCACAGAAGTGTGTGTGCTGAGGGAGTGGTGGGGGAGGGTATTGCCTGCTGCTGGTGCTTCTGCTGCAGTGGGCTCAGTTCAGTGCCGTGTGCCACTTTGGGTGAATGTTCGTGGCCGTTGCCGTGGCCTCGACTCGTGCGCTCGTTCACTCCAGCCAAGGCCAAGCCTGCAAAAGGACGACGTCGCCGTCGCCGTCAACGTCGCCGCCACCGTAGCCGCCACCATCACCGTCGCCGTAGTCAACGACGATAATGTGGCACAATGACATTGACATTGAACTAGGTCGAGGACGTTCACCACTTCGGCCACCGTTTTTGGTTAATGTTGCCCCTCCTTGCCCCATCCCTCTGCGTGTGGCACCAACTCCTGTTTAACTGTCTTGTCGTCCTGTTTATGGTATGATATCGTCTGATTATGTTCGGCGTGGGCTCATTGTGTGTGCAGCATTGTGTGCTTGCGCCCCTTTGTGGCAGCCACGAAATGTGGCTGGCTTTTGTTACGGGCAGACTGACTGTTTGGGATTCTTATTGAAGATAGATGAATATAAATAGATGAATAGATATAGAGGTATATGGTAGGTATACATTAATATAGAAATGCCTATAGTGATATGTAGATGTATAAATGTAGAGGAAAAGGGATTTAAAGATTAAGAAACATAGATATATAGAAATATATAGATATTTTCAGATGTGGATATAGTAATATAGAGATATGATATGATAGTGATATAGGAATAAAGCATTCTAGAGATACAGAGCTAAAGACATACAACTACTTAAATTATTCGAATTATTTGAATCACATGAACTATTTAAATTGTTAGAGTGAATTGAATAAATTGAATTATTTACATTTTTTGAATTTCTTAAATTTCTTTGAATTTATTTAAATGACTTTAATAACTTCAATTAAATTGCTTCTCTTCTAAAAGATATAGATATAAAGATATGATATGACAGTGATATATGTATAGGCAGAAAGAAATTTAGAGATACAGAGCTAAAGACATAAAATAACTTGAATTGTTCGAATTATTTGAACTATTTAAATGATAACAATTAATTGAATAAATTGAATTATTTACATTTGTAGAATTACTTGAATTCCTTTGAATTTACTTTAATGGCTTTAATAACTTAAATTTAATTGCTTCTCTACTACTAAATAAATAGATGGAATTCTTGGCATCAATAAATCACCTGAAGTAAATCAAAGTAAGAAACAAAAAGACGTCGATAGGGAGATGAAGAAGGAGATGAAGGGGAATAAAGAGACTTTGCAATCAACTAAAATGCATTCGAACTGTGGCTGCATTCTAATGGAAATTGAAGCTCCCCTTCTCTGGGATCTGCCTTAGTCTCTCTGTGAACCCCACATGACATTTCCAACACTGTCTGCATTTTGTCTAAGCCTTTGTTTTCACAGTGGCAAACAACAGAGAGGAGGGAGTGCAAAGGGGGGTTTAATTTTATTTATTTTAATTGAAATGAAATTTATTTTATGCACATTTTATTCGGTTGCCAAGCCAAGCTAAAGGGATGCATTTTCTATATATCACATGGATTATTCATACCTAGGCATGTGTAAATCTATATATATATATACATATATAAATACACAGACACACACGTGCACACACACACATGCACACGCGTGTGTTGAGAATTTTGTTATGTGGCAAATGCAACTAAAATGTTTGCAGGCTTTTTGCCGTTTTATGGCTCGTCTGGCCGGCAAAATTCCCCCACTCCCCTACCTCCCTCCTTCGTGACATGCTGCCTCCCGTACAGACTCCCCCACACTCGCCTGCCACTGGCAGTTGCATGCAACATTTTGTTTTTAGTTGCATTGCAGTCTGGCAAAAATTTTGCCATTTGATTGCCGCCTTTTTGTGTAGAGTTTGTTGCAACTTGCCGTTGCAGCTGCAGTTAGGTGTTGCACACACACACGCATCACACACACAGAGTGTGTGCAGAAAAACGCATATGTAGCTGCATTTTGCGCACTCTCGCACAGCAGGAGAGACACACACACGCACACAGAGAGAGACACACACGCACACACACACACAGACAGACAGTCTGGTCTAGACCTTAGGGTGTTATATATAAAATATAGAAATATTTTTTATATACTGCATTAAGCCTCCCTTTAATATTACATGTATATTTATTTTATATATATATAATACATACATATAAAGCGCATCAGTTGCAATTTTTGCTCTCGCTCTTCTTCTTTTTAGTTTGATTTGTCAGCTAAAAATAATCACAAAATTCAAGCTTGGTACAGTCGTGTGCAAAACATGCCGCATGCACTGCATGCCACATACTGCAGTTATCGTTAGTAGCACACACAGTTTGTGGCACGGCGTACTTTTTACGCGACCCCCTTACCCCCAAAAACCTGCCTCTACTACACTGCCCCACGCAGGCACACACAGTCACAGACTGTGGCACAGACGGAGGCGCCTCCGTCGAGTTTACGTTTTGTTTAGAATTTTAGATTTTAGCGCGTTTTAGAATTTTATGAATGAATTTTCGGCGCACGAACTCGTTTCCTCCCCAGCTCCCCCTACCCCAACCCCCTTTCTCGCTCGGTCTCGCCTCGGCGAGAGTCACTTTTAGTTTTCGGTTAGTTTTCGGTGCCCATTTTTGTGGGTGTGTTTTTATTTTTGGTTTGCATTCGCTCGCTGCGACCTTGGCCATTGGCAACGTTGGGTGCCCCGTTATGTGCGGCGATTGCGACTCCAGTGTTGCCAACTCCCTCCCCTCCCATCCACTCTAACTCTGACTGCAGCTCCAACTCCTCTGTGGCTACGGCTTCAGCTTGAACTTGTTTAGATTTTGTGCCAACATCGACTGCACTTTTGTTGCCCCGTTTGCTGGTCCATTTCCATTTTTGCATTTGGTTGCCCTCTTTGGTTGCACTTGGCACAAAAACACGCATCCACAAGGGGTTGCACTCGGCACTCTTTAAGGATCCACGGTTGAAATTGCCTTAGTTTAAGATTAAAGAGCTTGATTTGTGAACATTTGTTAGGCTTTTCACTTAGATTGAGCTGCATTTGTCTAGTATTGCATACTTTTTGGGGCATTCTACTTTCGAGTCTGTAATTTAAGAGGATATAGGATAGGATCTGGCAAAGGGTGCAGTCATTGATTATATATTTATATATCTTATTATACTTAAAATATATCATACGGATGAAATGAAAAAGATGTGACATACATTTATAAAGAAAAGAGCAAATGTAAAGAAATATTTGAGAAAGAGAACTTATAAATGGATATTTTAACGACATATCAAATATATTTTAGAGATATTAAGACCTGTTTAAGAGAGAAAACTTTTGCAGAGCTTTTTAAAGCGATGTGAAAAGAATTTTCAGAGTTATAAAGAAAAATCTGGAAACACGTGTATTATGATAGACACATGGACACATAGGTATATTATATATAAAAAATGTGCACATGTTTATTAGATATAATTAAATAAAATCATTATAGAGTTTTGGCGACCTTTGTTTTTTTTTGGTCGAGCCAGCTACAATGAGCAATAAATAAAATCTATATCTTAAGTATATAGTATATATATATTTATTAATACTCAATTAACCAACAAATATAAATTTTATCTCTGTGAAGTTTCAAAGACTTTATTATTCATTCAATTAATTTATTAAAAATTTATCAAATAAGAACTGCCTACTATCACACACATTTTCTGGGGCGTGTCTTAAAGTAAATCAATTTTTGTCTTTTAATTACATGTACATTTTTTTTTCTATGTGATTTGTTTTTGATTGCATATACATATAACAGATGCATGTAATACATAGAATGTATATATTAATTATGTTATTTATGTAAATAAATATTTATTTTCTACTGTACATATTCCCCGTGCCTAGACATTAGTTTCACTGCATCAACTAACGTGTTTGAGTGCCTCTTTGATAGCTAATATATATACAGCTCACAAACATATGTACTATATTATGTATTATGTATACATATATGTATGTGTGTATGTTCTATGTGACTTTGATGTATGTACCTATCGCTTTAATGAGTTTGCTAGTTTTTGCAGGCGGCTAATAAAAATCCATAGTGAAAAAACTGTTGCATTGCCGCCAAAGCCAAAGCCAAAGCCAAACTCCAATCTGACTTGCAAAACTGAGAGCACGCGTGTGCCTGTGTATGTGTGTGTCTGTGTGTGTGTTGGGTGAGAGAGAGAGAGATAGAGAGAGCGTAGGCGACGGAGAGCACAAAACGAAGCAGAGGCCGAGTGGAGCCACTAAATAAACGAGGAAACAAACACAAAAGCGAAAGCGAGGAGTCGCTGCGCCCAATATAGTGCGTGCCTGTCTCTCCCAATCGCTCTCTCTTTCTCTCGCTCATCTATTTGCATGCCTCGTTTGTATATGTGTTGGTGCAGACAGCGACAGTTTAAAGAGTTTGTCTGGCCATAGGCAAATCTACAGCATCCACCCACCCCTGCTCCCTCTCCCCCTCCCGCTACACACACACATTCTCTCGTGCTGCCGACCATGGCATCGTCATCAAACTCTACACAATTTTAGGCGCCCATCGGCATCGGCACAATACGCCGGCCGGCTAGTCGTCTGGACTGTTTGTCCCTGTCCGTATGTCCGTCTGTCTCTTTGTCCGCTTTGGTCGCCTGGCCTCGCAGTGTGGACACACTTTCAATCAGTTTACGTTAAAACATCAACAGTTACACTACGTCACGCGGAGACATTGCGTGCCGAGGCTTTAGCATTGTGTGTTGTGTAGTGCTTCCTCTTTCGCTCTATCTTTCTCTTTCACTCTGTCGCTCAAACTGGCCCTAAAAGACCGCGAAGCGTTTTTACTTTCACGCGCAAAATTCGAGTTTCAGCGGGAAAATCAACTTTAAGTGAAGGCGCAGTGAAATTGAAAACTTGAATATATTCAGAGAACTCTCAGCCAGTTCACCTGATTAACTGTCATGTAAAATCAATATCAATCCATCAATATTCTGTGCATTGAACGAACAACAATTAATCATTTGTTTAGTAAGTTAAAGCATTGTCAAACGAAGAAAAAAGGCTACCTTTGCCAAAGGTTCTATGTCTTCTTATGGTTTCAATACTTTTTATATACATATATTTGTGCACAATTACGAGTATATTTATTTTGATATTTAGATTATTCGAATGGAATGTTATTGTGTATTTTAAAACATTTATGTGAAATTCTTATTGGCTCTGATAAGTTAAAATCAAAGGGAATCTTACTTCAAACACCTAAATTCAGGTCGATTTTTCCTATGGTAGCTATATGTTATACTGTTTCGATTAGATGAATATTTTAAATATAGAAAAAGTCCAATCTAGCGAATTTAGTTGTTAAATCTTGTCAAACAATAAAAACGCCCAACCGTTTGTGTGCAGCTATACCATATATGTTATATCGATCTGATCCATCTCTGTCCGATTTATTTATTTTATTTGCAGCAATAAAAAACATGTGTGCTAAGTTTCATCAAGATAGCTGTAAAATTGAAAGTTTAGTTTGGGTTTCAACAGACGGACATAATTATATTGACTGTCCTGGTGATGCTGATTTAGAATATATATTCTTTTAAGTAGAAGATTAAATATGTTTCCTTAGGTATCATGCAAACTTGGCATAAAAATGTTCTTTTTTTTAACATGATTTATTATAAAATCATAAAAAAAAAGGAATTATTCATATCTATTATTCAATCTTAACTCCATTACTTATTATATCTGGTTCTTGATGGAATGATATTTCAGTTTTCTTAAGAAAGTTCATTTTAATGTAAAACTTAAGAATCTTATGATTCAATATTTGAACCCGACCATTTTTACCCCGTAAATCGATAAAAAAGATTTCTGTAAATTTGGTTATGACACATACATACAAGTAAAATATATTATAGTTGTATATTTTAAAAATCGTTTTATTCAGGTGGATAGCGGCTATATCACAGTCGAGTACCCTCTACTTATACATATATTAGTTGTGGAAGTGATTCAATCATCCAGTTTAAATTTAATTTATTAAATAATTTAACATATAATGGTATTATAACTTAGTCAGTCTCTCCCACAAAAATGAAAGCCGATATCTCCTAGCTTTAGTTTTGGTACAGTGCAGATATTATTTTTTCTAAGGCTATATAAAGTCTAATTAATGTCAGTTCATATGAAGAGAAGTTATTTAAGGAACATTTGTTGTACGGATGTAGCTTTCTTGTTTACTATGTATTAAGTGACTACTAGAAAAACTCCGCATGTCGTTTAAGTTTTCCACTTAAGTAAGAATTTAAATTCAGAATAATAATACAATAATAATGAGGTAAATTTGACTTGTTAATATAAATTTCGCATGATAAATACTTTCACGGAAATGCATTAATATCTGTACATATTTGATAAACGATTGAAAATTGAAATTCTCGCACAATTCGATGGCTGCAGCCAATATTCGGGAGAAATTAAGAATTTAATGCGTGCACATTACGCATACGCCCCATAATCAAGCGCATTATGCGTCAGTGTATGTGTGTGTGTACATGTGTCTGTGTGTGTGACCGCGTTTCCGGCTACTACCAAAAGCTACGTGAGTATACGATGTGCGTGTGTGTGTGCGATGTGAGTGTGTGTGTGTGTGTCTGAGTGCATTCCGCAGACGGGTCATGGCCACGGCCACGGCAACGGCAACGACCATTGGCTTTTCGGCTTCTGGCTCGGCCTGTGCCACTGCCACTGCCACTCTGCCTCTGCTGCAGTCCGTGCCGTGTAGCAGAATTTCACTTTCATGCCACAACAGAGCGAGGCACAGAGAACACACGGAGTACACGGAGCCGGGATAAACAACGCGAGACACTGCACTCAGCCTCATATTCGTCTTGCCCCAAGTGGCGCCCACTTAACACAAGAGCTGCAAGCGTCATCCACTTGTAACACATTCCACACACCACACACCGCCGCTGCAAGGGTGTGTGTGTGTGTGTGTGTGCTGTGTGCACTGCATGTGGCAGGCCCGAAAGTGGGTGGCAGGCAGGCAGGCTAGGGAGGCAGAGACAGGTTGACCAGCTCGCGTCGCGACTTGGTTCGCTGCTCACGACGATGACGACGATGATGACGCAATGCACCCCAACGAAACACAAACACACACCCACCCCCAACACACACACACAGACAGACAGACGGGAGAGTTGCAGTTGCCACACGTTGCACGTAGCTTGCTCTCCGACTCGGTTCTTACTCGATGCCGATTGCAGTGCCCCGGCGGAGTGCATTTACCTCTGCTTGAAAGCGAGAGAAGGTGGAGAAACAACCGTAGCCGGAGTCACTGCTGGGTGGGGGCTGGGTGCTAGGGGAGTGGAGAAGGCTTCCACGGTAGCAGGCAAAACGAGTTAACATCGCGTCGTGTGCGTGGCCTGATTTCGTCGATTGGCCTTGTTGCATGCGGATATATTTCAGTGTCAGCTGCGGCAGCATCTTTGTTGTTGTCCACCTCCTCCTTCCCTCCTACCCAACGTCACCCCGTTTTCTCCCGTTTGTATGCAAATCCGCCGTGCAACAGATTTGGGGCAGACACCAATTCGGGTGTAAATTTGCGGTTGATTTAGTGCCAAGTTCTAAAAAACTTTAGGTTCATTCGGTTTGTTTGAACGTCGAGATCTCAGAGACTATGGGAACTACAACCCTAAAATTTGGCGACAATATTTATTAATATTGTGCGCGGAAAAATACTGTTTTAGATTTTGACCACGCCCATTTTTGTAGTTTTCTTATTTGTTCCCAATAATTTCATCTTCAATTAAACTTCCTCTTTTATTAATTTATATGTCTTTTGTTTTGGAACACAATTACTACCAATCTTACGATAGCCCCTCCGACAAACACACTTGGGATTATAGCAGAAATCTTCTGCCGGACAGTTGCGACCAGAAGGACACTTGACCATCAGACAGCTAACCTCCTCGTTGGGTGCACATGAGATGCCTACGACTTCGTAGTTGTCTGTGGAATGAAGATTAACTAATATGCCCATTGAATACTCTGTAATAATCACCACCTTGCGCAGAGCAGTGCACAATTCCAAGCCAACTGCAAATTGCTATGAGAGACCAACTATACATGACTAACCAAGAAAAATACTACTCAAATATGAGTTCGCTTAAAAAGAGTCTGAGCTGCCGTCGCTAATCAATTAATACCATTAAATACCAATTTTATCGCATATCATATAGTAAATTATCAACAGGGTACTCACCCTTAATTTATTATACAATAAGCATAGCAATCACGGGGTGCTACATAAAAAAATTAACAGTTTCTTTTCTAATTGTTTGCCTTGTTTGTTTTATTGCTTCAAATTCGCCGACAATAAGCAACAGCAACAAAACTTAAAGAGAGCGGCTCTCTCCAGCTCTGTGTGTGTGAGTCTCTCTCTCTCGTTCTCGCTTTGGCTTGCATACGAACCTGCACAATAATGCCGGCACGAAGTCTTTGTCTCGTGTCACACACACAGACAGACACGAACAGTGAGAGCAGTAGGGAGTGAACAAACGAGAACGAGATGGCGGCGGGTCAGTAGCAAACCAACGCCACCGCCGATAGGTGGCTATGTCGTGAGTGCTGCAGCTGACTCAGACATAGAAGTGGTGTGGGAAGAAAGAGAGGGGACGACTGCATTGACTGGAGTCTCAGTCACAGATGCAGTCGCAGTCGCAGCGACGTCAGCGCAGAAATTGCAACGGTAGTTGGGGCTGCTGCTGCCTCTGCCTCTACATCGGTTTGCCGGCCTAGCAAAGCAAAGCAGTGCAAGCAATTTTTGTCTTTTTATGCATCTCCTTCCGCGCGTGTGTGTGTCTGTGTGCCTGCTTGTCTGTGTGAACACGTAGTAAATACGGAAAGGAAAAATAACGTAAACGTAACTGTAAATACACTGTGCAAATCGGTTGCACTTTCAGCAGATCCGCATCAACGGCTACTGCGACGGCGACAGCGACGCCAACTTCACCGTCGGCAAATGCTTTTCTTTGTGAACGAGTTGGGCGCCTTTTTGCCTTTCATTGTGTCACGCGCACGCGAAAAACAAAGTGCAAAAGTAAACTATAAAAAATGAGAAACCTCCTCCTCGGCATATGCCCAAGTGAAAGTCAATATTTGGGCAGTTTAAAAAGATGTCCTCAATTCTTACCACTGTCGCAGACAGGAGCCCACTGTGTATGTACTTAGGTCTCTCTCTATGTGTGTGTGTGTGTGTGTTTGGGCGTATTTGAATTTATTTTCGTGTGTTTCTCTTTCACTTCAAACACAACACTAAATTGTTGTACTTAGTAAAAATCGATAAGACCAAAAAACTAAAATGAAAATATCGCGCGACAGTTAGCGCAATTTAGCACGAATATTTTATATACCTTACTTCGACTTATTGTTGTACCTTTATTTTAGTATATTTTGAGTAGAACTAAACATAAAACAAACTCACACACACAAGCGCACGTACGAATGATGTTATATATGTATGTTGGTGTACACGTTTACAGGACAACCCTAACCTAATAGCAATGCCGACTCACATACGTATAGACGAACAGTGGGACAAGCAATGCCGAAAAAATAGTGAAGTAAAGCTTAACAAAGACAATACATTAGGGAAGTTTAAACGCACGCCAGCTAGTCTAACAAGATACGATTTTAGTTACTGCTGTTTAAAGAGGTACACTGACAATGAAACTTATCAGTGTGTAAACGAACAGAATAGATACATAATTCATCAAACAAGAACGTCTAAACGGAAAGTAAGGATTATTTATAGATAAGACCTTTTAACCAATCTTAAAATGTCTTTCTAACCCTTATTGTTGGAAAAAGAATATTTTCTTATTTTTACCTAGCTTTTGACGCATTGTTAGAATTAAATTTCAACAATGCAATGAAACTAAAATAATTCCTATATTAAAATTGTTTGAGTTGCAATATCTTACGGAATATTACAGGTTACAAAAATTGATTCGTGTATTTATATAATTATTTAAATTGTAAATGTATATATGTACTGAAAAATTCTGAGCAAAACAAATAAAGCTTCTTCACAAGTTCTGATTTCTGCCCCAGCAAACTGATAGCAGACCACTGTGCATTGCCGATGTTCGTGCCTCCTCGTGTTGGGAGAAGCTTGTGCCGCTCTTTTTATAGCCGCTCACGCGGTCCGGCATCAGCGAGTGTGTGCGTGTGTATGTGTGTGTGCAATTGTGGGTGCGCGTTTGGGCTGTCAAAATAATAACAGCAGCTGCGTTTTCACTTTCCATTGAGAAACCGAATTTACCTAACCTCAAATTCAATATTCTAAACGTGCCACTGCCGCTTACCTTGAAGTTCCCTTAACTCCTTTAAATCTCTTTCGCAGTTATTTCACGTGCCACGCACAACTGAAATTCCTTTACTCTCGAGGACTCCCCCAACAAGCGCACAATGAACTTTACCCCCTTTGGCAACACGTTTCCTGGTCTGCCGCAATTCACGACAACGACGGCGCCGCTGGTGTCGACGGTCACGGCGGCTGTGACCGTTGCCGATGCTGATGTGACTGCAGCGGCCAATAATCAACAGCAACAACAACAACAGCAGCAGCAACAGCAAGAGCCCTCCGGCAGCAACAATCGCTACCAGCAACATCAGCAGCAACAGCAGCAGCAACAGCAACAGCAGCAGCAGCAACTGGCGCATTTCAGTCAGCCCAGCAGCAGTGGCGCCACTGGCAACAAGTTTCGCAGCGGGCAGGATGAGGCGCTGCAGGGCGACAAGTACAATGGACACCTGGTGGCAACTGCAACACAGCAACAGCAGCAGCAGCAGCAACAGCCGCAATACGCGACAGTTTATGCGCCCAGTGCGACGGCCACCAGCGCAGATGCACTGCAAGGCAGTAGCTCCGGCCAGCAGCAGCAGCAGCAACAACCACAACAGCAGCAACTGCAACAGCAGCAGCAACAAGTGGTGGCACCACAGGAACTGACACAGGATCTCTGCAATGCGATACTGCAACAACAAGGTAAGTTCGAAGATGAAGAAGTTTCACGAGAGGATTTACCACCCCCCTCTGTACTTGCAGTGCTACAGAACACGTCGTGGCAAACTATCACACCCGGCACTACCGTCGCCGACTACCTCTCGCATCTTCCGGCCAACACACTTCCCCTGTCGCTGCATCACTTTCTCAAGTACTCCGCGGAGAGCATCAAGAAGGAGAATCAACAGAATGTGGTAGGTTTTCATGGCGTCTTTTTTAGATGGATAGTTTTAATAGATTCCCTGTCAGGTGTTGCAGGTGCAAACGGGACCAGGTGCTGCCATTGGCATCAATACAATTGGCACCACGACAACCATCAGCATACCTCAGCAGGAGCAGCTAACGCTGCCGTTGCAACAACAACAACAGCAACAACAGCAACAGCAGCAGCAGCAACAACTTGCACCCGTTGTTGCAAGCAGCTCGACCGCGCCAAGTGGCAGCAAAAAGAAGAAGCGAAAAAAACGCTCCAAGGATCGCAAGCCCAAGCTGCGTCCCGGCGAGATACGCATGAGCACCGCCCTCGATGGCAGCCCCCTGTACATGTGCCCCGAGTGTCATGTGGCATATCCCGAGCCGGAGTTGCTCGAGGTGCATTTGGTGGGTCACAACCTGGAGCGTCGCTATGTCTGTGATATATGCCAAGCATCGCTCAAGCGCAAGGATCATCTCACCCGGCACAAGCAATCCCACAATCCCGATCGCCCCTACATCTGCACCGTCTGCCTAAAGGCCTTTAAGCGTAAGGAGCAACTGAGTCTGCACTTTGTCATACATTCCGGCGAGAAGCGGCATCAGTGCCAGGAATGTGGCAAGGGGTTCTATCGCAAGGATCATCTGCGCAAGCACACGCGCTCCCACATCGCGAGGCGTGTCAAGGCGGAGCTGAACAGTCATGTGCGACGAGAGAACGGCACCAGCATGTTACAGCCCGTGGTGACAGCAGCAACAACAGCTGCCGTGCAACACGCCAATCAGCAGCAGCTTCAATTGCAACAGCAACAGCAGCAGCAGCAGCAACAGCAGCAGCAGCAGCAACAACAGCAGCTGCAGCAACAACAGCAACAACAACAGCAACCGCAGCAGCAACATCATATTGTCGTCAGCCAACAACAGCAGCAACAAGCTACTGGGCAGCAGCAACAACAGCAAATGATAAATTAGCCAAATGATTTTTGTAAAGTCAGTTAAAGCAAAATTACAAATTCAAAAGCAAATCAGAAACAGCCACGCCCACAACAGCAGCAGCAGCAACAACATCAGCAACATGCTGTAGTTGTCGTTATTGCTGTTGTCGCCGTCGGCTAACTTTTGGCTACAAAATCCAGTAACTCATTCGGTCCACACAACATTTAATTGACTCCAACAAATCGGATATATACAAACAAATATATACCGAGTATCCTCATACGATACTGGGTTATATACAACAACCATATATCGAATATCTTTCGTGATGTTCGGCTACTGTAATAGCAACAGAAAACTGTACAATTATTCCTAGGCAACAAGAACGTGACACAAACTCAACAAAAGTGCTATAAACCTGGGACCATGATAAACCTGATAACTTCAAAACTGTTGCATGCCCTGAAAACTGTGCTATAAAAATGATATCAGAAACAAACCTGACCATTCAGTTAGCTATGCATCATATATAACAGAGAGCTGTATGCGGTGGCTTCAATAATTGAATTGAAAGCATGCGATGTTTGTGGTGCTAGTCGCCACTGCACGCAGCTCTTTGGTATGTATGTATGTACTCTATTTATTTAATTTTCGACTGCAGGGTCCCAGATCTCGCCGATCTGTTAAACTATCGGCCAAATTATCCCAATAAATGTAAAGAGAATTGCAAATATAATATAATTTTCTATGCGAAACGCGCATTTTAGTGAAATGTATTTTTCTATAACGAATTCCATATGTAAATGATATAGTATAGGTATAGGTTAATGGCTAAAACAATGTAAATGTAAACTATTTATTATGTACTCGTAACGAAAGCGCAATTTAGACATAAGTACGAATTTAGATACTTTGAATGTACTACAACTTTTGATAACACTGATAAAACAAAACAGATAACATTTGTAAATACATTAACTGATTTCTAGAAATTGATTTTTTTTTGGGTTGTGAATGTTTCTCTTTTTTCAGACATGGTTGATAATGATAAGCCTGATGGACGTAATGGGACATATGATTGACAATGACCAGAGGTAAACCTTTTCCGCCTCTACGGACGCAATACGATGCTGGTAAGAGTGATTCAAAAACACCACGGCCAGTCGCTCAACGCATGGAGCCAAGTTCCGACTACGGGGCCTTCTAATATCTCTTAAGATTTCCCCATTGATCTAATAAATTTCATTCTACACTTGCTGATGAGTCTGTCAAAATAAGAACTAAGTTACTATAAGAATATACACTGGAATTTAGAATTTAATGTTAGAACTAGATTTGCTTTTAATTCTGCACCATTTTTATTTAATTCAATCAAGTATCAATATCAGTATGATGTAATTATAATTAATTATTCATGTATCATATAATGTATGTATGTATGTATATGTAGGTGTCGTATGCACGTCTTTATTATATCGTAGGTGTATGTGCTGTTCTTTATATGGTATACTGAATATGATACTCGTATGCTTAAACAGTTTTACATTTAGTTTAGTTAATACAAAATACAGGTTAGTTTCATTGAAGGCCGGCAGCAGGAGAAGGTCTTAAGGGGTAAACGGGGAGAGCAAGGGGGAATGGGGAGAAGGAAGAGTAACTACTAAATCGCAGAACTGATAAGCGGATTTGAGTCTGAGCCTTATCGCCAATGGGGCTTGAAAACATCAAATCTGCCAATGTGTAAATCTAACGAACAGTTTCTTAGTTTAAAGCATATTTATGTTTCATTATATATAAGTATATATATGTATAAGTATATGTATGTAGTTTGTGTGTATGTATGTGTGTGTGTATTCCATGAATATTTGCAGGTGTATGTGCCAACAACAGCGACAAGTCCTACGACCTCTTCATCACTCATCAATTTTTATTAATAGTCGTACATCAAATGCGTGCTGTGTAAGTGGAAGTGTGTGCTTATGTATGAGTGTATGTGTGTGTGTGTGTGAGTAGACTGTATGTTGAGTTTGCTGTGGATTGTGTCTGTTTTTGGTTGGCTTGTTGTGCGTCGTATTCGTTGCGAAAGTGAACAATTTCAATCACTGTACAAAAGGATAAAGCGAATCCTTCTCCCTATGGCCCGCAGAGGTACTTCCGCTTCTGATCGTCCATATAGTCGCGTGTGGACATTTGTATGGCGCGCTGCAGCATCTCGTTTTCATTGGTTTCTGTGCAGGACAATGGTAAATATAATTAGAGCTAGCTCTCATTCATCACTCATTAATAAGTTACCATCGTTAGCATAAGAGGCTTCGAGCAGCTCCTGATAGAAGCTGGAGTAACTCTGCTTTGGCATTGTCTGTGCATCGACACGCTTGGGCGGCGACTGTGAAGACTGCTTTGAGGTGCAGGGGCGTTGTTCTGCCTCAGGTGTGTGAGCTCTAGGGGTTACTGGCACCGCATCACGCTTGGGACTCTTTCGCATGGGCGTCTCCAGGGTTTCCAGGCTGTTCGATGAATATTAAAATTAATATTAGCAGAAACTATAAAAGGAGGTATCCGAGATAACCAACCTGCTGTTTCCCTCTCGCACCTCATGGCGCCGCTTCTTGCTGCCGCGCAACCCATTGCTGCGTCGATGTGATTTGGACAGTTTGCTGGCACGTTGAACGGCTGCTGTGTTCGGTGATGCATTGCCCCCGCCGCAGTGTCCCACAGAGCTGGTGCTGCTCATGTCCGTGGCATCGCTGTCGTAGCCGCCAAGTTCATTCACATCGGGCGGCAACTTGTGTGTGAACTGACTGAGTGTCTTAGGCGACAGTGTGAAGCCCGTGGCAGGACCGTCTCCCACATTCGTGTTGCTCAACGTAGTAGCTGAGTTGCTGCTGATATTGCTGTTCTTGCCGCCGCCGCTGCTGCTGCCGCCACAACCATCGCTCGAGTACTTTGAGGGCGAGGCATCCGAGTCTGTAAGTGCCTCAGCAGAGGTTACTGTCGAAGATGTTGCCGAACCAGCGGCTGTATTGTTGCTGCGAGAACGTTGCATGTTGTCGCGGCACCACTGCAAATAGGATTCACGTGCGATTTGCTCCTCAATGGCCTCGTTGGTGGCTTCCCAGTCTGTGGTTTTCAATTTATCCTCGAACATTGTCTACATAGAACTTGACATAGTTAAATTCCCTTGCAGATAACGATTAATCGTTGCTTACCTGTTCGATTTCCAGCTGCTCACTGAGACGTACTGCCTCCTTTGTCTGGAATTCGGGCTTGTAACCAGCCAAGCCCAAGCCTACGCCCACAGTGGCGTTGTAGGGATCCAGTATGGCATTATAGTGTGAGCCTCTCTGATAGGACAGACGCAGGGGTGGATAACCAGCCTGCGACTGCTCCGAATTGAAGATGTTTATGGGGGCTAACGAAGGAGAGCATTTTGTATATTTATTAAATTTGAAATGGTACAGGAAATTATGTATATTTAGCACTCACTCGACTGATAGCAGTAAACTTCGACGGTGCGACTGTAGATCTCTGATATGGCTTGTATCTCAATGTGATTGCCGTGTGCATCCCGAGCACGCTTACGCTGAATATAGCCGTTGATATCCTCCGTGACGAACTGACCAAAGTATTCGCGATTTTCATGCTATAAATTGGAAAAAGAAAGTATTCTAAAGAATCTGGCATATCATGACGGAAAGTTTTTATAGTACAATATAATCCATTGTGTGCTGGCGTATCACATCGTGCATTTCCTCATCGCCGTAGATTTGTAGCGATATTGAGCGAAAGAGACAGGCCCCATCCTCCTCGACGGGCTTAAGCTCGTAGCCGCGCTTCTCCATGCACTTGGCAAATTCAGCATCGCGTCGCTGCCATTCTTCAGCGGATATAGTGCGCTCTTTGGGCTGCAGATGTTCATCGCCGCTGTTGTAGCCGGAGAATGTTTCCTCTACCGCCTTGAGCAAATTTGCCGCTGCAGCGGCAGGGGTCATCTGTGCCTGCTGTGCCTTGGGTAGACTAGCCAATTGCTCTGGAGATTTGCGACCCACAGTTCCAGTTGGACTACTGTTGCCTGCTGGTGTTACTACAGTGGCTGCAACCGATGTGTGGGGGCTGCCACATTTATTGCTGACACCAGCAACGTTGCTGGAGCCGACAACCGACTGATGACTCAGCTTCTCACGTTCCAATCGATCGCGCTTGTGGTGATGGGCGTGGGTGTCATGGTGATCGCGACGTTTTGAACGGGAACTGCAAGATAATATAATAAAAGCATGCATTATAGATAGATAAAATTAATTAAATTATTAATAAATTATGCAAATCCATATAAATATATATTCTATAAAGAAATTCCCTTCATTTACAAATAAAATTCCTTTACCTTTTGTGTGGACTGCAGCGATGTGAGCGTGTCAGTTCCTCGTACACCTCGCCACGTCGTTGAGGACTCTACAAAGAAAGAATGGTCGAAGGGTATAAAAACAAAGTCCGCTGGAATTCGACAGTACTATCGAGAATACACCATTTGTCATACCTGACCATGTCCATCGATGACAACATTGCGATGAGCCTGATTGACAACGGATTGCTCGACTACCACTTGGCCAGCGACATGCGCCTCTGAGGAGTCTGCGTCGACGACACGCTTGCCACTGGGCGCACTTACTGGCTTAATGGTCATACTGTGGCCGTATAGATACCACGCAATTCGAATTACAGTTAAACTGTCTCCAAGTGATTTTCCTGCTTTCGGTTGTTGTTGGGCAAAATTGATGACATATGTGAGTTGCGAATTCGCTTAGTTTGTGGCCAGCTCAGAAAAGGTTTTGTGTCTCTGTCTGCGTGAATCTCTTGATGATATATGGATTGTGTAGTCACATATGCACTGCGTTCTTTGTCCGTGTGTGCACACACTAATTATCCCTTTCTTTATATGCTGCCTCTAATGGAATTCTTGCGCTCAGTTTAGCTGCGTTCACTTATTTTGAAAACCCACTAAACTAACCAAGTACATTGCTAAATTGGTGAAAATTTTGAGATTTTCATTTGTGTATTTGTTTGTGTATGTGTTTTTGTCTGTGCCTGTGTGTGTCTTTTCGTGTATGTCGTCTTTGTCTCTGCACTGTTGCAGAAACGATTAATTAAATAAAACGTTTGTCCACTCGATTTAATATACTGCACTGTCTTAACTGGTAATAAATTCAATATTCAATAAAGTTTTTTTCCGTTTTGTTTTGATTTTTCGAGAAAAACGTAAAAGCCAGGAGAGTCTGTTCGATTTTTTTATTTACTCCAGCCACAAATTTGTCAGTTGCGCACGTTGTGCTTCTTCTTTTCGTTTTGGTATTTTTTAGGATATTTCAATTTGAGTCAGCTTGTTATGACATACGTCGACCATCTGATAGTAATTACTTTCTTATCAGAGTTGCCACGCTTGACCGATTAAATCGAAGTGGTATCGATAACGATAAGCGGAATTTTTTAATGTTTATTAAACTTCAAACGGTTAATAAGTTCCTTTTTTGTTATTTTAAGTTATTAACATCACTTATATTTATTTAAGATCATACAGAACATATTTTTCATTTGGTAATACACTCTTAATTTAGTTTATTTATAGATTCTTATAAAATACAGATTTCTCGATAGATACATATTTTACCAAATTATGAAAGTACCCGTTCTGAAATTAGGATAACGTGCAATTGCTCAATAGACGGAACTTGTTTACTTATTAAACATTTAACTTAGAATTTAAATAAATAAAATTCCAAGATACTTCAAACTGTTCTAAACATAAATAAACAAAAGCGTGTACAAAATATTTGTTATCAAATATTAGTATACAAATGAACCATGACTAAACCTCTTGAACTATCATTGAACTCTTGGACGACATTTTGTTTAAAATTAATAAATATTGGCTTAACATACAACGTTCTTATAAATATAAATATAAATATAAAGAGTTTAATTTCGTTTAAAACCCTTTGAAACAAGAAAGTAAGTACATAAAATATTGATTTGCAAATATATTTTAAATAAGTTTTTTTCATCTGACATGTGATTGAAAATATGACAGACGTTTACAATGACATTAGTTATATAACGACCATTCCACTGGTATCGGTTTCGTAAGCATAGCCAGTTCCATATGGATAGCCCCATGCCGGATAAGCTCCCCACCAGTACGGATAAGTTCCCGCTCCATATCCTTGTTGCATTCCAGTAGAACCATACCTTACTCCTCCATTACTTGCACCGTATTGTCCATCACTTATTTGAGACCTTGCGGTATTTGATTGACGGGACCATGATGAAGCTTCACTACGACGATTCCCTCCATTCACAGTTCTGACCTGTTGAGCTCTTCTTATCACCTTACCTATAACACCAGGAACACCTGACAGAGAACTCGAGTGTTTCGTTACCTTAGATGTTGTTGTTGTCAAGGATCCCTTATTTGTGCTAATCGAATTATGAACGGGAGCAGACGAAGAATTCGACTTGCTCGTTACAACAGTGGTAGTTGTTGTCGTTGTAGAGCCAGGCTGCTGGGGTCCGTTCCTAGCAACAGTTGAGTGTTGCAATACTTTAGATGTTTTTGTTGTCGTGGAACCGTTATTTGAGGTGGAACTTGCATTCTGAATGGGATTAGCAGAAGAATTCGACTTCTTTGTTACTACGGTGGTTGTTGTTGTAGTGGTAGAGTCAGTCTGGTTGGGTCCGTTACCAGTAGCACTTTCGTCCGACTGTGTAATCGCACCTTCAGATCCAGATGAAGAAGAGGAACTTGAGTTCTTCGTCTCTTCAGAAGTTGTCGTTGTCGTGGAGCCATTGTTGGTGGTGTTACTCTCACTCTGAACAGGATCAGCCGAAGAATTCGACTTCTTTGTTACTACGGTGGTTGTTGTTGTTGTGGTAGAGCCAGACTGGTTGGATCCGTTGGCGGTAGCACCTTCGTCCGACTGTGTAGTGGCACCGTCAGATACAGATGACGAAGAAGTCTCTTCAGAAGTTGTCGTTGTCGTGGGGCCATTGTTGGCGGTGTTACTTTCACTCTGAACAGGATCAGCCGAAGAATTCGACTTCTTTGTTACTACGGTAATTGTTGTTGTAGCACCTTCGTCCGACTGTGTAATCGCACCTTCAGATCCAGATGAAGAAGAGGAACTTGAGTTCTTCGTCTCTTCAGAAGTTCTCGTTGTCGTGGCGCCATTGTTGGTGGTGTTACTTTCACTCTGAACAGGATCAGCCGAAGAATTCGACTTCTTTGTTACTACGGTGGTTGTTGTTGTTGTGGTAGAGCCAGACTGGTTGGATCCGTTACCGGTAGCACCTTCTTCCGACTGTGTAGTGGCACCGTCAGATCCAGATGAAGAAGAAGTCTCTTCAGAAGTTGTCGTTGTCGTGGAGCCATTGTTGGTGGTATTACTCTCACTCTGAACAGGATCAGCCGAAGAATTCGACTTCTTTGTTACTACGGTGGTTGTTGTTGTTGTGGTAGAGCCAGACTGGTTGGATCCGTTGGCGGTAGCACCTTCGTCCGACTGTGTAGTGGCACCGTCAGATCCAGCTGAAGAAGAAGTCTCTTCAGAAGTTGTCGTTGTCGTGGAGCCATTGTTGGTGGTGTTACTTTCACTCTGAACAGGATCAGCCGAAGAATTCGACTTCTTTGTTACTACGGTGGTTGTTGTTGTTGTGGTAGAGCCAGACTGGTTGGATCCGTTGGCGGTAGCACCTTCGTCCGACTGTGTAGTGGCACCGTCAGATACAGATGACGAAGAAGTCTCTTCAGAAGTTGTCGTTGTCGTGGGGCCATTGTTGGTGGTGTTACTTTCACTCTGAACAGGATCAGCCGAAGAATTCGACTTTTTTGTTACTACGGTGGTTGTTGTTGTTGTGGTAGAGCCAGTCTGGTTGGATCCGTTACCGGTAGCACCTTCGTCCGACTGTGTAATCGCACCTGCAGATCCAGATGAAGAAGAGGAACTTGAGTTCTTCGTCTCTTCAGAAGATGTCGTTGTCGTGGAGCCATTGTTGGTGGTGTTACTCTCACTCTGAACGGGATCAGCATTAGAATTCGACTGGGTTGTTACTACGGTGGTTGTTGTTGTTGTGGTAGAGCCAGACTGGTTGGATCCGTTACCGGTAGCACCTTCTTCCGACTGTGTAGTGGCACCGTCAGATCCAGATGAAGAAGAAGTTTCTTCAGAAGTTGTCGTTGTCGTGGAGCCATTGTTGGTGGTGTTACTCTCACTCTGAACAGGATCAGCCGAAGAATTCGACTTTTTTGTTACTACGGTGGTTGTTGTTGTTGTGGTAGAGCCAGACTGGTTGGATCCGTTGGCGGTAGCACCTTCGTCCGACTGTGTAGTGGCACCGTCAGATCCAGATGAAGAAGAAGTTTCTTCAGAAGTTGTCGTTGTCGTGGAGCCATTGTTGGTGGTGTTACTCTCACTCTGAACAGGATCAGCCGAAGAATTCGACTGGGTTGTTACTACGGTGGTTGTTGTTGTTGTGGTAGAGCCAGACTGGTTGGATCCGTTACCGGTAGCACCTTCTTCCGACTGTGTAGTGGCACCGTCAGATCCAGATGAAGAAGAAGTTTCTTCAGAAGTTGTCGTTGTCGTGGAGCCATTGTTGGTGGTGTTACTCTCACTCTGAACAGGATCAGCCGAAGAATTCGACTTTTTTGTTACTACGGTGGTTGTTGTTGTTGTGGTAGAGCCAGACTGGTTGGATCCGTTGGCGGTAGCACCTTCGTCCGACTGTGTAGTGGCACCGTCAGATCCAGCTGAAGAAGAAGTCTCTTCAGAAGTTGTCGTTGTCGTGGAGCCATTGTTGGTGGTATTACTCTCACTCTGAACAGGATCAGCCGAAGAATTCGACTTCTTTGTTACTACGGTGGTTCTTGTTGTTGTGGTAGAGCCAGACTGGTTGGATCCGTTGGCGGTAGCACCTTCGTCCGACTGTGTAGTGACACCGTCAGATCCAGATGAAGAAGAAGTCTCTTCAGAAGTTGTCGTTGTCGTGGAGCCATTGTTGGTGGTGTTACTCTCACTCTGAACAGGATCAGCCGAAGAATTCGACTTCTTTGTTACTACGGTGGTTGTTGTTGTTGTGGTAGAGCCAGTCTGGTTGGATCCGTTACCGGTAGCACCTTCGTCCGACTGTGTAATCGCACCTGCAGATCCAGATGAAGAAGAGGAACTTGAGTTCTTCGTCTCTTCAGAAGTTGTCGTTGTCGTGGAGCCATTGTTGGTGGTGTTACTCTCACTCTGAACGGGATCAGCATTAGAATTCGAATCGTTTGTTACTACGGTGGTTGTTGTTGTTGTGGTAGAGCCAGTCTGGTTGAATCCGTTGCCGGTAGCACCTTCGTCCGACTGTGTAGTGACACCGTCAGATTCAGATGAAGAAGAAGTCTCTTCAGAAGTTGTCGTTGTAGTGGAGCCATTGTTGGTGGTGTTACTCTCACTCTGAACAGGATCAGCCGAAGAATTCGACTTCTTTGTTACTACGGTGGTTGTTGTTGTTGTGGTAGAGCCAGTCTGGTTGGATCCGTTACCGGTAGCACCCTCGTCTGACTGTGTAGTGGCACCGTCAGATCCAGATGAAGAAGAAGTCTCTTCAGAAGTTGTCGTTGTCGTGGAGCCATTGTTGGTGGTGTTACTCTCACTCTGAACGGGATCAGCATTAGAATTCGACTGGTTTGTTACCACGGTGGTTGTTGTGGTAGAGCCAGCCTGGTTGGATTCGTTACCGGTAGCAACTTCGACCGACTGTGTAGTGGCACCTTCAGATCCAGATGAAGAAGAGGAGCTTGAGTTCTTCGTCTCTTCAGAAGTTGTCGTTGTCGTGGCGCCATTGTTGGTGGTGTTACTTTCACTCTGAACGGGATCAGCCGTAGAATTCGACTGGTTTGTTACTACGGTGGTTGTTGTTGTTGTGGTAGAGCCAGCCTGGTTGGATTCGTTACCGGTAGCACCTAGGTCCGACTGTGTAGTGGCACCGTCAGATCCAGATGAAGAAGAAGTCTCTTCAGAAGTTGTCGTTGTCGTGGAGCCATTGTTGGTGGTGTTACTCTCACTCTGAACGGGATCAGCCGTAGAATTCGACTGGTTTGTTACTACGGTGGTTGTTGTTGTTGTGGTAGAGCCAGCCTGGTTGGATTCGTTACCGGTAGCACCTAGGTCCGACTGTGTAGTGGCACCGTCAGATCCAGATGAAGAAGAAGTCTCTTCAGAAGTTGTCGTTGTCGTGGAGCCAGTGTTGGTGGTGTTACTCTCACTCTGAACAGGATCAGCCGAAGAATTCGACTTCTTTGTTACTACGGTGGTTGTTGTTGTTGTGGTAGAGCCAGTCTGGTTGGATCCGTTACCGGTAGCACCTTCGTCCGACTGTGTAATCGCACCTTCAGATCCAGATGAAGAAGAGGAACTTGAGTTCTTCGTCTCTTCAGAAGATGTCGTTGTCGTGGAGCCATTGTTGGTGGTGTTACTCTCACTCTGAACGGGATCAGCATTAGAATTCGACTGGGTTGTTACCACGGTGGTTGTTGTTGTTGTGGTAGAGCCAGTCTGGTTGGATCCGTTACCGGTAGCACCTTCTTCCGACTGTGTAATCGCACCTTCAGATCCAGAAGAAGAAGAGGAACTTGAGTTCTTCGTCTCTTCAGAAGATGCCGTTGTCGTGGAGCCACTGTTGGTGGTGTTACTTTCACTCTGAACGGGATCAGCATTAGAATTCGACTGGTTTGTTACCACGGTGGTTGTTGTTGTGGTAGAGCCAGACTGGTTGGATCCGTTGGCGGTAGCACCTTCGTCCGACTGTGTAGTGACACCGTCAGATCCAGATGAAGAAGAAGTCTCTTCAGAAGTTGTCGTTGTCGTGGAGCCATTGTTGGTGGTGTTACTTTCACTCTGAATGGGATCAGCCGAAGAATTTGACTTCTTTGTTACTACGGTGGTTGTTGTTGTTGTGGTAGAGCCAGACTGGTTGGATCCGTTGGCGGTAGCACCTTCGTCCGACTGTGTAGTGACACCGTCAGATCCAGATGAAGAAGAAGTCTCTTCAGAAGTTGTCGTTGTCGTGGAGCCATTGTTGGTGGTGTTACTCTCACTCTGAACAGGATCAGCCGAAGAATTCGACTTCTTTGTTACTACGGTGGTTGTTGTTGTTGTGGTAGAGCCAGTCTGGTTGGATCCGTTACCGGTAGCACCTTCGTCCGACTGTGTAATCGCACCTTCAGATCCAGATGAAGAAGAGGAGCTTGAGTTCTTCGTCTCTTCAGAAGTTCTCGTTGTCGTGGAGCCATTGTTGGTGGTGTTACTTTCACTCTGAACAGGATCAGCCGAAGAATTCGAATTCTTTGTTACTACGGTGGTTGTTGTTGTTGTGGTAGAGCCAGACTGGTTGGATCCGTTGGCGGTAGCACCTTCGTCCGACTCTGTAGTGGCACCGTCAGATCCAGATGAAGAAGAGGAACTTGAGTTCTGCGTCTCTTCAGAAGTTGTCGTTTTCGTGGAGCCATTGTTGGTGGTGTTACTTTCACTCTGAACGGGATCAGCCAAAGAATTCGACTTCTTTGTTACTACGGTGGTTGTTGTTGTTGTGGTAGAGCCAGCCTGGTTGGAACCGTTACCGGTAGCACCCTCGTCTGACTGTGTAGTGGCACCGTCAGATCCAGATGAAGAAGAAGTCTCTTCAGAAGTTGTCGTTGTCGTGGAGCCATTGTTGGTGGTGTTACTCTCACTCTGAACGGGATCAGCCAAAGAATTCGACTTCTTTGTTACTACGGTGGTTGTTGTTGTTGTGGTAGAGCCAGCCTGGTTGGAACCGTTACCGGTAGCACCCTCGTCTGACTGTGTAGTGGCACCGTCAGATCCAGATGAAGAAGAAGTCTCTTCAGAAGTTGTCGTTGTCGTGGAGCCATTGTTGCTGGTGTTACTCTCACTCTGAACGGGATCAGCATTAGAATTCGACTGGTTTGTTACCACGGTGGTTGTTGTTGTTGTGGTAGAGCCAGCCTGGTTGGATTCGTTACCGGTAGCAACTTCGTCCGACTGTGTAGTGGCACCTTCAGATCCAGATGAAGAAGAGGAGCTTGAGTTCTTCGTCTCTTCAGAAGTTCTCGTTGTCGTGGCGCCATTGTTGGTGGTGTTACTTTCACTCTGAACAGGATCAGCCGAAGAATTCGAATTCTTTGTTACTACGGTGGTTGTTGTTGTTGTGGTAGAGCCAGACTGGTTAGATCCGTTGGCGGTAGCAATTTCGTCCGACTGTGTAGTGACACCTTCAGATCCAGATGAAGAAGTCTCTTCAGAAGTTGTCGTTGTAGTGGAGCCATTGTTGGTGGTGTTACTCTCACTCTGAACAGGATCAGCCGAAGAATTCGACTTCTTTGTTACTACGGTGGTTGTTGTTGTTGTGGTAGAGCTAGTCTGGTTAGATCCGTTAACGGTAGTACTTCCATCAGACTGAGTAGTGGCACCGTCAGATCCAGATGAAGAAGAGGAACTTGAGTTCTTCGTCTCTTCAGAAGTTGTCGTTTTCGTGGAGCCATTGTTGGTGGTGTTACTTTCACTCTGAACGGGATCAGCCAAATAATTCGACTTCTTTGTTACTACGGTGGTTGTTGTTGTTGTGGTAGAGCCAGCCTGGTTGGAACCGTTACCGGTAGCACCCTCGTCTGACTGTGTAGTGGCACCGTCAGATCCAGATGAAGAAGAAGTCTCTTCAGAAGTTGTCGTTGTCGTGGAGCCATTGTTGGTGGTGTTACTCTCACTCTGAACGGGATCAGCCGTAGAATTCGACTGGTTTGTTACTACGGTGGTTGTTGTTGTTGTGGTAGAGCCAGCCTGGTTGGATTCGTTACCGGTAGCACCTAGGTCCGACTGTGTAGTGGCACCGTCAGATCCAGATGAAGAAGAAGTCTCTTCAGAAGTTGTCGTTGTCGTGGAGCCATTGTTGGTGGTGTTACTCTCACTCTGAACAGGATCAGCCGAAGAATTCGACTTCTTTGTTACCACGGTGGTTGTTGTTGTTGTGGTAGAGCCAGACTGGTTGGATCCGTTGGCGGTAGCACCTTCGTCCGACTGTGTAGTTGCACCGTCAGAACCAGCTGAAGAAGAAGTCTCTTCAGAAGTTGTCGTTGTCGTGGAGCCATTGTTGGTCGTGTTACTCTCACTCTGAACAGGATCAGCCGAAGAATTCGACTGGTTTGTTACTACGGTGGTTGTTGTTGTTGTGGTAGAGCCAGCCTGGTTGGATTCGTAACCGGTAGCACCTAGGTCCGACTGTGTAGTGGCACCGTCAGATCCAGATGAAGAAGAAGTCTCTTCAGA
Source organism: Zaprionus africanus (assembly GCA_018151435.1). Classification (NCBI taxonomy): domain Eukaryota; kingdom Metazoa; phylum Arthropoda; class Insecta; order Diptera; family Drosophilidae; genus Zaprionus; species Zaprionus africanus. Next base: position 16,566,483 of record JAECXB010002310.1, read on the forward strand.
AGTTGTCGTTTTCGTGGAGCCATTGTTGGTGGTGTTACTCTCACTCTGAACAGGATCAGCCGAAGAATTCGACTGGTTTGTTACCACGGTGGTTGTTGTTGTTGTGGTAGAGCCAGACTGGTTGGATCCGTTGGCGGCACCTAGGTCCGACTGTGTAGTGGCACCGTCAGATCCAGATGAAGAAGTCTCTTCAGAAGTTGTCGTTGTCGTGGAGCCATTGTTGGTGGTGTTACTTTCACTCTGAATGGGATCAGCCGAAGAATTTGACTTCTTTGTTACTACGGTGGTTGTTGTTGTTGTGGTAGAGCGAGACTGGTTGGATCCGTTGGCGGTAGCACCTTCGTCCGACTGTGTAGTGACACCGTCAGATCCAGATGAAGAAGAAGTCTCTACAGAAGTTGTCGTTGTCGTGGAGCCATTGTTGGTGGTGTTACTCTCACTCTGAACAGGATCAGCCGAAGAATTCGACTGGTTTGTTACCACGGTGGTTGTTGTTGTTGTGGTAGAGCCAGTCTGGTTGGATCCGTTACCGGTAGCACCTTCGTCCGACTGTGTAATCGCACCTTCAGATCCAGATGAAGAAGAGGAACTTGAGTTCTTCGTCTCTTCAGAAGTTGTCGTTGTCGTGGAACCATTGTTGGTGGTGTTACTCTCACTCTGAACGGGATCAGCATTAGAATTCGACTGGTTTGTTATCACGGTGGTTGTTGTTGTTGTGGAAGAGCCAGTCTGATTGGATCCGTTACCGGTAGCACCTTCGTCCGACTGTGTAATCGCACCTTCAGATCCAGATGAAGAAGAGGAGCTTGAGTTCTTCGTCTCTTCAGAAGTTCTCGTTGTCGTGGCGCCATTGTTGGTGGTGTTACTTTCACTCTGAATAGGATCAGCCGAAGAATTCGAATTCTTTGTTACTACGGTGGTTGTTGTTGTTGTGGTAGAGCCAGACTGGTTGGATCCGTTGGCGGTATCACCTTCGTCCGACTGTGTAGTGGCACCGTCAGATCCAGATGAAGAAGAAGTCTCTTCAGAAGTTGTCGTTGTAGTGGAGCCATTGTTGGTGGTGTTACTCTCACTCTGAACAGGATCAGCCGAAGAATTCGACTTCTTTGTTACTACAGTGGTTGTTGTTGTTGTGGTAGAGCCAGACTGGTTGAATCCGTTGGCGGTAGCACCTTCGTCCGACTGTGTAGTGGCACCGTCAGATCCAGATGAAGAAGAAGTCTCTTCAGAAGTTGTCGTTGTCGTGGAGCCATTGTTGGTGGTGTTACTCTCACTCTGAACAGGATCAGCCGAAGAATTCGACTGGTTTGTTACCACGGTGGTTGTTGTTGTGGTGGTAGAGCCAGCCTGGTTGGATCCGTTACCGGTAGCCCCTTCGCCAGACTGTGCAGTCGCCCCCGCGGATCCATCATGTTTCTTAGAGGATTTTTTACTCCTACTTCCATGACGACGCTTCCTGTTCGGTTTCTTATGTCCTTTTTTTCTCTTTGATGTTTTTTTCAAAGTCGAATTTGAAATCTTTTTCTCACTTGCACTTTGATCTTGTGATTGAACCGGAGAGGTACTGGATGTATCTGAACCTGCCACAGTTGTCGAGGAAGTCGTGTTTGACTGGCTTGACGTGATTGTTTGTTGGGTGTTGTTCTCGTTACCACTGTGAATAACATTGGATCGATTGGAAGTTCTGTGATTATGGGGAATTGCCTTTCTAATATCATTAATAATCGAACTAAACTGGTCGGAGCTTTTCACAGTTTTGGAACTCTTATCCGTTGCAGACGTAATTTGGTGTTTAGCACAGGGCACAGATTGTTGATTTCCTATTACTTCGCCGTCATAAAGGAGGACTAATTTGCCGAAAAGTCTATCCAACAGCCACAGGCGAATATCCTTGCGAATATCCAGAAGGGTTTGTCTCACACTTTCACAGCACGGACGGTTTGGATTGGCGGTCACATTCTTGGGAGGGCCTAGTGCCGTCTTTTCCGGATTTATAAGAGCACTGGCAGCGAGTGCCACTAAAGCGCCCAGGAGCGCGATTGAAAATAAACGCATGGTCTATCAGAGACCAGACTTCAACACGATGTCTTAGCCAAGACATTAATTTGGCCAGCTTTTATACCTTTGCCAGAGATTAATGTTTATTGACTTTAACATTTTAATTTAGTTATTTGCGTAGATGCTATTCTTTTTTTCAGTTAAGCAAATTTAGTATTGTTCGCAAAACATTTGGCATATCTATTGTTCTCTTGCAAAATTTAACGAAAAACATGTAAAGAAATCCACAGTCGCAGCTTACTCGACACCCTGCATTAAATTTAAAATAACCTTGCAGATATATACACCTAAACTAAACACTTCTGCGCAACAAATATTCAAGAAAATTTCGACTCATTACAGAAATTTTTAAAAGTTGTTTGCGATATTTTCTTATCCATACAAATTATTCTCCACATAGATTTCTTTGAACAAGGTCTTGTTCTTCGTGGGAAATTTAGTCTCACGCTCATTTTAGACACGTGTACGTATGTTCTTGTACTGAGTCAATGTACCTCATTTCAGAAATTTTCAATGGGTGCGAATATAATTATCCAGTTTATCACAAAATTCGTGATCCTATGACAATTGTATCAAAGAATTAAAACAGATGTGTTAAATATTTGCTCTAAGCTTAGATTAAACAAATGTCAGACTTTACGTAAGTTATAGACGTCAGATCTGAATTTGGAATATGTGAGGAGCGTGTTCCTAATATAAACAAGAATGGTACAATTCTCAGCATTATTGTGATAGCAATTTTTATTCTTATAGCATCAAATGTAACATTAAATATTTAGTGTCCCAGTTAGTACTCGTCCTTCTCGAACGGATGGTGTGGATGACCGTGTAGGCTGTAATGTATAGAAAATTTATAAATTTAGTCAGATATTAATGAATTTTGAAAAATTTTAGTCAAGTAAACAAACAAAGTTAAACACTTCGCTCTAACATTTAAGATTAGAATACTGAGGGCACTATTCTCTATTAAAGGGGGAAATTGTAGTCATTTGACATTTTTCTAGCTAGTTAGACAAATGCAAATAATGCTAAAGCAAACTATCGGTTATAAAGTAAACAAACAATACATATAGGCCGTAAAAGTGTAATTAAACATACGCCTTGGGCTCCTCGTGTTGGCTTTTTTTGTTTGACGCCGAAATTGTTAACTTAACTAAAGGTAAATATTGACAACACGGGATTAGATTTCAACAGCTATATGTTCTTTGGATTTGTTTTTATATCTTGAAATTTCAGCTAATATTCCTCGTGAAATGGATAGTGCTCATGGGCGCCAGCCTCGCTAAAGAGGTAAAATAAATAATAATTTTAAATACGATAACATTGTACAGCTATGATACCCATTACAACAACTGAAATATTGTAGTACGTTACTCGGAAGTTATTTGATTAACTTACTTAACCAAAGGCACCAGACGTCCATTGCACTCGAATCCCTCGATGATTGCTACTTCGTCGGGCGTGAGCTCGAAATCGAAAACTTTAAAGTTTGATTCGATGCGGTCCTTGGTCACAGACTTTGGAATAACGATGTTGTTGCGCTGGATCTGGAAACGGATGAGAATCTGGCCGACTGTCTTACCCTTCTTTGCGGCGAGTTCCTTGAGCTGTTGAACAATATATAATATTTGATTATTTAAATGAATAAATGACCCTGACAATTATGTTTCACCTTTGGCTCTTCCAGAAGCACTGGATCACCTGCCTTGGCCCATGGACGGTTGGGGCTACCCAATGGACTGTATGCGGTAATGACAATGTTCTTTGACTTGCAGTACTCGGTAAGTTTTTTCTGGGTTAGGTAAGGGTGGCATTCAACCTGGTTTGTGACTGGAGGAATTTTGGCAACAGCCAAGACACGCTCGATTTGCTTCTTGTTGAAGTTGGACACGCCAATTGACTTGACCAGGCCCGCTTCGACCAGTTTCTCCATCTCCTTCCAAGTGTCGACGTAATCGTCGGCTGAGTGAATAGTATTGCCATCCTTGTCGGCGGGGAACAACTCAGTGCCTGGCTGGTAGCCCATGGGCCAGTGGATCAGATACAGATCCACATATTTCAGCTTCAGCAACTCCAATGTTTTCTCCAAAGCTCCACGCACCAGATCCGGACGGTGGTAGGTGTTCCACAATTTGCTGGTAATGAACAGATCCTCACTGGAAAACAAAGAAATTCAGTTTTAATATATTATAGTAGAGACTAGGTATGTTCCTGAATAGTTTACCGCTTGACAGTTCCGTCGTTTATCTTATCCTCGATTCCGGCACCAACCTCAGCCTCGTTTTGGTACACGTAAGCACAGTCAATGTGACGATATCCAACATCGATAGCAGTTTTCACAGCTTCGCGAACTTGGCCGGGTGGGCTCTAAAAATAACAATATATTCGTAAATGTTTGGTAAGAGCTCACTAATTGAAATTATCAGATCACTTAAATAATTTACTAATTGTACTATCAATGTCATTAGGCCGGGAAGCTAATTCAATGTCATAGCTTATTTCACAATAATTCAAAATGATTTAGAAAATGAAAATTAGACAACTTATCAGCGATTTCGACGTCATCTATCAACAAGCTTAATTAAGAAGGAGGCAAACTATTTAGATTATCAATTGCACACACCTTTCAAAGTTCCGTTTCATTCTAGAAAAAATGTAGGGTATACATATGTATTTATTTTAACAACAACAACTGTTTAAAAGCGTCCCAAGATAAGACGCATTTATCAATTTTGTTCTGATTCTGTTCGTGGTTGATTCTGTCCCACATACATACCTATAAGTACTCTTCACATAATTCCCTAAGAGCTGACATGACAAGTTTTTCAAAAGTTTCCACTATCACTTGCACAAAAAGGTCACCTTGGAGCACAAGAGTTCGCATGTAAGCAAATAATCTTAGAATATTGTATATGTTATATTCAAGAACTTCGCAACTGTTCACGATTATGGCATTAACGCCCTTGCAACTGTATGCATTACATACATACATACATAGTTCGCAGCCACCTACACGCTTTCTTACAATCACACATACAAATGTAAACAGTTACCGGCAAATCATACAGCTGCACTGATTAGGTGCGGAAATGACTTTTCATACAGCGAAATTATAATACTGTTTTAAGTACTTGTAAATTAGCTTGATCTGGCATATCTTTTGTGTTTGTTTGTATGTGTAATAGCTGTGATACGCCAACAGAATTATTTATTATATTTGCCACATCGCAAAAAAAACTAGTGGAAAATTACTGAATTAAGATTAATAAGCCGAGCACACATGGGAGTAGATGCATGAATACATATAAACATATGTACTAATACAAATGTATAGTTCTAGTACGTATGTATGTAAAATATCGTGCATCATACATAAGTTCTAGTTGGTCTGCTTTACATTTGTTGTCATTGTACTTACGTTCCATGTACCCAGTCCGATGATGGGAATGCTGAAGCCACTGTTCAGTTTTACACTTGGAACTTTGCTCGCCATTTTGCTAGGTTTTTATTCCCTTTTAAGGATATACAATTATATTCAATACTAAGAGATGCCCGACGCAAGACGGTTTTGCCGACTATGGAAACTAAGCGATGAAACACAGCTGTTTAACGCTTTTATAGTTGGGAAGCAAAAGCTTAGCAAAGCTTTTACAAAGCCCTGCAGTAGCTGTGATTGATATTCATCGATAACAGTTGAGCGATCGATACACAAAATAATTCTAAGGCAAGATACATTCATATTTACAAAACTATTGCGGTTCCCTTTTCATCCCGATTTCGTTAATGTCGAGAAAACTTTGAAAAAAGATGTTATTCACACAGTAAATGCATGCTTCCATTTCAACTGGAAATTTACCTTTACTTCTTTACAAAGTTCAAATATATAACTAATTTATTAATAATTACAGTGTACTTACCATCCATGTGCCAAGTCCAATTAGAGGAATTTCATTTTTATCAGAAAGCACTACTTTGGGATTTAAATTCCCATCTTTTTGTCTAAAATATTACATAGTTAACATTAGATATGTTTTATTGGCAGAAACTTACAAATTACATCGCTTAGGTACTATATAATTAAATTGCGTTGAATATTTTGGATTATTGCGGAATAGACGATAAAGTCGACAACTTCTATTCATAGTTATTATTTATATAATTTATATTATTCGTAATGATCGTATTGTTCGTATTATTCTTTTTCGTAAAAATTTTTTTTGAAATTCAAATCTTACCAAAGGTTGCTTTATAATGAAATTTTTTCGTTGTTTGAATATATATGTATTTTTATTGAGGGGGAAATAAGATATTGAAGTCAGTACATAATGTTCTATTATTTTTTTGGTAATGGTTAAATAGCTGCCTACTTCTCCGATTTCGTTTAAAAAGTTGTTGTTAAAATAAATACATATGTATACCCTACATTTTTTCTTGAATGAAATGGAAGTTTGAAAGGTGTGTGCAATTGATATTTGATAATCTAAATAGTTTGCCTCCTTCTTAATTAAGCTTGCTGATAAGTTGTCTAATGAAATCTATGAAATTGAATTAGCTCCCCGGCCTAATGACATTGATAGTACAATCAGTAAATTATTGTAGTGATCTGATAATTTCAATTAGTGAGCTCTTACCAAACATTTACGAATATATTGTTATTTTTAGACCCCACCCGGCCAAGTTCGCGAAGCTGTGAGCACTGCTATCGATGTTGGATATCGTCACATTGACTGTGCCTACGTGTCAAGCGGTAAACTATTCCGGATCATACCTAGTATCTACTATAATATATAAAAACTGAATTTCTTTGTTTTCCAGTGAGGATCTGTTCATAACCAGCAAATTGTGGAACACCTACCACCGTCCGGATCTGGTGCGTGGAGCTTTGGAGAAAACATTGGAGTTGCTGAAGCTAAAATATGTGGATCTGTATCTGATCCACTGGCCCATGGGCTACCAGTCAGGCACTGAGTTGTTCCCCGTCGACAAGGATAGGAAAACTCATGAAAACAAATGAGATAAAATGTGAATGGTATGTACATATGTACATTTTTGTAGTGTTGGTCGTTAATTGTTTGAATGAATATGTTCATCAAAGGAGAACTAATGTTTTCAGTTAAAAACATTCTATACCTTAATTTTCTATATAATAAATATATATTAGGGCTAATCCATCAGCTAATCGAAAAAATGAATAAGTCAATAGCAAGAATTCAGATAATATGTGAATATGTAATATACATTTATTATCAATATAAACACTATGCAAACGGGTATTTATGCTTGTGGGCTTTCAGCCTCAAATGGATGATGGGGATGGCCGTAGGCGGCTTTCATTGTCATGAAGCGACCATTAAAGTCAAGTTCGTCGATAGCCTGCAGATCGTCGTTATCCAGTCCGAAGTCCCAGATCTTTTTAAAGTTATCGTACATGTGTTGTTTGCTGACTGATCGGGGTATGACGATGATACCCGATTGGGTCTGGTAACGCAACAGAACTTGTGCAGGCGTCCGCTCATATTTGGCTGCGATTTCCAGTATAACAGGATGTTTTAAAAGCGGATATGCCCCAGGCTTCTCGTAGGGCGTATGCGCCGAGCCCAGAGAGCTATACGCGGTCACTGCGATGGCATTATCGTAGCAGAGTGTAATAAGTGACTTCTGACGTAGATAGGGATGACATTCGATTTGTAAAACCACTGGTTTAAGTTTGGCCACACTGAGTAATCTATTTATCTGTTGCTCGTTAAAATTCGACACTCCAATTGCATGACACAGCCCGATCTCCACCAGATCCTCCATAGCCTTCCATGTGTCCACAAAATCGATATCCTCAAACACTGCCTTTCCAGTGTCAGGGCATGTGGGATAAAGATTGTCGCCCGACTTGTACGCCATCGGCCAGTGCATCAGATAAAGATCCAGGTAATCTACGCCTAGATTACGGATGCTCGTTTCACAAGCGGGGCGCACCAAGTCGGGCCTGTGATGGGTATTCCAGAGTTTGCTGGTTATAAACAGTTGGTCCCTTAGAATTGTTTGGTTTCTTATTATTCACTGGGTATAAAGTAAAACAATAATAGAGACTCACCGAGAAATCACACCCTCCTTGATTTTCTCTGTAATGGCGGCGCCAACCTGAGCTTCATTTCCGTAAATGTGCGCGCAGTCAAAGTGACGATATCCTATATCAATAGCGTCCTTCACTGCCTGTGTAATAACCTCGGGAGGACTCTGAAGATAAATATATGAAAATATGAGTAAAAGCTTTTATGCATTTGTGCAATGTATGGAAGCTCTAAAAGCTCATGAGTACATCAGGCCTACACAAATGCCAGACTGACTTTGGCAATGAAATGTTTAAAGCTTCAGGATTATCCAATCATTTTGTTTACTCACACGCCATGTACCAAGTCCGACCATCGGCATATTTTTGCCATTGCTTAAAAGAAAATTTGGTGTGGACATATCTTGCGTTAGAAGCTAACTGTGTTGGAATATTATTTTAAATTATGTTTATTCCATTAACCAAAAGTTGACAACAGTGAAAATACGATAATTTTGTTTCAAATGAATTTCGGTGACAGCGCACACTACAACAAATACATACATATATGTAGTTTCATTGTTTAAAATAGAATTGAGTTGGCGACCACAAAACTTCTACGACCTTGACCTAGACAAGTTAGGTGTGCTAAAATACCAAATAAAAGCTCAAAATATACTAAAGCGCGTTAAAAAATATACAAATAGTTCTCTTATTTTTAAATAATTTTCAGTTATTTTCTTAAGTGGAGAGTGTGTACACACTCCCAAATATCGCATGTGGTGAATATATCGATGGTTTCTAAATATATATCGAAATGGCATTTACCAACACTGTAGTTGTTTGCCGGCTGCAGAGTAGAACAATAACAAATTTATGCGTGGTTTCTGCTGTGGAAAAAATTTAAGAAACTAAACAAATTAAACTGGATGCAACATGTTTGGCACAGTTAATAATTATCTATCTGGTGTGTTACGCGCTGCCGAGGACTACGATGGTGACAATTTGAGCACATTTCTTTCGCTGCGCGATGTGCACGTCCAGAACCACAATCTGTATATTGCACAGCCAGAGAAGCTAGTTGAACGACTGCTCAAATCTCCGTTGGACGAAGTTGTCAGTGCTCATCTGAAAGTGCTCTACTACTTGGCCCAGGAGCCACCAAACTATATGGATGCCTATAACCAGCAGTCGGCAAGCTGCGCGGGCGTGGTGAAGCTCTTGCAGCAACTTAAAGATGAGAACTGGTGTCTGCCACTGATGTACCGAGTGTGCCTGGACCTGCGCTACCTGGCACAAGCATGCGAGAAGCACTGTCGAGGATTTACACCTGGAAATATACTGGAAAAGGCTGCAGACTGCATGATGGGATGCTTCCGGGTGTGTGCTGCCGACGGACGTGCCTCGGAAGAGGAAACAAAAAGACTGGGCATGATGAATCTTGTGAATCAGCTATTCAAAATCTACTTTCGCATCAACAAACTACATTTATGCAAGCCTCTAATCCGCGCCATAGACAACTGTGCTTTCAAAGACAGTTTTCCGCTGCCCGAACAGATTACCTACAAGTACTTCGTGGGAAGACGCGCCATGTTTGACTCGAACTATCGTTTGGCTGTGGAGGATCTCTCGTTTGCCTTTACCCACTGTCCGGATCGATTTGCAAGCAACAAACGACTTATCCTCATTTATTTGGTGCCCATCAAAATGTTGCTGGGCTACCTGCCACGAAAATCTTTGCTGGAACGCTACGATTTGTTGCTTTTCCATGACTTGGCGCTGGCACTTAAGGCGGGCAACGTTAACAAGTTTGATGATATCGTGCGGGAACAGGAACTCGTCCTTATACGGAGTGGCATTTATTTACTGGTTGAGAAACTAAAGTTTATTGTTTATCGCAATTTGTTTAAAAAGGTTTTTACTATTCGACAAACACATCAGCTGGACATGGGCGACTTCTTGTCGGCACTCCAGTTTGTAGGCGTCACAGACGTCTCCTTGGATGAGGCACATTGCATTGTGGCAAATCTCATTTACGAGGGTAAAATTAAGGGCTACATTTCACACGCCCACAACAAACTGGTTGTCTCGAAGCAAAACCCCTTCCCGCCATTGATCCTAACTTAATTTAAATAAGACTTGTAAATAAAATATATTAAAAACTAAATGCTTTTAAATAAAGAAGGTTTGCAAATATTTTGCGCCGATTGCAACGCAACTATCGATATTTTGACAATTGTAAAAAATCATGCAGGGCTGCACTCTCAGTTAGGAGTAGAGCCGTTTCGATAAGTGCACATACAAACACACACTTAGAAGTGTACACGTTTATATACACTTGTGTATATTTGCAATAGCTCAGTCGAAAACAGTTTTTTGTGCGGTGCAACAAAAAAAAACTGTGGGAACTGTGTATATTTTGGTAATTACAATGCGATTGGAGTATAATAAATATTATTTTTTTTATTATGCTAAGTAAATTGTTGTTATAGGCTGTGGAATGGAATTGTTTTAGCCGGTGTGGTGACATTGAAGTTGACTGGCTTATCGTAAAATCAATACCACTAATTTTCTTTACACACTCAACGTGACATAACTAACAAATTCGCGTTTTATGTGGAATATAGCAAATACATTTGTATGTATGTATATTAACAATTCGTTGACGTATTACAGGTTACTGCACTGCGAACTTAGGCCACAAACTAAAAGCAATTGCTGTTTTTGTTTTCTTCTGAACACTCTAATATCGTAAGAGGCTAAAGCGGTAAAAATGGCAGCACCGGTCATTATCGAGGCTACGGCAAAGCAAACGGCTACGGTAAGTGCCCTGTTGGAATTCCAATTACAAAACTTAAATATATCTATATTCATATTATTTTCTTTATTCAGCTCATTTTTATGCACGGTCTAGGCGACACTGGGTAAGTAGAGCAGAGAAGGAGTCATTTTAACAATAGCCATAGTATTACCTATTGCTCCATTTCTGATTCATCCGTTCGAGCAACTGATTCATACCTAATTTGGCTTGCAGACACGGCTGGAGCAGCGCTTTGGCTGCCATTCGTCCGCCCTTCATGAAAGTGATTTGTCCCACGGCACCCACACAGCCAGTGTCATTGAATTCTGGATTTCGCATGCCCTCTTGGTTCGATCTGATGACACTCGAGATTGGTGGCGACGAGGATGAGGCAGGCATAAAGGCAGCACGAGATAATATACATGGCATGATACGGAAGGAGGTGTCCGCCGGCATTCCGGCCAATCGTATTGTACTAGGCGGATTCTCGCAAGGAGGCGCCTTGGCGCTGTACTCCACCTTGACCTTTGACCAATCGCTGGCCGGTGTGCTGGCGCTCTCCTGTTGGCTCCCTCTTCATAAGCAATTTCCAGCGTCCAAGGTTAGCGGGGATGAAATACCCATATTCCAGGCGCATGGCGATTACGATCCTGTGGTACCCTACAAATATGGGCAGCTTAGTGCTAGTATTCTTAAAAGCTTCATGAAGAATGTCACCTTCAAAACCTACAATGGGCTGTCGCATTCGTCCTCCGACGAGGAAATGAAAGACGTCAAGGTAAGCATAGTATAAACCTATTACAATACAGTATGACAATGTCATCGCTAAAGAACTTTATCACACTCTCTCTGCTCTTATCTCTTTCAGGACATAATCAGTAAATGGGTAAACTAATGTTCAATTAGCACTATAGCACTTTTACCTACACTATCCCCGCGACTCGTGAGCATTCCAGAAACAATGTAAACTGAATAACAATTATAACAAAACTAAAACAACATATGTCTTCAATTACGAGTCAAATGGAAATTTGAAAATCAGACAAAACAGAGACTATGTAGGAGACTAGAATGTAGAGAATGTTTAATTAGATACACGAAATTAAACCACTCTACGTAATATACATACCATTAGAGCGTACAAGTTGTGTTGGGCGAGGAACTTGATTGAATATTCTCTCTTGTTTAAGTAAATATATCAAAACACACACACACATGATCTGCTGTTTTCTTTTTATTTGATAAAAGAAAAGACAATGCAAACATTTAATACAAAATTAACACTTACTAATAAAGTTACTTATCCAAAAAGGAAATGAAAGACGGACTAATCAAGTTGATAATTCATTTGGCATTATCACATTCAATATAAACTAAATCAGAAATTTGTATAACATGAATGTCAACTTGGTAATTTTTGGGCACTTTGATGAAACTTAACTATACTGTTGTTTTATCAATAATCTCTTAAAAAGCTGCCCTCAAATTATCAACTTAGCAAGTTAGCGCTTACTAAAAGTTGTAGATTTATCGGTATAATTTCAATTGCATTAATTCGTTTTTTGTTTTCATTTCTTTTATTCTATTTCAAACAGCAAGAATCACAAAAAAGCCAGTAGAATTGCAGCTGCACTTAGTACAATTGCCTCATGTTCCACTGTGACTTGTCTTTATGCAATAAAGTCATTATAAAATGTTTTTAATTGTCATTTATTTAAATTTTAAACTCATTGCACAATCAAGTTCTATAACACTCTTTATAACTTGTATGCACACCTACATTGTAACTGATATTCCCCAACTAACTGAACAGCTCACGCATGACTCATATCCACCTCCTTTCATCTATATATTTGCAGACGCATTGGGAGAGCCAAAACATGGCTAGAAGGGCTCAATGCTGCCAGATTTCGTAGTATCCTATTTATTCACAATTGCTGTTGCAGTTCCTTCCACATATAAATCAAAGCTCCTCTACGCCCCTAGTCAAACAAGTGTGCGCCGTCTGAAATTAAAGATAATTGTATTCTAGATATTATTTTGTACATACATTACGAACTAATTTCATTATGTAGAATTTAGGCATATATAATTAGTTATTGGATATCGTCACTTTGTGGTGAAATGAAAATTGAGAGAGATATTCGTTTGAGCGAATTAAACCTAATAAAGTTGTGTGCCCGACATTACTAAACAATTAAAAACGATTAAACAAAGATTCGTTGGGTATTTTTTTCGAATTTTTAAATACTTCAAATCGTTTTGCTCTATCGAAAACAGCGATTACCTCATCATTTAAGTACGCATATATCGATAAGCGAGAACATTGACACGAGCTAAGCACGAGTTGTGAACGATAAAGCAGCTTGAGTCGTGCTTGTTATCGAAACTTGGCGCCAACTTTAAACCAATGCAAATTGCTTGTGGGAATTTGTTTATTTTTTTTTAGGTAATAATCAAATATGATGCAAAGAAATACAACTCGATGTAGAACAGGGCAAGGGAGCTCTTTGAATCTGCTACAAATTTATGTTGATATGAATTTATTAAGCGCCTGGCAAATAAAGCCGGCAAATTTAAATTAATTTGGCGAATTCGAGCAAAGTAAACAAAAACATCATGTTGAGCACCCTTTGCACACACTCACCTACCACCAACACAGACGTAGCCCCACACACACACATAGGCGTACACACGCAAAGTTAACGAACGTGAACATTTCACGACTTCGCTGTAGTGTTCGTTCAGTTGTTTCCGTATCGTCGCCAAGTTTGGACGCGATTGCTGCGCTCTTGTAGTTAGCGAACTGTGCGCGCCGTTGTTCGGTTTTTTGATAATAATAATAATACCCAAGTACGAAAGTGCAACAGAAGCAGAAGCAAAGCAGCAAAGCAGCAAAGCAACAGAGAGACTCATACACACAATTAATGCCAATTGTGAGTAAAATGCGAGCGCCAATCAATTTACCAGAAACCAGAATATGGGAAAACCTCTGCACAGTTGCACAGACTTTGAAAAACAAAGCTCAAGGAAAGCGAAAGTGCAGTTTTCTCACTGTTTTTCCTCGTGCATTTTGTGTGATGTTGTTGTTGTTGTTTAAGTTTGGGCTTCGGTTTTGCTGACAAAGGAAGCTTCGCATCACGTTGAATGTGCTAGGTGCATTTGCCATTTGTAAAACGCAATAAAAATACCATGGAATGCATCATGTATCTATGTGTGTGTGCTTGCGAGTGCGTGTCTTCTTATGCGTGTAGATACAAAGATATGCACTCAAGAAGCCACAGCAAGTTTACTTGCAATCTTGCTTTATCCATTTGCATATACTGTTTACACTCCATACACACACGGTCACATGCAGAGCTAACACAGTTGCCTGATGTTGTGGGTGGTTCGCATGCGACGCCCTGTTGCGTCGCCTTCGTCTTCCTCTTCGTCGTCTTGTACCCTTTGAAGACGCCTGACGCCGTCTGAGTTCAATTAACTCACGTATGAACTGACAGGGAATCGATTAAACTGCAACTGTGTGTGCCAGAGAAATAAAGATCATATCGGTAGCTTTGACAGGCTATAAAGATAAGCACCGGCACTTGTGCAACTTTTCAATGAATTATATCAATATGTTCCCAGCGAAAAAGAAATTTTATAATCATTAAAATTGCTAACATGTAAGTAGAGCACATACGGATACGTAGTAAGTTACTAGAGACAAGGTCAAGGACTAATTACCAAATGCATTTAGTAAAATGTATTTAAAGTATATGATTCTTGAAAAGTAGACTTTTTCAAACGAATCATATCTCTCTTCTTTATGTTCTGGATACAGTGCAATAATCATCTAGACTCCAGACAACGAGCTTACTTAAGAGGTATTAAACAGTATTATAAAAGTGGAACAGTGTTTTGTGCATACAAAAAGCAACAACTCCGGTAATTGCGTTGCATTATTAAAAGTTCGTTGGCTGGCGATGACACGAGATTTCAATCATAATCGTAAGATCTAACTGAGTTTGTCTTTAATATTAAGAAATATATATCGTGCTATATTGAGACAGGTTTGATATATACACGGTGATCTAATGTGCTAAATCTATTTGGGATACGTGATTCAAGAACTCTGAGACATCCCTCGTACTGCGACCTTGAAAATGATTCCGTGTACTTTTGAACTTTGAATTGATCACTTACAATTTGCAACATTCATTGTAAAGCTCTTATACATACATAGCAGATGAGCTCTAATAAATGAGCAGCGCGTGTTCCCACATTTAGACCGATGATTAGTACTTGATTCACACACAGACTTCATTGTTTCATTGCGCTTATAAA
Organism: Zaprionus africanus; assembly: GCA_018151435.1. NCBI lineage: Eukaryota > Metazoa > Arthropoda > Insecta > Diptera > Drosophilidae > Zaprionus > Zaprionus africanus. The sequence goes on from JAECXB010002310.1 coordinate 16,581,710, forward strand.
GAATCGTTAAAATCCTATTAGGTTCAGTAATTAGCAAACTTTACTGTCAATATACTGAATTATCTGACTTGTATACCATTGTCCAGGTCCTTTGCAAGTCACATAATTGCTAAGTTTGAAAAACGAGAAATTGATTACGCTCTCAGAAGATTGCTCTTGCAAATCTTAATATTGAATTGTAAGCTATCCATACTTGTCTGAATTTCCATCGAAATAATGAAGAATAATAGTATAACTTTATATTTATCTTAGATTAGAATTTATTGGCAGTTTCAGATCGTGATTGATTGCAATTAATATTGCAAATGAGATAATCTCGGAACTTCATTAGTTGAGAATAATTCAAATATTTCACGTACTCTCGTAATTTCCCCGCAAGGTAATTTTTATTGAAAGCGTACACCTAATTATGGCGAAGAAATGATATATAGCAAATACGCTATACTCGCTATATATAATACATGTGTACTAGGAAAGGCAAATACAAGTACCGTACGCTTAGCATGAGTCGAAAGTTCTAAAGCTTTGTCGTCAGACCCACCGGCTATTAGCATATTGTGTCGCGATGTGGAGCATTCGATTCTCTGTGTAATCCCCTGTCGGAAGAGCGAAAAAGCCGCATATTATTTGGTTTATACTTATTAACTTGCCCAAGGCTTCTTCGGTCGGGGTATTTATAAGTGCAGATATTTGAAAAACAAGTTTCAAGTCTCCAGACGAGGAGATTTTTTGCACTTTGCTGGGGACTCAGACGACGCCAAATACATTAAAGCGGCATATAAAAATGGACGCGAATCAGAACTGAAATCAAAGTATTTTTGTATTTGTATTTACGATTTGTCGAGCATACAGGGTGTTCCTCAACCGTAACGAAGTGTTGTAAGAGGTTCCAAAGGTTCGAGACTGGGAAAAATATTGTAATAGGTTGCGCAGTTAAGTTCTTTATTTAGCTGACCTGAGGTATAATCAATATAAGAACTTATGTGCTAAGAAAGTACCTCAGTTGTCGGTCTCAACTATAGATGATTATCTATCATCATCTCGTCAAGGCCCTCTGATGTTTGGACACTCAATTAGCATCGCATCGATGTATGGAAATGCTGTGCACATGTAGGAAGCGTTTTCGAGAAATGTTAATACAATTAATGCAATACAACAAATGTTGTTATTATGCTTACTAATTGTAAATGTTTACCTATTCGTATATTTATTTATTATTATCCCATTCGGGCGACAACGAGATTTTCAACTTGTCATGATAGATCTCCCATAAAGACGCTGCGCTAAAAGCGGAACGAACGTGATCCATCTGTCAGTCGGACGTCGAGTCATCATCTGGTGAGCTTGGCTCTTACCTCCCCTTCCCCGCCCACTTCCAGACTGTCTTTCGGCGATTCTCTCGCGTTTTTCTACACTACAAACGTGACTTGACAGCTTTCTTCGACTTCAAACGACTGCACGACAGCTCTATAAGGATGATGGGCCGTAACTAATCCGATTACAACTTGAGTACTAACTGCATCGTCTTAGTCAACAGCTAGTTAGCGAAGGCAGCTTATGTTAAATCAAAAGCTCCCCCATGGCCAGGATTATAGGGAACATGCAAACCGGTTCTCCAACCACAACTACCCCAACTAATTAGCTGCAGATTTGTGGAGTCCTATTCCGGTTTCGGTTTGGGCAAAGCAAATTCTGCAACCTGTTCCTGAGTCAGAATTTATTTCTACAAATTAACGCTTCCACTGCAACGAAATATAGAAGTTGAATAATAAAGTCGAGCGAAAACTCACATTTTTCAAATTAAAGAATAATTTCATTTATAATAGAAATAATTTTGTAATTGTTTAGGGAACATTTTCGTAATTAAAACAAATCGTGATTGGGTCGTTGACATGCGATATATTATTCGATACACTGTGAGAAACAGCTTTTTGGGAACAAGAATTCAGATGGGGTTTTATAGAGTAGAAGAATATAAGTTTATGAATTTAAGGTTATATTCGGGTTACATTTTCAATTTGATAATGATACGTAGTTAAATTTGCTGTGTTATTAATCGAAAGAGGGAAATCTTACGACGATTTAAAGGATATCGATAATACAAATTGATTCATGTCTAATTTAGTGTGTTGCCAGATCTCCTTACTGTTTACAAATTACAGCAATTTTCCCTCAATTTTTTGTTGTGAATATTTGTAGCGGTTCTACGAGTAAGTGATCATCATATTAAACAAAATCACCTGTTGTTAATACAAGTACGTTTATGCTAATGTGCACCACGTTTCTCTCAGTGTTTGTATGTTTTTAAAGAGATAATAAAAGTTAATTGAACATTAAAAATGCATAGATCGATTCGGCAGCCAATAGTTTATTTATTTAGGAATGCCAACTGCCAATTTATGCAACTGATACCGGGAGTAGCAACAACAACAACAAAACAAAGCAGCGATCATATTTACTACAAATTGTACAACAACAACAACAGCAACAATATTATCATTTCACCAAGGCCGCAAAAGCAAAAAATTAAGAATAAATGCAGAGATAACATTGCCAGAGTTTTTTGTTGTATTTGCGTAGTTATTGTTGTTGTTGACACGCTTCTTAATGGAACGAGCGAGACAACAACAGCAGCAAAAGGCAAACGTTTATAATGATTAATTTTATATTTCCAGCGCGTAATCGTCGGCAGTGCAGACGCCGCACAAACCGAACCAAAACAAGAGAAACCGTAACTCGCCCAGAATTCCCAAAACACTACAACAACAAGACCAACAACAATAACAATCCCAACGCAAACAATGCGTATCGAGAAGCAAAGACAATAATAAAGAGCCAAATCAAAACAGAAACAATAACAGAAGCCAAGACCAAAACAAAAACACAAACGAAATAATCCCTTAACTTTATCAATCTACATTTTGATCGCGGCAGCTAATGAAGCATTCGATAAACGCAACACGTAACAAAAAGAACAAAAAACCAAGCGATCCAAAGTGACAAAGAGAAATTGCATTTAGCAGCAAGTGACCAATTTTGTACATAACCTCATTTTCGATATGGACTCAACGCGCAGTCTTCTTTCCAAACCGTCCAAGGATGTCGAATTCCAGGATGTCTTCTATACAGTGGATCAGCGCGCTAACTTTTGTGAGTATGACAAAGATTTCTTAACATTTGAAACCATTAAACGATATGCTACAATGTACAAATATTTGATAACCATGTTATAAAAACAAAAGACCGTCAATCTGCTAGACTTTTATAGAACTGCTTGACTTTAAAAAGGCGAGACTTGTTTTCTACTTTTTTAATGTACTTTTTAATGCCAAAACCTATAAACTACAATTGAAATTTACTTTGTAGGCTTACACAAAGGGTAATTAACTTTAGTCAAATACTTAGTCTAGACTAGCACTGTAAAAGTTGTTGAATGATATACTTTGTATTATATGTATATTATATAAATCATGGCAAATGTGTGTTCCAATTGTAAAGCTAGTTTTGGCTTTGCAGATGCTAGTAAATATGGCATTATAATGAACACTCTTTTATCGTGTAGTACTACGAATCGTCGCAATTTGAATGTGCTGCCTTTGTTTCGGTCTCTTGGCTTGGCTTTTGTAATTTCACGCTGCCTGGCTAAGTGTTCCATAATTATACAAGCTTCAAATAAACACAAGTAATTTTCGCTTATATTGTTGTTACAGCTCTAACGGCAATTACAACATGCAATGTAACGAGTACCCAGTTCACGTCAAGGGCAGATGGGGTAGCTTGAGCAAGGGTAGAGTAGTTACAATATATTAATATGGTCACCTAAATGTAGTAGGGCATCTCTTAGACATCTTGGCAATGTGCTAACCAATGTCATATAGACGTGCTAGGGAATCTCTGAGTCACCCTTTGCATTAGTTCTAACTTGTTTGCTCTGTGCTTGTCACTTGCAACTTGGTGGCAACAAAGTAAATACTTTTGGCAACTGTTTCTCGTGTGTCTTCCTCGTTTTGGTGCTGCGCCCAATTCTTGCGCAGTCAGAAACAGGTTTCGCACTGGTTTAGACGGCATGACTTGGTGGTGGCAACAGCTCCTCGCAACATTGACACAAACAGACAAGTCAAGTCCAATTGTAGCGTGTGGCTCAACTCGAACTGAATCTCAAGACTCAATTAAAACAATCTTGACAACCCCGTCAAGTTCAGAGCATAGATTTCACACTGAACCCATTTCAATTGCACAAAGAGGGTATATACTAAGCAATAGATAATACATTTCCGCTACTGAGTAACCCAGAGTTGGAAAGACCCGACTTTGCTCTCTTGCATTGCTTTGCATGGCAATAGCACAATGCTGAGTCAGCTGGGGTTGAATCGAATAACGAAATTGTTTAATACAGTATAAAAGATCATTTTCAGATATTCTATAGGGTATGCAAAGACTGTTCGTTAAATTAAACTGTTCACGTTACTTTTAATTCGAAGAAACTCGAAACGGAAAAACATATTGCTGTAAAGGGAGACGTAGAGTGTGCAGTTCAGAGTCCCTTAGATTTAGGGTTGGGCTGGGGCAACAATCACAGTCAATCAACGTCGCTCATCGCCCATCAGACTCGAACTTATCGCACATACGCCATGTGCAACGTGCGCGATGTCGCCGAATGAACGCAGCGTGTTCGCGTGTGTGTGTGTGTGTGTGAGTGTATGTGTTGAGTACTACAATGAGAGATAAGTATTTGTGCATACACGCACACATACACATCAACAAATTGTGCATAGTCACAAGCGACTTCCTCAACTGAAAATTGTTTTGTAGCCCAGCGCAACGCGCCGAACAACATTATAATGTTGGTCATCATCATCATCCAATGCTGAACATGATCAACACAATAGCAAACGCAACCAGATTATGCTCTCCCAGCTCAGAAACAACAACAGCAATACAGCAAAACAAAATTGACCAACTTTGATTGAATAATTTTTGCGCTTTTCCCCACTCTCCTGTATAACTGGCCGCGGGAATTTCTCATTTTACTCAGCTTTTCCGCAAATTATGCGAGAGAGCTTTAACACGAAGCTCCATCAGTGACCAAGCATAGAGAAGAGTACATATACATATAAATATATATGTATATATACGATATTTCTCTCTATTTGCTTGCCCCAGTCGTTGCGACGATCTTGCATCAGCATCCTAAGCGCTATCAGAGCGTACTCAAGAAACTGGAGACCATAACAGAATGCAGTCAGCTATTTTGGGCTCTATACTATATACGAGCACTTATGTAAGTGTGATTAAAGAGGTGATCTTTCAATTTAGCTTGAATTCAGCTCATTTAGCTTGACTTGCGATATTCCTGTATAATGCAAATAAATTGAGAAAAAACACAGAGCGTGCCTCTGTTTGCGCCATGGATTAGAGATAAAGTCAAAGAGTTCAAGATTAATTAGAGATATGTATGCAAATCAGTCGATAAGTTAAAATACTAAGACTGCTTATTAGACAAGCCGTACTAAATGCAAAGCTTGTGTAAGAAATGCCATTATTTAGTTAGCAATTAAAGACAATTATGGGTTACTGTTATGAAGTCTACTACATTGTTTAAGGTTCGATAATTACGAAATCAAATCTCCGATGTCTACCTGGCAAATTGGCACCTTCTATCTTCTATCTAAGATTTATAGGAAATATCACCATCAGCCCGGAACTAGAAGATCTTCGTGACCTTTGTTCACCGAGATGCAACAGATTTAGAAGCAGCATTTGCAGTAATTCATATGAGATATGATGTGATGTGATAAATGCGAGTACACGAAATGCGATCAAAACAGAGTTGGGCTATTGTGTTGTCACGTTCTAGCCTCGTATACAAGTCGCACTCGGGCCACCCGGACGGACAATTTGTGTATTGAATTCGCAAATTGGTCACGTCGCGCGGTGTGTGTATTGTGAGTCAGTTCATAGTATGTTCGAGTACCCGCTATTGCAGTCAGAGCTGAGTGAACTCCGTTCGGTAAGTGGGCGATCCCAATACGAATTCTCAGTTAAAGCGTGAGTCGCACTCGTGACACGTGACACGATAAAGTTTCATAGAATGCAACAGAATTATTTTTCAAATATCTTGAATGTAAACAGGAAGAGTCTTTTAATTCATTCCAAATTTTTATATATTCATATAAGATACAAATAAATTATTTATCGTAAGGCACGTGTTCATCTCTAGAAACTTGTTACATACCCCAAAATATTGCCAAAGACTTGAGAATTTTGTCGAACAAGCTCAAACAAAAATTGACGTAGCCACTTAGTTGTTTGAACAACAATCGGTAGACCGGTAGAGGTTGTTTAAGGTGGAAGCAGAAGCAGTATTTGAAGCAGGCTAATTGATATGTAAACTTGGTCTCGGGCAAATACTCCACTGCAAAGATTTACTGTGTTGTCACTGACCTTTATTGATCTAAGCGTGTTGCGTAAGCAATTCCAAACGGGGCACACGCAGAGAGTCCAGCAGTCTGTGGGCGTTCAGTGCGAAAACGGTATCCGGCCAGGTTGCAATTTTTCCAATATTGTAATTGATTATTAAATAATATAGAACAAATCTCGTGTGTATAACTATTAATTACAGCTAAACGCGATAAGGTAATAAATATTTAAAATAGACTAAACAAGTTCGATCAACAACTGAAAGTCACAAAATGATAACGTAATCTATTGTAGCCGTAGTTGCACTTTCATCTTAATGTTTATACGGTTGTCAGACCCCACCCCCAGGTTCCCTTTTCCGCACATGTGTCTAATCAGTGCGGTCACAGTGTGGAATACACCTGATCACTAATTGATGCACAATTTGAAATAGATGATCAAGTTCAATCATTATCAAGAGCAAGTTGTCAAGTTCAGTCTAAACATTTGATTAGATTTTCGCATGTTTACTGTTTTTATTTTTGTTTTTTAATCTTAGATAGGTTCAAATCCTGGTTATCCGATTAGGTTGAGAACTATTAAAGGTTAGACTAGACAGACGTCGATTAAACTCGGACATGTTGTCTATAAATCCTCCATCTATAGACCTAGTTGAAGAGTTCATTACAGCACCCTTTACTTCAGAGTGCCGCGGGTTAATGACAGGTTCGACTTCCCCGAGCGTCGAGATAATCGTGAATGCGCTTAAGCTTGAGTTTAACCCAGAAATGATGTGGCATACTTCTCGTATTCGCATTCGCATTCGCTTCCCCCAGACGCTATGCCACGTTTCAGGGTCGCTGATAAGCCCGCATTGAACATTGACATACATAACACGTGAGGCGCGATTGCGATTGCAATAAAAAATATGCATAATAAGTAATATTAATATATATAGTACATCATTGTGGCATTTCAGCATTAGAGAGCCCTTAACAACATGAAGTACTCAACAGGTAACTTCTTGAGTTAGTCCTATTCGGGCCAGTCATGCTAAGTAGCCAATCTTATCGCATTGGCCTGAGTCAGCATTAGTTCGGTGCGGTAGTTAAGGTTTAACGGCACGCTCTGCGGGCTTCAACACGCTTTTATTACCGCAGCAAAACATAATGAGCTTAAACGGCGTGAATTGAAAAACCTGTTTTTACAAAGTTATTTTCACAGGCTTTCAGAAACTGAACACGCTATGGGGTAAGCTGAATGTAGAGTTTCTTGGGGGATATTTATAGGGTATACAGTCTTCGCATTACACCCAAAATTTGGCAGAGCAAATGAACTTTGAATATCGACGTCATCGCCTACGACATTTTGATGCTCGTAGGACCAGTCTTACAGAATTTGAAAGCGTCAATCCCCTTTTAATTATATACTGTAGTAAATCGAAGCTTTCGAGAATAATCACCAAATAAACAAGTCGCATTTGGAATCATGTTTTTCGCGTCATTCAATTCAGTTTCTGATTCTCATTCTGTTACTGATTTCTAATTTTCTTGTCAATTTGCTTTTGTTTTTCATTCGCAGTTCGCGTCACCGGCCAGCGGCAAATTTTGAAAGGCGTCAGCGGTAGTTTCCGTAATGGACAACTCTCCGCGATCATGGGCCCCTCGGGGGCAGGAAAAAGCAGTTTATTGAATGCGATTTCGGGTTTCAGGTAAGTTTTAGTTCAACTCAAATCCAGACACGAACAATAACTAACGCAGCAACTGGAAGCTGCATAAATTTAGCAAAGACAACAATAAATAAACCAGTCAATGTTCTAGCCATTTATTCGAAACATACGATACATTCAATAATGTAATATCTTTACGTACGAACGTATTACAATACTGCGTAGATTACGTTTTGCAATTGACGTAAAAGATGTTTGTCTAAAAAGTAAATATATGCAAATAGTACAAAAAACTTTTCCGATATGATTCCCACAGTAACAAGTTATATTAATGATCTATTCTTAGAAGTTTCAAGAACTGCTTTGTCACTACTCCATCATTTGTTAAATCATCTGTAGAAAACGAAACTCGAAAAAAGCCATTGACGAGTTCGACAAGACCAACTCAGTTTGAAGGTCGCCTGGGGAGTTATAGAATTGCCAGCATTATTAAATATTATGAAATATTATATGTACATATTCTATAATATTCTCTATATTATTGCAGCAAATCTGGAGTAAAGGGCAACATTAAAATAAAACGCGACAATGCCTGCTATATAACACAGGATGATCATCACCAGACACTGCTTTCGGTCGAAGAACTGATGAATCTCTCATACGACTTGAAGCTAAAGCAGCATTCTAAGAAGGAAGAGATCATTACAGATATACTTAAGAATCTTAATCTCAATCATCGCCGGAATGTGACGGCAGAGAAACTGAGCGGCGGTGAAAGGAAACGTCTTTCTATTGCCCTCGAGCTGGTTGATAATCCCAATATATTCTTCCTGGATGAGCCGACCAGCGGACTAGATGAAGTGACAGCAGCCCAGTGCATACGCATGCTGAGGGAACTAGCCCGCCAGGGTCGCACTATTGTCTGCACCATTCACCAGCCCTCGGCGACCATCTATAACTACTTCGATAGCATCTATGTGCTGTCCAAGGGTCAGTGCTGCTTCCAGGGCAGTCCACAGGCCACAATTCCCTTTCTGCGCCTGGCCCAACTCGATTGCCCACGACATTACAGTCCCTCCGACTACAGTGAGTATATAGCAAATAACATATATTATTTATTATCAATAATATATATAAAATGAACTTCCTTATTAAGACTTGAGTGCACATTTCGTGCACACCCCATTGATTTTAGAAAGCAATTAGAAAGTTCATTTGTATTCTAGGTCGGAACCTTGTCCAGCTTTATCTTAGTTTTAGATCAAGCGCATATCGAGACTTAAGCTAGTCTTATCTGATCCTTCATAAGTCGGAAAAGTCAGTTCAAATTTCTGTTTTCTACATTGCAGTTATTGAGCTCATTGATGCAGAGGAGGGTCAGTTGGTGCCGTTCCTCAGTGAGATGACAGACAACGGCAAGCTAACGTATCGCACCAAGCACTCCGACTCCACGGACAGCTTGCCACAGCTGGAGCCACACCAGGCTATAACGACATTGTTTGTGGAACAGCCCAAGCGTACTTTTATACCATTCTTCGCTGGCAGTGCTGCCTCGACAGACGGCTCGTTGATGGGAACAGCGGGTGCAATGCTGGAGCAGGTGAAAGTGGTAATAGGGAAGCGTCTGCGTCGGGATCAGCGTGATATCTCCGGCTTCCAACAATTCCTGGTGCTTGTGAGAGTCATGTTGCTGCGCACAATGCGTTCCCGCCTTGCCTTGATTATTCAGTTTCTCCATCACATTATGTGCGGACTCTTCTTCGGCCTGATCTTCTTTCAACTGGGCAATCAGGGTGCACGCATGTTTGACCATCTCAAGTTCTGCATTGGTGCCGTGCTCATGATTGTCTACACGCAAGTGATGGTGCCCATACTGAGCTGTAAGTGCTGCACGGGATGATGATGAGACAGAATCACTCAATGTCTTCTTCTTTAGATCCCGCTGATGTCAAGGTGGTCAAGAAGGAGACCTTTAATCGTTGGTACACATTGATGCCTTATTACATGGCGCTGACCATATCGCGACTGCCTCTGCAGGTGCTACTGAATCTCACCTTCATGTCCGTCACCTACTGGATGTCAGGCCTGCCCGAGCAATGGTGGCGCTTTGGTATCTTTGTGGCCGTTGGACTTATGATCTCGCTGGTTGCCGAGGGCATGGGCTTGGCCATTGGTGCCACCTTTAGCATAACAGTAAGTACATCCCCAAAGTGCTGCCATACTCAACTTGCATGTGGCGTAAAGCAGACTTTTAGGCGAACACTAAAATTCTTTTTTCATCCACAGAATGGAAGTGTTGTGGGCCCCATGATTATAGCCCCTCTCATGGGTCTTGCCGTTTATGGATTCGACTTTGCGCCTCAAATTACCTGGGGCATGAATCTCCTCATGAAGTTCAGCTATATTCGTGTGGGCGTGGTTGCCTTTGTGCTCACAGTGTTTGGCTTCCAGCGAGAAGAACTCGATTGCGACGAGATCTACTGCCACTTCAGTGATCCGCGGGTGCTACTAAAGTTCCTTGACGTTGAAAATGCCTCCATAATGACCCAGTTCGGCTTGCTGGCTATGCTGATGATCTTCTTCCGCGTCCTCATGTACATTAGCTTGCGAAAACGCTGCTCCACATGAGCAGCTCTGCTTGCTATAGAATTCATGCTGTGATTTTGGTTTTTCCATAACAATAACAGATGTACATACAGACTACTAACTGCAAATCCTTTACACACATACTCATACAATGTGTGTGTATAAGGTGCACAGATGATTGCCCCGTGTAAACATTCCCGTAACTTGGTGCTTAGTCATTCCCTTAGATAAGTTAGTTTTAATGTGTGCTTAGTTAACACTCACAAATGTAAACATAGCTTAAGATCGTTCTATATCTATGCCAACTGTACGTATATACATACTCACACAACAGCACACTTCTTTCGTCTAGGTTGTACAAATCGCTAATATTAAGGACTTCCGGTAGTAGTGACAAAACACAATAAATTTACAAAATATACTTATTTTTATACGTTATAAAAAAAAAACTTTTATTTTGAGTTGCGGGAGAGATTTGGTATCTCAAAAAGCTTATAGTCCATAACTTGACAAATAATATTCATATCTGTGTTTGTATTTATTAACGTTATACGTTGATTAATAAAAAATTGGTGAGTAAAACAAACAGATTGAAAAGATTCTGTTTTGCAGACCTATTGATATTATTATAGATTGTTCTCCTTTTACATTTCCATCTCGACATCGGAATCCTCACTACGGTGCTGTACCTGAAAGAGTTCCTGATATCGTCCCGACTCGATCTTGTACACGCCCAGAATATGCTCCCTTAAAGGCTGCAGCAGTGCCAGAACCTTTGCGAATTCTGCACTGAGCTGAGGCGGCAACTCTACCAGCATGTTGGTAACAAAATCCTCCATTACTGCATCTACCTCCACATCATTGCCATGTCCCAGTTCGCCGCATAGGTAGAGGAGGGTCTGCAGACGGAGGATCAGCTCCCGTGTGGCCTCCAGTTGTACATTGACTTGAGCTGGAGCTGCCTTCAGGTCCATCTCGGCCAGAACGCGGCACTTCTCGTACAACTTATTGCCCGGCATCGCTTTACGTTGCATCTCATCCTGTTCGTACTCCTGCAGCTGATTGTGAGCCACGCGTAGTGGCTCCAGTATGTCAGCGTTCACTCTATGAAGTGTTATCATATTGGCCGCATAGCGACGCTGCAGCTTCTCCCGCTGCGGGGTCAGCTTGACCTCACGGCGCACTGAAGGTGGCACTCCACTGGCCTCCAGCTCCTTGTTCATAATTGCCATATCCTGCACAGTCTGGCGCTTGAGAGCCAGTAGTTTCTGCAACTGCAGCAGAGCGTCCAGCAGCGCCTTAGGTCCCTGATCTTCAACTGCTTGTTCGGACTTCTCCTCAGCCTCTTGCACAATGCTTGCCAGAGCTTGGGTTTTGCACTCTTGAAGGGCATGAAGCAGACTGTCTGGCATATTGAGCACCTTGGTCTTGCCAGCCACATCGAACTTGACCAGGTAACTGCTCTCCTTGGGCTCGTAGGTGACGACCCGCCCCTTGCAAAGGCGCAACTGGGGTGTACTCAGCAGACTGATCACCTTGGCATCCACGGGCAAAGGCATGGGGATGAGCTTAGGCATCAATTCCAAGGATGTACCATCTGGTTCCATGTCTACTTTGCCACACTGCAGCTGGCGCACAATGCGGCGACAGCGCTCCATCTCGACACGTTCGCCGGCAATGAAGGCCGTGGAGAAACGACGTGCCTTGCCCATGTTGCGGCGTATGATCTGCCAGCAACGGCGCTGCAGTTGACGCGACTGCAGCGCGGGAAAGCAGCTGAGTAAATAACTGTCCATGTCATAGGCGCTAGCCAGAATGGCCTGGTCAAGGTACGATTCGATGAACTCGCACCACACCCAGCGTTGGCAGTTGGGCTGCTTCAGATACTTGTAAAGCCTTTCACTGGCCGATAAGCTGGCGCCTCCTCCAGCCACCTCCTTGACGCTGGCATCGCTGTCCTCTTCTTGGTTATCTGGCGTATTCTTGCCTGCTCGTAGACGCCTACTGAACTTTGGCACCTTCACAAACAGATCGCCTTCTTCCTCCTCCACATCAGCCTTCTCAGCCGATGTCGTCTGCGAACGTAGCAAACGATGCGATTCAATTGGCTTGGACATTTCCGTAATGGTCTTCGTTGCACGGCACAGTCCCACTGTACTTAGCTGAGGCGGTGTCGTCTCTGTTGTTTCGATTGAATCTGGAAGATTTAGAAGATGTGACATATTGTGCCAAGTGCCGAAGCTATCAATCTGTCAGTTGCTTTCAAACGCCACCTTGAAACATACAATTTACCTAGTTTGTCCTCTCTTCTCACCTAACTTTTCTCTTTAACCTTTCATGACGACAAGACAAATACTCCAGCAGATTCATGACAAATGGAATCGCATTTGACACTCCTGTTCATAAATTCAGAGCTGCATCTACAACTGAGGTTGTCAATTAAATTTAATATGGCAACCCTTAACATTTAGTTCATTTTATAAATGGCATTTATGCAAAAAAAAATGATTTATTATAAATTTAAAATGTTAGCGATTATTTATCTTTACTTTGTCTCAACTCTGATTGGATTTTCATCACATAAAGCTTGTTTTAGTCGGTGATAGCAACTGTAAGCAGTTGTAATATATATATATTGCAAATATGTATATAGTAATACCCTAATAAAACCTAAATAACCTTTTATCAAACAATTTCGTTTTAAAAATATTCATGTATTTTTCGAAAAGTTTATTAATTTACAATTAACATAAAAGAGACATATCTTAATCTTAACGTAAATTGCTCTACTTCTTCATGCTGCCCAGTTTCTCCTTGCGCTTCTTCACATGTTTTTTCACTTTCACTTTTCTCTGCTCCGCCTTGGCATCCTTAACAGCCTTCTTGCGGGCCTTTTTGCTATCTGGAGACTCATCCCGTGGCCGTGCTGAGTTCTTAAATTTGGGATTTTCATCACCATCTTCCTCCTGGGAGTCTTCACTTTCGTTCTCGCTTTCATCACCGCTCTCTGCGCCTTCGGTAGACTTTAGAACATCCGGTTGTTTTTGTACTTCCAGTGCTGGCGTTAGTCCAGTAATCTTAGCATATACGAGATTTTGCTGGACACCCTGTTTGGCCTTGGTTACATCACGCTCGAAGTGGGGCACTTCATCCAGACGCTTGGGAATGTAAGTGTTCTGCCACACAGCCTCGTCGATTTTCTCCTGTGCTGTGATATCATTGGCATCCCGATCTTTGATACGCTCCGAAATCTGTTCCAAGCATTCTTCCATATTTTGCTCTGTGATAGTCTGATCCGTTATGAAGTCAAAAAGCTCCTTAACTGTCATGGTGGCCACCGATTTCTTGCGGAAGAACTCTGATATATTCGTACAATCCTTGCGAAGGAAATCAAAGGCATGTGGATGATCGTGCTCCACCGCCTGACTGACGTCAATGATTACCAGCTGACCGTCCTGGAAGAGAATATTGAACTCTGACAGATCGGCGTGCACTAGACGGCACTGGTTGTAGATGCGCCACATGATTACGACACAGTCACGATACAATTCACGTGCTTTCGAGGTACTTATATCGACATCCTTCAGTTTGGGTGCAGGCCATCCATCCTTTCCACAGAATCGCATGACCAAAACGTGGGAGCGCAAGAGAATCGGCTCTGGGACGGGAACTCCAGCATTTCGCATGCGAAGATAGTTTCGCATCTCCTTCTCTGCCCAGGTTCGCACCATCTTGCGAGGATTGTGTTTGCAGTATCCGTGACGGAAGCGAAACTCACCCGAAACATACTTGTCTCGATCCTTGAACACTAGAATGGATGTCTTGTAGATCTTGATGGCAAACTCTTCCTCTCCGTTTTTGGAGACCGCATGATAAACGTTCGCCTCTTTTCCTGTGGATATACAGCCATTGATTTCCTGAATCAGGCCACGATTCAGCAACTTAAAGAGTATCATTCGTGTGCGTGGATCCATCACTTGCTCTGCCGTCGCCCGATCTTGCTTGTCACGAACGCGAACTCTTTCGAATTCCTGCCGTCGATCGAAACTGACCAATCGGTTGGCTGCCTGGGCACTCATATTGGCATTGGGATCATATTTTTCAACGTTTATACGAGCTGAGTAACGACGAAGTAGTTTCTCATTCGGTTGATAGCTGCTCACTCGCTGAGTGCCGCCGCCGCCGCCGCCTCCTGCACCTCCAGACGCCGTTAACTGCGGCTGTGCGTTGACCTTATTGAATCCGCTATAGGCTTCTTCATACGCATCGTAGTCATCTCCAAGATCATAATCGTCATCTTCATCGTCGTCGGAAGGACGATCTTCCTCCACATCGTTGGCGGCATCTATAATTGGCTGGCAGAGGTCATCGTTAGCCTCCTTGTTGCTTAGTTTGATGTCTTTGAAAATGTCGTGCTTAACGGTGAGGGATTTGAAGTCTTTTATCCACTCTGACTGTAGTAATAATACAACTCATTAATTATTTAAAATTGATTGGTTTCCTTTATATTGAACTTACATTCTTTAGTTCATCGTCGTCCTCCTCCGGGTCGCTAAACTTATGAGCATCACTCATGTTGCGAAATTAAGCTATAAGTTCGTATTCCTCCTTCTATGCAACCAATAATAATAATAATATATCGCAATTTCTCGCTTTTATATACGCAAAGCTTTCAAAGTTTTAGTTTTACTTGAATGCAAATGTGAAATACGCAGCTTGTTCGCACGTGTTATTTACAAACAGCTGTTGCACTTTGCCATTCGCACCTCGACGCCGACATTGTTTTGGTATTTTTTAAACGTATCGAGAATTATCGTAAATAAGTCTTGGTATTTCAGCAAAAATAAATATCATTTATCGATAAAGTCTACTTCCTATCGGTCACATTGCATGTAAATAATACCTCAATGTTTAACTAAATAAAACTAAAGATTTCTAAACGAACATTGTAATAACGGATATAATGTTCGTGTTGGCAGAACTTAAAGATAACGTCCGCATAGGGCCAGATCAATTTAATCTAAAGCTTGTGGATGCAGTGCGAGATGAAATTGACCGGAAATTGGCCAACAAAGTAAACGTGTAAATTTAGAGAATTTCTTTAGGTTTGATAACAACAATTTTATTTATTGCAGGTACTGTTAAACGTTGGTCTATGTATAGCGCTCAAGGAGATAGTCTCGCTAAAGGACTCAATTATTCTACCCGGCGATGGCGCCTCCCACACGGAGGTTCTTTTTCGGTATGTGGTATTCCGACCCATGGTAGGCACAGTGATGACTGGTAAAATACGGAACTGCAGTCGGGAAGGAGTACATGTCACATTGGGCTTCTTCGACGATATACTTATTCCACATGCAGCCCTGCAGCACCCTTCGCGATTCGATGAGGCGGAACAGGCCTGGGTCTGGGAATATCCGTTGGAGGATGGTGCCAAACATGATCTGTTTATGGATGTGGGCGAGCCCATTAAGTTTCGGGTTTCTCGCGAAATATTCGAGGAGACTTCGCCCATAGGACCACCCAAGGCAGAGGGTCAGTCGTCTCAAAATCCCAGCACTTCATCAGCGGCGGCAGCGGCCTCAGCGGCAACGCAGGAAGTGAAGGCGCCATACAAATTAATCGTATGCTATGATTTATATATACTGCAAAGATCTATTAATTGGCAAATGTTCTTATTTTTAGGGTGCCATTAACGAATCTGGACTAGGCGTGCTCTCCTGGTGGGATCAGCAAGTAAAGGAGGAGGAACAGGATGGTGAAGACGGTGAGGATAATACAGAATATGACAATGATGAGGATGGCGAGGGCGCTTGTGAGGAATGAAGAGCAACAAGTCAAACGGAGTCAATATAAAATTAAGTAGAATTGTAGTTATGCCCAATCAAATGCATACATATATTATTAAGGGTTTCCCATTTGTAATAAATTCAACGAAACACATTTTCAATTCTGCATTAGTTTATTTTTCACGTATTTTTTAGACTTCCTTTTTTATTATCTTTGGGCTTGCACATCGCATTTGGGTTCGGAAAAGGGCAAACAATAGTCCTTAAAAATGTCCACTCAAACACTTGTAACGCTGTTCTATTCAATAAATTTGTTTGATATACATATATTTAGTAATTCATATTGTATATTATATATTTAACTCTTTGTCGTTTACGACTTAGTTATAGGAAGGGCGGCGCGGAGCTTTAGAAAGCCATACCCTTCTAAATTGCTGAATCTTTTCATAAGTTTTGGTTTTTGCATAACGTGCTGACTCTTCAAGAACGTTACTTCTATCTGTTCTCAAGGGCTTTTTGATTATACTAGTAGCATAGTTGATAGTATGGTACAATTAGTGGTCGGGGCTGCAAAAGTGAGCTAAGTGTAAAGCTGGTTAGCAATTTTGCCTATGTAAATAAAACAAGTATTCTTTCATTCTTTGTTTATCTTCTTTTTTTGTGTGAAACTTGTTGATTTGAACAGTGAATTGCATCGATTTTGATTTTATTCGCTTTTATCTTCATTATGTGTGTTAGTTTCTTTTGTCTTTTGGGCGCAATGTTTTTTTAAGTTCATTACATTTGTATGTATGTATATATATGTATCTATGTATGTATATAAATATCTGTATAATTTGCACAATTGTTTTATGGTTAATTACAGTGAGATTAATTAAAACTTGCTTTAAAAACTACAATAATAGTTGTAAATTATTATTAATATTAGAGTTTATCTCGGTATTGTACTGCCTTGTAAATAATTATTTACCACTCAGGGACTCATTTGTGTTTCTTCTTGTTTTGTCTTACAGCTTTACCATCTTTTCTTATGCAGTTGCAGTTAAAATCACAGTAGAAATCATAGAAAATTGTAAACTATATGTAAGTTTAAGGATTTACAGTAATACGAGAATATTTATAGCACAAAAGGAACTTCCCGACTAAAAATGACAATCTTAAAAGTTGCCATACAAATAGAGTTCGACTGAATCTAAAACAAAATCAGTTTGTTCTCCTTGTTCACAAAGTAATCGACAAAGACTACGATAACGATAGCCTCCTCCGACGATAATTATTCGATTATCAAACAGCGTGGCAAGTGCTCTTTCAGATAATCGAATAGCTCGTGCGATGCTCCAGGACAATTCGTCAGCTCCAGTTCCTGCAGATGACGCAGCTGTATGAGACTCGAGAGGCCCGATGACGTCAGCAGTGGACAGCCGGCGAGGGAGAGAACCTGCAGATTCCTCATCGAGCACAAATGCTGCAGCCCGAAGTCGCGCACCTGCGAACACCAGCGCAGGAAGAGCGCCGTCAGCGAGAGCATCGTGGAAATGTAACCGACTCCAATGTCCGTTATGTGTACGCACCTTAAAGAGACAGAAAGAGAGGTAAATGATTTGTTATGGTATGGATAGTTAGAGGGGGAAAATGCGATCGGTATTCGGTACGCAAAGTTGAAAGCTAATACAAAATCATATAAAGAAATTTACCAGACTTATATTAATACGACAACAATTATGTTTTCTTTTTGAAATACACATACAGCCGCGGCACGCGCAAAATAGCTAAGGCGATAAACATAAACATTTGTATGTACGTATGAACAATTGGCTATACACTGTAGTTGCGTCAATGGAAATTATAGAATATTTTGAAAAATTTTATTTTGGACGATAGGTTGGAATAATTTAAATACATAACTCTATTCTAGTACAATACGACACAATAGGAATGATCTGGTAGAAGCTCCAACCTGAATGCTAGAGCCCGCAAAGAACTTTTTGTAAAAGTGACCCGTACAAAGGGAGAGACAGAATGAAACAAGATTGCACAGAAGTTGGATATCCTAACTTTTAAAATTTTGAATGCAAATATAAATCAATATATGTAATCTTTAAAATAATGTGATCTGTTTTAACAAAACGTAACATACACTGTCTAAACAAAGGCACGTTTCGTTTAAAAGAACTCAGATTCTGGTTGTTCACATTATAAAATATCGATCGCTGTATAAAGAACACAGGCCCATAACCTCCATCGTAGTTTTTTTTTCAAATTATGAGCAACAGAGAATAAAGAAGTCTCAAAAGATGTAATAATACTCGCCGTTGAAAGTTTCCTAATCGAATTACCCAAAAAACTCGCCACGCTTATAAAATTTACAAGTTGTGGATTAATCATAATTTTCTCAATGGATTTGGGATAAAATCAATGTTGGGGTAATGACGTTGTTGCTTGTTTTTGGGTTTTCTTAAGCGCTTGACTCACATTGCTTCGCGTGCCCTTATCAAGTACTACAAACCATTCCTGATACCTATATAAACTGAGCAGAGCCGTGTACCGTTTCAATATCGAACTTGCTTCAGCGAGGAGAAGTGGAGTAAATTAAAAGAATTTTATATATCACAATGTACGCGTGCCGATCCTTTTATTCTTGTGTACTCCTGATCCTGATAGCTGCACTAAAAGCAACTGCAGTACCAATTCCCAAAAATGATAAAAACAATCAAGGATTAACGAACAGAGAATCAGTATTAAAGAACACAGAACAGCAACTTTGCGTAATGAGTTCTCTGAAAACCGTTGAAGAACTTCATTCATTAATTAAAGATCTTGAAGGGGATAAAAGTGCTGCACCCAGAGAGATTCTCGATAAAGAAAATATTTTGCAAATTTTTAAAATGACCAAGAAAGATAAAGCACTGTCAAAAGTGAAAGCTCTACTAAGCAATCTCTTGCCCGGAACGGGCTGGACTGTGATCCAACAGAGAATCGATGGTAAGGAGAACTTCAATAGGACTTGGACTGAATACCAGAATGGATTTGGCAGCTTAGATGGTGATTTCTTCCTGGGCTTGGACAAGATACACAGCTTAACGAGTGCTCTACAACATGAGCTCTATATACATATGGTGTATGAGAATGGAACCATAGAGTATGCCCATTACGACAATTTCACTGTTTCAAGCAAGGCAGATTATTACAAGTTATATCTTGCTAACTTTACGGGAACCGTAAAATATGATTATTTATCAGAAATGAGTTCAAAAGAAGATTTCTTTACCTTTGACAACGATACGCCAACCATAAACTGTGCCGCGCAGAATGGTGGGGGATTTTGGTACGGTGGCTGTCGGTATGTGTAAGTATTATTTATTTATTTTTTTTTAATTCTAACATATGCTAACATATGCTTTATCTATTCTACAGTAATTTGAATGGACATTTCTCCAATTTTTACTGGGAAGAGGGCTCTCCCCTGAAGTCAGTTATGATGCTTATACGTCCATTCGTTCTCGGCAGATCCTCAAGCTTTACAGGAAAATAAGACTCCTCTAAAGCCAGAGATGATGCTAATACACACTTCAGCTTCTCATGGATAGTTTAGCTTCATTTATTTATTTATTTATTTATTCATTTATTTATTTACTTATTTATTTTAATGTAGTTTATTTTAAGATCTCCTACGTTTAAGTAAAAGAATGTCAGAAAATAGAACTGCAAAGTAAAGTGCAAACATTTTCGTGCGAAACCCATTTTTAAACAATTTTATTCCAAGAAGTTTGGAAGTACGAGTTGAAGTGTTATAATTAAACTGGCTATATATAGTATTGGAGCTTTATAACGAGCGGGTCTCGTTGCGACGTCAATCAACGTCAATTTTCTTATCAACGCAAAAGAGAGAAAGCAACACGCGTCACCCACGCTTCTTGTATTGTTATCGTACACCGAAGATTTCCCAGGGTATTCTCACACTTGCTTACCTGTCTAAGGTCAGCTCTTCCAGCTGGTTGAGATCACAGGCGATATACTCTAGCGAGGCGTCCGTTATGCGTGGACACCAGGACAGGTCGAGGGCGCGCAGCTTCTGTAGATTTTCAGCAATCAACTCGACGCCATCGTCGGTCAGTTTGCTGCAGCCGGATAGACTGAGTACCGTTAGATGGGGCAACGAATGCACTGCAAAAGAGAGAAATAATGAGAATGTAAGACACATTGTAAAAATAGATAGAACATTCCGAAATAGATATTCTATATTTTAAAATAACCTTACAATATATAATACCTTAAAATATCTTATTAATATGCACACCCCTTGAATGACTGCCATTGACTTTGTGGTGCTTTCAGCATACTCGTATACCGCTCGGACTTTGTTTAGGACCGAAACTAATTGAATCTGGCGCAAATTGAATTTGCACAGCGTATGTTGGCTGAAAGCATTTGCATATGTGGCACGTGGTTATATTAATTCAATTTCCATCAGAGCCCCGTTCAATTCTCATAGAGTATGTTATCTGCGTCTGCTTTGGTTAACTATCTCTGTGCTATATTTTGTCGCTTGCTTTGCCGTTTCTTTCTTTAGTCGACCTCAACAGACAATGACAACATTGTGCCAGTTGTGTCTGCCACAATTCTGTGCTACATTTCGTGTACTACATTTTGTTTCTTTCGGTTTGAGAAACGTCTTTGCAACATGGACATTCATTGGGTGTGCACCTACTTTAGTCTTGTTAAATCATGTCAAATTTAACACCAAGATACTAAAAATTTTACTCTGTATTTCTATATTTATTTTTAAAGAGACGAACAAGGATTGTAATCTGCCTGGAAGGGTTGAGTGGGGGAGTGGCTTGGCTACAATTACTGTGTGAAAGCAGCTTAGAAGGGATTAAACTCGGCTGGCTTGGAAGGTGGTTGAAACAGGACCTAGGCAGTAAGTATTAGGGCGGCGCAAGTTGATTTTCCACGTGGCCTTAGATTTCCATATGCGGCGCCTGCAGCTACAGAGATAAGAAAAGGAAAGCAACGCAGACAGAAGATGATTTACCAAGAACACTAAGAAAGAGTGTAAAATAACTGGCATTTAAAGTGAGGGGAAATGAAGTCAAAAAGTGCAACACTAAAAAAGGTAACTAAGCCGATTTTCAGTTGACTTTTGTAGAGCAATAACAGAAACAACTGACTTATAATATACCGAAACACACATAAGATAAAACGAGGCCCACTTTAGTTAGTGGAAAAGTGCATCTCTTGTTTGGCTTCTGACCAAAAAAACCACATAACGCAAATGCGCACAGATGCGATTCGAGTTACAACAAAATGAACTCAATTGTGCTGGCTTCTTTGAGAGTGTATGAACAGTTGCCTCTCATTCAATCAAAAACAGATATAGATTGATAGACTCAAGGACCGCCTAGTTATTGGAAGACTTTAAACTTGTGTTTACGCGAAAATCAACCTATTTTAAACTTATTTGGTTTCTGTACAGACTAGATTACATTTGATTTTGAAATAAAATGGTGAAGTTAGTCAAAATTGGTATTTATATCATATTTAAAAAAATTCCTGAGTAGAATTATTGAATTCCTGATGAATATTCTCAGTTTTCTCGCAACTCACCTATAAATCAATCGATTTTCATTTACCAAAACATATTTTCAAGATCGAATTTCAAAATGAATCTTATTGTATGTTAAATTTTTACACATTTTTTTAAGTCTTAGATACAGATAGAGACACGAGAAGATATTCTACCTTGAGCTCAGCGTTGGCATTCAGCTGAAACAACGGTTATAACGGGATAGCAGACGCGCCAGGCGGCTTAAGCTGAGCGTGTAAGTGGATGCCCAGTGGCAGCAAGCTGTAATTGTATCCGTTGGCAACTGTTGGCAACCGTTCGCGGCAGCCAGAAGGCGGCAATTGTGGGTTAAGTCGTCTCAAAAGGAGGACAAATCAAAGCTAAAAACCGCAAAAAGTATAATAAAAATCTGTCAATAACAAAGCCTTCTGTTGATGTATGCGCGCAAGTATGCGCATGCATGGGCATGTTTGTGCATGTGTGAACTAAGCTGGGCTGCTCACACAAATGGCAAAGCCCCATTGGCGGAGACAGACAAAAGGAGATAAAGATAAAGCTGCAGGCAGCAGACAGACAGAGAGGGGAATCCACAACATCTGTAGATCTGAAGACATAGTTGCGATTCAGATACAGATGTAACTGTAGCTAGAGATCACAGTACTAAGTAAGCGAAAAGAAAAAGAGAGAGAGAGAGGGAGAGAGAGAAAGGGATAACCAGGGAGAGAGAGAGATGATTGCGTGAAAAACCACTGCAGTGACTTAGTTAGTCGTGTCACGTTAGAAAAACGCAATCAGGTCTAGCCGAGGGAGAGAGATAGAGAGGGATAGAGAGCTCGTATCGATTGAATTACATTTGAATAGCTCGAAACTGCATTTGCGCTAGAATCACTGAGAGTTCTCGCAGCTTTGCGCGTATTTATCGCGCTCGTAATCGCGGCTGCAATTCATTTCATTATCAGCTGCCCTTAGTGACAGAGTGATCAGAGTGATCTGTCTTGTGCTACGCGATTCAAAGGATTATAAACTGAACTGAATCTGTTGCAGTTTCGGTTTGTGACCGACACTAACGGGTAGAAGATATATCTCCACGTGGTCTACTCGTTTTTGCGATCACAAATTCTGAAATTGCAACGCAAAGCAACAGAAGAAAGACAACTACAGACAAGCAACTGATATGATCCGATTCCCATATCGATTCCGAATCCGATTGGGATGCGGCGGGTGTCGCAGAGAGTTCAGTGAAGTGGCATACGATGTGAACTGTGAGATATTTCTTGTTACGTAAGGAATGCAGAGTGAGAGCAGCTGAGAGAGAGAGAGAAACTTGTAGTCATTTGATATAATGTAAGTATGTCACAGTCGAATGATGTAGAATCGATTAAAATATTATATAAGTTCATTATCAGAGGCTGAAACAGACTGTAATCTGTTTTCAAATCACATCAACTACTAGAAGCTGCTACAAGCTGTGATCAAAAGCAATGCGGCGTATTCTGAAAAGTAGCTTGAAGTCGAAACAACCTTTTTAAATCACCCGAAATCAAATTCGTTTCACGGAATTGGAAAATTCGCGACATTCACTGAACCTGATTGATATGTAAATCGAAATTTGCTCATGGCAGCATATTGCGCGTGTCCCGTAAAAGCAACATCAAAAGTGAAGAGAAAACAACACAAACACGTGCAATACATACACAAATACACACACACATACACTCACTCGCACACCCACGATTTGTAAGTTGGGTATCTATGATAGGGCAATGTGTATCTTGCTATAACAACTAATGACATTTGCGTGTTATGTGCGCCTCGTTTCGCTTTGGTTTTTCGTCCTTTCGGAGTCCTTGTCCCCCAACTGATTGCCGTTTTGCTCCTTACTTAACTGCCATTTGCATGTATTTAACGTAGTTTGCTCTATCTGCTCTTAAACGCAGCACAAACTAGCTGAAAGTCAAACAAATTGTTCTGTAACTGAAGTGATATACCTCGTAGGCTGTACAAGAATCTGACAGACTAACCACTCCCAGTCTAGTTGTATCCTTTATGCCTTTTTTCGTTTTCGTTAGTGATTCAGCCTGTCATTTTCATAGTGATAAACATTCACAGCGTATTCATAAATTTCATCTTAAACGTTTGCCACGAGTCGCAGTTTTACTTGCCAATTTCCTACATTGTCTTTTGCGACCTATTGATTTTCGTTGTGGCAGGAAATAGGCTGTTTTCATTTTTATACATCTGTAGAGGGTATATTCACTTTGTTAAGATTGTAATGCACAGAAAAAGATCCCATATATTATAAAGCACACAGCAATGTTGAGCTAGCTCTGTCAGTCTATAAACTTGTCTCTATCCAGAGTATTAAACCGTCGGTGTGTCGCACATAACCTTTCTTTCTTATTGCAGATTCCATTAAATTCATTGTATTTATACGATGAGGACTTAATGACTTAATCGAATTCAGTTAAAGTCGTTATGTTATGCTATGGTTTCTAATTAATTAGAAAAAGAAGATGTACATTTTAAGATACTATATGCCCATTTTTATGTAAGATGATTCAACCAAGAGAACAACCATAAATAAAGCTAATCCACTATTTAGGTAAATAGGTTCATTCCTTTGCTGTTTATTCACTGCATACACATTCAGAATAATTCTGAGTGTCTTACAGTCGAGAACTCTCGACTTCTACATTCTCTTTACAATATTTAAGGCTTACATTCACTTTTGTTTCAAAGGCTTCACATCAAAGCAAACTCCAAAGAAAGTTTGCGAAATTCCTCGACAATATCTTGAAATTAATAGCAACACTTTGGCCATGGAAATACCCTGGGAAATCGCTGCGGTCTTAAGCTGCCTCTGCGCTCGATAATGCTGAATAAATATTTGCCAGCGATAATTAAGCCTTTAAATCGGATGGTAAAGTCAACAAGGCGCAAAGAAGACAGAAATAGGGAGCAAGAGAAGCAGCGAAGCAGCCGAGTTGAAATTCATTAACGGGGGCCAAGGTGCGTAGGTGGCTAAATTATGTGCTGGCTTATTACGGCGTGATAGGGTCGGTTCGGGACTGATTAGACCGATGTTTGCGTCAGTTGCCACAAAACAGCAATAAGGATTACGTAATATGCAAATGGGGGCGGCGGGGTAAAGTGTTTAGTGTTTAAAAATTAAATTAGCAACTAGTTGTTGTTGCTGTTGTTGTTGTTGTTATTGTCACTTGTCGCAGTCTTTGTCTCTGTGCTGCTTAATTAACTGTAAATTGTACACAAGAGAGCAAGCAAATTGGCAACGAGCATCGGCAAAATGGAAGGAAAATAGTAGGGACGGGACACCGAAGGGGGCGGCTACGACATCAAAGTTCGGTAAAATTGCTTAACAATTGAGAAGAGCGATTTGCAAATTGTTCAAAATATTCCTTGGCAAATTGACAATTTCGGCTGCAGACTGCGAAATTCAATCAAAACAAATTCGATTTGATTGATCCAATAATCTGGCATTTATTTGATATACTACTCAGTAACTTATGCTTAGGATGCAGAGTGCAAGTTTAACTTTATTAGGATTCAATGTAAGTACGTTCGTAATATGAGTTAATGGGAGAATTAAACCCAATTAACTTCATTATGATTCAATGTAAGTACATTTATAATATGAGTAAATGGGAGAATTAAACCCTTTTGACATTACTTTTGTTTTTGTAAGAGATTTTGAGTGAATTGACTGTATATTTATATATCAGACTTTTGCCTAATCTTATTACATAAAATATATAAATAAATATATCTTCATTTCACTATATTTCACTCATTTAACTCAGATTTTGTTCTTTTACAATCGTATTAACAAAAAAATCCAAAATAAGGATAGAATTCTTAATAAGTTTAGATAATTTATTCTCCCATAAGCTGCAAAAGCCTAAGACTTTTGGCGTTTGGCAGATAACCTTTCTTTCCTGTTTTCTATTTCTTTTAAAATGGTAACTTATTAGTTTTAGCTACTTAAATTGTTCCATTTATAAGTGTTCAGTATGTAAATATGCTTTTGTTAAATATAAGTGGAGTTTTCCTTCTCATTTTGTACTTAATACCTGAATGAAGTCTCAAGTCTTGTCTATATCAAAGCAATTTCATAAACTAGTCTGTGCCAAATACATATTTTAAGAGCTGCATTTAAGTTTTTCCAGGACATTCAAGCGACAAACTAACGAGCACCGAAGAAGAACAAAACTAGGAAAACAGTTGCAGCAAGAAAGGAGAAACAGTAGAAGGAGAAGTGGAAGTGGAACGAAAGAGTCACTCGCACCCGCAAGGCAGCAACAGCTGCCAATCAAATGCATGTACGCACCCCAGACATGTGCAGAAACTCGCACACCATCAGATACACTCACTCACACTCAAACACACGTCACACACACCTCGCACACTCGCACAGGGACAACTCTTTACACCCACATGACCTGCTAAGCAATGCGCGTGGGAAACGCAGCAAAAGGGCACTTGAAGCGTCGACAGAGGGGTGTGAAGAGGGGAAGGGAAGGCAGGACGGAGGTAGACTAGTAGGGAGCGTGTGCGAGAAGAGTTACAGCTCTGTGGACAGATATAGGGTCCGAGTAGCGACAGACACGTGGGAGCTCGAGGGAAACGTTGGAACTAAGCGTTTTAATACATTTTTAAGCAGGGCGCTTAATGTGTGCACACCACGCCCCCCGTTTAATACCTTCCACGCCCACAAATATAACTAGCAGTATAAATTAAAATTTAAAAGCACAAAGTGTGCAAATTATTATGGTAAAACTTAAGCGGAAAGTAAAGTTAATTCCACAGCGCTGCAAAGTATGCTACATAAATTGCAAGGGGTGAACTGGAAAGAACATATTCATGATTCTTGGCAAAGTTAGCGCATTATATTCTTGGATTTGCTCTAGTTTATAGCGCAATATAATACAGGATTACTGTATTATTTAACATAACTAAAGGCGTAAGCCAAATGGGTATATATATTATATAAAGTCGGTACATAAGACTTTACTTTCGCTGTCAACTTGAGCGGACATGCCCTAAGTGTTCTGCGCCTGCAACTGACAGTGCGTTGGCGTTGACATTGGCAGCACTGCTGACGTCGGGGCTCAGCTGCCCTTTGAACCTATTGTGAATGGTGTTGTCGAAGCAATTATTGGCAGCAACATGGGACTAGGCATTGAGTTCTTGTTAGGCCCACACAATCTACACTCGGTGCGTTTTGGCCAGCAGTTCACTAAAGTTGTATATGCATTTGTGGGTGTGTGTATGTGGGTTAGTATGCATGTGCTTGTGTGTGTGACAGCCATTAAAATGCAATTAAAATGAAATTCAAATAGGCTGCAACTCAAGTCACTTATCTCTCTGCACCGAAAGCCCTCAATAACAAAATACAGCAAGCTTATGCAATGTCTGCTCTGCATGTGGCATGTACAAGTACGTAGAGTGCCTGTGTATGTGTGTGTATATATATATATGTGTATTTATCTGTGTGTGTCTGTCTACTCTGCCATCTTTTGACTTTCGAGAAGTTGGCAGAACTTTTATGCACTGAAACTCGGCACAGAACTGACTTAATTTAGTTTTCTTATACACTTGTCTATTGCCTTTTTGCATGCACTGTACACAGCGTGGCACACTCAAATGGCAAATGGATTTAAATGTTGCTAATTTACAAATTTTCTGTATAAACTCTTCATAAAGCGCCGCCGGAAACATTTCCGCAGCCCTACTGCGAGCGCGGTCAATGCCGTCCCAGCCCTTGTCCGAGGTCATTAGCTTGGCTTGACTTTGATTGATGTGGATGTATGTAATGCCAAATGCGAAGCGGGTAGCCGCAGGATGTGCTGGCAAATCATCTAGATGGCAGCCACTTAAGCCAGCTCTCATTTTTGGGGTTTACTAAACCCAAAATGGGGCTATTAGTGAAAGTGCTAAAAGGAATGCGAAGTAGATCTTTGGGGATTATGTACATCGATTGAATGAGTGAAGGAAGGTGCAGAATGTGGCCCAAAATATGAGAATACTCTCGAATCAAACTTCATCAAATACTTTGCACAATATGGAAAACTTAAAATATTTACAATGAATAAAATAAAAATTGTCAAGGCACAATAGAGTCATTCTTCTTTCAAACAAGAAAAAACTTTCAAGGCGTGTCCAACTTATAAGTCGAAAAAAGAAACTTTTTAAATATAAAAAAAAACAAAATTTCATTCAGTTTTTGCCTCTCGAGGCGGATTAGGCAAAGTTCATGGCCAATGCCGTGTGCAAAACAACGAAAAAACGCGGCGACAATTGATTGACAAGTTGGCCAAGTCTTCGCAAAGGGGCGGTAGGCAGAGAAGGGGGCGTGGTGCGTGGCGATGAGGAGCACGCGTCAAGCAGACGTTGAGACGTTGAGCTTTTTGGCTACTTATAAATAAGTTAATTAAAAATTGCGCGCGACAGAAACCACAAGCAAACATACATACACACTAAAACACACACACTCATACTTAAATTTACACACACTGAATAAATACACTCATTCACACACTCTCTTGCGTTGGCAGAAAATCAACAACAAAATGCACCTTGAGAAATGAAATGTAATTAAATAAACATGCAATTAAATATTATTGTTGACATTATTGTAGTTATTATGCTGCTAAGTAGATGTCAAGAGAGCAGATAAAGTGAAAGGAGAGGAAAGAAAAGAAAGCGCAGTACCCCCTTAGCTGCACTCCTTGCTTCTAACCCTTTCCCGCTACTCTCTCCCAATCTTTGTTTGCTCAGACAACTGACAAAGATGAATTCTCCCAGTTGGCACAGACCGACAGCAGAAGGGAATTCAAGAAAGATAAATAAGGTAAAATAAAGAAATACATTCAGCATTCAGGCTGCATAAATCACAACGAGGGTTGCCCCAAGAGTTATGGAAAGTTCCTTTCCATTGGTAAATACTTCCCTTACTCCTCGCTTTCTTAACCTTTCCCAATTTATTTACTCAATGTTTTAAACTTTCATTTCTCCCCCAGCGCATTTTCACAGCTTCCCCAATAGACTTCGCTGCGGAACAAACACAACAAGGAGGGTCACGGTTTATCCCAGACTGGGATGCGGATGCCGTCGAGCACTTGCGGTTAAATTGATGGACATTTTCGTTTTTGGCGGCGACATTAATGACAATTGCGACTGTTGAGGCGCGCAACGAAGCAAACCACTTCATTAGCAAGCCAGACGAGGCAAGCGAGGCAGACGAAGCTGATGATGATGATGATGATGCAAGCAGTGGGGAAGAGGGAAGCGAAGGCGGGTGAGAAGAGGAGGTGCAGAGAATTCTCTGCCAGCTTTGGCGCTGCTTGTGCCTAATGAAATCCGACATTTTTGTTGACATTGTCAATTAATACGAGATTAACTCATGCTGTTCTCTCTCTCTCTTTCATTTGCGCGTTGCGTGCACATAAATCACGCACACGCCCAGTTGAACGACCGCGCGGGGGTGCCACATCAGCAGAGTGAGCACAGTCGACACATATCACGTGGACAACTTCCGTTTCCGGTGCTGCCAACACTCGCGTGCCAAACTATGTGTCTCCTGTCGCAAAAAACACTTCAATGGGATGCAAAATAGCAGTGCAGAAACCTAGTAAATACAGGGTATTTACGGGGTATCTCTCTCGCCTCTGTCTGCCTCCTGTGAGAATTGAACTCACGACCGCTGGTTTACAAGACCAGCGCTCTGCCACTGAGCTAAGAAGGCACTCGACCCACGCTCGCCAGGCGGAAGAGTTGAAGAGACCGAAGAGCGAACAGGCCGAAGAAGAACCGTCGAGTTGAAAGCGTCTTCAATTCAATTAGACTGAAAATGCAATTAGCCAAATGGCTTCCTCGTGTTGATGCTGCCTCCACTGCTGCTGCTGCTGCTTTCCCTCTTCTTCTTCTTGTTTAGTCGGCGCGCTTATCAAAAGTTTCGACTGTTGACAGAGGGAAAGGGGAAGGGGAGTGGGAATTGTTGTGTGATTGAACTTCAGGCAGCCCCAGTGCGCGCTCTGTTTACCTTGAAAATTTCACAGAACTCAGCGAAAAACTTATTTCACTTTAGTTTTCCCTGAATTGAATTAGCCCACAGCAAAGTTCGTTTATCTTAAACTTGTATAGTTATTCAACTGATTTACTGCGCTGAAGTTTAAAGACTTCCCATTCTACAAGACTTGATGGAATCTCCCCCTGGGACTTCGAAGTTATTTGGCTTACTTCCGTTACTGGCAGAGGGAATTCCAATAACTACGTACGCAGAAATTCCAATTAATCTTAAAACCACACACCCGTATTTGATAATAAATATTTCCCACACGCAAATCAAATTCACCAATAATTTTAGGCAACCCGATGGAATAACCAGCTGTGTTATGGCTTTCTGCTATACCCAGTACAATATGCAATAGGGTATTATAAACTCAATTAAACTTAAGAAGCAGGTTACATTGAGCATTGTATAAGTTATTTGTATGTATGTATATTAAACATTTATCCTTAACAACCTAGTTTCTTTGCCTGCTACAGGGTATTTCCAAGTCGTATACGCTATAAACTGTACTGCTTATTTTCGAGCAGCCCATTAATAAATATTTACAGATATTTACAGCGCTGTGGTAAACCATAAAGCATTTTAATTAAAAACCAAAACAAATAAATTAAAGTATTTCGAAAATTATGGCAGATATTCTCGCCTGTGTATGTGTGTGGGTGTATGTGTGGGTGGGTGTATTTAATGTTTAATAAATGACATCATAAAATGTTCTGGGTAAATAAGTATGTCGTTTATTTGCCACAGAAATGTTTATAGTGAAGGGTGGTACAATTGCCGAGTGCGTTAAACAGGTTGGTGGAACTGAAGAATACTCATGAAATCAATATCGACAATAAGTTGTCAAAATTCGCCACATTTATTTCAGAAATATTGTAAATTGTTGTGGAAAGTGTTTATTCACAGTTGCGTATAGCTGTACAATTTAGTCGATTCGATAAGAATGATTTCTTACATATGAGTTCATAATAATCTCACTCATTTCATTTTATAATCACAAATGGAATTTATTTAGATCTTAAGCTCGTTTAGTATTAAAATACTGCATATTTCAATAGTTTTCCAATATTCATTCAGATAAAATACTCGTATGTGCAACACTCCGTAAACAAGTTGGCAGCCTCGTTCGCGCCGGGCAACAAGAACTGGCAGGCAACGAGCTGCAATAATTTAATTTTTCAATGCTCTGAGGCAAACTGCAGTTACAGTTATGCACAGCTAGGGGCGATGTAGATGAAGGGGGATGGAGGTAGTGGAAACGTGCCACATAATTGGACTCCGGAGGGAGACGCGATGATGCGTGCTGTCGAGTTGGCAGCCCGTGTATCAGCCATTTGGCTGGAAGCCCGCAGCGAACGGGTTGCTTAATTTGCTGCACTCGAATGGAGACCCACTAGGGTCTAGGCGAGGGGAGGTAAGTGGAGAGACGTGGGGAATGTTGGTAGCCGCACCTGTATTTGTTTAACCTGATTGCGACAAGTTGGAGCAGCGGCAGCCATTTATGCGGCAGCCATTTTGTAATTTATAATAGCCCAGACAGTTTCCAGGAAATGACAGGCATGTGAAGTAGCCCAGCAAAGGCAAAGAGGGAAGCCAATGACTTATATACCCTACTTGCAACAATTGGTAGCCAGGGTAGCCAAGTACAACAAGCTGCAACGTGCAACGGTCGCCACTCGAAGCACTCGAACTGCTGCACAAATTGACTTGCGGTTAGGACTTTGTGACTTCCGGGATGTGGCAGCGCCCCAAACAAAGCGACAAAAGGAGCCCAACCTGCCGCATAATGCAGTGCAACCTCTTGAGTTTGTTATTGAGGGACTGTCGACAGAGTAATACCTTGGACTCGGCCCGAATACCCTACAATCTACACAGATTTTTCGCCAGTTTCACTCCTCTTTGACCATAGGACTCTCTCTTCCTCTCTCTCCATCTCTCATCTATCCCATCCAAGATGACAGCACGTCCTATTCAAGGCTGTGACGAGGGTGAAACCCGTAGTGATTGTCTGTCCCTGACGTCAAAGGGATCCGCTCGTGCAGATAACATTCAAAAAATGTCGCACAAAAAATAGAGAGAAAATATTTCAATTAGCTGAGTGGAAAAATGTTTAGAAATACCTGGAAGAGCCCAAAATGATTTCAGGTTGCCCAAGGCAACAAGGCAACAACAGCTGGGCACGTGGTCCAAGATAAATAAATACGCACACAAACGCATTTCTAACATTGTTCAATTGTTGTTTACAATATGTTTATTAATAAATGGAAGACGGGAGGGAGGCTTCTCCAGGCTGCTTTACAGTTGTTTCACATCACAATGGAGCTCTCTATAGAATAAGTTTACCTCCCCCTAAATATTTATGCGGCTTGAGAATTTGTAACATAATGGAAACTGAACTGAACTTGCGAGGCAGAAGTCTTAGGAGTGCACAAGGAATACATAAAGAAATTGGCGGAGAAATATACTAGTATTATATAGTAACAATAGCTATAAGTACACGTAAGAGCTTAATAATAATACTAAATATACATAATATAATCTCATTATGATGTTAGTTATTTGAAGTTTTATTTAAACAATTTTTAAGCACTTTTATCATTCTCACTTCATTGCATTCACCTAAAAACAATGAACTGCAAATTCTTTCTTAAATTTAACTTATTTCTTTAAATTTTCCTAGCCGCTGCAAGGCCTTGACTTACCGATATTAACGATGCCATGATTGGTCAGTTCCCAGCAGGACTGCAAGCGCAGTATGCTCAGGCTGTGACTCTGCTTGGGTGAGAAATAGCCAAGGGCCGCATCTGTGACGTGGTAAGCCTGTTGGGAGTGCAAGCAAGCAAACGAATTCAATTCAGTATGAGTGTCAGCCCCGCATCCTGTCCCCTTGACCCACACTTGCCTGCAGCGAGAACTCGTACAGCGAAGGCAGCAGCTGTGCCACCGCCCCAACTGCCTCATCGGCAATGTTGATACAGTCCGCCAACGACAAGGACACAATCCGTGGCGTCAGGCAGGCCCAAAGTCCAGCCTCGGTGACCTCATTGCAGCCGGCGAGCTCCAGTTCAAACAGACTCTGCAATTGTCAGGGAATTCCACAATTTTTATTGCTGCGTTTTGGTTTTTAATTAAAAGTAAATGATGGCTACAGAAAGGTCATGAATAACAAAAGGGGCAATGAGGTAAATAGATATCGTAGATGATTAAAGGGGGAAATATCAATTGGGGAATATGCAATGAGAAAATAATATTCATTGAAAGGGATACAAGTATATTCATTAAGTAATCAGTAATATCATTAACAATCTAATAAACCTTTTATACCTTGCTCTTTTCTGTTCAAAATAAATTAAAACATATTCAAGAAACTTCCCAATACAGATTAGTGTATAATATAATAATAATTATATTTGTGGGCTATACAAATCGTACCTCAACTTTGACCTTTTCCCTTTGTAAAGCATTCAACCCACATAAACAAAACCATTCACAATTGAAACCAAGAAAGAACAGAAGCATAATGTGAGAGAGAGAGGGGGAGAAACCCGAGACTAGTCACAGTTTTGTACTAACAAAGTTGTTGTTATCGTGGCGACACCCACGAAGTTAGGCTCATAAACACATCAATCACAACGGAACAGAAGAGAAATCAAATCGGGAAGAGAGAAATGGCCAAAAATAAAGCGTCATAAACATTTATCGATAATTACTTGTAGCTTAGCAGCTTGTACAGTTCTTGCTAGAACTTGCAATCAATCAGTTCGCCATATGCTCATTACCTTCCCAACTATCATATTGTAAACCGTTACTATATTATGTAAGAGCCTCTTATCGGACACATCGCACAGCATAATGGTCGATATGCAAACGACATGGTAGTCATTCCGAGCTCTGATATGACTTCATTGTTAACGCCGAAATGGTTTTTAGACCCTTCGCATTTCTTGTTTTTATGGCCAACGAAGTGAAGGGAAGTGGAGAGCGGAAGGGGGGAGAGCCTTTGTTGGCTGGCAACACACGTGTAGCCAGGGTAACTTTTTTCCCACATGTCGAATATAAAATCAATATTTCGGCAAAAAACACGAGCCAAGTACCACAATGAATTGGGGTTTTTTCTCTCTTTCTCTCAATGTAACACGACTTAATTTCGCTGACGATAACTGGCAATTGGATTATATTTCTCAATGTATTTATTTTTTAGCTTTAGGATTCGCTCAATTGAAAAGGGCATTAAATATTTATTATACCCACAAATTCCTTAACTTAGTTTCGAGTTTCTCAAGAAGACTGTGCAACTTTTCGTCTGTCATCCTTTTATGGGTCAGCTGGGTTCAACAGCGCTCAACTTTCGGGGCATGCAATGCGGAAATTACGTATACGCCGCGTGCCGCGCCGCAGGCAATTGCGGGCCATATGGCCCATTAAATATGAACTCGCCGCATTTCCGTCGCATTTTCAACCACACACACACACACAGTCTCACACACACATGCGAACGACAAGTGGCAAATTACAGTCGCTTGTTAATACAAAAACAAAGGCAAAGTCGCCAGGGACGCAGGAAGGAGGTAGAGTGCGGTTGCACTGTGTGACATGCAGTAGACCCATTCCCCAAGGTCAAATTTTCTATAGAATTCCCCTTGGGCTACCCCTTCACCTCCTGCTTCTGCTGCTGCCGCTGCTCTTACATGCGTGCCATTCTTGTTGACATTTCCAGCGACAACAATTTGCAATCAAACCATTTGTCGACCCATTCCCAACCCACACACACACACACACACAAATAACCAACCACACACTCCACTCTTCACACACACACTCTACACTCACACACACACAACAAACTAGGCTCATGAACATGACATGCATTCACATTGAATTAATTCCGGCATTGCAGATTGACACGCAGCCAACTGACAGAGAGT
Source organism: Zaprionus africanus (assembly GCA_018151435.1). Lineage (NCBI taxonomy): Eukaryota > Metazoa > Arthropoda > Insecta > Diptera > Drosophilidae > Zaprionus > Zaprionus africanus. The sequence goes on from JAECXB010002310.1 coordinate 16,616,733, forward strand.
GAGAGAGAAAGACAGACAGAGAGACGTACATAGAGACTGACAGACAGTCCAGGAGAGTCTCTTAGTGACTGACAGACCGCAAATATTCCGAGATAAGCAGCAGAGATAGAGAGAGAGGGACAGTGGGGAGGCGCATTACAGTTACGCATCTGCTACGCTACTTGCCCACAAACTGTTGGCCCACATTATTCACTTTGCTATCCTCTCTCCCTACTTTCCATCGCCCATTCTCTTGTGTACTCCTCCTTGTGGATTATTCGAGTAGTCTGCGCCCTGAAGTTGGCCCTACAAACTTGACTGAGTGCATCAATTAAGTAAGCTAATTAGATAGCAACTAAAGCTGAATTTAATATAAATTATTCTATAAACAGATTGAATTTAAAAGGAGCTTACCCAGGTTGATAAACTTATTTGAATGAATATGAATAGGCCTGAACACACTTAACTTAAACTAGAGTTCTATTCCAGGTTCATCCTTCGAGCTTTCGTTTTGAAATATTATTCCAATTTCTTCTATAAACAAACTAACTTCAGGTCTTTATGCCAAATTTATTCTTTATTTTATCCCATTTGAAATTTAAAGTTTAGACAGGTTTTAACACAGGTTCATCCTTATATTATACATTGCAAATATCATCGAAATCCTAATCTTTATCATTATTTAAAACATTAATAAACAAAACACTCTTTAGGGCTGTTTCATTCCAGCCTCATCACTCATTTAATTTGACTTCAAATATTGTGTTCATGATAAAAAATTCAGTATACGCAATGAGGCCTATTGCATTTAGGAGTACGCATGTGCACTCACATTCGCATTTATTCATCTATTCATTCATTTATGCACGCAAATTAGCTCGACGAATCATTTTGGGCAAATTAAATAAGATTTATGGTGCCGCTTTGATGTGATTTGCGCTCGAAATTGATCGCATCAATTCGTTATGAGATTGCAGAGGCGCAACATAACATAGAAATTATCACACGAGGAGCCCCCTCCCCTACTCAGGGGTGTGTGTACAGAGCAGAGGTGGCTGCAGGCTGTGACACACTTTCGCACTGTGACACGTTTCATTTCACCGTCGTTTGGTTTGAAAATAAATATGAAAATAGTTTTCACTTGCCGGCGAAGTAGGAATTTCACTGAGTTTCTTTGCTTTCCTCGCATTTCTTGTCTTTGCCTTATTTATCTATTTTTATGCGCGCCGTGTGTCTTGTCTTGCCATGTCGCATCGTGTCGTATCGTGTCGTATTGTCTCGTGTGACTGACCACGTCCAACTTAGGCACTTAGGACTCAGTGTCTGCTCTGTTGAGTATGCAAACTTTCGCCCACGGTCACGGCAAGCAAGAGAGGCACAAGATTATCCGTATTTATGAAGATGATTATTGTATTGAATGCAGCTCAATCAGATCAGCAGTTATTTAGAAATATATATAAGGTATTTATAAGGGTAAGTTGTGTGGCATGTGGCAGAAGCGGAAATACTAAGAAGTATTTAAAGATAATAAGTAAAGGTACGTGGAAGCTCAGAAGGATCTTTAAATCATTAAGAATTTATGAAAGTATAGTATGACAATCCTAAGTTGAAGGGTACATATAAAGATTATATGGCAGTCTTTACTCTCGAGAACTTGTTTCCATTGTAGATTCTGTTAATTAGGGGTTAAAGCGCCGTAATCACAGTATGTTCAACATTATGAGATTTGCAGTATTAAAAAGGCACCTTCTCGGAACTACGAGATATATATATTCAGCCCAGATTATTAGAAACTCTAGACTTATGATGGAACTCTAATATATAGGATTAGCAGGGTTGCAGTAGATTTTATAGATCGCAGTTCTGTTCTTCTTTTTCAATAGTAATAATAATTGATTCTTTAAAAGATTAATGATATATAGTTATTATGGGTACCTTTCATACAGAAGAATACATTTTTTGCAAAGGAATTTTAATAACTTTGAAGTCTTATTGGATGAAAACATTCACAATAAAAGTAGAAAATTATGAAAACTTTGGTAGTTAAGGACACGTGAAACCTGATCTATATTATATAGTCAAAATAAATGAGTTAAAGATGTTTCATTCTGTGTGTTTTAAACTGAATATACCGTCTGAGAGAGTATAAAATAAATAATCAGTCAAGTATGTCAGTTAGGTATACTTCTTCAGCCTGTCTTCGATAGTTCCCAACAACTTATATACCCTTCCTCACCCACTTATTCCAATACAGGAAGTAGCCAAGTATTATTACCTTCCTCAAATCCCCCAACTCACCTGTAAGTGGTCGAGCAGAGTTTCCAGACCGCGATCACTGATCGAGGAGCAGCGCAGACTGAGCGAATGCACGTGCTTGGAGGCCAGCGGGAAGGAGTGCACCACATCGAGGGCATCCTCGTCGGAGGCCCCCACCAGGCCGAGCGCATGAAAGCCGCGTCTAATCAACGAGTTATAAAGCTTGCCACGATCGCAGACTGGCATGAGGCGTAGTTCGCGGCACTGCAGCGTGGGCAGCAGACCGGACCAGTAGCGCGGACTGCGGTAGAGGATGTCGCGCCACTTGATGCACACCTGGGCGAGCACGCGGCGCTCGTACGGCGTGAAGTACTGGAAAAACCGATTCAGGAAACGATCGTCCAGTAGCAGCGCATCGATGCTTTGAATGTGGGGCGGGTGCTTGTGCAGGATGAGCGCGGATTGCGTGACCACCGCAGCCAACTGCGCCGAGGCCTGTGTGGCCTGAGGCGGAGCGGAGCCATACGGATGATGCAGATGTGGATTGGGCAACTGTTTGCGTAGCTGCAGTGGAGTGCCGCCTGTACCAGACGAGCTCACCTTCTGTGCCGCCGCCATGCCCATGGTGCTGAACGTGGGTGAACCTGGTGCCGGGATCTGTATGTTCATTTGTTTGGCAATCGACTTGACTGTGGGCGTGGGTGGAGCACCCAGCTGGCCAATGCCACCGGGTGGAGTAGGCATGCCAGCAAGGTGATGGTTTGAGTTGATCAGCGTGGAGCCTGCCATGGCCTGCAGTTGCTGTTGCTGTTGTTGTTGCTGCTGCTGTTGTTGTTGCTGGTGTTGCTGTTGTTGCATGAGATGCGCGGGTAGAACGGAACTGGGACTGGAACCGGAGCCAGTCACTGTTTGTGGTGGCACAGCTGAACTCGGGCTGCTCCTACTGGGCTTGTCTGGCGTCTGGGGCGTTAATACGCCGGAATTTGAGCTGGAATTGGAGTTCGGATTCGCATTGGCATTGCAATTCACATTGGAGTTGGCGTTCAAGTTGGAATTGGAATTTGAGTTCGAGTTGGAGTTGGAGTTCGAGTTGGAGTTGGAATTGGAGCTGCTGCCGCCGCCACAGAGCGCATTAGTGACGCGCTCCATTACAGATGTTTTGCCTGAGCCGGACGAGCTAGAGCCGGAGCTGGACGAGGAGGAGTTCGAGGAGTTATTGTCGCTGCCGCTGCTGTTGCTGCTGCTGCCATGATGATGCTTGGAGCGCAGCCCGAGGCCATTGATGCGTTTCGATAGTTCGGCGGAGGCTCGCTCGACCACACCCTGGGCCGAGATCGATGACATTGTTTGCTGGAACAAATGCACTTTGTCGCGCTGCCTCTCCCCTCTCGCTCGCTCGCACTTGCTCGTCTCTCTTCCTTACTCACTCACTCACTCGCTCTCTCTCGTGCTTTCTTTCTCTGTCGCTCTTTTACAGCTGCAGCATGTTGGCAGCTTTGACCTTGTTACGCCTCCGCTTTATCCCCTCTTCCTCCTCTCTTCGTCTTCACCTGCAATGCAAAGCAGAAAAGTTCAACGTTAGTTTTTGTTTTTATAGTAACACTCTCTCTCTCTCTGTCTCTCTCTCTTGCACGCGCTAAACAACCCAAGTTTATGTTCCACATTCATTACATTGGCATTTGTTGTGCTTGTTGTTGTTGCTTCCATTGCACGCCATGCCGCCATTTCGTCATTCCGTTATTCCTTTATGCCCCATATCCTATTCATCATTCTCTGTGCCTTCGTGCGCCATTCGCGATTTGTTGTGGCTGCTAAAAACTTCAGCGATAAAAGGCGAACAATGCAAAGGCAACAACGACAAACGGGCAAACAGAAAAAGAGAGACAGAGGAGAGGAGGTGGAAGGCAGGAAGGTACGCAAGAATTATGCCAAGGTAAGGGCAGTACACGATAGTTGATGGACTCCTAAAGGCCGTTTCATTTTTTTCCCACTCTGAACTATCGTCAAAGTTGATTTACTCGACGATTATTGGGGGAGAGGGTAGCAGATTAAACATTGAGATACGGCAAAGTAATTTAAACGATTGCATCTTAATTCGATAACCAAATTAAATGAAATGGGTTCATTATGTAGCATTATTCACTGTTTTCCCTATATAAGTTATGCACTTCTGTTATTATTATAGTTATTATTATTTTAAGAATATAAGAAGCGAAGAAATTTCTTTATATTAGGCACACAAATATCAGGCCCTCTTTTCAAAAAGGCAACTCATTATTTTAAAAAGAGAGAACCGAACCTCACATTCTTATCAAAGTCGAACTACTAAAAAACCCCAAAGGATTTAGCTCTGATCTACTAAAAAGACCTTACTGAGATTATACTAAGTGTCGCGGAACGTAGAAGTTGGCTATCGATAATTAGTTAGGTAATTTGTCACCGATAGAGGGCACTCGGATTTAGTATTTTACTGTATGCGTTTTTATCGTTGTTATAATTGGTCACATTGATTAAACTTAGAATTAAGCTACGCTTGGCGCGTCAGATCAGTTCTTCTGGCGATATCCAAGAGTGAGGAAAGAGATTTAAGGTTAATACGGAATTATGGAATGCCAACAGTCCATGATTGTTTAAGGCATTCCCTGCATAGTGTCGGCGGTTCGACACTAACAATAAAATATTATATAATAATCTCAAAACGGAACAGTTCCAATTGCTAATTGAGAAATGAATTTCAAAGCAATATTGTATAGTCTGTAACAAGCAGAGAAAGTTGAATGAAGGAGAAGAAACCATATTGTGTAGTGTGCTCGCATGTGTGTGTGTGTGTGTGGGGCAATTTAGAAAACTTAACCTGCTTTCGATCCAAACCAAATGGGGTTATTAAAATGTTTAAGGGAAACGGCAAAACGGCTCGTCAGGCGAACGAACAAAGGATCTGGGCATGAAAGACAATTTAATTGCCATAAATACAACGGGGCCTCTTACGCTTCACTTCCTTTGCCTTGTTCAGGGCCGAAGCGAAAGTGGCAGAGGCAAAGGCAAAGGCAAAGGCAGTCGCCCGGTTGGCTCGTAAAGCGTCTCATTCATCTCAAAGCAATTCCCAGGACTTTAATGTTGTGGCATTGCATGTTCTCTGCTTGTCTGGTTGTATGTGTGTGTTCTCTTTAATCTCTTCTTCTTGTCTCTGCAAAATGCAACTGCATTTCTATACTTCATTTACATTTCTTTTACTATGTTGATTAGGTTGCTTAGGTCGATCTTTAGGTTTAAGTAACTATCAACTTCTTATTATGTAAATAAAGTTAAATAAAATCAAGTTTATTTTTAATATTTTTAGTTGGAGTCTTAAAATAAAGATTTAATGCTTGTATAAGTGAGAGATAAGCGGAGGACAATATGAAACTAAAATAAAATAGTCATATTAAATTTTGTTATTTTGTGTAAATTTACTTTTCTATAACACACTTAAAATATTTTGTCAGGAATAAAAATTGTAACTCTATTAAAAGAGCGGATATATTTCTCCTAGTAAAAAATTATAAGCAGTTATATTTAAAACTTTCACAATCTGTTTTTATTGTTAGAAATAAGAACTTGATAAAGAGGATTAATTTCTTGTATTTCTCTCACTCAGTAACTATAAGTGGTTATAGTAATACTAATTTAAATTCTCTAACTAAAACTTCTGCACTATCTATTTGATGTAATAAAGAATTATACGGAGTATCACAGTAACGGAACTATGCAGAGTATTCACAGTTACGCAAACATTTTAAGCTTTCCCCCTTATGTGGGCCACATTAATTATTCAAGTGAAACTTTTCAAATCTGTAAAAAAGCCAAAATAAACTGCAGTTACGAGTAGAATAACTAGATGAATATGGATGTGGAAAGGCGCTTGGGTCAATAGCAGCAGCTGTGGCACTCAGGTTGTGGCGTACATGAAGCGCCTTGGGGCATGCAACTAAAGTTGCTCGACAATTCTGAAAACAAGCTGCACACGGAATCCCAATCAGAATGTCACCACCCCCAGATAACCCCTCTCCTGTCCCGCTCTTCCTCACTGTGTGCAGATGTGTGTGTTTGTGTGTGCGCTGCCGTACTTATTTCATTTTTATGCGACCCTTCGCTTTGTGGGCATTTTCCGCCGCTTGGCTCTGTGCGTCTATTTTTGTGGAGTTCGAGGCGAGTTTCTCTTCATTTCCCTCTGTCTCTCTCTCTCCCTCTCTCTCGCTCTTTTTCTGTTCTTTCGCGTGCTTAGTGCCTGCCTGCCTATGCTGTTTATTGGATTTTGCTCCATTCTCTGCTGCTTCGTCGCGTAACGGTAACTACAGAAGGCTTTAAATCGCACTCTGCTTTAGGCTTAGCCATGTGTCAGGGCCTGCTCGACATCCACATCCCAAGTCCACGTTCGTTACCTCCTGCTGCACCCACTCCTCTCCTTCGCCCTCCTCTCCCTTGCTACCCTCCCTTTGGTGTTGTACGCGTGCTGCGACAACTCACAGTACATATATCGATTTTCGTGCCGTGGTTTTTATTCCCCCACCATTTGCACTTTGATCTAAGCGATGAAAACAACATAAATATCCCGGTTAGACAGGCATAAAGCGACTGTCAATCCTTCTAATATGCTTGCGTAAGGAATTATCTGCGTACTTGGCAAGATTGTCAAGGGAACATAGAATATATGTATTTTAAAACATAAAGAATAATCTCCGTACTTGGCGAGAATGTTAATGAAACACCGAATATGTCTTTGAACATATGAAATTTTTGTACTTAGCAAGATTGTAGCGGAACATATGTATGTCTTTGATAATTAATAATCTCCTTACTTAGATAAATTGTAAAGGGAACGTAATATATCTCTTGAAAATAGAGAATAATCTGCCTACTTGACTAGACCGTAAGGAAATTCCTCGACAGCGAATATGTCTCTGTAAATGTCGCATTGCTTTACAGTGCTCTATATACTACAGAGCTCCTCAAGCTGGTTCCAAGAAACTTCTTCGCTCACTGCGCTTTGGCACTGATTGCACTCTCCATCAATAGGCCAAGTCGTGCAACACATGGCCAGAAGTGCGTCGGGCCACGTAACTGGGTCAAGCTAAGCCTGGTTCCGTGTCGACCCGATTTACAGTTCATATAGGCAGGGATATATACGGAGATAAATATGTGTAGTACTTGTCGAGACACATCGAATGAATATGCAAATATGTTGGCCACAAACAGAAAGAGGAGGAAAGGTAAAGGGCGCATGGCCCGCACCAGGTGAGCTGCGTGCTGCTGATTCCGAGAAAAGCAGCAGGAACATGCGGGATAACGCCAGAATGTCTGAGGTCCTTCATTATTATGGGTGCCAGTATGACATCACAAGCTCAAGTCGATGCTCGGACGGGCGGTTGGGTTGAGCGGATAGCTTGGTCACCCCCGCACAGTAATTGCCGGGCTTTCGCCCGGGGGTTGCAAGTGCGATGGAGGAGGTCCCTGCTGGGGGTGTAGATGGGAGTAGTCTGCAGAAAACAGACAAAGCAAAGCCAAAGGCAAAGGCAAAGCAAACAAATCACGTGCTACCCAAAAATGTTGAAACATTTTGAAACGTCGAAACACAGTGGAAACAGTTGTAATTTGTATATATCTAAATATACTTAACCACACACCTTTCTTTATATTTATATTTTATATAAATTCTCTTTCAGCATCTAATTTCTATATATTTTATTTTGGAATTTTCTTTGCTTGTCGCAAGCAATAAAAATCAATTTTACAACCGTCGCGACGTATTTTCTTTAGCTTTTTTGTTGTTGTTTTTTAATGGTTTCTGCTGGTTTTATTTTTGCCAAGAATATTTAGTTAGGAATTCAGAATTTGTTTGTTTTTCTTTTTATTTGTTCAGGTAAAAAGTCGTGCACGAATCGTTAGAATCGAGGGGAAACCGCAAAAACAATTTCAAAACTATTTGCACGCTTTGTTTGTTTGTGTGGAAAATGCTGGCCGCCGTGAAAAACGATTAAACGGAAAATTTGGGCAACCGAGCGTAAGCGCGCACGACTCATAACTGCAGCCCGATGCGGCCAGCGAAAGTGCCAAAGCTCTTAGAGCATGAGAGAGAAATGTAGGAAAGAGAGAGTAAGCAAAAAGGAGCGTGCGCTCTTTCTCCGCATAAGCTTTCCTCATTAGCATGACTTAAAAGTGTGCAAGGGGGGGTCATTAACAACGAAACAGTGCACCCCTTTAAACTACGCCACTGTATGTTGGTTCTCTTTCTTCTTGAGGATGCGCACTGTAGTTGTTGTTGCCAATTTGAGAAGTAAACAAGCAAAATACACCCCCAAAATCAGGAGAGCGTAAAAAAGAGAGAGACAAAGAGAATTTTTTTCTGTGGCTAACATAATTTGGTAATTATTTATTTTGTTATTTCATTGTACTTGAAAAATGGTACATAATTAAATTTTTGTGTATATTTTTTAATTTAAATGTAAAGCAAATAGCCTTATTTCTATTTAAATATCCGATATCTATTCTACGCTTACTTCAATTGAAATGTTTTATTATTTTGAATTTCGATACGTAGTCGACAAATAATATCGATAACTAATCGACATTCTCTCGTAATTTAACAGAAACAGACAGACAGCTGTAAACTAGAGGATGATTGTTCTGTTAGTTAACAGCTCGCGGCAAATGAGTAAGAAGAAGCAGAAATTAAAAAAGAAGAAGACATAAATAACACTTCTGAATTTGTCGAAATTTTAGAAAAATGTCCTCGACATCGGCGGCTGCATCAAATGCAGCGCCAGCTAAAACCGAAGTACGCTATGTAACAGAAGTGCCCAGCAGCTTGAAGCAACTGGCCCGCCTGGTGGTGCGTGGTTTCTACTCCCAGGAGGACGCACTCATCATTGACATGCTGGTGCGGAATCCCTGCATGAAGGAGGACGACATAGGCGAGCTGCTGCGTTTCGAAAAGAAGCAGTTGCGAGCAAGGATAACCACACTGCGCACCGATAAGTTCATACAAATACGACTGAAAATGGAGACAGGACCGGACGGGAAGGCGCAGAAGGTGAACTATTATTTTATTAATTACAAGACGTTCGTCAACGTGGTTAAGTACAAACTGGACCTGATGCGCAAGCGAATGGAGACTGAGGAGCGAGATGCCACCAGTCGAGCCAGCTTCAAGTGCTCGACGTGCTCGAAAACATTCACAGATCTCGAGGCGGATCAGCTGTTCGACATGGCCACGCTAGAGTTCCGTTGTACGTACTGTGGCAGTTCCGTGGAGGAGGACAGTGCGGCAATGCCAAAGAAGGACTCACGCCTTATGCTCGCCCATTTCAATGAACAGCTACAACCGCTCTACGATCTCCTCCGTGAAGTGGAGGGAATCAAGTTGGCGCCCGAAGTACTTGAGCCGGAGCCGGTGGACATTGATACGATACGTGGCATTAACAAGCCTAATGCTATGAGGCCGGACGGCATGCAATGGTCGGGTGAGGCGACAAGGAATCAAGGATTTGCCGTGGAGGAGACACGCGTGGATGTCACCATCGGCGGTGATGATAACTCGGAGGCAGTGGTGGAGCGCAAATCACGTCCGATTTGGATGACAGAGAGTACTGTGATAACCGAAGGCGATGCCAGCGATGGCAATTCGCTCAGTGAGGCGGCACAGCCGGCGAGCACCTCGGGACATCGCAGCAAAAAGGAAAATGAGGATATTATGTCCGTACTGCTGCAGCACGAGAAACAGCCTGGACAGAAGGAGGCTCATCTGAAAGGCCTGCGCAAAGGCTCCTCAAATGCGAACTCGAGTGACTCCAGTGACGATGAGAACGACATTGACAATACCAAGATACGTGAGTTGTTTGAATTCGACTCTCCTTTGGCTTTACCTCATGCTTTCCATTTTCTTTTAGCGAATGTCAACTTTGATAACTATATCAACTCAGATTCGGAGGAGGATGATGACGATGTGCCTACCGTGTTAGTGGCTGGAAGACCACATCCTCTAGATCAGCTGGATGACAAGCTAATCGCCCAAATGACGCCGCAGGAAAAGGAGAATTACATTCACGTTTATCAGCAGCACTATAGCCATATATACGACTGATTTTCCGATTTGTCTCCGCATAGTCTTTAGGGTTTATAGTCTCAATGTTAGAATAGGATGCTTATTGAACTAGAATTCAACCTAGGCTTATACTTTCTATTATTGTTCGCTAATAATAATTAGAAATTCATAAAGGCGCCAAAAGTGTTTTCTTCTCAGTGTTGCATATTCAGCCTTTTCCCCGTCAAATCTATATGCCAATAAGAAATCAGCTGATTGCTCTGTTAGCGTCCGCTGTTTGAGTACTCTATGTTTGCTTAGTGCCCTCTGTTAACGCAAAATGGAGCTGTGCCTTAACAGTGCATTCTGTTGCCGCAAATTGGAGCCAACAGAATGTATGTGCTGTGCGTCAGTGTTAGTTAGTACAGCAATGGTTGCGGGCCAGCTGTTCCTGTCGCTTTCGTTTCATTCTTCTCCATGCACGTTCCAGGCATGGTCCGTGTGTGTTGTTGGTGCTATAGTCAGTGCTGTGGGGGCGTCTAAACGCATATTCGCCAATTTGAGTGTTCTAGATAAGCGGCAAATGTAAACAGTATTAAAGTAACGTAAATATACATGCAAGAACAACAAAAAAAAGTCAGGTCAGCTCCCTCTCTCGTTTAGAAAAGAAGGTTAAATTTCGCGTGTTTAGTGTGAATTCCTTATGTCTCGTATTCTTAGCATGGAAAATGCAATATTTACGAAGCAACGTGAAATGCTGACACCTGCAACTTCCCCTGGAATACAAGAAACGTGATCGCGAGTAAAGTGCACAATGTATATGTATGTACCCGTTTATGTATGTGTGTGAGGAATACGCAAACACACTCGCAAATATATTTGCGTGCGATTAATGAATAAACAATTTTGGGAAATCAAGTGCACAAAACTTCTCAATCAAAAATCGTCTCGCCACACAATTTGATCAATTCCCTTCGAATTCCAATTGGAAATTGAAAATTGATGTATCAGGAAGTTAAGTGAAAAAGTAAAGCAGCAAAAATGAAGGTCAACATCGATAAGGAGTTACTGCCCATGAAGGCGCATTACTTTCTATTTAATGCCGGTAAACATTAATTAAAATTTTTATCTACAACTAGAGTAATTAATAAGCATAAGTAATTACGTATAAACTATCCGAGATAAGAAATAAATAAGTTTAAAGTGGAATGGAATCGGCACACGCAGTATGATACGATAAGAACTGACAGGGGTACATTCATAGAGCTTCATTTTCAACGAGAATTTTTGACAAGTAATGGGTAATACCACCAATATGATATCAATGGGAACGACACACTTTTTTGCTACTATTATCGTTATAATTCTGCAACTCCAGTTAAGTTTATATTCAATTCGGTATTTCTAAATCACTTATCACATAGAGCTCTCCCGAGTTCAATTGTTCTTAATAGTATAAATAACAAAGTCTAAGCAACAATTAAATGATTAAATTTAATGCTCAGCGCGTTCTTTATAATTACTTAGAGTCGAGTATATATTTTCTGTGTACAGTCAACATTTTCTTTAGCGGCAAATACCTGCGCAGGTTGGGTTCAAAGTTGACATGTCAATTAACTGAGCCGCTAACTAGGTCCCAACGGAGGAGCTTAGCCCTTCGTGCGACCCCCACACAAGCTGATATCAGCAGCAGCAGCCTTCTTACTTTTAAATTAATTAAAAAAGTAAACATAGCCCAGACAGCACGTAACGCAATTTCGAATAAAATGCTTTTATAGCACGATAAGGTATTATTGTGGTATATTTGAGTTTAGTTGAGGTTGTTGTAATGTGATGATAGTGGGGAATCCAAATCATAATTGTGGGAAATGCTTATCATCTCGGGCATAAACACCCACATTTCATATTTAGAAAATGCTCACTAATTGTTGGTCCAGTTGTGTCTTTTGATACCCTACAGCAAGTTAATGAAAAGGTATACACCGTCTAGGAGTCACTACGGCAGTAAAATTTCTCTTAGTATTGGGTAAAGATAAAATTCCAGCAGGGTATTTATAGTTTTAATAAACAGTTTTTGTAGGGTATTTATAGTTTTAATAAACAGTTTTTTTTATGTTTGTTTCTCGTGTTGTTTGAGTTACTACGGAATAAAGCTTTGCTCTGTTTTTTAATCTTAAGTAGAGAACATTTTGCAAGATAAGCAAATAAGCAATTACAGGGTATTTTATTGTGCTACTCAACTTTTCGTAGTTACATATATACATATGTCAGTGCCACAGACCTATCAACGCCCACAGAGATCCAACTAATCTACATATTTTGTTTTCCCTCACTGAGACAGGTACCGCACCCGTTGTACCCTTTATGCCCCAGCTGGTACTCCAACTGGGCTACTCGCCAGTTGTTTTGGGTACTATTTACATGATTTTGCCCATTGTCGGGCTGCTTGCTAAGCCCATCTTTGGGTTTCTGGCAGATCGGTAAGTTAGACAATTGTTGAATTGGACATTTCTACTAATGTATCTCCCATCTGCTTCACAGCTATCACCGGCATCGCTTCCTCTTTCTGAGCGGGCAACTACTCACTGCTTTGGCCTTCTTTATGATCATGTTTGTGCCTGCCACCGATCCCAAGCCGCAATTCCATTGCCACGCAGGAGTCTCAACTATTCGCTACTGCTCCCAATATGCAGCAGATGCAGAAACAAATCTGGAGAAGTATTACGGAAACAGTACACTGAGCTGCAAGATGCACTGCAGGATGAAGCCAGCCATGTGGGATATTGTGTGCCAGTATTGGCTGAAAAACGAGCAAGCCAACTGTGCAGCCAACAGCAGTAAGACGTGGCTCGATTTCGGTACCTACATTTCCACGCGGGACATTATCGAAGACCAAGGAAGCGATAAATGCCTTAACTTTATCATTCCACAAGATCTTGGCACACTGGACTCGAAAAATGTCACACTGTATTGCCCCAAGAACATGGATATGTTCCAGAGCAGATGCAAAATGGACTGCAATACAACATTTCTAATGGGTCAGCTGCCGGAGAGCACGATGCTTAACACGCGCAGTGCAGTGTCACAGCCGGAGTTCTGGTACCTCTTCTCCATGCTTGCCCTTAGTTGGGCTGGCATGGCAGTTGTGGTCAGCATTGGAGATGCAATTTGTTTTGGTATACTAGGGGAGCGACATCATTTATATGGCCGACAGAGACTTTGTGGCTCTCTGGGATGGGGAATATTTGCTCTGCTGGCCGGTCTGCTGGTGGACATGATGTCGGAGGAAGGTTCGTCGGATAAGAACTACACGATTGTATTTTGGATGACGCTAGTCATAATGGGCTTTGACATGTTGACCTCCACTAAGCTGAAAGTAAGTTGGCGATCACAAATGTAACCCCAACTCATTATTTATTCCCTTACAGCACGTACAGACCCACATGTCGTCGAACATACTGAAAGATGTCGGTCAAATGTTCCTCTCCCTCCGCTGTGTAATCTTCTTCCTATGGTGTGTGGCCATTGGTCTGTGCACGGCGCTAATTTGGAACTTCCTGTTTGTCTATTTGGAGGAACTGGACGAGGATAACTTTATGAAGACTCTTGAGGGTCTTGTCATGGCCATTCAGTGCTTTGGCGGCGAGTTGCCCTTCTTTTTCATGTCCGGCTGGATACTAAAGCGCATCGGACATGTAAATGCGATGAGCCTGGTGATTTTTGGCTTCGGTGTACGTTTTATTCTGTACTCCATGCTGCAGAGTCCCTGGTACGTACTGCCCATTGAGTTACTCAATGGCATCACCTTCGGTCTGTTCTATGCGACAATGGCTTCGTATGCCAGCATTGTAGCTCCTCCTGGCACTGAGGCTACTATGCAGGTGAGTTTGTTTAGTCCCTAAAAGAACCTTAACTATAACTGCTTCCCTACTTCACAGAGTCTCGTCGGTGCCATCTTTGAGGGTGTCGGTGTGTCCATCGGTAGTCAAATAGCTGGACAACTCTTTAAGGCAGTCAGTGCTCGCACCACCTTCGAGATCTTTGGAATTGGTGCCTTCATTGCCTTTATTATCCACGTCTGCGTGCAAATGTATTTGCAGCGCAACGGAACAGCTGAGAATGGTAAGGGTAGGCCCTCTTCGGTCTCCGCTTCCGCCCCTGACTCAGAAACTAACAATGCTAACGAGGCAGATAACACACATAGTGATAAGAACACGTCTAAAGATCAGTTCACTGACATTGATTTGACATCGAACTAATCTGACGAGTCTAACTCCGTTTTCCTATGACTTCCAAATGGAACTTAATGTCATTCATTTACTCACAAAGTATACCTCCAGAAAACGAGTTTTACAATCAAAGTTTATATGAATTTATTTTAGATATGAAAATATAATGATATAATATTCATAGCTAGTGCTAGTTCTAAGACATTTTCAACTAGAAAGTAAAATAAAGATGAAAAACTAAATTATTTTTACAGCCAACAGCCAGAGTTACAGATATTTCTCCAAGAGAGTTTGCTGATAACATAACACTGAATTTATTATAATTATATTTTGTTAAACAATGAATATTCTTGCCTGTAGATGTCTTATAGTTATAAACTTTTAATATTTATAAAGAATATTGAATATTCGCTATCTATTTGAATATCTATTTTATTTTCATAGCAGAAAAACATGAGCACACAGTTCTTTATTTTATTATTTGTACCATTTTAAGATCAACAACGAATTTAACTTTTTATTTACAAACATTCTGTAAGATTGGATAATAAAACAAAAGTTCCGATTCCACAATCCATACACACCTTCATTTCAGTCTTAAACTTATATATATGATACTTATTACCTAATACTCTTTATTTTAATTTGTCCAAATGGAATGCGACTCTTAACTAATATGTGTTCATAATATTTTTAGGCACTGTCAAGTATTTTGCACCGACAGATGCAATGCACATGCTGAATGAACAGGAATACACAAGTAGTCTTAGTTAAGCTGTCTCCTCTGCCCCACATTCTGTGATTCGACGCTATCCGTATCCGTAGAGCGTTATCCACTATTCGTTATAACTGGAGCTGACAACACAACAACAACAACACAATTTTTACTGCTGTTCTACGTCTTCTTCCAAGTGCGCTGCATGCTGAATTAATGTGCAAACTTAAGTGTATTTAATACGATTATATCTAGCTATCTTTAAAGTAAACTTAGTATACGTAGAAGTTACAAGTTACACACACACACACACATTTTATGCATGCAAACACATTAAGTCTTAAGTTACAGCGCCTACATATCGTACATTTGACTTAAATTTGTTCTCAGCCTGCATAAACCTAGAAAGCCTAAAAATTTCGGCATGTTTTCGATAATATAAATTGAGAATTATTTTCATCATAGTTAAAGCGCTGTGAATGTTTAAATGTTATTTTATTACACGATTAGTTATTAAAAAATAAATGTTTCTCCTATGCATGTACGAAATCTCGAAAGTATTTAACAATTTACAAAATAATATACAATATATATGTATAATATGTATACACAAACCAAATGATCAACACTTTTTCAGTATAAATTATAATCAATAATTGTTTAAATATTGTGTTTATTAAGCTTAGATGTTAAATTTCGAATTCTTATAAATGGTTACCAAAGGATGCAATCCCCAATTACTTTGTATGTGCTGCTTGGCTGCCTATGAGTGACTCCTCGTGCTGTTGCTTCTCCAGTCTTCGCTCGTAGTCGCGCTGCTTGCAGCTCGCCACATTCGCGGCTCGTTTCTGTAATCAGAAGTACCGTCGGGTACGATAATGCGATTAAGTTTTGCATGTGCTCTAGTGTGTAAACATATATGTAGTGTTTATTGTTTTATTCCTTTGTATGGTTTTTTTTATACAATAAAGTTATGATCTTGGGTTTTACTTTGTTGCGCTCACCTTCAACACCTTCGTGCGCTGATAAATGTTCTGCATTTCTTTCTTGATTTTCGTCAGTTTTTCTTTGTATCGCCGTACATCGCTCATCTAGATTACAATTATCGTAAATCGTAGAACTTAATTAGAAACTTATCTTTACAACGCATTATACCATTTATAATCTGCTGCGAGTTGACTTTCAATATGTACAATGTATGCGTGCTGTAAATCTATTTAACTGCCATATAAATTTGTTTGCAGTCCCCATTTAAATACCCAGTCATTGTTTCGTATTTGGTCATTTATTACTTAGCGACAGGGGCTGTTCAATAGGTATGCCAAGTCTCCCCGAAACACTCACCATATCATTTAACTTGGAGACTTCGCAGCAGTCGAGTTTGTATTTTTCTTTAGACAGGTCAATGTAGATTTTGTTTTGTCTGCCGCTGCAATGGAAATTACTAGTTTAATTTGGATTTTATATGTGTGCTGTGCGTATCTCACATCAATTCCTTGAGCTGCCCTCGCGCGCGTGCCAAGGGGGGTTCGGCAATCTGTAGCAATCCATGAGATAACTGTAAAGCGATGAGGCTGCATTCGTTGCCAACTGCGTCATTGTTGTTGTAGTTTATTTGGGGTTCGCTGGAGCCGCTGGAAGTGCGGTCGGCGTCAAGTTGATTGATTACACTGGACAAAATTGGGCATATTAATTAGTTATTTCATACATTTATACATTAACAGTAACATATTTAATGATTACCTATTTAAATTACTACTTCTCAACATTGCGAACGTAAAACAAAACAAACTAAAAAATGTCAACAACCAGCTGTTGATTGTAAGTGTTGTATAACAGGTCACAAAGCTTTGTTATCGATTAAAAGCTTTTCCAGCACGGTAAGTACAAGCAAAATCCCGCCAGATTTAAATATTGTTGTGTGGTGAAGTGATGGAGATGCTGGGCCTAGCTCCACTATAATACTTAAATGAATATAAGGGTATATAGCGAAAAAGAAGACAGTGGAAATGCATCAATAATTAAAAATAAAATTTGTTGAACTCCGAAAACAGCAGCTACCTGCGCTGTTATCGTTTAAACGTGATATACGCGTATATTACTACTTATAGATAATTCCTCTACTGAAGACCATTGAAGAATTAATAATAAATTGATTTATTAAATGATAATCTCTGAGCAACGCTAAGAAATGTAAGTTGAATTTAGAAGTATATTTTCTGAGTGAAGAAGAACAGAAAACATTTTAAAGATAGATCGGACTTATTAAAGGTTTGACCGAAATGCACATTTTGTGTGTATCTGTATTGTATCAACATATTTTGTATTTTCCAGAGTTTTGAGATATGAATTTCAAAGAATTCCGTCGACAACTAATCTGGCATTTCCTCGGAAAATACGATAACATTTTCATATACACATGCATTCATACATATTTATCTTCCCATGAACTTACATATGTATGCATGCATGTGATATGAGTAAACTTAGTTTTCCAAGTGCGCTCAGCTCGCAGGCAAATGCCCTTAACCAGTTATCGCGAAATATCAGCTATAACGCAGTCCGTAAAGTATTATTTCCACAAGGTCAAAGTCATTAGGGTCTAGGACTACACGGATCGTCTACCTGCCGTACTATAAAAGATCGTTCTGCCGTGCAATCGACCTGCACTGCCAGCACAACTCTCCTACGACGCACATCGCTTAGCACATCCCGGAAGAGGCCTCTGGACTCCGCCAACACTTGGACTCCAGAAGTACCAACAACGGGTCGGCGATGTAAGAACACACACAGGGGGATTGAAGGAAACCTTCACAGTGTCCCTCCACTGGTAGTGTCAGCAACTTTAGTCATCTGTACATTTTAGTTAGGCCAATATTCAATTTATAATTTAAGGATAATTTAGTCAGTTGTTCATTGTACAGGACCACGACAGTGTCCAGCAATGTGCCAACACCCATCGCAGAAGAATTTACATCTCTGCGTGATTTCAGCGAGATGTTTCTATCCAACTGAGCGCAGAAACTTAGTCAAATGTATATATTAGTTAAGACCCATTTTCTTTTCCTATATTAAGCATAGTTTAGTCAGTTGTTCATTGTTGGGAGCCACAAGCCGGGCCGACAATGCGACAGCACCCACACCACCTACTGAATGGAATATAAATGGAATGGAATGTGAAATGGTATATAAAACTCTGATCCCTACCCCACACACACACACTCACTCACACACGCACAGACTCTGCAACTGGACGTGTATCTTTACTCGATTACTCGATTGACAGCAACTTGAGGCATATCTTTACTTGAGTGTCGGCAACTAAGGGCACTTAAGTGAAGTTTATATTTAAGTTATATATATTTGTAATCTAATATTAATTGTAATTTTAGTTTATCAGTCTATACTTCAATTGTAAATACCTGACCTCATAATTTGTAAAGCATGCACCTAATAGTACATAAGTAGACCCACCTAGGAACCAATTATACACAACCAAATATTTAGGCTTCAAATTTTACAACCGTATATTTAATATACAATGTGATATGTTTTGCAATAAAGGTTATACAAACACCTCTAAAATTATTATTTTATTATGAACTTGGGGTTGTTATTAGTTGATATGCAACCAAGTGGGTGTTGCAGTTATTGATAAAACATTTCCTGGTATCCAAGGAGCTTCAATATACCTTGCACATTTGACACTTTTTCTTGGGTTGCGTAAATTTTGTTGGTACAAAATGGAATATGTTTTTAAAAAAGAACGTCGCAACTTTGGCGCACGGGTTCACTTCGAGGACAAGGATGAAGTGGTCTTTAGCGAAAACTCTAATCCAGAGCTTGTCAAGAACTATATACTGAAGAATCCTGTGGACCGCTTTACACAATATGCGGGTCAGACCTCACTGAGCGTGGCCAACACGGAACGAGCGACGTACAAGAGCACAGGGATAACCCATAATGAAGGCGGTTGGCCGAAGGACATCAATATGCAGGATCCGGAACAGACTGTGCGGTACAAGCGAAAGATTGAAAAGGATGAGAATTACATAACGCAAGTTATGAACCTTACCAAGCCCATGGAGCACTATATATTTCAGAACAATGCTGTCAACATTTATGAGAATTATTTCGAGAACATGGATCCAGCTCCCTTGCCAGAGCCTTGTAAGTCTCGCACTGTGAATGTCTATCGGGATCCTAATCCTGTGAAGGTGCCTGTGAAGCATCTGTCCTGGTCACCAGATGGTGGCATCAAAATGGCTGTTAGCCATTGCGACATGAAGTTTCAGGGTGATAAAACTGGACAGCGCTGTAACTCGTATATTTGGGAAGTAGAGAATCCAAACGAACCATTCCTCACACTGGAGCCGAAGGTACCTTGCGTGTGTCTGGAGTACAATCAAAAGGATCCAACCAGCCTGGTCAGTGGCATGTACAATGGCCAAGTGGCCGCTTGGGATACGCGTCACGGCAAGCATCCGGTGATGATAAGCGAGCGCGAGGTCTGCCATCGCGATCCTGTTAACTCGGTGCTGTGGAACAACTCGAAGAGTGGCACAGAGTTCTTCTCAGGTGGTTCGGACGGTCAGGTACTTTGGTGGGATACACGCAAGCTCAGTGAGCCACTCGATCGGTTGCTCATGGATCCCATCAAGAGTGATGAACAGGATCTGTCAAGATCCTATGGCATATCAGTGCTGGAATATGAAACGACTATTCCGACAAGGTTTATGGCTGGCACCGAGATGGGGATGCTCTTTTCGTGTAATCGCAAGGGCAAGACACCTACGGAGAAGATACAAATTCGGGTATGTCTCTTGTGATGTTCCTCTACTCGTTTTTATTATTGTATTCCACAAAGATGATGTGTCACTTGGGACCTGTATACGCAATCACGCGCAATCCTGCCTTTGTGAAGAACTTTCTCACAGTGGGCGATTGGTGTGCACGCATCTGGTCAGAGGACTGTCGCGAGAGCTCTATAATATGGACCAAAAGCACCTCATCTATGCTGACAGACGGGGCCTGGAGCTATACCAAGTTAAATTACGATATACCAAGAGATTTACTATATACTTTAATATATAATGGATTTTGCAGAGTCTCCCAGTTCTTCATAACTCGTATGGACGGTGTGCTAGATACTTGGGATCTACTACAGCAGCAGAACGAGCCAGTGCTAACGGTAAAGGTCTGTGACGAACCGCTCTACTGCGTGCGTACCAATGAGAATGGCAAATTCGTTAGCTGTGGCAGCAAACTGGGTGCCACATTTCTCATTGAGGTTTCCGAAAACATGATTATGTCCTCAAAGAACGATAAGCCCTTGCTGACTGCGGTTAGTTCTACGCCCTTTACGTATTCCAGAAAATATATTATAATATATTGAAATTTTCAGATGTTTGAGCGTGAGAATCGACGTGAAAAAATATTGGAGGCCAAGTCCCGGGAGAGTAAACTGAAAATTAAGGCCAATCATGGGCAGGAACAGTCGGATATGACGATGTTAAATGGGAAGGTTAATATGGCACCCTTTGCTAGTGCCTGTGAACAGGCGGCTAGTGAATACTTCGCTGCAGTAGAACAGGAACGCCTGCGACGACTACCCGGAGGCAAGCGTAGGTGAACGAATATATTGATCATCTTTTTGTACAGATTCCTAACAATATTTTTAAAAATTGCAGAGGATATGGAGGAGGTTGAGCCATCAGAAGCGGAAGTCGCAAAAGCATAAGACGCAAAAATAATCGCACTTCATTATTAAACTGCAAAGTTCCTAAAATCTACATAATCCTAATTTTTAATTTTGTTTTTTCTTTTTATTTTTCCCTTGCGGTAAGTTGGAATTTATTTTTTTGCCGCTTCATACTTAACGAATCGTTTATCGTTGCTCAGCACTGTTTATAAAAAGCCGAAAGGTGGCGCCACTGCACAGAGAATATATCGATTGTGATGATGAAATGAATCGTCGAAGTCAGTCATCGACAAGAGAAGAGACCATCAAGTGCTGTTTTGTTTCTTTTATTCGTATATAATAAATGTAAGTGCAGTAAATGCGTAAATAAATATATATAAAAAATAATTTTCTAAATTATTATATGCGAATTGTCCCACACAAGCAAGTATAGTTTCAAATGCGCGCGCAATAGAAACCACCACAGTCAGTCAGGTGTTGCACGTTGCGCTTCTGCATGCTTCTTCTGTGTGTGGCCTACGTGACTCAGAAACAGTTATCAATGGCGCAACAACAGCTGCTTCAAAAGTTCACTGACCAACTTAGTGCAACAGCAACCCTCGGCGCAAGCAGTTTTCAAAAATTTCAACTGATTTTCATGTGAGATCTGACGTTCAATTGTAAATATATATTAGAGCAGTGCACACACGTGTTCCTATTAAATAATCAGCGGCTACAGCAACAACTGGTTTAAAAAAATACAAATACAAAAACAAAAGGCGAAAACGAAAACAAAAACAGAACAACAAAGTGAACGTAAATCGGAAATCGCTTTGAAAAGTGCACAGACGAGGGAAACCTTGGCGCGATTGCAGCTAAAATTAAGTGTGTAAAGTGAAGGTGAGGCCTGAGGTTCTGATTCATTTCGAGATTTAGTTGTTTCTTTGTTCGGGCCCCTTTGAGGGACTGTCTACCTCCACCACTCACTCCAAGTTTGAAACAGCTTTCTTGCAACGTATTTTTGCATGTGCGTCAAGTCACGTAGGCCCCCTCAAATTTCGAAAATTGTTTATTTAAGGAATAAAGAAGCTCATATTCTTGTTGTTATCTCTCTTTCAGTTCAAAAGGTGGACAATATGTTGGACATTGTCCAACCCAACGCGGAGCTAAACAGCCCCAGCAACAATAACAATACTAGTAGCGATGTTGTGGTGGTCCGTGCCCGGCCAAAGAAGGTGTTCAAACCCAAAGCACGCATCAATCGCATACCCCAGGAGCTGCTTGATGATCCTCAGCTGCAAGCGGCCATTGAACGACTGCCCTCGAACTACAACTTCGAGCTGCACAAGACTATTTGGCGTATACGAGAGATGAAGGCAAAACGCGTGGCTCTGCAGCTCCCGGAGGGGCTGCTCATGTATGCCATGGTTATCAGCGACATCATTGAGCGCTTCACCAGCGCCGACACTGTGATAATGGGCGATGTCACCTATGGAGCCTGCTGTGTAGATGATTACACGGCACAGGCACTGGGCGCCGAGTTGTTGGTCCACTACGGGCACAGTTGCCTGATCCCTGTGGATCAAACATGCGGTATTAAGGTGCTGTACATATTTGTGGACATTAAGATCGACCCGCTGCATTTCCTCGACTCAGTTAAACTGAATTTTAAACCAGAGGTGGGACAAATCGCGCTAGTAAGCACGATTCAATTTGTGACCACACTGCAGGCTGCTGCAACGGAGCTGAAGGCTGCTGGCTACGATGTGCTGGTGCCGCAAGCCAAACCCCTGAGTCCGGGTGAAATATTGGGCTGCACTTCGCCACAGTTGCCAGAGACAACGCAAATGATAATCTACCTAGGTGATGGGCGCTTCCATCTGGAATCTGCAATGATTGCGAATCCATTGTTGAAGGTGAGTTACACGTGTGTATGACCATAGAATTCTTCTAATCTGTACCTGTCTTTAGGCCTACAAATACGATCCTTATGAAAAGAAGTTCACCGTGGAGCATTATGATCATGGCGCCATGCAGGGACTACGACACAGCGCCGTGCAGCGCGCCAAGAAGGCACGCCGCATTGCTATCATCCTGGGCACACTGGGCAGGCAGGGAAGCTCGCGTGTGCACAAGTTCTTGGAGAAGCGACTCCATGCCAAAGGAATTGAGACCACAACCATTCTGCTATCAGAGATCTTTCCACAAAAACTGGCACTGTTCGCAGACATTGACGCGTTCGTGCAAATCGCCTGCCCGCGTCTATCCATTGACTGGGGTTCCGCCTTCGAGCAACCCCTACTGAATCCCTACGAGCTCTCTGTGGTACTCGGCGACATCGAATGGACGCCGGACAACGCGTCGCCACGCACCAATGCATATCCCATGGACTTCTACGCCAGCGGTAGTCTGGGTCCCTGGACTCCTAACTTTAAGCCTCCAGCAATTGGTGAATGCGAGAATCGTCCATCGGCCGATTGTTGTGGCCGCTGCACACGTGCCGAGCTCGAAAAAGATGACTCTGATAAGGCAGCAGCAATAGCCGATCTGCTCGATTTCAAAAAGGGATAGGCCTAGGTCGTCGCACCGACCTCTGACCTCTATAAATCTCAAGTGATTTAGTTTATGTGCCCGCCCAACCCAAAAGTAATTTACATACTAATTTAAGTTAGTACAAATTTGATTTCTAAGTTGAGTAGCTATATGTTCAATCTATATATCTTGCTTGATATAGCGCCAAACATTTGTGTTCATCTCTAATTATTTCTCACGTTCGTAACATTCTTTTGACAATAGTCTAGTTTTTAGTTCCTGCATTTACGAATGCACACTGCAATTGTCTAACGAATAATCGACCATTGATCGAGAGCTTTTATGAATAAACAAATGTTGAAATACGCTAAAAAAAACAATTGGAACCAATCTTATGCTTTATACGAATTATGAGAAAGTGTTTGGGATTATATTTGACTCTTCGGTTAAATAAGAGTTAGTATAAAATATGCTATAAAAGACCACTAGGGTTGTGTTCCACTTTACTCCTAAATGAAACACTTTCCAGGACCTCGTAAATATTTAAGAGTTTATTTTCAACATACAAATGTACGTACATTCTCAAGCAGATTAAGTCAAAAGAAATCGTTTTCCATTTCGAAGATAGAAATTTGTTTTCAACTTTGATTTTTTGGAGCCTTATAGCATTTATAACTTCTACACGTGGAAAACATAGAGTGGAGTCATTCTTCGGCTTAAGGATTAGATTATCTCTTAATTTTATTTATTCATATCGGATTAAATAGGCGCAGATCCTGCTTAGATGCACTTACAGCTACAGTTGTTCTGGGACACGTATTTGATTCTGTTCTTGATATAATACATACATTTTTGTTTGCTTTACTTGAATTTTGGTTTATATACGATCTTTATCTTTAGGTAGGTGTATTCGTTTCTAGCTTTGCGTCCTGCAACATCACATGAGTTCTGTTTCTATTTTGTTTCTCTGTATATATAATTTAGGAAAGATTTAGTTTGAAAATCTGGAAACTTATCAACGTATGTAGCACCAAAAGCAGCCGACAATAAAATGTAACTACACTTAATTTCTAAAAAAAGGTTCGTTTAAAATTCGGAACAAATAGTTATTGAGATCGAGAACTGGCTCGATCTATTTTCTGTATTTGATGTATTTTCTGTTTGGCAGTTCGTTTCTTTTCGCGCGTCGCTGAAATACATTTTCTTTTTTGGGATAGATGTTCCGGAATCACAACCTCGGTGCGGAAACATATGATAAACGATCGAAAAGAAGCTTTACAGCGTATAGTCAGGAGGAGTCTGGGCCATCGGATCGATTTAAACAGTAACTATAACCTATATAGATATACGATTAAAATAAACATACTTGTATGTACGTAGTATTGATAAAACTTTTATCACTTTGCTTTCTTTCGACCAATACTCTGAGCCTTCTCTGTCTTCATCTCTGTCTCTGTCACCGTCTCCGTCTTCGTCTCAGTTCAACTTTAACACACATAAAATTCTCATATTTTTCTATATATCTCTTTGCTCTCTCTCCCCTTCTCTCTCGCCATCGTCACTTTGCCTTTCCTGTTGCATTTACAATGAGAAGTACTTCAAGAACTGAGCAGGAGGTACAGGCTGCGACAGGGCCAGCTGGCCGCCAGCCTCCTCCACGCGCTGCTTGTAGTCCGGACTCTGGTCTACAATACATGGATGTCCATCGGACGGCCAGAAGAGGCAGCAACAGGAACGGCACAGAGCCAGCACCTCGGCGAACTGATAGTCTGTCTTGACTCCATACGTGCGTCGCAGCTGATGATAGATCTGTTTCCAGTCTTTGGTCTCGCCCATCTGCTTGATCTTCTCCAGATCCAGAATGGTGTTAATCTGTTGCTTATTGAAATGGAAGTGGGTGAGTTCGCGCCAGGTGCGCTGCTCCGACACCAGCTTAGCCATGGTCTCCCAAGCCTCGGCAGCAGCCTCCAGATCCCGATGATCGGCAATGCATAGTATAATCTCCCGCACACACTCCTCGGGCAGCTCATACAGCTTGGGCCGTGCCTCCGGGTCTGGCTCACGTATCTCAATCTGGCTGGCTACCGTCTGAATGCGCTTAATCCTGGCCATATGCTCCTGCCACAAGTAAGTGCTGCCCAGTGGCTTGCCCCAGCACTTTTGGTTCTCCTGGTTGACCAGGTGCTCCAGCTTCAGGGCCAACCCACGCAGCACGTTCGGGTGCTGTTGACTGTCATTTACTGTAAGAGAGAAGAACAGATTTTCAAACTAAATCCCTTTTCCTGCATCCTCCTAGAAACTCACCATGAGAGGCTACCTCCTCGACCATTTGCAGCAGCTGCCGTTGAGCACTACCCGGCAGGCTGGCGATGCCCTTGTTTGAAACTAGCAGCAGGAACGCGCAGATGTAATGGAAGCGCTTGCGATCCCGCACTGAGCGACGAAAGTCGAGGCGCTTTACGGCCTCGGTTAACCCATTAAAGCCGGCAATCTCACGTGTGCAGCGTATTGTAATGTGATAATGCGGTGGCATGCAAGCCCCAACCTCTTCCTCTACGCCATCGCTGGACGTTGATGGATCTGGCAGACTGCCCTCCGAGCTGTGACTGTAAGCAGAATGAGAAACACATACATCATATATATTATTAATATAGAAATATTTATATTATAATGCAATGATATACATAATCTCTTCTTTTATTTTGATACAAACTATATATGAAATTAAATAATATAATATAAATAATATTAGACTAGTACAAATCCGGCGTAAAAACCGAACAACCCAATTGTTGAAATTATAAACGTCAAGCTAATTCGGAAGTGATTGCAATCGGTCTGTGCCCCCTCCTTTCTTTTTCTTGCCGCATGTCACACTCTCCGCCCCTGCACGTTTATCTTTCCAGTTGGACAACTCTTTGGTTTTCGGAGTTTGTCGTTTTGTTATTTGCCTGATTGTAAACATTTGTAAACTGCTTTTTAAGAGGCGGAAGCTTAAACAGTGCATGGGAACTTGTTTATTGGCAGAGGAGCCATGAAGTAAAGTTTTTGACAAATTTCCTCAAGTTACAACTTTAATATTAATCATTTTATGATGATATTATGGTATATTTTATTATTATATGACTTTATTACGTGGCACCATAAATTTATTTTAGCAGAGGTGTCTGCAAATGTTGTTACGTCTCACATCTAACTTAATCGAGCTCATAATATAGCTAAGACTGACCCACATAATCACATTTTCTTGTTCAATTTAGACAGCCTAATTAAAAATAGCCCTATTAAAAAAGTTAATGCAGCTGCTGACCGTTATAAATCGATATACCTTGACCATAATTCGAGTGCGGCTGGGTCTCTTTGTCAACTAGGACGAGGACATGTCCTTCGGCAACTGCATTTCAATTTACAACCAAACTAGGTCATTTTACTGCCCCCCTCTCTCGCTCTCTCTGTCTCGCTTGCACGTTACTTTGTTAGTATATAGTGCAGATGCAATATGTTCAATTAAAGGAAGTTTACGTAAATTGCCTTTTAATTTGAGTTCCGTTTAAGGTTATAATAGAATTGCCGTCCTTTTCCTTTGACCTTTTACTTACAGAGTACTATATGCCATGTACCAGTGATTTTTTTGGATTGAAGTAGAATAAAGAATTAAGTAACAGAACCCTTTGACCGTTGAAAAGGGAATAAAAACTTTAGTAGGGAATAAACAAACCCACTTAAACACTTTTTTAGACCCGAGAAAGACACCACCTAAAGGTTAAATAACCGTCTCCATGACCGATTTGTTTAAGTTTATTTACACTTTACCATACACCATTTACTGCCTACGCCTTTTAAAATGCATCTATTCTAAAGGTGTTGACTATAAGCACGGAAGTTATTCAAAATCCATTTTCCATAGTAGTTCAAACAATTTACACTCGTGACACGTCAATTCCAGCACGTAAAGTTGTGTTTGTGAGAGCGAGAAAGCATTACCACGGAAGTGTTTTATAGTGTTGGGTAACGGGTATAGGTTATTGCTATTGTACTTTCTTCATTTGTTATGATTGCAAAACAAGGTGACTTCTAAAGAGGAGCAAGATCACTTAGTTTTTGAATACCTAGTTTTCAGGGTCTCACAACCTTACATGAGCTTCAGTCCTATTTGCGTCCATGCCACCCCTCACCCATCCACCTCCCTCCCCTGTCAATACGGTTTGTACCTACGCTATAATAATAGCAGCTGAAACAAAGAAATTGTTGTTCAGTCAACAGACTCCAGCTCCGAATTCGAGCCAGCAGACCATGGATGCCATGGAGAAAGGGAGCGAAAGACAGAGAGAAATACTACAGAGGGAGAGAGGGAGATAGGGATAGATCCAGGGGCCGACGACCACGTGATTCATATATAAATCAGTCAACGACGTCATAGTCAAGCGTTCGTTTACCTTTACGACGGGCAAATTAAACAAAATGAGCTCGGCAATGGGTCGGGGATGCTTCGGGGGATCTGAGAGAGGGGAAAACTGGGAGAACTGTGGAGTTTCGTGTTAGATTCGAGTGCATCTACTGCAGACTGCAATTTGCTTGTCTATTTTTAAGTGTGCGACCTTTTTCGACATTAATTATTGTGATCCAAGCGAATGGAGTCGTCTTCTAGTCTAATTTTGGACGAAGCTGGGCGCTATCACATGTCGCTGTCACTCCCGGTACGACTTAAAAATAGATTTGAAATATTCGGAAAGTTTCTGAAGTTTCATTCTGCAAACTTAAGTTGCACTGGGGCCTCACTTTAGTTCATAGTCCCCCCATACAATAGAAAACTAAGTCAATTATTTTAACGAGAAAAAAAGCCATAAAACAGACGCCAAGAGTGCGATAGAGAATGATTAATGCACGTTTTACAGTGCACAACAAAGTTGAGATACTATTTATACTTTACTAAAGTAAAAGACATAAAAAAATCGGTTTTTTTGGATTGAGTAACGCTCGATTAAGCTATATAACACTTTTTAACATAAAGCGAACCTAGCAATTTGCAAACTGAACCATGCAGAGTAGTGTAACAAATGGAATTGAACGCATTTCCATTGAGTGCACCCGACTCTGAAAGTGTAAGAAAATCAAGCAAAGAAAAAAGGCCAATAAATGCCCGGAGTGGGGCTGTCAGTGCAGTGAAAGTGTGTCCACTCACACACACACACAGTGCACGTAAGTGTGCATATGTCCGCGTATACGTAATGCACTCTTGGATTTTTCTTTTTCAATGTGAATTCGAATTTTTAATTAGGATTTTTGGTTAATTATGCAGTCAATTCTGCAATCGAATTTTTAATTGAAAAGCCAAAAAACCATAAATTTAACGCTTTGCACAGTTAGGATATTTTCACCTAACCAATTACATAATTTCGGGGAAATGGTACCAAATTGTCGAGCTTATCGTTGCCAAATGAAGTTTCCTGACAATATTATTAACGAAGGTTCGTACGGAGTTGTTGTAGAGCGCACTCGCTAATTAAAGTGTAAGTAGCAATCTTTAGTTTCAAAGATTAAATCTTTAATTGCTTCACTATTCCTTTTTCTTTTCCAGCCAGTTAATTGACGTAATGGAACACATCGTCTAAAATCGATTCGAGGCTGAAGTCAGACGAAACCTTGAGCACCCGAAATCCCCCCGACACACACACACACAAACACACACGCATTTTCGCCTAAACTTGACCGAATTTTACTCTATTCTGATGTGCGGTTTACATGTTTGGGTGTGTGTGTGTAAGGTTGCAAAAAAGGTGTGTGAAGCCAGAATCGTCCTTGAGGCGAACGAATATTTGGATAAGTAAATAAGGTACATTGGACACATGGTCATTCATATAGTATATGCCTAATAGTTGAGATAAATTTAAACATACATAGGTGAAAAGGGAGTACAAAGTTCCAATGACTTCTTTTCTCTGGGTGAGCCAGCAGCTAATTTTGGAATACTTTAAAATATGTTTCTTTCTTTTAGTACTTCCGCGT
Organism: Zaprionus africanus; assembly: GCA_018151435.1. Lineage (NCBI taxonomy): Eukaryota > Metazoa > Arthropoda > Insecta > Diptera > Drosophilidae > Zaprionus > Zaprionus africanus. The sequence goes on from JAECXB010002310.1 coordinate 16,646,189, forward strand.
TTTGTTAGCTAGGTCCAAAAATAGATAACGGTTTCTTGGGAGATGTCAAAATAGTATCTTTAAAATTGACTGTTTCCGTGTGTTCGTATTCTTTTCTCTGTTCAATTTACATTCCATTTTTTCGAGTGGATTGACTCACGTGTTTCCTGATTTCCCTGCTTCCGTACACACCCACTTTTCTGTATTTGAATCACGAATTTAAATAGAACATAAATGAAATTAAAGAAACGTTTTTGAATAAAAACAAGTATAATAAAGTTTAAGATATCAAGGTTTTTGTACTGCGCACTGCTCTTGATAAATAAAGATAAAGAAAAAGAGAGTAGTCAATCAAAAAAGATAAAGAAAATGAGAGTACTCAATCAAATAGCCTCCTCACCTATCCAAGTAACTCTCTCGGATTTTTATGACTCTAATTAAGACGTTAAAGTGCTCATTGCTTTCACTTTTATTTCAACCGAGTCAGACTAATGATAAAAGAAACGTACTATTAATGGTGTAAACGATGATAAAAGAAAGGTTTATACAAATGTCTATGGGCATATAAAACTATGTACAATTAAAAGTCATATGACAAGATGTTCATAAGTATAATTCCAAAGACTTAAAAGGTTTGCCAACACACAAACTCATTCACGGACATTTCGACATTTTCCGGTTCGTCATTGTCGTTTGCTTTAGACGATATTTCGCCTGTAATCGTTGGGTCAAAGCTTTTAAGAAGTGAAGGGTGAATTGCGCATTAACTATTAGCGTCCGAGGCTTCAATTGGATTGGTTAAATATTATTAAACAAACATATTATTCTAATAATATTTATACTTGTAAGAACTGAACACTCACTGCCTGATAAGATTAAATGTAGGTCGTGCGAAGACCTTGCTACTCTAGTTTCTTAAACTTAAACCGGCTGCGGTGGCCCTGACCTTTAAGCAGACATCGCTTGGGTAACCCTATTACAAATCGTGATTTTGACAGGATTGATAAAGTTCATTATATGGTACAGTGTGTAACCCCAATTGATTGAATCACTGGAAGACATTTACATTTTCATTGTTCGAAATACGTAATATTTTGCAGTTAACAAATCGATTGTTAACATTTTCGCTTTGCTATTGATCGCTTGATAGCTAGTTTTAGAGAGTCTATTGTCCCCCACAAAACAATAAGAGCAACAACAATAATAACAAATACTCACCGCTTGCGTTTGCCACCGCACTCGAGCACCTTCTTCCGCTCCCAGCCCTCGTCGGTCTTGACCCAAGCCTCGCCAGGTGAGCGAAAATCTTTCGAAATGAACGCCATGTGTAATAAAGCGGAGATTTCGTTTATAACGTATTAAGCACGGCCTATTACGCTCGATTACGTATATTTTATTTTGGTTACTCCTAAGGTATATCGTTTTTCGGACGGCGATTTGAAAAGTGCCTGTAAGAGTAGAAGGAAATTTTCGTTGTGAAATCAAACTTTGATGCAATTCTTCACTGCACTGCTACAAAAATTTGTTGCGCATTATCCGCCAGTTTATTAACACAGTTTTTATGGCCAATAGAAAATCACACTTTGTATACCCTTCAATGCAGATCAACAACTCAGCAATACATGAGGGAATAAAATTGATTCCGTTTATAAAAAATGTAAAGTTCAATGTTTGAGTATTGTTATTTTTGCTCTACTCCGCTTCCCTTTCACTCTTCCAACACTTTTGCCTTCGTTCTTGTGCAGAAGGGTATACGAAATTCACTTTTATCAGGCACAACGGAACCAAAACAAAATGAAAACGAACCATATAAAGGCAAATCGCTTCACCCAGCAGAAAGAGAGAGAAAGAGAGAGCGCCCTCACAGCTGTTCAGCTGTTCGCTCAACGAATTGGGAAGAGAGGGAGAGAGAGGGTTGGCTGTTTGGCGCTCAAGTGGAGCACAAATCGTGCGTTTGTTTTGTTGTCTCTGCTGTTCATGTGTATGTGTTTTGATTTGTGAATGTGTGTGTCTGTCTCTGCGTGCTGTAGGTACACAGCTGATTTCTGCAATTACGCGTTTGTTTTGCTTTGTTGTTATTCTTCTTTGGTTTTTTTTTTTGTTATACATTTTTTTCCAGCTTAGTCTTTGAACATGCAACCAAATTTTTTTTCATTTGAACAATTGAGCCGAGCTGTTACTTTCATTTCCTCATTTTAATTCACACACTTATTGGCAAATACAATATATGTAGTACATACTTGTGTTTGTAATTATGTTCATACAATATGTATGTACGTTTGGAAGTACAAATTCAAAATACACACATTCGAATATTTGAACACCCGTAATTGTTGAATAATTGCGTATTCAAAGCGTAATATTTTGTATATTTTCTTCTACGCACTTTGTAAATTTGCTGGTTTAGTTATGGATTGATTACCACGCAGATATATGAGCTTGTTCCAGCTGCCAAAATTATAGCACTCGACGGGAGCACAGGAATTACAATTCTAGCGCACAGCTCCACCTAACTGCATGGACTGTTTCTCTGTTTATGTTGCACTCGGGTCCAAAGCGTGCCTAGAACTGACGCCACACGCTTCTCCGAGTAAACTGAACGAGAAAAACCAAAATAGCTTGGCCAAGCCAAGTTTGAGGTGGTGGCATGCTTTGTTTCTCTCTATTTTAAACTATGTGACGTCACTCTAATTTATACATTGAATGCGTTTGATTGCCTTACCATTAAGATATACATATATATATTTTTTTTATATTTTGAATAATGAAAGTTGAATCATGAATTTTAAACTGTATTCAAATTTACTCACCAGTAAAAAAAACCTGTCAGCCAAACCTATCGATTGCCACTTTTCCGTGGAGCTGCCAGATAGTCTCTTCATGGCGCCCTAAAATTTAAACTTTCACAAAGATACATCGTTTACTGTTATCGACTAGTCGATATTTTCTTATCAAACAAATAGTACACCTCTAGTTCATGTGAGATTTCATAATTGTTGCCAAAAAGCTTCAATGATATAAAAAAAAACTATAACCCAATAGGCGAAAATATATAATTTCACCCGCACAGTGTAATAATGTCATCGGACCAAGCTCCCAAAATCAAGTACGGAGAGACCGCACCAAAACTGGACAAGGCCCAGTTGCAGTTCATGAAACTTATTGAACAACAGAATTTGGATCGTGTCCAGAAACTAAAGCGTGTGCGGCGCAATAACCTGCTGACAGCCGGCGCTCTGGGCTTGTCTGTAGTAGCCATTTACGGCTACTCGATATTCTCGGTGCAGCAGGAGAAGTTCCTCGACGACTTCGAGGAGCCAAAGAAGGTGACAACCAACTGAGGAAAGGAGCACGAACTACTCCAATCCCTATAGTATTTAAGCGTGTTCCCCATTACTTTCTACACTTAATTCGAAATCGGTATAACTGTGAGTACTTTCTATAATATACAGTTAGAAGAAGATCAGCTAATGTACATATTTCCCTAGATGGCTCAAGCAAGCGCTCGCATCCTGAACAACGGTGTGCGGCTACCTCCGCTGCCCAGCATACGAGATCTGGTGAAGCTCTACAAGCTGCAAGCGATGAAGCAACTGAGTCAAAACTTTCTAATGGACGAGCGGCTCACAGATAAGATAGTCAAATCTGCTGGTCGCATAGATCCTCGCGATATTGTTTTGGAAGTAGGACCAGGACCAGGTGGCATTACTCGTTCCATACTGCGCCGTCAGCCCCAGCGTCTAATGCTAGTAGAAAAGGATGCAAGATTTAGTGAAACGCTGCAACTGTTGCGTGAATGTGCTCGCCCACTTGACATGCAGGTTGACATCTACCACGAGGACATCCTACGCTTCAACATCGAGCACCATGTTCCGGACACTTCACAGCGCATTCACCTTATTGGCAATCTTCCCTTTGCCATATCCACACGCCTCCTCATCAATTGGTATGCAGATTTAGCAGCACGACGTGGTGCATTCCGGAGGAACGATACTTGTATGACGCTCACGTTCCAGAAGGAGGTGGCAGAGCGGATATGCGCCCAGCTGGGTAGCGAGCAGCGATGCCGTCTTTCAATTATGTCACAGATCTGGACAGAGCCGGTGATGAAGTTCATCATACCAGGCAAGGCGTTCGTGCCTAAGCCTAAAGTGGATGTTGGTGTGGTTAAGGTGATACCCCTTAAGAAGCCCAAGACGGAGCTACCCTTTTCTCTTGTGGAACGCGTGGTTCGTCACATCTTCAGTATGCGGCAGAAGTATTGCCGTCGAGGCTACAGCACATTGCTGCCACCAGATAACCGCGACGAGATAACACACAAGTTGTTCCAACTGGCAGATGTGCAGGATACGCTGCGTCCCTTTGAGTTGTCTGTGGCAGAGTGCCTTCGTCTGGCCGAGGCATATGCAGAACATCTGGAAACGCATCCCGAGGTGGCCAGCTACGATTACCGAGCACCAAAGCAGACCGAACTGATTTCATGAGCCTTCGTTAATATTGTAAAAGTTTATTACGTTAAATACACATAAAATTGTAAGCAACACGTGTAAATATTCGTTATAAAAATATTCGAAATGTTTGTACGGAATGTTTGTGGACGGAATGTAACTGTACGAGATTCGAGTTATAAGTTAAAACGTCGTTAATTGTAAGGCACTTTGGTTGTAGCTAGTACCCATCAGTGTAAATTAAATGCGCTGAGTACCAGCAACAGGAGCACAGAAACACCGGCCAGACCGCTGGCTCCGTTGCAGCGGTGATCCAGGAAGCAGAAGCAGAAAGTTGTGTCCGTGAAGTAGTCCCGCTTTACGTCATGCTCCTTGATGGTGTGATTGACATAGTGGGCCAAGCGCACGTCCTTAGCTGCCGGGCGACAGCCCTCATACTTATCAGCGGGAATGTCAGTGCGGAAATTCAGTGCACTGAGGCAGTCGCGTGTTATGGTCTCCTTGGCACCGCGACGCTCTGTCACTTTGACGCAGATGTCATTGCTCTCGGGGCACTGCTCGCCGAGGAAACCAATGCCACGCCAGTTGAAATTGTCGGCGCAACCTGGTGTAGCTGAAGTACATCTGTAACACCAGATTGCAGCACCTGTCCAGGTAAATTTTATTACGATGCGTTGTTTACACTTGTATCCCATTGGTATTTTCTGACTTACTCTCGTTTACATATGCTGCAATTAGCAGCAGCACAGCGAACACCGATTGTGACTGCATTATTATTTATATTTTCCAAAATATTTAACACTTAAGTGTTAAAAAAAATTAATTAAATTGGACTTTTATAATAAAAACAACGCCCAAATACAGCTAAGTGATGACACACATCTATCGACTGTCGACTATCGCTATCGAAAATAAGTGTTGGCAACCATATTCCAATTTATCGACATCCGCCACAAATAAGAGACACAATTTCTCTGTGTTGGAAAACAGTAGCACACTAATCGATCTGTATATATCGCCGCTAAATTGACAAATTTTAAATAAATAGCGCGAACTATATTGAGAAAGTAAACTAAGTCACCTAATTTTGTGATTCATCTTAAATGTTTTTTCTATTCGTTTTATTATCCCCATAATTAATTCATTCGCTGTTTACAGACTATTTCCGACACACATATTTTTGGAGTTTCCTGCCAAATCGTCATTTGTATTTTTAGCGCTGCAAATTTAATATACTAAACAGCTTTAGGCAGAGCAACAAAAATCTCTTGATCGAAATTGGTGATCGCTTTTAAAGTATTTGTATTTGTTTTTTATGTGTGGAATGTGCCATGTATGCCAAATTAGAGGCCAGGGTGAATCACCCTCAGAGAGACCTGGGGCGGCACTGCTAATTAAACATCGTCCAACGCTGACAAAGTCCAAAAAAGCGCCGAGCGCGTAAGACCAGTGAGGGATATTGACTCGTCACGCGTTGTTAAGACGCCAAGAGTGATGTACAAATATGGAAATGATGAAATGCCGCTGCAGGTACAGTGGGCAACACAGAGTTTTGTTTTTTAAATTTTTTATATTTTATTGTTTTGTGTTTAAAACTATGAAACTAAACAAATTTATACAGTTAGTCACATTTGCAAATATCGCATACAGTGTTTTTGAATAAATCAAAATAAATTAATAGTTATGTTTTTCTGAGATAGGTTCACACATGAGATATGATAGATAAAGAAATTATGTAAACGGAGCTTTTGTTATTTACAAATTGGAATAATAAATAAATTATGTCTGCTAAATGAATCATTCACACAAAATAAACAAGCATTCATACACTCAAATTCACTCACACTCACATCAACTAGAGAACTACGAATACATTTTATGTAAAATCACGTTTCGGGTTCAGAGGCCCCCCATCCCCTTCCCTAAAGGTGCTGCCCACTAGACGGAGACAACAAACTCCTTGCCGGTCTTGAAGTCGGTGCACTTAAATTGCGGACAGCATTTTGGGAAGCTCCAGTTGAGGTCACTGGGAAGCTCCTCGCAGCCGGGCATCTCGATGTAGGGACAGGTCTCGATATTGATCTGTCGCGCCTCAATGTCGCACGTCATGGCGGCGCAGATGCCTTTCGGCTTGTACTCCTTATCGGGCAGCATGAAGCGTCTGGTCAGCTTGTCGTAGCATTTACCGGGGTGCGCTGCAAGTGGAAAGGAAGAAAAACAACACAATGAATAAGAATGTGAATCAGTTATAGCGGAAGTTCGTTTTGTTATTGCAGCTTGTGCAATTTTATATTTATGCACGAGGAAGTCGACTGCGCCTATGCAAAACTTTCGACAGTGCCTCATCTGTCTATATAAGTGTATATATGTATGTATGTATGTATGTTAAGTGTGTAAATCTGCTATAAATACAAATACGAAGCTATAAATATCAAGGGCTGTAAGTGGATTTGCTTTATTTATGGAAATCTTTCAGTAATCATTCGTTGCTTTGCCCCTCTTTTGTTTTCGGCGTGACTTGCCAAAATGGAAAGACCTAAGACACGAACTTGACAGTCATCACATGAAAGAAGCCAACGCGCTCTTGTGGCATATTTATAAATACCTCGAGTGGTAATTGCAAACAATTGCATGAGGCTCGCTTTTATTTATAACAATTCGCCGTCGGCAAACTGTCGAAGTTTTGATTAATGGTACTCGCAATTTGCCATTCAGGTCGCAGGCGGCATCGGTACGAGCTCAAAGCTTGTACAATGAGTACATTATTTATGGTACTTTTTTTTTTGTTGTTCCCACTTTAGTTTATTTTCAGTTAATTGGGAAGGCGATAAAGAAACTCGGGTGAACTCATCGCCTATTTTTAAGAGTAAGCGTTAATTATGCGAGCGTCGTGTAGCTTAGCTTCTTCGTTGCCCATAAACCCGGTGATAAGTTGGACGACCTTCACGAATTAGCAATCATAACAAAAACAGCAACAACAGGAACAACAAAATCAGACAACTATTTTATCATTAGCTGGGACATTTTTGTAACACACAAATCCGCATAGCGATGCAAATTAGCGCAAGAGTAAACAACAAACTCACGAAACACACACACAAATTCAGCACATTTCTTATGCTAATTTTTGGCAGATGCGAAAAACCCCAAACCCGAAATTAGTATAAAGAAAAATAACAAATACCTAATTTAGTTGTTGTCTTTTTTTTGTGTGTGTTTTTGCGTTGTTTATACGTTCACATTATGATATTTTGTCTTCTTTATCTTTTTCTCTCTACGAATGACGTCTACGACGTCTACGAAAAAGGCAAGGCAAAATATAAATCACAATATTTATAAAGAGACACAGCTAAATCGGTCTTCTGACGTCGATGAGGCAAAACAGTTACAATTAAAAAAGTATATCAACTGCATTGAGATAAAAACAAAAATGCAAATATACTTGGACAATACAGTATCCTCAACCTGTTTCATAAATCAATCACAGAAACTGCCAACTGCTTTCAGCTTTATGCAGTTTTTATTATTTTTTTAAATGTTGTTTGACCATAACAATCTTTGTTTAGGATCGAAATTAATTGGAAACTTAATTGAAAAGTCTCCAATTAGGCGCCAATCGAGTTTCTACAGGCGCAAATTTAATTAAAACTGAATACTACAAGGCAAAATACCAATGAGAACTAAGTGAAAACAAACTTCCAGTGGAAGTTAACAGCTGTAAATGCGATGTTAGCTAACACAAAGCATTGGTTTATTTTAAATACTAACCAGAATGTATTTGCGCGGGTTGTGAGTAAACAGCCGCTTGAGCGAAACAGGCGAGGCAGGCGATCAACACGAGGAGAGCAACACAAACTTTTTCCGCGTACATTTTGTTATTATTGAGTGTGTTTGTGTGTGTATAAATTATCTTGTGCTTTAATTTGCTGTAAAGTTGTAGCAATATGTTTTCTTTTTCACGTCAAAACTTGTGATTTCTTGAGACTTTTTTAACAGAGCTCTTCACTGGTCACTTAACAGTCAGTAACTGAGGCTACAGCGACAAGCGACGCTCATATTTAAGCTCCCCAGCACAGCTATCAGAGATTAAAGGCCTCTCAAACTCACACACTCTCTCTCTCTCTTTGGCGCTGTTGTTGTTTTGCTGCTGATATTGTGCTCTGGAGCCTCAAAGCACATGTTTTTTTTTGTTTTTTGATTGCGTTGTTTGCTTGCTTCGCTTTTTCGCCATACATTTTTGCGTCTTGGGTTATTCCGAAGCAACAACAATAACACGCACCATTAATCTTAATGCATACATACGTACATAATTATTTATTTACTGCATAAGTTTGTACATGTGTGTATAGAAATTTAGTCTGCCGGCGAAATGCTCTCGCGCGTCCACCTTCTCTTTCTCCTCCTCTCATTTTGCGCATGTCGCCATTGTTTTATTGTTCTATCTGTCTCCCACGCTTTTTGCCTTTGTTCTGCATTATTTTACAGTAATTGTAATTAAATGGTTGATCATTTGTTATCAAAATCCGCCTGTGAATGTGTGTGTGGGTGTATTGGTATTTGTGCGTGGGTGTGTGCAGCTGGTTAAAGTTGTGGAATGCTTAAAATGGAATCTTTCTTTTATTTTTACTTTTTCTCTAAAATGCTACTACTTTTACACTCAACTAAATGCTTCGCACCTCGAAAACTTTCCAAAGGAATAATTCATTTTGTGCTTAATTATCCCTGGCTGAGAGTACGGGGAGCCGTCGCCGCCACCGCGACGTGCAACAACGGTGCACGGTGCTTATTATCCCATTCGACTGACGCCAAGTTGACGCCGCCGGTCGTCAGGGGGGCGTAACTCTTAATGGAAACTAGTCGCCTGCTGCCTGTTTTCGTTTTATTGCATACCTGAGTTTAGTACTTATTAACTGTGCAGGCCAATGTACGGACAAAGGACTGGCAGGCGGGCCTCGCTATAGTGAACAAGAAAATTATTTCGTACAAGGACAAACTCAATATATTTGAGTAAAAAAACATGCCCGATTGCTAATTTTGATCTTACCTAACTTTTGCCAGTTCCATTCCGTCTAAATCTATGAACAATTATCGGAACTTCTTTAAGCTACATCAAATAATCGTTCACAGCGATAAATCAATGTAACCCCATTGTGAATTGAACTTTCTGTTCCATTCCGTCTAAATCTATGAACAATTATCGGAACTTCTTTAAGCTACATCAAATAATCGTTCACAGCGATAAATCAATGTAACCCCATTGTGAATTGAACTTTCTTTGTGTCCTGTTTATGACTTCCCTTTTTTGATATTTAGGGGTTACTTTCCTCCTTACGATTTGTAAGCTCAGCCAAGCTACGCGATAAACCCGTTTAAAGCCCTGATACGCATGTTACACTTGCAACAAATCAGCAAAAAAAGTTGCCACTCCGATTCAGACACCGCGCCTGGGATCGAGTGCGATAACAGAGGCGACCGTGTGACGTCAATTTGTTGTTTTCAACTTGTAGTTATTATTTTTTTTTTTTTTTTGCTTTTGTTGCTGTTTTTTTTTTCTTTTGGTTTGTTTGCTTGTGTTTGTCGTTGCTCTTGGCATTGCCTTGGCCTGGCGACTTGCGACCGAAACCGAATTCATTTTGCGGCGCACGCTGGAATTTATTAATTATGACCGAGTACAACATCTTAGCACAAGTCGGAGAGCGACGAAGGAGAAGACAAGATCGGAGGGGACGATTCCGATCGACAGCTATGTTAAAAATTCCATTTCAAGCAGCCGTTTTATAGCTGATTTATTGTTTATTCGATTTAATTTTATTGCTCATTTTCGGACTACGTGCTGGATACAATGTAACTAAAAATCACCGCAAAACAGAAAAACAAAATACGAATACAAATAAAAAACAAAATAAAAATAAAATAAAAAATTGATAAATATTTATGGACTTTAGGTTTTTGTTTTGGCATGACGTATAATTAGTTATAAAGTTTGTATTGAAAACGGTCCCCGTTAAAACAGTAGCCAGTCTTAAGACCTTTTATTTCTGACTGCTCTGTCCCACTAGTCGTACTTAATAAACGATATGCGGAGAATTAATTGCTGATTAATTTCACAAGTCGTGTGCCGCATATAAAGTCGGTATTCCCCTGCCCCTAATACGATCATATATGGTTTGTTCTTTATATAATTGATTGATAAAGGAATGAGTAAATAAAATACTGAAGAGTGATCGAATTTGTATAAAATTATTAAGTTGTCAAAACAATATAAAGAGTAGATTTATTTGGGTTTCTGTTTTTCCAAGAAAGTGAGTCAATCAAAGACTGATTTGAAACAGTTTTGGTCTTTTGATATGTATCATTACCATAACGTTCGCTTGTTTGGACATCAATATGTATTTGTATTGGTCGCTTAAGATATGTATATTTGGTATTCCCCAGAATTGTATGGGCATCGAGTGTGGAGAAAGAAATTTCTTCCAAGTCGTAACGTAGCGTAGAGAGACTTCGAAAATGAATTTAAGGCAAATTTGCATATTTAACACGTCGTTTTTATTATTGTTGTGTGTGTTTTGCTTGGCAAAAAACCCCAGAAAAACCAAATCCGCATACAAAAAACTGGCGAGTAGAAGCTCTCAGTCTGGCGCCAAAGAAATTGCCAATAATCCATCAAGCGGTTTGAGTGGCTTTATTTATCAGTCCGCCGTCTCGGACTAAGACTAAGTTTCAAGCTTGAGAGCTCAAGCCTCCGCCATGTGCTAATCGTTCGATGGAGCGTTGCGTGAAGTTTTTATTACACGTTGCCGATGTCGCGCTATCATCCAGACCGGTCTACACAGATGAATTTTTTGAATCTATTTCCCGACTCCGGCTGTGATTGTCTCTAATTATGCAGGAATTTTTGGACGCAGCGCCCGTCTGCTAGTCGCCACAATAAATTCTGCCAATTCGACAGTCTTTTTAATGTCATAAATTCATTTTAGAATTTTCACTACTGGCTTCAGTAAGTGTGTTGTTTTTTTTTTTATATCCAGAGTATTATTATTAGTATGGTAGAAAAGGTTTTTTTAATTTTAAGAATGCTTACGATCTTCTAGATTTAAAAATCAAACAACTTGTGCAATGCCTAAAGTTAGCGAATTAATGTGGTTAATTGGATGTGGTGCCTCTGCTGATATTGATAGCAATAGTTGAATGCCTTGTTGTATCAACGCGTCCCTACCCAGTAAATCATCGTCTTTAAACGATATCAGTGAACAACACGATTAGCCCGATCTTTGGAGCCCGTGAGGGCTTGAATTCCACTACTGCAAAACCTTTTTATTCAGCAGCTCATTGTCATTTACTGAACTCATAGATATACTCTGTATGTGCATCGAGTCTCGACGGCTTGGAGCATTCCAAATTTTTATAATGTTTTACATATTTGCTTAACACGGTCAATTTAATTTTTAAATTTGTGAATTGGTTTTGTCTACAGTGGCATTGTATGGGCCTGGCTGACCACCGGACAACCCACGCGCTGCCTTTTAGAACCTGCATGCTCCACTGGAAAAAATCACTTAGCGGACGACAAATTAAGATTGAATTGAAATCGAACTAAATTAACTGTAAAAAAATAACGAAAATTAAATTACATTTTAGCACCAGATGGGGGCAATCAATTAGCCAAATTCTCTTTGTGTTTTTGTTTTTCGGCCGTCTCCATCTTCGTTTAGGGTTAAACCCAAATACGAATTGCCACCGATAGACTCTCAAACTAGTCCAAAAACACCGGCGACTTTCTGACGCGGCGTGGTGACGCCGTTGACTTTCACGATCCGGTCTGCGATTGAATTTCAAATGAATGACGTGAATTAAGCGAGATATTTATGCGAATATCTATGCATGTACATACATATGTTTTTATATTTTTTTATCAATGAATAATTAAACTCTGAATCTACACTCGTTTTTGGTACTATCCAACACATATAGTTTAGTTTAGTTAGGATTTAATTAACCGAATTTTTCAACTGAACACGAAGAAACCCAAAAGCCCAAAGCCCATTTACATACACTCATAGAAACAAGGCTAAGGCCAGAGAACCCAGATGAATCGTAGGAATTCCCATTTGACTTCATACATACATACATAACATAGTTGTACGTTATACCCTAAGCTCAATGAATTGAATGAAAAGGGGTATATAACACCAAATACAAACCTTTCTTAGTTATACCACTCCTATCGGACTATAAAGACAGAAGTTGTTGAAGAAATTTTAGTAATTAAGTATGTGCCGGCTTAAGAACTAAAAGATGCATATCAAAATTAGTTTTAAGGTATCTAGCTGTCGAATATATCCGACCGAAACTTTCGTTGTTTATATTACATCTTATTGGAAAAACAAAACATTTGCATGCCAAATTTGATGCACGATACAATTTTTGGTGCCCCTCTTGTTTACTTTATGTCCGTAAACAAACCGATATCAGACTAACATACATATTTATGTCTGAAATTTAATTTATACAACTGTGTTTTATTTATGGCTTGAAAAGATTACAAATCTTATTTTCATACATCAATGAAATCTTGTCAACCGATTCAGGAACACGCCAGAAGGATAAACTTGTCCCTGCAATCTCTAGAAAGTGATCTTTACTATGCTTTCTGGGTATGACCTTGAGCAAGCACACCGAATTCCTGACCTTCGACTTCTGTTCGGGTTTCAGCAATTACCAGTAAGGGTCACCTTGCAAAATATCGCAATGTTATCATGGTGATACTGGTTATCTGAAAGCCGGCATATTATTTTTAATATTAATTATCGTTTCCGTTTAGATAGTTGAGGATTTCTTATGTTATTTACAAGTCATACAAATAAATTGAATTGATAAACTGTTTTACTATTTTGTAGCTGTGTGTACATATATCGATAGAGAGTATCGAACAGCACGTGAGGTAACGATAGTATCGAAGTTTATATCGATAGCAATGCGGCCCATTGCTTAATTTTCTGCGAGCACGGCATGTTTGTTGCGTGATTTTTTTTGTATTAATCCGACCAAGAGAATTGCAAGCACTCAACAGGTGCAATTGCTGCTGCTGCGGTGCCATGGCTGAAGTCAAAGACTGGCGGCCATTTGTTTATGGAGGTCTGGCGTCTATAACAGCTGAGTTTGGTAAGTAAATAGCCTCCGTGGCCGTGCAACACGGGGCTTATCGCTACAGAGAATCTCCAACGGAATCGGAATCTGGTGTAAACAAACACTTGTTCAAAATGTTTGTGTGTTTGTGTTTCAACTTTTTGTCTTGGCATGTGTTGCAGGCACTTTCCCAATCGACACAACAAAGACCCGCCTACAAATTCAAGGACAGAAAATTGATCAAACCTTTTCGCAGTTGCGGTATCGTGGAATGACTGATGCCTTTGTCAAAATTTCAAGAGAGGAGGGAGCGCGAGCCCTATACTCCGGGTAAGTAGCACATTAACGCAATAACGTGCTCACCTCGTATGCCCCTTAATATTAATTAGTGGATTCCTGTGTAAAGTGATATTAGAATTGTTGGCATGTTGATAATGAGAAACTGCCACTAAGGAAAAACCTCACAGTCAGCAAATAATACGAGTAATTAAAATTTATACTGAATATTTTGGCTATATAGACCCATAATAATAAACACTGCAGTGTAAACACTAATTTCCATGGTTGTCAGTGATGATCTAGATTAGAACTATGAACTCGTTAGGCTTTACAAAAACTCTCTACCAGGCTAATATCAACAGTGTACTAGCTATTTTCCTGCTTGATAAGCCCGTGAGCAACCCCTTAGACTTTGTTTTCTATGATTGTGATAACAGATAATAATCGTTCTTGTCTTGCAGCATTTGGCCTGCGGTGCTGCGACAAGCGACCTATGGCACCATTAAGTTTGGCACTTACTACACTCTCAAGAAGCTGGCTAACGAGCGTGGATTGCTGACAGACGAGGATGGCAGTGAACGAGTTTGGAGCAATATCATTTGTGCAGCTGGCGCAGGAGCTATTTCCTCGGCCATTGCAAACCCCACGGATGTGCTTAAAGTTCGCATGCAGGTGCATGGCAAGGGAACGGATCATTTAGGTCTGGTTGGCTGCTTCCGGGAGATATACAAATACGAGGGCATGCGAGGGCTCTGGCGGGGAGTCGGACCCACAGCGCAAAGGGCGGTGGTTATTGCCTCTGTGGAACTGCCAGTTTATGACTTCTGTAAGCTGCAGTTGATGAGCGCCTTTGGGGATCACGTGGCGAATCATTTCATGTAAGACTTGCCGGCTTAGAAACATTTGTTGACTTGGCTAATCTGTGATTCATTTTCAGATCGAGCTTTATTGCCAGTCTGGGCAGTGCAGTTGCCTCGACGCCAATAGATGTAATTCGGGTAGGTGATGTGGATCAGGAATAGTAGCATCAGTTAATATTAATAAGTAATTCTCTTGCTTTTTTTCCTAGACACGCTTGATGAACCAGCGGCACGTGACTATGGTGAACGGCAGTGGAATGGCCACAGCGAAGTTCTATAGTGGAAGTCTCGATTGTGCTGTGCAAACCATTCGAAACGAGGGCCTCCTGGCCCTCTACAAAGGCTTCATACCCACATGGGTGCGCATGGGCCCCTGGAACATCATATTCTTCATTACGTACGAGCAGCTAAAGAAATACTAGCGATCAAGAGGCGTAGAGACATCAAGTACAAGAGATGTATTCAGCATTGAAACCAAAAAAAAAACTATTTTATAATTGTACCTAGAAGACATACAATACATACATAGTTAGGGTCATAGTTGAAATCGAGCCAGGGAGTGCCTGTTGCGTGTTCACCAAGGAATTGCCAAAAGGACTGCTTCATCCAATAGACGAACAACAATCGACATGGAAAACACGCGTTTATTTATTTGTAGTAGTATTTGCATTTGAAACAGATCCTTTGAGTGCTTGACGACAAGTGGAAACTGAAACAATCCATGTATTTCTCTAGTCTTGAGTTCAAATGTACATTTCTGCATTTCTTTGTTCTCATTTAAATCGCATTTAGGTATCCATAGGGTCAACATGTGACGACGAACTAGTTTAATTTAGTTTCGATTTGGCAGATTTTTAGTTTATTTAAGCAAGTTTAGATTGAAATTGTATTAAATCGCGTATTTCATTTATTCAAAGTAAATTCGTTGGCTTTTAACTCGCATTGCAAACAAACCTTTCTGTAAATATGTACATTCAGTAAAAACTATATAAATATACACACAATATGTGTAGGTATACTTATGTTACACCTAACGTATACCAAACATTGATTTGTATAGAAACACATTTGAATAAATGGATCGTTTGAAATCTCATAATCCAAACCTTTTTATTGAAAATTCGATTAAATGCAATATAATGACATGAAAAGGGTTTCTTTAAGAATTGCCTTTTATTATTATAAATTAGTCATTTTGTTTTTGCAATCCATAATCAACTTTGTGGCCCGTATATAATACTTAGTCAGTTCTTTATAATTTAGTAACGTGATAAGCGCACTTTACTGTAACTCATTGCAAATGGGTATATTAGTTATTGTATCCCCTGCGTAAATGTTGTTTTTTTTTTTATAAACCGAGAAATTCGGACATGACAAAAAAAAAGAGTACATACTCCCTATAAGTATCATTTTATGTGATGTAGAAATTAAATTTCTATTGAAGGTTACAGATGATATCTTTTTATTATGCATTGTTGAAGTGCATTTGACTTATGTTATCGAACTTTAACAACGTTCAATTATACTTCGACATTCCGCGAACTGTATAACTTGTGGCGCAGGAAGAACGAAATAAAATAAAAATATATGGTTGATAAGGCCATTAGTCGTTTTCAACAAAAGAACTTTGTATCGCCTCTTTGAGCAGTTCGCGAACAGAATTCAAACGTATAATGGCTCTGCAGCAGGAATTATCAAGAGCTCTCGAAAATGGCAATTTAAACGCCTTTAAAGAAACTCTTCAACTGCAGGTCAATCCTCGTTTGAGCTTGCTGGAGCCAAACAGCAAAGGGATTAACATCTATGAGCAGGCATTGACGAGTAGTAAAGACCGCTGTGGAGAATTCATCAAGATCTGTTTTGAATGTGGCTGCAGTCCGAGTTATGTAAGTTTTCTTTAGAGAAACGTTGAAGTGATTTCGTTTTGAACACAGCTTTTATTACAGATTAACAAGAGAAAGAAAGCTGCTATTAATTTTGCCGCCGATTCGCGAAATCCTGAAAATATTCGTATAGTGCTAGAAGCTCTACATGATAGTGAGGATCCAATTATACAGTTAGATAACAAGTATAATGATCTCACACCCCTCAATTCATTGGCCAGGAACGCGGACTTATCAAATGCAGACTCGATATTTGAGTGTATGTGCCTGCTTCTTCGCTATGGAGCCTCACCCAATATTCCGGATGACTTGGATAATACTCCACTGCATAATGTGCTTTATAACATTAAAGTATCATTGGAACAAAAGCAGAAACTGATTGACTTATTGCTGGATCAGCCTCAAATAAATATTGGTGAAGAACTGCGGGATGAGCTTCTCAAATGGAATCCCAATCTTAAGCTGCCACAACCAAATGGAGATTCACACATTGCAGATTTCGAAGTGCTTTCGGAACAATTACGCAAGGGTAACCAAGTGCAATTTATCAGGCTCCTCGAAAGATATCGGGGTGATCCTTGCGCATTCATTCCACAATGTATTATTAAGGGATTCCACAAGGTTTTTGATGTTCTACATTCTGCATGTGATTGCGATATAAATAGGAAATCCGTACAGTTTAATAAAACCTATGTGGAGATTGCCGTTATACATGGTAACTGGTATGCGCTGGAGAAACTGCTGCAGCACAAGAAATTAGTGTTGGACCATAATATGCAGCTGTTACACATTATCATTGGCCGTCTAGATGAGAAGCCTACGAACTCGTTTAGTGACTATATGAAATGTTTTCTCCAACTGGTATCATGTGGCAAAGTAAATGTAAATGAAACCGACATTAGTGGCAGGACACCACTTCACTACGCCATTCGATATGGCCATGGGATTGCTGTGCGAGAGCTACTGCGTCACGGTGCCTACCTGGGCACAAGAAGCAAGTTCAACGAGCTCGCTATTCAGGATATTAATGCGACGCTATTGAGGCAGCATTTCGACGATTGCATCAACTCAAATGACAAGAGCCGAGGCAGTCATGACTTTGAGATTATATTAGACTACCGATCACTAAAGTTGCCCAATAATCTGGCTAGGTCGCTGCCTAACGAAATGGAACCCATTTGTGCGATGAGTAATTCGAAGCAACTGCGGCATTTGCTCAATCATCCACTGATTTCCAATTTCATATCGTTTAAAAAAAACAGCATTTTAAAATTATTTTACGCTCACTTAGCTATCACGATAATCTTCAGTATAATATTCGTAACGAACATATTACTTATGTTTTCTCCGGAAGGCAATTCAGTAGTGAAGTCATTATTTCTGATCCTCTCTTGGATTGGCATTGTCTATTTTATAGTCTGTGAGCTGGTCAAACTATTACGGATTCGTCTGATGTGGCCCGTGAAGCGAGCTTTGAATCTTGGCTTCATCGGTATATCTGTATCCTGCAACATTGTAAGCAATTCCCATCCCGAGATGTATTATGGCCGTATCATAGCAGCGTTTACCATACTATTGTTGGGCATCAAATTGACAGCGCTTATTGGATCTTTGCCGGTACAGTTTCTAGCCACACGCGTTCTAATGCTGCAGGAGGTTATGTCCACCTTTTTGATGAGCTGCATACCATACATTTTTCTGGTGACTTCTTTCGCTTTATCCTTTTACATACTTGACTTTTACGCATTGTCAGAGAAATCCTTTGTTGAGGCGATCCGCAAGACCATTGTCGTATCGACGGGAGAGTATAACGAGAGCGACATTAATTATCGACACGACCCTTTTGCCAAGGCATTCTTTCTTATATTTGTAGTCTTCGTTTCTATAGTTCTTATGAATTTGCTCAGTGCGTTGGCTATTTATGACACCCAGGTATGTAGACATATGTATATTTATAAGCAAATACAAGCTCAACTTACTTTCGTTTCTAGGCCATTCAAGCGCTGGCTGAAGTTAATAGTCTCATCTTTGCGACTAATTTCATTAAGTGCTACGAACTGTCGCTGGGGGTTTCCTGGGGTCGCCTGGAATTCTTGCGCTTTATTAAAATTAAGATTCCTAAAATACCTTCGGTAGTACGTATATTACCGAATGCGGATGATGCTGAAACGATTTCCGAAAACATCCATGATGCTGAAATGGAACCTTTAGTTAATGGCAATGCATCCAAGCAAGTTCCAATCATAAAAAAACCCGACAATAAAACTCTGAAGAAAATTATGGAAATAATTGATCGGAGGTTACGAGAAAATAAAAATAAAGATTAGCAAGTGAACCGTGTCGGCATTTGTTTTTAGTTCACATTACCCTGGGCAACAAAATTTTGATTGTCGTTGGTTCTGGATCATTGGTATGTTTATACAACAATATGAGAGCAAACGTCTTAAGAATTATAAATATACTAAGTAAATAGGAGCAACCCACAATTAAATTAGCCTTGAATATACAAAGTATTACTTACATATATCGATTTACAAAAAAAACCATAACATAAAATCACTAAGCAGTTAACAGGCAGGCCTCTAAGTATTCAGTGATAAAATATTTAAATGGATGCAATTTATCGGTATTAACTAACGATAAACATCTTTTGTGTCCCGATTTATGCAAATAATTTCTGGCTTTTGATTAATCGCTGATATCTTATGCAAATCATTTCTGGCTTCCGATTAATCGGCATTGTCGTGTCGACTCAAGTCAATTCGACGCATCTTTGGCGTCATAGCACGATCTAACGGGAGTTATCAATGTTGGAAATTGATCTTAAGAAATATTATTTACAAGTTAAATATAGTTTGTTGTTGTAAATAACATGGATTTTGTTTCTGCCATTTCAACGGGCGCCAGTGTCAAGGTGAGTGGAACAGCATAACACCGGCAAGATATATATGAATATTATTCCATGTTTCAGTTTACAACTGAAGAGTTCAGTTACAAATTTATTCAGCATGTGGCAAGTAATCCACATAATTGGATACACAAAATCTCGCACCACTTTGTGGGCCAGTGCTTCCGTGCGTTGGGGATGAATTTCTCTGTTAGCCCTGAGGCGTTTGAGAAAACCTACGATCATCCATATCGAGATGACAACTTAACGTATATATTCAACGCTGTACCATTTGTTTTACACGGCGTCGAGGCGTTCCTTCATCGTCTACCAAGTGTGTTGGATAAATACGAGTGTGAGTTGGCCAAAGATCGACCCACTACTGGCTTGGAGGTCAAATTCTATGAGTTAACCAGGCCAGTTCCCTGTTACTTGCGTGTATTAGATGTTTGGACTCAAGTCGTGCGTTATATAACCGAAAATCTGCAGCAAACGAACAATACTGTTGACAAATTCCTCTGTGAGCCGATAGCCAGATTGTCCATCAGCATGTTACGTGGTCTAGTTAAGCTGTTGCCCGATTCGGAAAATAAATACGAACAGCTTAAGGACATGTGCCTGAGACTCGCTGTGCTGGCGCGCTATGGTATATTGTAAGTGCAGGTAGTAGCAAACACTGTTCCTATATAATCCTAACCGGCAATCGCTCTATTACTGCTTAGCTACGAGGACACCTATGAGCTTATGCTGGAGCCCATGCTAGACATATTTACCGAACACTACCAGCTCTTCTGTGTTCAAATGTCGGCTCTGCGTTTTATCTACAGCACATTCTGTTGCGAGGTAAATATTTTCAATATCTTATTAGACTGAATAAAACAAGTCCACTTTCAGATGTCCGACAAGTCCAGCTTTATAAAGATATATCAGTTCCTAAAAACAATGCTGAACAAATTCGCAGACGAACAACAGCGCAATCAGCAAGGTGTTCTGTATTTGCGACTGTTCACTGATGAGTTGGTTACCGACAAATTCCTGGTTATTCAGTTTGAGATGCTCAAAGAGCAAAACAGTGTGTCCTTGATTATGGCAACTCTGCAATATTTAAACACTCTGCAGAGGTATGTTGGGTCTGTCTAGTTACATCTCTCTCTACATTTCCTTTCTTCTGTTTTTAGTCATGTGGCCAGTGCGGAATTGTTTCCTCTTCGTTTTTTGGAGCAAATTCTTCTTGTCGTGCTTCATGGGACGAGCACCTTACCGATGCGTTCATTAGCTGCAGAGCTCTATGTAAGATTGGCGCGACGCCAGTTCCATGATCAAGAGATTGTAGTGCACATTATTGAGGTCTTTCTGAAGACACAATTCAATTCACGCAGGTGCGCTAGCTATGAACAGGCTATAGTATATCTGAAGAGCTATTTGAAGGACCTAATGCCGCACTTTACGGCTCTGCAAAACTTTAGTTATTACATGAAAGTACTAATGGCTAAGAATGTACGAGATGTGCTTGCTCTATTTAGCGCGCACACCGTATACGCACTCTTTGAGATCTACACAGAACAGTACGCTGACAACGAGCTGGCTCGGCTGGAAGTACACAATCTTCTGCAGAAATGGCCTTCCGTTTTGAAGCGCAACTCGTCGAGACTTGAAACTCGCACTGTACTCTTTAGTGTCTATAGTGCCGTTGACTTCAAGAGCATAGCAAAATACGAATTAGAGCTCTTGTGCGATTTGGAGATGTTCACAATAAAGACTTTTCTGGAAGATGACACTCTTACCGATGCTGAACTCAACTGGCTTTTTAGCAACATCTGCCGCTCTGTAGAGACGACTGGGCATGAGGAGCTTCTTGTGACAGTTGCACAGAAATTGCAGAGCATTCATACTGAGATCTCATTGGGGCTAATTTGCCACGAAGAGGAGAACTTTACAGAGCTTCAGCAGACTTACGGCCAATGTGTACGTCGTCTCTATGCCTTGCTGAGAACGAACAAGCTGCGAGGGCATCAGGTCTGCGATATGTATGAAATTCTAGCTATTCAACTCCTAACTGGTCCAATACTTAATGAGCATTTGTGTAAGTGTTGAGCATTTAACTAGATAGCCTTTGTTTTTGACTGACTGTATTTTCCAGCGCCCTTTGGCTACGAGTGCTTGGCTTTAATGTTATCACTGCTGCAGCAGGAGCAAGATGAGCAATATCTGACCGAAGAATACTCTCAAGTGGCTCAGACGCTTCACGATGTCTGTGTGCGCGAACTTCACAACTCTTCGCAAGAGTTACCAGCGATGAAATCACTCTTTTGTAGCATTATTATTCTTCTCCTGGCAATACCCCATCGTCTGACACTAACTGCACGCACCTATGATGTGTTACTGGATCAAATCTCAATCAGAAAGTTAGCACTGAAAGCCAGAGCCAACACTCTTGACTGCAGTTACATTCTCGAGATGCACCTTCTCTTTCGCGATCTACATGACAATCAGTTGATCAGATTGCCTGGCAATCGCATTTGGAAGTTACTATTGTTGTACAGGACAGTATGTTTTACGTTAAGATCAAATGAATTCTGAATCAAGTATCCAAATTATTTTTAGCTGAATACAAAACCAGATTTGATAAGCCCAGAGTTGGAACAACTGATTCGAGTGATGATCAAGCGACGCATTGAAAGCCATGCTTATTGTCTGGCTGTCATCCATCTGCACATTGTCAATGAATGTTCAACTAAGCCAAAAGTGATTGCTGTACTGAACGCCCATAAACGTTTGGTTGAAGAGAACGCCAGCGCAAAAGACCTGTGGCTCTTCCAACTGTATGTGTTTATTACTGCACTCGAGCTGCTTGTGCATCGCACAGCATCGGATGGTGTGCGACTACGTAACCATCTCCTGCCTCTGCAGTATTTAGTGCCACTGGTCGATACACTGTGTCTGGAGAGGGAGCACTTCATGAATATGTCAGTATCTTATATATTCACCTTATTTATCAAGTTTCAATATTTCTTATTTCTATACAGTGCGCGTTTACTTCACTCCCTCAAGGCAAATACTTTCAATGCCGCCGATTCGCAGCTTCTGGAGGCATTTATAACACAGATCAGCTCACACAAGTACCGTTGTGAGGATGTACTGGCCGGCAAGCAAACGGATGCATCACTTATTCAGCAACCGGCTGGTCCATGCACTATATGGCAAGCGGAAGCGTTTAGCACTCCAACAATGGACATCTAACTCTTTGAGGATTTACGTCAACATATTCACACAATCAATATTCATTGTAGTACCTAAGGCAATGTTAATAATATTAACATATTTGAATCAATGTTTTAAGTTCGAGTATGTCAAAAACTATTCGATTATCATGTCGAACCTTCAGCCATAGACTATACAATCACAACAACAAATCCATTCGCGCAGCTTTCCCTGAGATGAGAAAAAGAATGTCATTATACAATGGAGCCAGCGGAGCGACGTTAGTCACAATGGAAACAGCCAGCGTTAGTGAGGCAGAGCGATTGGAACGTAAGTCCTTTGTACTATGGCGAAGGCCTCTGAAGACCCTACAATATAGTATCCTGGAGACATATATACTGTTGCAGAATCTGGTACTACGTGCTTTGGATCGACGACTTGCAGCTGGCGTACTTATAATATTGTTTGCCTATATGATGCCAGGACCCCATCAGAAGTACATGCAGCTATACCGACAACATATAAGCTTCGCCCTCTACTGGGTGTTTCTTGGTCTACTGTCTTCTGTGGGATTTGGTGCTGGACTTCACACTTTCCTGCTGTATCTGGGACCACACATTGCGACTGTTACATTGGCAGCCTACGAATGTCAGTCACTGGAGTTTCCCACACCTCCGTACCCAGATCAGAAGATATGCCCAATGGAACCTTATGTGCGTCATGCGCCGAACGTGTGGAACATTCTGGCAAAAGTGCGCATGGAGTCATTACTTTGGGGCGTCGGCACTGCCTTGGGTGAATTACCGCCCTATTTTATGGCCAGGGCATCACGACTCTCTGGGAGAAGAATGGAGGAACGTCCAGAATCAGCAGAACTAAGTTTCTTTGAGCGAATCAAGCTTCTCTTAGAGCGTATAGTGTTACGCATCGGTTTTCTGGGCATCCTCCTGTGTGCCAGCGTGCCAAATCCTTTCTTCGATCTAGCAGGCGTTGCCTGTGGCCATTTCCTGGTGCCTTTCTGGAAGTTCTTTATTGCCACAATGATTGGCAAGGCGTTCTTCAAAGCGACTCTACAGCAAGTGATGGTTGTGATCGCATTTAGTGATGAATTGGTAAACACCCTCATCACCTCTTTGGGTCAAGTGCCTTGGCTTGGTCCCAAACTTCAGTCGCCCGTTCAGAATGTGCTTACCGCCACCAAGGTGAGAATGCATCGTCATGCTAAGGAAGATTCCTTTACAGGGCTTAACCTGGTGGCTTTCGGCTTTCAGCTGTTCGCTCTTGTCATTGTCGTCTTCTTTGTTGTCACCCTGCTGGATGCACTGGCTCAGAAGCATTGCAAGCGTCTGCAGGAACTCGAGAAAGGCAAGAACGTTTCCCCGCTAGTCGATGCAGTCCAGCTGCAGCCAACTACAAGTAATAATTCTATTAACGAGACCCAACAAACTGATTGATCCAGAGTACCCCACAACGTGTGAATAGAGAGTGGTTTCAATGAAATTTTTTGTATTCTTTATTGCATTATCATTATTTCTGTTGGGCTGTTCTGTTCATGTTCAAATTGATGTTGTTCTGTGGTTGGTTTTTTTTTTTTGTTATCTGCAATGCCATATCAATATATTTAGTGTCCATTGTACATTTAAATTCAACAGCAATTTAACACAAAGCTTAGCACATCTTAACGCAATCTTTCTTCTTTATTACCATATACCATATGTATTTATCGTATTTTTCGGGCTCTCTCAGATATATCTAAGGTAGTTCCTTTGATTTATTTGTATTAAAACTCGTACATTATCGTTCGATTTAAACTAAGTACCACACATCCACCATGAGTTAATGATATTCATATGTCTATCGATAACATAAAGGATATCCAGCTGCAAGCAGTCCTATCGCAGAGTTCCTCGAATTGGAAACTGCGCACACCTTCCCAGAGGCCTTCTACGGCTATCATCTCTACAGTTAAATTTCGTCTAACATTTGCACTACGATTTGTGTATGGCATGGTCTCTCCAACAGTGCCTACTAGATATCTTGTTAGTACTCGGTTTTAGTAGAACTTGTTCCAAAACTTCTCACGTCCCTAGCATTTCTCAAAATATAATAATAATGAAATGTATGTGAAATTATGCAAGTATATGTATATGATATAGACGAGTTTTCATGATTCTGTTAGGAAATACGATGAGTACAACAATTTTACATGTTATGCATTGGGGGAGAGTTTCTTTTGTACCTAAGTACACACTTACATATTAAGACAAACATATGTGGAGTTTGACAAAGTCTTTTCAAAAGAGTTACACAGTTACAAATACAGATAGAAAGAGAGAGATTGCAATTGAGAAAACATATGCAGTACATTTATAGACTCAACTCATTTCGAAACATAGAGAAAACAACAAAAAGCTCACACATATTCGGGACTGTTGTTGTTGCTGTTTTCTTAACTCATTTCGCACAATTTTCGCTATTTGGATTAAATTGTATTTGTATATTTTAGCTACATTCATATACGACACGATCATTACAGATAGATACAATACATAGATACATACATATTATATATCATCTCGTTGATCATTTTCTGTATTTATTTATTCCTGTATTGCATAAATTAGTTTCGCCACATGAAATAAATTCAATTTGCTTTTCTCAATAATCTTCTTAAATAATCTAGATTAATTTTCTGAATTTTCTGTGTATTTTAAGCAATTTTAGCTCTTCTCTTCTTTTCATTAATTGTTTTAGCATGCTTCTTCTAAAATTTGACGGCTAATACAATACAATATTTCGGTTTTATTTTAATTTTGGTTAAAATTTTGCCATAAATATCTGTATCAGAATTTATTTCATAGTACTATATAGACTTATACGTGTTATAGTAGTAGAAAACTAGTAGATAAGAAAGCCTTTTAAAATTATCCAAATATTAACAGAATAAATTCGAAACAGAAAAACATTTCTATCATTAATTATCGTATTTCTTTAGTTCTGGAAAAATATGTTCGTGTATATGTTATTCAGATATTAATTGTTTAATTATTGCATCTAGTTTTTATATCTTTACAAAACGCCTAAACATGTGGATTAATATTACTTAGAAACTAGTTTCTGTCTTCTTAAGGGAGAGAAATATGGGAAGAAAAATAAACTATATCGATCGTTTTCTCTCTCCGCAATGGATCAAGAAGTTCTCGGCTGTCTGTCTTATTGGAAGTTGTGTGAAAGTCATAAAGACGAATCGTAAGCAGCAGCTTATCGTTATCATTTTGTTGTTGTTGTTGTATTATTAAGTATGTATTGTAACTTTCTTTTGTTTTATATTATTCAAAAATATTAACGGCGGGAAGTTCTACAATCGTTTGCGAAGCATGTTTAATTTAATTCTCATTTTTTGTTTTTGTTTTTGTATTTATAGTGTTTATTAGTTTTTCCTTTAGTTTATATAATCGTATTTTTCGACTTGTAGCAAAAATGTTTCGAGTTTAATGTTTGTTGATTGTAGAAAATTGTTGCGGACTATTTTCGAGTTATTATTTGTCGAGTTTTGTTTTTTCGTTTTTTTTTGTTTTGTTTTTCGTGTCAGTTCTCATCAAAAAAGAGGAAAAATCTGTTTCGTATTGTCCATTAATGTCTCAGAAAATTTGTCATTTAGCATTGGCTGTTGTTCCGTTATATCGCAAAGTCTGGTGATGTGATGTGCTTGCGATGGGATCGGGTAGATACTACGTCCCTGTGCTCTTTCGACTTCGGGACGATGACAATGAAGTTGTGGGAGAAAAGTGATACGATATTCTTGTGTCATTTTTTTAGGTCTTACTTTTGTTTCAATATTGTCAACTACTCATATTTACATCCCTTGTTTATGTTGTTGTTCTTGTGTCCATTTTATTCGATTACTAAGTTAGTTTTTCTTCTTCTTTTATTTGTTATTCAATCGATCTAAAATATCGTTATATGCTAATGTCATTAATTGTTTATTTTCGTTTTCTTCGTTTTGAGCTTTAATACTGTTCTGTTCTCCAGTTCCGTTTGCGGTTCCGGTTTAAGTTTACCAAAAATGCTTTTAAATGCTTTCGATAAATTGTCAAATTTCTGATGCTTACGTTTCGGCTGGAAAAACAAATTGAAAACTACGAAAGAAGGAAATGTGCTAACATTTTAGTTAGATTATTATATATATCTATACATATATATAACTATATGAAGAGTATGTGGTTTAACTGGAGGTGGAAAGGAGGCTTGACAGGACATTCTTTCTGTTCTTTTTTTCTTTCTGTTTGTTGTTGTTTATAATCTAAAATTGTATGTATCATTTGGATTTTGTTTCTTCTTATTTATTCTCTTGTGTATCGCGGGTTTAGCTAATTGTTAATCAATTATTAAATTTAATCTTCAATACAAATTAATTATCATAAATATATATATGTATAAACTATATACAGTTGCATTGGTTATCCGATGAAACGGTGCGACGATCTTGAACGCACATTTCTCCCAATGCTTTCGAGATTCTCCTGGGTACGAGTAGATTATCTCTTTAATATACACCCTGCGCGGTGATGTCCACATTGTTTGTTGTTAAATATAGTCAAACAGTCCTGAAAAGAGAAGAGTTAATAAATAACTTGAAATTTCTCTTAATTACTGAGTACGAATTTAGGGTATTTAAATAATTTTTTCCAGTTTAAATGAATGCGAATAATTTTCCTGTTGTGTTGGAACTTACTTCATTTAATGCTCTGCAAATATCCATGAAATCACTTAAATTAAGTGCAGATTATTGTGCTCAAGTCAATTATAGAGTTGGTTAAAGGTATTCTTCATTCCTTCGCAGCCTTAGTCAAACGTTGTTGGGACCTAGACGAACCACTCGTCCTTCTGGGCAGCCCCGACAGCGCCGCCAGCGTTGGCATTCGAATGATTGCCAGCGGCAACGGCGATGTTTGTCTGACTGAGTCCGGCGGAATTTTGCGAAAGATCTTGACCTAATTGACGGAATTTGCCAAGCACCAAATGGGACGGACTTTGGTGGCCATCTTCAAGTAGTTGTGTGGAATGCGGTGGTACCCGGATGGTCCCGCAGGGTGATGCCAGTTTCCCGAAGCTGCTGGCAGTTGTGTATGCTCCCTCGGCAGCGTGCCCCCCACGCCGCCCATGCCCCCGCCGACGCTCATGCCTCCGATGCCATGGTAGTGCAGATGCTTCGACGAGCCATTCGTTTCGGCATTGTGATGCACTACAAAGAGAGGGGATAGGGTGGATTAGCTGAGTTCCACAGCGGGCAGAAGTCTTTCCCTTTCACTTACGCTGTAGCGCCGTGTTCTGATTGGCGGCATTCTCATCCTGACGTCGACACACACAGATCGCAATGGCCACAATGAGAGCGCTGAGTACCAGCAAAACGCCCACCACAATCAGCACGAACCAGGTCATGTCCACGCCGAAAACAGTGCTCGTTGTCTCATCTGGGAACGGCAGAAGAATGTGAATTAAAGAAGGCTTTGGGCCGCCGCCAGTTACGGGACTTACTTTGACAGAGATTCTGCACGGACTCATCGGAGTTGTCGCCACAATGATTGACACCATCGCAGAGCAGATCGGGATTAATGCAGAATTCACGTGTGGCGCAGGTGAAGTCCTTGCAGGTATGTTCTGTAAGTGAAATGGGATTGAATGAGTTTTTTTTTATATACATATGTAGATCGATGTCTAATCGTTTCTCTACTCACTGGGATCCTTCACCGATGTTATCACCAGCTTGAAACCGTTCGCATCGGTTCCCCAACCATCTGTAACGTACTTCAGCGTCACGAAGTTCGTGCGTGTCAGTATCGCATTCACAGTGTTCTTCGTGTTGCGGCAAGAGATGTCGATCTGCAAGGAATAAACAGAGTTTAAAGGGGATATTGTTGTAGTTGCTAAGGTATTAGGTAGTCGCTATTGTTGCTAGCGCAGTGCCTACTCCCTTTGGCACATGACCATGATGAAGCTGGCGATGATGAAGTCTTTTGTGGCACGTGCAACGTTGCCGCCTCGCGCCGTCTGCTCTCTCTTTCTCCCTGTGCAAAAGTTGCAGCAGGGTTCATCAAAGCGTGCGTGCTTTTATGTGTATGTGTGTGTGTGTGGCTGTGGCTGTGTGTCTGTCCGGGTATGTGTGTCTCTGTGTGTGCGTGTCATCGTTGAGGCCTTTGCTGTGGCTGCTTTTCTTGACACAACGTTCTGGTTTTTCTCTGCTGCCGATCCGAGTGGGCGCCTGTGGGCTGTGTGCGCTGTGGGCGTGGCAGGCAGGCAGCGCTTTGTGGCATATTTTAATTTTGTTGTGTGCAGCCGAAAACGCAAACTTTTGCACTGCATTTTGTGGAGTTCCCCCAGTAGGCGTTCTCTCCATCTCCCTCTCTTTCTCTCTCTCTCTCATTTTCCCCTAGTTTCCACCCGCTGCCTGCCCCTTCTTCTCTCTGCTTTGTGAGTGTGGCAAATTTGTAATTTTGAATTTTTGGCAGCGACACGAACTTCTTTTGTCGCAACGCAAAGTATTTACATGGAGGACTCAAGAAGCAGCCTGAAAAATGTTATTAGTTTTTGGGGCTTCGCTCCCTCTCTCTCTCTCTCTCTCCCTCTCTTTATCTCGCTCTCCCCTCTCTTTCTAGTTATCTGCATCTCTTTGGACTTAGGTGTGGCCACTGCAGCATGATGCAAATAAGACGCAGGAGTCTCTTGCATCGCCTTGAATTCATAAATCCCTCACCCCACATGACCAGACGCAGAAGGATGCGGAGAATGGCAAAGCTGCTTAGCTTTTGTAACTTACTGCGTTGCACTTGCCTCACAGACACACACACACACGGTGTTTGCCCCAGCCAGGTGTAAGTCTGCTGCAAAACAAGCTACTCGACAAATATTTAAGCAAAGGCTGCCAAGGATTGGGTGAGGAAGGGAAACCGCAAGATGTACCCCATTCTAATCGGATTGCAGCAAGTGAGCAAACACTTTTGCACTGCATAAGACGAGAGAAGCACCCTACTCCTATCTGGTAGCAGCTGCAAGCTGCCCACTGTACCCCACCACACTAGTTGTGACCTCCTCCTCCTGCATTCTCCTGCCAACTTGACCTGACTTTTTGTAATTAGAAGCTCAAGTTGCCATCGATTTTGTCATAAACTTCGCATCGTTATCGTTAATATTTGATGCGACATTTGGGACGTTGGCAATAATGACTAGAGGGTGTACACGACTGACAGATACGCTGTAGAGCTATGCAAATAATAAGGTATAGATATTTTTCGCTACCCCAAAATAAAGAGTATTTCTGCCCACTCGTCGTGGCTTTCCTTCTACAAAGTTGGAAATAGTTGCTGATAAAATGCTGTCGCTATCAGCTTCTTGCCCAGCTGCCACTGCAGTCGCCCACACGCCATGTGCTCGTCGAGTGGGGTTGCTTGTGTGTGTTTGTGTGTGTGAGTGGGAGGGAAACCCCACAGGGATTGAACCTAAAACGTCAGAGGCATCAACGTGCTCCGATTGTGCATGTGGATCATGAGGCTGCGACACAAATTGCTATGGCTTTTCCCTTGCCTTCATTCATTCTACTCATTTTCATTTTCATTTCTCTTTTACATATCTAAAAGACCAAGCAAGAACCCTGAGTAGTTCTGCCACATAGAGGCCGAGCTATGTTCATACCTTGGGCGTCGACACTGCGTGTGCTCCATCGTAGACAAGCAGATGGTCATTGCAGTCCAGCTGCAGCATGTCGAAGCGCAGCATGAAGCGCTGCAGGATCGAGTGCGTCTGGAAGGTGATGACACAGTCCAAGTTGCGCTCGTTCTGTGACCAGAGCACGGCTCCATCGATTTTGCGATAGAGCTGCTGCAGAAAGTGGTTCTTGCACAGTGACTGCATGTAGTCTGAAAGAGGAAGAACAGAAGGAAGAAGAGATTGCAATCAGTTTGAGCTATAAAGTATGAGCCTGTAAAGAGTCTGTCTCTGTGTGTATGTGTGTGTGTGTGTGTGTGTGTGGGGGGGGGCAACAACTTTTGATAATGCTTAATAATTTAATAAATTGCGGCGAATTTCAGCTTTCCTCTGGATTTCCATCTGTGCAACAGTAGCAGCAACTCTCTCTCTCGCTGTGCGACTTCCTCCTGCAAGTTGCTTCGTGCTTCGTGCCTTTTCTGCCACTTCCTTCAACTTAATGGGCTCCGATTTCCACAGCGGGCAACCGGGGCAGCCTCTCGTGCGTTGCGCCGGAAAATGTGCACTTAAATTTTAATGGCAAAATGAAAAATTCATTTACGCTTCGTTTCACGCAAAAGCCGCACATGTTTCCCATGCATTTCACTCCCAATCTCAAGTACAGCTCGCATTTGTGCAAAATGTAATGGGCAACAGCGATATCACCGAAACAGCTCTGATAATTGGGAACTCTGAAGAGTGGACAGAGTTAGCCAACTAAGGCAAACAACCAGTTACCCTTTCTACTAAAATTTCTTCGAGAGAGGACATTTTTATTAAGAGATTAATTTCAGCAGCAATTTCTTCACTTTAAAGCTCCTTAAAAATGCAAGTCCTATCTAAAACTTAATATCCTTTGTAAATAACCGAAAAGTAAGCTTTTATTTACTGAGCTTAAAACCTGCTTCCTTGCTCGTCAAAGCTTTAATTTACCTTCAGTTTCTCAACTTGCAAGCATTGATTTGTTTTGCTCTCTTTCTTTCACTAATGATTTACTTAAAACGAAATCTTAATTATCGCTAATTTACTGAGATTTATTGTGCTTTCAAGTCACTCAACTTGAAAGCTTTGGCTTTATTTATATGCAGAAGCTTTCGCAATCCAAGCAAACATAATAAAACGCAACTAATGAGCACTAGAGGTTGTACTGAAGGTGGAGGTGGGAATAAGTTTATAAATAACATTATTTAAATGACTTTCAATTAGTTTTAATAAGCAGAACTATGACGCTTAAGTGCCAAATCCATTAACATGAAATGAACGCCATGGCCAGAGAAAAGTAGCACGTGGGGGATGGGATGGCGGAAGAGCAATGCCAGAAGGGGGATGAAAAGCCAGATGAGAATGGCCAATGGCGGTGCATGCAAATGAAGTCAGAAAGAGCAGCCAAAAGTGAACAAGAATAAAAGGTTTTCTTCAACACATCGAATAGGTTATACACTTGCAGGTTATGGGATAGGTACAAGTAAAAAAACAGCATGAATTATTGCTATGTTAATAGGAAACTATATAAAAAGATTTTGACAGAGATAAAAAAAGTTCAATTACTGGGAATACACAAAATGCAGTGAAAATTCTGAACTTCAATTGGTTTTCCATAGCTCAGTTGGGATGCTTTGAAACTATAATTCATAAGGTTAATTGGCAGTTAAGTATAGAAAACTTCCACTCGATATTAACGGAATGAAAACGGTACATAATAGACATATAGACAATTGGTAAAATTCATGGCAGTCCCTTCATATTTATCGTATATTGCTGATGCTTTTACGATAATTTATCATAAACCAGATTACTTATCGTATTGAAATAACTCAGCTTCAAAGCTTTCATAGACTCATACATGGTTAAACTCCCTTCTTTCTTCTTATTAGTTGCGCTGCCAACTTGTTGACAAACTGCATATACCCTTCTGCAAGGGTATACAGAAGCAGGAGCCAAAATTGTCGCATAAAAGCCAAAAGCGTGCGCCGGCAACAATACGAATATTTGAGATTTTAATGAAACACACGGAGTCACAGAGTGAACGACGGATGGAGAGACAGAGAGAGAGAGAGGGAGAGAGAAGATGTCAAAAGAGTGAGACAGATATAGCCTGTGTGTGCGGGTGCGAGTTGGGGGCGTGACGAGGCGGAGGAGCAAGCGAGCGAGGCTTACGTGCGCCTGATTTCAGGCAATTTCCTGCTTAGCAACCGCTTCCGCTTTCGCCGTCGCACTAATTCAATTTCGCTTCAATAAAGCGCACACGACGCAGGCGGCGAGGCGCGGCGAAAGAGCGCAGGGCGAAAAGATGTCGACGCAGCCGAAGCAGAAGGGGGAGCGGAGGAGTCAAGGAATTTTAGTGCAAATTCGTTTTACGCCTTAACCGCACACACACGAGCAAAAGAGGAGGAGGTACGCGGCAGGCGGGAGATGAGAATATTGGGAGCAAGGGAGAGAGAGAGAGAGGGAGCAGCCGAGGAGAAGGAGGAAGGTCGTTGCCACCCTTTTTTCAGTTTTCTAGTCACAAATGTTGGCGTTGCCAACTTACAAATTGAATTTACAATTGAATCGAGGGGCCTTTTGTTTCAGCCTGCAATGCCCTGCATTCTCACCTACCCGCTGCCCCTACCTTCCTCCCCTTCACTTCCTTTCTTCCCTTTCAGCTTCTTCCCTCCCTCTGATGCTGCTGCTGCCCAGGTGCAGTCAGCGCAGACAATGCTTGCGTGCTTTATATGTAATTGCCAATTTCGTTGCTCATTTCGTTGCTTTGATCTGCCACCATCAATGTCAGGTGAGAAGGGGACACACATAATTGGAGAAGGTGGGCATGGGCGTGGTCTGCAGCGAATTTGCCGCAAGGCATTTGGCAAATAAAACCCACGCTATGAAAACTTTTTTCTTGCGGTTCGTTAGATTCCTTTCTCCAGTTTCCGTTGATGCCTTTGCAAGTTTCCTCATTCAATTAAAATTCAAGAAGCCTTTGATAATAAACCGCAACAAATACCCTGTAAATTTGTAAGCTCTGACAGGCAACAAATGGACTGGAAGCAGTATGTAAAAGGGGAGTAGGTGGGAGGAACTGAGTTAATGCTGAAATCGGAATACATATGAACTGCATTTGGAGACAGTGAGAAATAGAATTTGTGCACCAGTTGACACACTGGCAAAAGGCAAAGGAAGAGCTGCCAAGGATGTGTGGGTGTGTGTGGATGTGTGTGTGCGACAGTCTCGGGAGCAGGAACAATAGTAAAATATCAATTACGGATAAGAGTAAAGTGCTCTAGCGTGGAAGCGCACAAACACTCACACACACACACACTCAAATATATCTCATGTAGCAGCGGGAAAATCCTTCAATCATTTCTAGCCGGAAGCAGAAGGAGCATGAGAAAGAGGTGGAGCAGCAGTCGTGGGAGCATCAGCAGAAGGAGACGACACTCGCATCTACATAATATCAGGATTACTCCTATTGCGCAGCTGTGGCCCACACGGTGCGCGTTGTTGCTGCTGACAAACGGGATTCGAGTCCTTTGGGGCTGTGAGGAACGAGCTCATGTGACAACTAAAGCGCCAGCTGCAGCTCGGCAAGCCAAGCAGAAAGGGAACAGCAACAACAGAAAACGGAGTGCTAGATACATTTTCTATGAGTGAATACCGGAAAAAACGGGGCGTGGCAAGCGCGAAATTGCAATTCGCAGCCAGCAGCCAGCAGCGCCTTTGCCGTAATTATCTTGTATTTGTGCTCCCAAATATGAGCTATTATCTGCAGCTGCAAGCAGGAATACCTTCGTGATACCCTGTAAACCAAGTTAATTTTCTATTTATTAGCATTGAAAAGATCAAAAGATTGCCGTACGAAGCAGGCATTATTTGTGGGCAAAAAACCTCTGGTTAATGGACTCGCGCCCAGCTCCTGGAGGGAACTCCATGCGGGTAAGGGTGGTTTGGTCACTTCCAAATGGCCTCAGCTGAGCCCATTTAATGTGCTACAAATCCAAGGCCAAATTATGGCTCAAAGTCTTGGTTGCCCTAAGCTACGCCATGGCCACCGCACAACACCATACAACGCCCCCATCCATGCTGAGCTAGATTTGTTTGGGTTTTTGTTTTGGATACACTTGCAAAGGATTTATTCGTTGTGGCCAGGAGTTTGCACAGCATAGTAGGAGGGACATCTTTCACCTCATAAAGTACATACAGTATGTGTTTAGTGTTGATAGACTAGCACTAGTTATATGTTTTGCACCTTGGCAGTAAGTTGAAAGTCGAATTCAATATATTTTCAAACTTCCATAGAAGAGTTTCGGTTATTCATGTTAGTTTTGTCCAGAAATTTCAACCATTTTCAGCACATCTTTTATTTCTTAAGTCTCTAATAAGTAAGCTAAGCCTCATCTTAATCGGAGCAGTATAACATATAAATACTTAGGTTATGCAGCAACTATTTATATGCCAATAAAGATTATTAAAAGGAAAGAAATAATCAATTAGCCCTTGCTCTAAACAAGAGTATAAAACGTTCGACCTGCCGCAGGTAAGCTTTCTTTCTCGAATTAAGTGCTCAGTTTGCACAAAATGAGTTCCAAGTTGGAAACAGAGGGGGCAGCAGGGCAGTGTAGGGGCCTGAGAGTAGAGAGAGATGGCAGTGGGAGTTGAGGCAGATTTCTCCTAGCTCGGTTAATGGCCAGCTTAGTTAGTCGCAATGTCATTTGTTAGCATGAAAGCACAGCCAGAAAAGGATTTAAATTAGCATAATTAATTTCAAGGGTTTTAGGTTTCGTTATTAATCGAAAAGTGTTTGGCCTGTCGAAAAGGCTGCGATTGAATTCCTTCTTCCTGCACAGAGAATGAATCAATTCTGTGGGCTGTTATAGATGGAGCAAAATTAAAGAGAAGGAGCAAGATAAATAGCGAAGGGAGAAATGAATTGACTGCTTGATTGACAGCAGTTTATTAGACGGCAGAACCATCTCATCTTATACCTTTAAATAAAGCAGTAAGGCGTGGGTCAAGAGTGGGGCACATAAAAGTAACGAGAACATTATCCACATGGAACATCTTTTTGAATATCCTGTAATGCTCACTCTTGCTTCAGCATCTCTTACTCCTCCTTGGCCTGCTTCAGCTCAAGCCAAGCCCAAATTGTGTCATCAAAAGCGGAGACAACCGCAGCAGCAGTAGGAGCAGCAGAAGCAAAGTAATAATCAGCCCCGAAAAGGGACACAAAAACCACGGAAATGTCCGCACAGTCTGTTCTCTGTTGGATTCGGGGCCGGACTAAGGCCAGGCCAGGGTCGGGGCAGGGTCATTTTTGGTAGCTTTTAATGTTTCCGGGCAAGCGTAGCGTTGCGCTGCAGCCGGAAGTATTTGCTGCCCTTAAATGCGTTTACTCAAACTCAAATGACAGTGTGACGCGCTGTCTTATTCTTCAGCTAGCTCACTCTCTCCCTCACACTCGCACTCCCCTCTCTTTCTCTCTCTCTCTTTGGGTCTCTCTCATGCTGCTCACACACACTCTCTCAACACATTGGCGTTGATTTCTCTGCCAACATCTTCGACAGCTGAATTGGCAAAGCGAATGCCAATGCACTTGTGCCACGCCCCGCTGTGTACGCCCCCTAGTGATGGTGCAGCACTAGCGAAAAGTTTCCTGTGCAAGTAGTTTGACTAGAGGGAAAATTATGTTTACCTTTGCCGCAACTGACGTTCTGACGTCTAATATCGAGCTAAGTGTCTTCCTTCTCTAGGATTTATTTTTACGTTGCTCCTACAAGCAACTCGAACTGGAATCCAACTCCTTCGCTGCATTGACAGACAGCCAGGCAGCTAGCAGAGTGGGTGCCGAGTGAAGCAGGAGCCGGGGCGAAGGCGACTTCAAGCTGTTCAGGCCATTACTCAAGCATTGCGCTACCTGCTGCCGCTGCTGCTGCTGTCGAAGCTCTGCTGTCTGTTCCTGGCTAGCTCCCATCTATCTGGGAAGCCTAGTCTAGGCCAGGATTACTTGCTGCTGTCAAATATGAAATGCATTTGCAACAGAAGTGCGCTGGGTAAATATTAGAGCCCAACCAACGCCAGGCAGCTAGGCAGGCTGGCACAACAGCTCCTCCAAGTGAAGATTATCTTGGTCTCGCCCTTACATCAAAGTCTGTTGATTAAAAGGTAGTTAAGGGAATACCCTATAGCAAAAGAAGCGCAATAACTAACCTTGCAAATATGCTATGCAGTAAATAATTGATGTGATACTGCCCCACGTTGGGCGCCAAACCTCTAAACGAACTCTGATTGATGCAAAGGTACTTAAGGGAATACTCTTTTGAATTAAGAAGATTAAAGCAAAAACTTAAATTGCATTCCCAACTGTAACTGTGCAATAGCACCCCACGTTGGGCGCCAAAGAACCTAATAAACCTCTGATTGATTGAAAGGTAGTTACAGCAGCTTCCTACATAGTTTGTTCTGTTCAATAAAGGCTGCTCAATGTTTTTACAGCAATTAACTGCAGTTTAGCGGGAATTCCGCTGCCTTCAAGCTGACTATGCACTTTCAGCATTTGTCTTGCATTCCAGGATGAGGATAGGGGGGTAAATCTGCTTGACCGCCGACATTGAAATGCAAATGCAATGTAAATATTTTAAACTAATTTCCAGTGATTATGCAAAGCCGCAAATAAATCTGCAGCAATGGCACAAAATTCATGGGGGAAGCCAAAGCCCGAAACCAGAAACCCGAATCCCTCAGCTCTGGCTAAAAGCGTAGTTTCGACAGCAACAGCAGCAACAAACAACAACAACAAGAAGAACAACAAGAAGCATCATAGACGAATCGGAACCACAACAGAATCTAATGGGGAACTGAGAGCTGAGTGCGTGAAGCGGTCAAGGGGGCAGCAGAGAAATCTACTCTGGGCAAAGTTTAGCTGGAAATCTGCTTGGTTTACAGGGGGGTGGAGGCGAATAGCCAAAGGGGAGGGGTAGGGGGCATGGAAGGTAGCTGCAACAAAATAATTTCGCTGGCTCGTTTGTCAAACTAATGGCAGGAATTCGAGCAATTTAAGTAACAAAGGTTAAACAATGAATTTCCTGTGCGCCAATATTGAATTTAGCTGATCCCTTACTTTGACCCCCAGCTACTCTCCCCCTCCCCCTGTGCCTGCTTCTGGCTGCCCTCTTTGTGCCGGGTGAAGATGTCATCCCTGCTTGGCCCCACCTTACTCCTCCGTCCTTCTACCTCCTCACACACACACGCTTGACTAAGCCGGGCAAGTGCTGCCTGCCTGGCCAGCAGCTGTTGCCGGGCTCACACGCTCCATTAGCGCATCCGAAATGCCGCCTCGAGTGGTTCAGCGGTTTGGTAGCTTTGGTAGCTCGCACTTTTGCCCTGATGAAATATGTGCACACACACACACGCACACCCACAACTGTGTGTGTACACATCGCGTATGTATCCCAGACCAAGGTAGAGTAAATATTCGCCCTGACGCCGCCTGAGTGCGTCTGCCACGCGTTGGCCCGTGATGGACCACGCTCCATCTCTCTCCCTCTCTCTCTCTCTCTTTCTCTCTGTTTCTTTTCCTCTCTCTCTCCCTCTCCCAGGACCAGTGAAGTAACACACTGTCCACATAATTGAGCCCTGAATTGCCGCAGTCCATGCAAAGATCGTGACACGAGGCGGGGGCAGAGTTTTACTTGGATAGAAGTGCTTAAATGCATCATTAAACCTGCTCCAGGACTCGTCTAATGGATCGCCTCTGCCCAGCCACCTCCCTGTCCAATCTTGCGCTTGACGATGATAATAATCAAGCAAATTGTCGCCTGTCAGCAGCTCGTCAAAAGTGCAAAGTGTGTGGGCAACTTTTCAGCAAAGTGTCGCCTTCTTCGTCCATGATCAATTGCGTGTCAGCGTTGCCACCTCTCTCAAATTGAAATGAATGAGTATGGAATAAGTAATGACATCTATTCATAAGGCAGACAGAGAGTGAAGAGAGGGAAGGAGTGAGGGGACTCAGCGCAGTCCTTAGTTTTATTAGCAGCATAATTTTTCACTCCTTTTTGACTTGAGCTGCCAGCGGATTGCGGATTGTTTTAATGCGCCTTCCTTTAGCTACCCCTCATTTCTCCTTCTTTCCCTCTGCCACCACGCCTACCATTCCCCAATCTCTCTCATTGCTGCTATGCCCGCGGGTGCCATTACAAGTGTCACTTGGGCAATTAGCGTTTCTGTCTCTGGCTTATTTTCTTTTTGTCTTGCAGCTTGATTTTCCCAACTGTTTTTAGCGGTTTCTTTGGCTCACCGTCTGCTCATCCTCATCCTCATCCCTCGCTGCCTGTCCAGCTGTCTATGGCAACTTTTTAGCACTTTAGAGGACTCGAAACGGACTCAAACGAGACGAAAAGTTTTGCCGACAGCTGCTGCTTCTGCTGCTGCAAACCCTTCAAATGATGTGCCAAAAATTTGAATAACTTGTAGAAGGTTCTTTTCCCAAATTGTCAACTAACTGTTTCAATTGGAATTCCAATTGGATTACAGCAAAACAAAGGCTGCCAGGCAGGCAGCAGACAGGCGGGGCAGCTCATTCGATAAGCAGTCCAATTATTTCCGTTAACAAATCCCGGGACGGTTTTTTAGAGATCTCAGTTCTCAGATGCCAAGCTTGTTATTCAATTACTGCGAATAATTTCCAGCTGAAGGCACATTTAAAAAAAGAAAACAGATAGAAAGAAAAGAAAAGCAAATAAAATGAAAATAATGGAAAAGAAATGTCCCGACAAAGCTTATCAACTTTTATCCGAATGCCTTTTGAACTTTTCTCTGCTTTTTGCGCTTGGCAAATTGTTAATTAAACTTGCCCCATCTTCTGCCCTGTCTATCTCTATCATCTCTCTCTCTCTCTCTCTCTCTCTGTCTACTTTTCCTTCTTCGCGTGTCTGCATAAAACCTGTTAAATATTTAGCGAAATAATTTATCTTTATTCATTTAATAAAGAATTCGCTTTGCGTGCAGCGTGAAAGAAACGCCGATGAGGAACAAAGCAAACATTATTTTCGTGTGTAGTTTTATTTTTGCTGTTGCTGCTGTTGTTGTTTGGCAAGTTTTGCTTTTCTGCTAGTTTATTACGCTATTGTTATTCCCTTTTGTTGTTGTTTAATTCTTCTAAGCTCTTGTAGTCATATTTTCGAAAAGGATGCAACGAGAGTGGGATAATTTTGCCCGCTTTGTTTCGGCAAGCGAGCGCGCGAATTTTTCTTTCTTCATTTGCGCAAGTAGAGCAAAGAAGGGAGTGAGAGGGGCAGAGCAGGCCAAACTACAGATACACAGTAACAGGATAGCTATGCAGGATATACAGGATACACAGCCGGGATACAGCTGGGTGTGCAACACCGCCCTCAACTCAGCAGAGTCGCCAAAACACAAAGCCCATCAGAGTTAACACGAAAAAGGTTTGTGGGCTTCGCTCTTCGTTGTGTATTTTCTCTCCCTTGTATTTTATATTATTCCTTGTTGCTCTTGTTGTTGTACGAAGAGCACGGAATAGAATTTTCTGTGCATTTGATTACAAAAGGGATTCACGCGCCTAATGAAAGCCACAAAGGAAACGTTCAACACACTTTCGTGCGCTTTTTGTAGTCAGTTTGCCCGAGTTTCCCGGACTGCAGTGTAATTTAGTTTAGTACATGATTTGA
Source organism: Zaprionus africanus (assembly GCA_018151435.1). Classification (NCBI taxonomy): domain Eukaryota; kingdom Metazoa; phylum Arthropoda; class Insecta; order Diptera; family Drosophilidae; genus Zaprionus; species Zaprionus africanus. The sequence continues at coordinate 16,686,254 of JAECXB010002310.1, forward strand.
GGGAAGTTTCTACTTATAAAATGCATAGAAATTTGAACTTATACAGTCTTGATATATATTTATATATCTTATATCAATATTCTTGTCTTTGTATAGTCAAACTCATTAAACATTTCATGCAATGAGTCATTAATCGCCATTTTAATGTCATCCTCTCTGCCCCTTTTGATCTGTTAAATTTGCTTTATCCGTAATCCGATTCACCCCGTCATTATAATCGCTTTAATAACTTAATTATACTGAAAATGGCGCTTATAATTCATAATAATTAAAGAAACAATGAGAATAAATCGCATGGCAAGCAAATGGGGCAATAAAAAGGCGAACTGAAATCAAATTACGATTTATTATTTTCCACAACATCGACAACAACAACAGCAACAACAACAATAATAACAATAAAATGCACAACAATGCAAACAACAAAGTTGACAGTTGCAGACATTAAAATTGAATCCAAACTACGCGAAATTCACCAAGTGTGAGATAAACAAATTTGAAAATACGCATCGCATTGCATCGCATCACATCGCTGCATATCAGATATCGATTTTGAATAATAACAGTTTACTGTTTCAATCGGTTGACCGGAAATATTGATAAATAACCCTAGTGGACCCCTTTGCCGTTCTCGTTCCGCCCCTTTCGCCAGTGCTGCCCACAATCTATGGCCCCAATTCATGGACAATTTGGCCAATTTATTGTTTGGCTTTCTGTGCGTGTTGGCTCGGTGGGGGAGCGGGCAGGGAAGTAGGGGAGCTTTTGCCGGTGGCAATTGTCCGAGGCTTGCAGCGCATCAATCGCAAACGCTGCCACGCCACGGCCCCGCCCACAACCACACCCCCCTACCCCCTTTTCTCAGCCTACCGTATAAATGACATTTGTTATGCTTTGCTTGGTTTCATTCGCGTTTCGATTTCACAGCTATGAATTTATCATCAGCGGCTCTGTGTGTATGCGGGTGTGTGTGTGCGGTGTGTTGTGCGGGTATATACGTGCGTGTGTGTGTTGTGTGTGTATCTAAACACTCGCCACTGAATAGAGTTAACGACTGTAAACCCGCTTAAAGGGATCCCTTTGGAATACGACAGCTTGGACAATGCAAATAACTTTGAGTAGGGACTGCGATATTAAAGTCTAATCGATAACAGTTCGAGATGTCTTATCGATAACGTTAAAGGAACCTATTATTATAATGTTTAAGATTGTGCTGCATATCTGAAATCTTTATCTTTATCTCTTATTCGCATGCGGATGAATTGTTATAAAATTAAAATTTATTGCTTCCGCAAAGCTGTCATAATGCTGCACCCCCTTCCCCCCTCCTCATTGCTCCAGTCCCCTCCAGGCTGGTACGTGCCTTTGCTTTGCCTTAGTCCCTTTCATTCATTTTGAAATATGCCGCAGTGGCAACTGGTACCGCCGCAATCTCCCTCCCAATCTCTTCCTCTTCTCTTCACAGTCACTTATGTTCTGCTCTCCCTCTTGCAGAATCCCTCGACAGCCCCCACCCCTAACAAGACCCAAATCCATCCATTCATATTTATGCCAAACAAAAAGCAAAAGTTTTATGCCATTTCTTGGTCGTCGACAGTTGTTTTTCTCACAATTTTATTGGCATGCGGCCATCAGCGTCTCTTGGAGTCTGTCCAAGTGGACACCCTCGCAGCTTCCCCCTTCTCCCATCCCTCTTTCCCCCTTTCCTGCTGGCAACGTGACCCATTTTATAAAATTGTGTAATGCTCGTATTATTGCACAAATTCGCACAAAGCGACACAATCGTTGTGGAGCAGGGGTGAAAGCAGAAGAAGGAAAAGCAGGAAAAAGTGCCAACTGGAAAGCTTATTTCGTTAAGAAAATGATTGCTTCTTCTTATCCTTCCTTCTGCAATCCAACAAAGTGGAAACGATGAAAATGCAAGAAAGAATTTTTGAAATTATTCTTCAAGCGACATCAAAATCAATTACAAATTGCGACAGCTTTGAAATAAACAAGTGAGAACGGTTAAAGTGGATATACAGCTATAATTGCGGGTATTATGGTTTTTAAAGGTATTTTAGTGGTGTTAAGGGAAAGAAAGGGGCGTGGCCATAATTCTAAAACAAACTTCCGTTACATACAAGGACTGTCATATAATTTTTGTGGCTCTAGATTGCTTGGTCTCCAAGATATAAACGCTCATACAGACATATTTATTAATTTTTTCGCGTTTCTTTGAAATTCATCATTTTAAAATCATTCTTAATAATTTGTGAAAAAGAAGAGGGGCTTGGAAACTTTATATATACTTAATATTTATACATAACTGTGCGTAAAGCGGATTAAAAGACAGAAATGGCGGAATGAAAAGCCAACTCATTAGATCGAAGTGTTTACTCAGGCATGATGATGCGTGAAAGCAAATTGAATAAGTTACACATTGCAGTAAAAGGATGAGTGAAGAAAGTACGTGAGGAGAAGTGGTGAGAGAACGGCTGGAGAAGGAGTAAGAGCAAGAGGAGTAGGAGGAGTTAGGAAAGTATAATTGAAGCAGCGAGACAACTTTTGCCTCACATAATTTGAAGTGAACACACAAAGTAATTATGAAAACCACTTGCAAATACGAGAAACAGGCAGGCAGACAGACACATACTCACACGCGTCTACACACTCACTCACACACACACTAACGCACAAACTGAGTGTATATTTGCACATGTAAGCGAATGTTTGGCCTCGACGGGGAGGAACCAACAAGTTTCGGCTCGAGTCGCAGCTCGTGCGAGTCATTACGAGTTACGCTAATCAAGTCGAACGTGCGCATCACCCAAGTAACTCAAGAGGAGAGGGAGGGCAGAAGGAAGAAAAGGTGGGCGTGGCAGTCAGCCGGATGGCTGGTAGACCGACAGGGGGAGGAGTGTGGAGAGCGTCGAGTGTTTGAGACAGGAAATGACAATTCAAATTAAAGACGAGGCTCCAAAAAAATGCACGAATGTGGCACGACGCAGTAGAGGGCGGGGCGGGGCAGGGCATGGCGGGGCGACAACAGGCTGGGTAGGGTGGCAGGTGGTGAGCGTTGAGGCCACAACTCCGGCCTACGTAACGTTCGCATTGCCACTTAACATGAAATTAATTATGAAACTTTGTGCAAAATTTTGTTCAACGAGTTTTGAGAAAGAGCGAAAGGGGGAAGAGAAAAAGAGAGAGGAAAGGAGAGAGGTAGAGAGTGGGGTAGGAAAGGGGTTGGGCAGCTTAAGCTTTCGGGCCGCGCCCACTTTTGGGAGCAAGTGCAGCGCGCATACAAAAAAACCAGAAGAGAGGAAAAACTTTTAGCGCGCCTGGCAATGAGCCTGGGGAAAATTAAGTACACGCCACGTGGGCCATAAAGTCTGCTGAGGACAGGCCAACAGGAGAGAGCGGGGAAGCAGGACTCTGTGTTTGTCTGTGCTGGGTGGTTGTGTGTGGTTGTGTGTGTGACCACAGCAAAATCAGCATCAGCAGCACTAAGCAACGCAGTCGCTGCTTGTGTTGTTGTTGCGATGTCGCCTCCGGAAATGAGCAAGTAAAAAGCCAACAGCAACAAGAGGGGAGTTCACTCAACAACATGATACCCTAAGCAATTAATGCGTATGATAAACATGAATCTGCATACTGACTTAAGGCTTTGTAGCTGTTATAATAGCCGAGTTGTACGAGTTCACACAGACATAGTGATGCTTAGCTAGAAGATAGCATACTTTTTGGGTTCTGCCACCCATTCGTCTGCATGAACTTAATATACCCTATAAAAACAACAGCAAACTGGCAACAGAATCGTCATCCAAACTGCGCTTAGAGGGGCCACCAAACTGAAGGGGCAAACGAGGGGCGCGGCGCAGTAATTAGAAGCGCATGGCGCTGCAGCAACAGCGAAGGCAGCCGGAAACGTTCCCAAAAAGTATGCAACAACTTTTTCCGCAAACTTTTACTGCTGCTGCGTCGACGCAACGTCGCAGTCAGCGTCGCCAGTAAGTTGTTTTACTTCAGTGTAATTTTTATAAATTATGATTAATGTTAAAATAAATAATTTGCGGCAACAATTTGCATTCATTGCACGACGCAGCACAGGGTTGCAAATATATATATGTTTGTGTGTGTGCTAGTGTGTGTGTGCGCAGCGTGTTTCTCTTATTTATCAGCGTGTGCCTGAGGGTGCAGCAGCAAACGATTGAGGAGCTTATGCAAACAGTTCGTTAAGAAGCATCGACATGGGAGCAAAGTAAAAGGAGTACAGAAGTAAACATGATATAATAACTTGGAAGTATATTAAATAAATAGAGTATGAAATAATATTTAATTGAGTGGAGAACCTACGATGTTTGCTCGAAGAAGTTTCCCTCACGACTTTGTGCAATTTAGCGAAGTTTGCCCGTGTTTACTCAGGCATTTTTCTGCGAATCCAACAAAGAAGCATAAACAGAGAGAGGAGTCTATATTTGGGTCTTCATTTCGTTTGTTTTGCTGCTTTGATTAAAATGTTTTGGGCTTTGTCAATGCCAAGATAAATGTATCGCACATTCAGACAAATCCACATTATCACACACATGCGCGAACACACACACACACACACATGCTGTATAAGCTGTTTAGTATGCAAGTTGCCTTCTCATCGTAAAATTGTATTTATATGTTGTTTATTCTTCGAATAAACAATGTGTAAGACAATGCGAACAAATTACCACAGTAGAGAAAAAACAGAGGAACGCAGATACATGTATGTATGTACATATATACACACACACACAGCTGCATGTTTGCGTATTTTATAGTTGCAGCATTTTGTTTCGTTCGCTTTTTACAACATTTTCATGCACTTTTATTACATTTGCTCGATGAAAATTTTATTGCACGAACCCCTCGCACAGAGACACAAACAATAAAAAGCAAAATTGTGTATAAATATTTTGAGGCGGGAGACATAAAACAACAGACAAAAACTGATGGATATTCAGCAGTTGAAGCTGATAAAAAGCCACAAAATGTGACAAATTGTAGCGGAAGTAAATGCAACTCTAAATTTTTGTCTTCAATGAACACTTAAAATCAAAAGGGTTAAGGGGTGAAGGGTATTCACGAGTAAATCATGAATGTTATGGATTATTTTTTATTTAATCTGCTATAATAGCAAAATATCTGCTCCAAGAATTGTTAGAGAGGATTAGGAAAACCTAAGAAAGTTCTCATCCGATAGAAAAAACAATTATAATTTACTTTATTTAAAAGGTAAAGTTCAATGCAAAGAGTTCAGAATACAAATTTAAATAAAAGAAAGGGAGAACTCTGAACTGAATTCCATTCAATTTGAAGTATCAGTTGTTAAATAATACTTATCCGTTTCAAAAAAAAATTGTACATATAATACACACTCAGATGTATCTCATGTTTGTATGTGCAGAATAATTATAAGTGCAAGTTTGACACAAGAGAAGGGACAAACTGTTTGTGACGAGAAACAAAAGTGACCCGAAACTTGGAATTCAACAAACGTTTAAATGATATACACACAAATACATGTGTGTATGTGCTGTGTGTGTGTGTGTGTGTGTGTGTATGTGTGTGTGATTGTAAGTATGTTTGCCTGTGGATAACTAGAAATACTCACAATGTTTACTCTTCTCGGCGGCCACTTGACGCTGTGGGGTTTGGGCCACGATGGCGAAGAGCAGTAGCAGTATTAGCAGCCATTTGGGAATGCCCACGCTCGCATTGACCCTCGTCCTGCTGCTCTCAATGTGCAAGTGGGTCCGGGCGTGGGTGTGGCTATTGCTGCCGCTGTTGCTGCTGCTGCTGGTCGGCGGACGTGCGCATCGTTGTTCATGGGTTAAGCCAAGTTCAACGGCGTCTGCTGTGTCCACACTCGGTGGCCCCGGGCCACACGATGTCGGCATCAGCAGCATTTTCGTGTTCGCTCAATTTTCGATTCGCAATTTTCACAATTTTCACTGTTGCGGTTGGCAGAAATATTGTTTCTTCTCCTCGTTGTACTTCTTCTTCTTCTCGTTCCCCTTCTCGCAGCAGTCGCTATGGCAAATAGTTTTCATTCCGTTTGTCTCATATTTTAGTCAATGTTTCGCAATTAAAAGCATTCGATTGCGACTTCTCCACCGCGTGCAATATTTCTCCCTCTCTCTTTGGATTCATGGATTTGTCCCCGATTCCGTATTAATTGCCAGCGGTTGCTGCGTTTGTCATCGAGCCTGCAAAAAGTAGGACAGAGAAAGAGGGAAGGGAGAAAGAGAGAGTTCAGCAATTAGAAATTGAAAAGCTGCATAAACAAAATAAAGCAAGAACAAAGTTTATTCTGGCAGTTCAAACAATCCGAAAAACTTCTCTGGCAATTCTGCCAACTATTGTACGAAATCCTTAAGACTTTAAACTCCCCAACGTGCCAGGCACCGCCCCGCCCCCCGGGTGAACTCATTTGGGCGAGCGCAAGTCGAGAAAAACTATAATCAAATTTAATTAAAGGCGAAATTGGAGCGCTCCGAGGATAACAAACAGCGCGCGTGTATGTGACACATCCAGAGTCCGAGAGCCATGAATGGTCCAGAAAGAGAAAGAGAGAGAGAGGAAGACAGGCAGAGCAAGAACAGGCCAGAGGGAGTGTGCGAGGGAGCAAGCAAATAAAGCACAACAAAATATGTGTGATAAATTTTTCTTTTTGCTTTTTGCTCTTGCCTTGTTCCTGTTTCTCTTTCTACTGCCTCTGCTGCTGCTGTTGCTGCTGCTGCTTCTGGCTTCTCATTATTATTTTGCCTTTTATGTGGCACAAGAATAGAATGAGTATAGCATGAGGAGATGTGGGGAGGGGCAGAGAATTGGAAGAGAGCGCATGAGCTCCACTCGCTGGCGCCTGCCGTTGATTTCTAATGTGATAAACTTTTGATGGCACAAAGGCGCTGCGCCGCTGCCCCGTGGCGACCAGCTGCAGTTAGCCACTGTTTAACTGTGCACCAGGCGTCACAGCAACTCCCTTCTCCTCCCCTCTCCTTCACCTTTGCCCTAAGAAATCAGTTTTACGACAGCAGCTGCGCCGGTCGAGTCTTTAAAATCAACGTTAGTTTCTTATTACCCAGTCAAGCAGTTACACTGGGAGCCTCATTACTATTTCAAACGCACACACAGAGAGAAAGAGAACACACACCCTCACACACACACATATGAAAATTGGCAGCGAGTGTGTGCCAATGATAAAGTGTGCAGCGCTGCGTATACGTAATATCTCGTTTGCAATGCACTTGCCAATGCGCATACGACCCGTTTCCCTGTTACTTATTGCCCATCGCCATCGTCCCCTTTGGCTGCATTTATGCATCGATTTCTGCATTGATAGCATACTTACAAACGGGCGAATTCTTCTTCTCTATGCACAGTGCACATGTTTGGATTCAGCACTGAGTTGTGGCAGGAAGTAAGTACGAGTATGTGCAACATATTCATTCATACTACATCACTCAAGCGTTAATAAGTTAACTTCTTTTACAGTTTCTGTGTGCCAAGGAAAGAACGTTGATTGATATATGTTTTATCAATTTGAATGACAAACCAAAGCTGACTTAGAAATACGCACAAAATGTGTCGACATGTTCTAAAAAAGATGAGGGAATGCATTTACGCGTTGAGGGTAGCCATGTTCTTGATGTGCAGCAGTGGAAGCACGTCAGCATGCAGAGTGATAAATGCTCAAAATGGTAAAAGTTCTGTCTGCAAATCTTATGAGATAAGATTCTTATTTTTCTGTAAAACCTACGTTAGGTAAATAGGATATTGAAGCTGAATTTTAAATCAAAGTCGATTTCTAGAACTGAATCACGTAACAATAATGAACAGATTGGAATTAAAAGACAACTAAAAGTTGCAAAGAACAGAAAAAATCTTTAGGAGGGATTCATGATCAGAGTACGAGTTGTGAGTAGTGTTCTTTAATGATCAATTGCATTTAAAATCCACAAAAACACTCACATAAAAACCCACATAATAAAAGGATTTTCCCTGGTATATGCCAACTAACACATTTCATTCAAAAGTCAATTAAATTAATTAATGTAGTGCAGCAAGAGAAACATCTAATTACGAATTACTCCAATTACTACATACATACTATATATACGCCTGCTATGCTATGTTCATCTGTGTGTATGTAGGGAACGTGGCATTCGACTCTTTAGTTTGTTGTGCTGTGTTGCTATCCACGTTGCTGTTGTTGTCCCCTTTCGGCTGCCTTGGCAACCAACACGATTAGCTCTGCCAGAGGACAATGCTATGCGCTTTTAAAATCCTTTATTAGACTCTCTGTTCGCTCGATTGGCGACCAATTAAACGGAGAAACAAGAAAGATTGCCAGCTATGTTCGGCCAATTAATAAGCCATCTACAGTATTATTCATTGAGGCAGAATTTTAAAGACCACTCCACTACCGAGCTACCGAGTACAGTAAAGAACGAACCAGAAAAAGCTTTAACTAACGTGGTTAGTGGCGAAGGAGGAGGGAGGTTTCGTTTTTTTGCTGGCCCCAAAAGACGTAAAATGTAATTGTTGTTGTTGTGGTAGAGAAAAATTGGGGGAGTCGAGGGGAGAGAATGTACTAGGTGAGAGGAAGCCGCATAAATTACAAACACCGGCTGCATATCAACAACAAAAATTGTACGAAACAAAAGCCCAAAAGCAACAAATGCGTCTAAAGCCGCTTTAGACAGGCCAAACAAACAGAACTAACAACAGCAACAACAACAACAACAACTGCCAGTGTGTATGTGTGTTTGGGAAATGGAAAACGCGGAAAAAGGGAAGAGAAAAAAAAAACTATGTACTCCGACGTACAATTAATGGCTCTGTGGGGTTTCATCGGGCAATCGCAGCGGAGTTACGTTGCCTGTGTAGAAAGATGGATGATATGTGATACACAAAGTGTGCACAGCCAAAGGACTCTTTATTGTTCCGAATTTAGTTCATGTCATTATGCAAAGTTGATCTATAGTTCCGACTGTGTTATGCGTGACCATTAATCGATTTGAAAGGCAACGATATCAGAGCACTTTATATGCCAAAGTTCAGCTTCATTTGGCTTGCAAATTATCGTTCTTTGTTCAAAACTGAAAGCCTTCTATATGTATCTATGCTATATCTTTAAATATATATACATTTGTGTACTTTCATATTTTTGTTTCTCTGCTCGCATTACAGTTCCAGTTTCCATTAACAACAGTACATTAAATCCGCAAAAAAGCAAAAGACGAACATAAATATAATCACGCTCACACACACACACACACATACCTATATTAACTGCTGGTCTGCTATAAACAAAAGAAATTACTTTATATGTAACGGCAAAGTGTTTTTATGTGTGTTGGCAACACTTCAACCAACACCCGCATAAGGCCCCTATCTACTCCCCACCGCCTACTCCCTTGTTCCCTCTTCTTTGTTGCCCCTTCCCCTGCAGAGCAATTTGCCGGCGAATGCAAAAAGGACTCCTCGCTCGGTGTCTCTGTCTTAATTTGCAACCGCCTTTGCTCCCTACGATCCCTTCCTCTCTCTTTCTCCCTCTACACTCTTTTACACTCTGTTCCTCATTCCCTCTCTGTACCTTTGCTTGCTCGTTTGCTTCCTTGCCTGTTCGCCTTGCTTGTCTGCCAGTCAGTCTGGGCCGCCCGCCCTTCGTTGTCCATGTCCATTTGTCTGCTGAATGGAAACCAACACCAACAATGACAACAACAACAGCTGAGCTGCTGCTGGCGCCAGTTACATACACACACAAACACACACGCACACACACACAGGACTTGCCTGTTATGCGTTCGTATTTCATTGCCGTATGAGTAATTTTTCAGGCGAGTCGTCGAAAAGCCGCATTGTTTTGGCCAGCGCACTCCCTCTCTTTCTCTCTCTCTATCCCTCTGTCTCTTTCTTTCTCTCTCTCCCTCTTACTGCACTTATGCATGTGCATTTTAAAGCAATTTTCACTGTTTTTCCTTCTTTATCCATCGTCCGCTTTTTGGCTTGTCTGGCAAAGCGTTTCGCTTTTCGCGTTACTTCACGTCATTTTTCATTTGACGTCATCAACCTGCCCCCCATCTCCACCACCCCGCCCACTACTCTAGCGTTAAGTGCAGGACTGGGCGGGGCTGGAAAGGCAGGAGGCACGTAAACCCGACACGCACCTTCGCACAGACAGAATGTAGAACAATTGCCAGGCTTTTAAATATTGATAGATGACCTCTGGAAAAAGGTAACAATTTATGTTCTCCCTCGTTTTCTAAGCCCAACATGGAGTTCGGGTAATGTTTTTTTCGTTCAGACCTGAGGCCAGTAGGCATTCGACTTCATCATCTAACCCGCGAGGGTCTTAACAGTGACGGTCATACGCACTTCATCAGAGACGTTGTGCTCTCATTGGATGGTAACTTCGCCCTCTTCTCTTCTCTGGGATCGTCGCCACGGACGTAATCTGTATCGCCTGGATGATATTGATGTTGTGAACACCCTGTCCTTGTCGCCTAGTCGTTATTGGTTATACTAAGTCTACATCTATTGTTATCTGGGATTTGGCCTTTAAGGCTGTATTCCATCTTTGGCTGGAGGATGTTTCAGCAACCGCAAAGGGCAATATTCCACAATTTTTATCCCTGGCTTGGTTCGTCGATGGATATATATTCTTTGCCAGCCGCAAGTAACCAAGTACTAAGCGGTCAATAAATTACTTATGCAACGAGACACGAGGACTAGAAGCATACAGTATTAATACAATATTAAATAAAATTAAACGAAGTAATCAAGGGTTGCAGAAAGGGTTCCTTCAAATATTTCTTAGGTTTGGCGGCAGGATATTTAAGGCAATGTTATTTTAGCTTGTCTACAATTAAGATTTATTGTAATATATCAATTGTCTTATAGAGCATCCTTCACTCGTTTTCCTAATTATATTTGGCAGCACTTAAGGAAATCTTCTTTTGGGATTTTATACTGTCTAAAAGAATAAATATATATTAAAAAAAGGGTTCCTTCAGCAGTTTCCATGGTGTGTTTTTGTATATTTGTGTATGTTTTTCTTTTACGCAAATATTCTCCAAAGGAATATTACTTTGTAGATCAATTTATAATCATATTGAAGAACATTCATACACTGCATATCTGTCATATTTCATATTTTCAATCCGCCACATGAACCACTTTCCGCGTTCTTTCTTAACCACTTATAACTCTCATTTCCTTGAGCGCCAAAAGTGCCAAATCATGATTTTCAGATAGGATTGTACGATGACAGAATGAAAATGGGTGGGAATGGCTTAGTGGTGTAAGAGCGTAAGAGGTTTCCCCAAGACACAAACAGAGTGGGAGAAGGAATAGGAATGGCAAAGGCGAAAAATCCTCGTTCGATTTGGATGCCAACAGATTAATGTGAACCAAGGGGATGGCGAAGCAGGGAAGGGGGCGAGGGTAAAAGAGGGAGTTCATGGACATGTCTGACGACTGTCGACAGAAAATCCGCAACAACAGGCCGCAGCAGAACGCAATCGCAATCAGATTTATTTATTTATTTTTATGTTTAGCAGTTGGCACTTTTCTCATTTTGTGGCAAACGCAGCATAAAAAGCTGACAGGCGACATATCAAGTATCCCTGGTAGACAAATTGAAAGAGGGAATCCAAGGAGGAGGGAAACGTAAAAGGGTCGAGGTCAGCCTAATGATTAATACGATTGCCTGTTTGCGGATACGCAGCCTCCATATACAAATACAGGGGGAAACTAACTTAACATGGATCAACTAGCTTTCCTTGCACCTGTCAAACACACACACACATAGAACACCTTTGTGTGTCTCTGTGTGTGTGTACACCTGAACGAGCCTACAATGGAAATGTACTAAAAACGCAACAGAATGATATTCCGTTACACACATCCTGACCCTGGCTACGGTGTTTCCACCTGCTCCTCCCCGACATGAATATCATAAGTATGCGAGTGTGTATGTGTGTATGTATGCGCGCGCTTACATATTTATTTGCCTATGTACAGCTCTTGGCACTACTTTTACAGTGTACATACACACACACACACGGACACGCACATACTGCCATGCAAATACATATGTAGCTACGTGAAGGACTTTTAAAATCGACCACTAACTACGCCTAAGCTCAAGCGAGTGCAAACGAGACAGCAACATTAACAGCACAGTTGAGTATTGCTCTTCGGTACAGAGAGTGTGAGAGTGCGAGAGAGGCAGCGAGTTGAAGGCTTCGCGTAGTACACTCGCTGTCGTAAAAATGTGTAAAACTTAGCTCTCTGATGAATGAGATTAACCGTTACTCACACACACAGATACACGCATAGGCATACTATGTACGTGTGTGTGTGTGTGTGTGTGTGTGATGCCGCAAGCAACCCCCTGGCACAGGCGCACACAGCACAGCATAGCACAACAAAAACAACAACCACCAAAACCGACAAAGCACTTGCTGCTGCTCTGCCGCCGTTGCCGCCGCCGTCACCGTACGCAGGCACAGTGGGCGGGGGCGCACCGCTTTTACTCGCTACTTTGCTGCTTTGCCTCGACTCTAGGCAATCTTTAAATGCGCCTCTTTTGTATTCTTATTGTTATTGTTGTTCCTTGGTTGCATATACTCGTATTTCTGTATTCTCTATTTGTTGCAGCAAGTTCAACCACTGTACTTTGGACCACAGTCAACGCCCGTTAAATATTATATGCAGACGAGTCTTATACTCACACATCGATAATTTACAAAGGCTGCTACTCACTTCACTCTGTTGGACACACTTCACACTGTACTTTCACCTTATCAATGTTATGCTTTTGTTTTTGCTTCGCTCAATATTTATTTAATTTCCTTACATTATATTATCCTCTCACATTTCACTCATTTCGCACATTTCGTTGCGAACGTTTCAACGTTTGCACTGCGACTGCGACTTCTCTACTCGTTGAGTTTGCTGGACGTATTTAACATTGAGTTGGCATTCCACTGTTAAGTTTATCGATTAAATGTTGTGTGCATGAGTTATGAGAGGGAGACAACACTATAGCAGTTCGTTTGTTCCAGCAGCTCCAATCTTTTTTTTATTGTTGTTTCTTTACTAATTAAATTACTTTGCTTATTACAATAAATCATTGTTAATCCACTGTATTTTCCTTTACTCAAGTTCACTGTATAAACTCTTTTCATTTGATAGGTAACATTTTTACTTTGTAATGTTTATTAACCAAACTTTGATTGCGGTTATTCCATAGCCGGCATTGTACTCGCGAGCCACCCCGAGTGTTACCAGGCTAAAGCACCCCTGACAACTGTTCCCAAATCCGAATTTTCTCGTTAAATAAAACTTTTTTAAAACTAACACTAATATTTATAACTCTCAATTCAATTAGTTTATTTTTGATAATAAACACTAAGCAAAATGATTTATTAAAAATTTGTTTTAGCGTTTTTATTTCTTTCATCACTAACAATTCCTTTTTTTGATATTAATATTTGGCAACCCTGCCCCATACACACAGTTAGGCACTCTCACTCTCTGGTAACGCTAGAATGAGTCAGTCAGATGGATGTTTTACTGTACACACATATTTTGGCGCCTAATTTCCTTGCTTCTGACGAAAGTTAAGGCAATCAAACATATTTATATAGGAATATGTATTTCTTTAATGACCCAGACATTAAAATTGAAATTTTCATCAAGCATTTATTAATGTGCTTTACCTGGTTATTTTTAAATGTCCTTGCGAATTTCTAAGTAGACAAACGAGTGTTCCGTGTTCCGGGGTGGTTCTTGACGAGGTGTCAACGCTTTCTTATCATATCAAATTGCTCATGTGTAACTCAAAACGTTAGACTGTCTACGGTGTGCTGTCTGGATCCCGTTTTCGCGAATCGGGAGGGAAGAAAATCGATTTCATGGTGCCCCACGTTTTTGCCGCACTAGAACCAAACCCTAACCATACACAGGCAGTCTAGCGGTTTCTTGCTACAAAGTTAAACTAATAATGCAATTAATTAAACGAAAATCAAGTTCAAAGTAAACAAAGTAAAGTTTTAATAATCAGATAGTTTATTCCTTGTTATATACCAACACCCAATAAATGTATAAATATGTACCTTTCCCAAATAATAATTGATAATATATAATAACCAAAACCAACTATAAATATTTATCCCATAAAATATGCCCTTTTATCTATTACATCTATGTTTAACTCATTGCGTTATATAAATTTATAAAACCTTTCTTTCAGTTACATTCGACCAAATTCTTTTGTTGGCAAACTCCCTTTTTAAGATCAAACCATTTTCCTGGGGTACAGAAATGGGCTTTGGGACTTCCATTTTGACATTCATAGTACTTGTTGCATTGCTTTGAATCGCGAATAATGGTACCATCTTCTTTATCGCTACAATCTGGAGTTTCTATTGAACAGTTGACCTTATTGGGGAAATTGCAATACCTTATCTCTGTGTCAATGTAAAGACCTTTGGGACACTGCCTGGGAATCGCTTTGCCATAGGCACAAACATAAAATTTGCTGCAGGACCGAGGATCCCGAAGATAAACATTATTGGCCTGGGAACTACAGTCAGGGATAAAGCTGTCGTCATTTTCATTAGAATCTTTTCTGGGCGGCAAGGCCGACGATATCTTAGAGACATATGTCTGCTTTTTGTCTTCGGAGCAGTCTACTAAGCTCGGGAAATTGCAGACTTTCTTTCTAATATCGAAATAAAGAACTCCGGGACAGTTTCGGGGTATAGCTCGCCTATTCGCACATACATAAAACTTGCCACAGGACTGCGAATCCCTCAAAAACACGCCGTTTGGCAAATTATAACATTGGGAGTCATACTCATTAGCTTTTACTTCTAACTGATCCCCTTCCAGCTTCGTTGGACTTGGTGTAGCAACGCGTGTTGCAAGGTCTTTAACTGAATCATGTATCGGTCTTGTTATTTTTGGACTGGAGGCAGAACTAGTTCCCTTATCAATCTTAGGGGTAATGTAATCGATGTCTTTAGTTCTCTTTGGTGTTGTAGACGAGCTAAAAATGTTTTTACCTTTGAGTTCAGAAGGAATACAGTCAACTATGTTGGGAAAATTGCAAACCTTTGATTTCATATCGAAATATAGATTTCTGGGGCACCTACGCAAAATTGCTTTTCCATGGGCACAGATGAAGAAGTTGCTGCAAGACTGTGGATCCCGAAGGTAAGCACCATTTGGT
The DNA here is from genome assembly GCA_018151435.1 of Zaprionus africanus. Lineage (NCBI taxonomy): Eukaryota > Metazoa > Arthropoda > Insecta > Diptera > Drosophilidae > Zaprionus > Zaprionus africanus. Next base: position 16,701,507 of record JAECXB010002310.1, read on the forward strand.
AAGGAATTGCATTCTGATGAAACCAAGGTTTCCATTTCACTCAATTCTCCAGTAGCCCCGCTTGAATTTTCAGTCAGTGTTGAGTCATACTCATTAGCTGTTACTTCTAACTGATTCCCTTCGAACTTCGTTGGGCTTGGTGTGGCAACGGGTGCTGCAAGGTCTTCAGCTGAATCTTGTATGGGTTTTGTTATTTTCGAACTGGAGGCAGAACTATTTTCCTCCTCAACCTTAATAGAAAGGTTATCGATGTCTTTAGTGCTGTTTGGTATTTTAGACGAGGTTAAAACATTTCCAATGTTAGAAACCTTGAGTTCAAAAGGAACACACTCAACTAAGCTGGGAAAATTGCAAACCTTTGATTTCATATCGAAATATAGATTTCTGGGGCACCTACGCAAAATTGCTTTTCCATGTGCACATATGAAGAAATTACTACAAGACTGTGGATCCCGAAGGTAAGCACCATTTGGTAAGGAATTGCATTCTGATGAAACCAAGGTTTCCATTTCACTCAATTCTCCAGTAGCCCCGCTTGAATTTTCAGTCAGTGTTGAGTCATACTCATTAGCTGTTACTTCTAACTGATTCCCTTCGAACTTCGTTGGGCTTGGTGTGGCAACGGGTGCTGCAAGGTCTTCAGCTGAATCTTGTATGGGTTTTGTTATTTTCGAACTGGAGGCAGAACTATTTTCCTCCTCAACCTTAATAGAAAGGTTATCGATGTCTTTAGTGCTGTTTGGTATTTTAGACGAGGTTAAAACATTTCCAATGTTAGAAACCTTGAGTTCAAAAGGAACACACTCAACTAAGCTGGGAAAATTGCAAACCTTTGATTTCATATCGAAATATAGATTTCTGGGGCACCTACGCAAAATTGCTTTTCCATGTGCACATATGAAGAAATTACTACAAGACTGTGGATCCCGGAGGTAAGCACCATTTGGTAAGGAATTGCATTCAGATGAAACCAAGGTTTCCGTATCACTCATTTCTTTGTTAACCTCGCTTGGATTTTTTGTCGGAATTGAGTTCTGTGGTGCATGTTTGATGGAATGTATCGAGTTCTTAAAGTTCTCTTTGAAAACGCCGTTTTGTGTTGGGTTATTCTTCGTACTTGGGTTCAATTCAGATGACAGGGAATCGGGTGAGTCTTTGGAACTGGAACTGAGGGACGCAAAAAGCTCCGGTTTGGCACTAATGAGGCCTGTGAAGCCCTCTGATAAATTCATTATTCCTGAGGACTCTGTTACGTCAGAAAAGGTGGATGACTCTTCAGAACTGGAATTATTAATCTCTGTGGACCTTTCTGACGATTCAGTTGCTTCTGAAGATGGTGAAGAGCCCTCCGAACTGGAACTATTAATCTCTGTGGAGCTCTCTGATGATTCCGTTAATTCCGAAGTGGTTGAAGACTGCCCCGAACTAGAACTACTTGTCTCTGTCGAACTCTCTGATGACTTCGTTGATTCTGAAGGAGTAGAAAAGTCTTCCGAAATGGAACTATTTGTCTGTGTGCTGGTTTCAGAGGATTCCGTGGTGCCCGAAGATGTTGAAGAGCCATCCGAACTTGAACTATCAATCTCTGTGGAACTTTCAGATGGCTCCGTTATTTCCGACGTGGTTGATGAGTCCTCCGAGCTCGAATTATTTGCCTCTGTGGTGCTTTCTGACCATTCAATTGTTTCCGAAGGTGATGAGGAGCCCTCCGAACTAGAACTATTTAATTCTGTGGCGCTTTCTGATGACTCCGTTGATTGCGAAGTGGTTGAAGAATTCTCCGAACTAGAGCTATTTGTCTCTGTGGTGCTTTCTGACAATTCAATTGTTTCCGAAGGTGTTGAGGAGCCCTCCGAACTAGAACTATTTATCTCTGTGGCGCTCTCTGATGACTCCGTTGATTCCGAAGTGGTTGAAGAATTTTCCAAACTGGAACTATTTGCCTCTGTAGAGCTTTCTGACGATTCCGTGGACTCCGAAAGTGTTGAATAGCCATCCAAACTGGAACTACTAAGCTCTGTGGAGCTCTCTGATGACTCCGTTAATTCCAAAGAGGTTGAAGAGTCCTCCGAACTGGAACTATTTGACTCTGTGGTGCTTTCTGACAATTCCGTGGACTCCGAAGATGTTGAAGAGTCCTCCGAACTTGAAATATTAATCTCAGTGGAGGTCTCTGAAGACTCCGTTGATTCCGAAGATGATGAAGAATCCTCCGAACTGGAACTATTTATCTCAGTGGAGCTTTCTGACGATTCAGTTGTTTCCGAAGATGTTGAAGAGTCCTCCGAACTGGAACTACTTAGCTCTGTGGAGCTCTCTGATGACTCCGTTAATTCCAAAGAGGTTGAAGAGTCCTCCGAACTGGAACTATTTGACTCTGTGGTGCTTTCTGACAATTCCGTGGACTCCGAAGATATTGAAGAGTCCTCCGAACTTGAAATATTAATCTCTGTGGAGGTCTCTGATGACTTCGTTGATTCCGAAGATGTTGAAGAGTCCTCCGAACTGGAAATATTTACCTCTGTAGAGCTCTCTGATAACTCCGTTGATTCCGCAGATGTTGAAGAGTCCTCCGAACTGGAACTATTTGACTCTCTGGTGCTTTCGGACGATTCAGTTGTATCCGAAGATGTTGAAGAGTCCTCCGAACGACCAAGTTCTGTGGAGCTCTCTGATGACTCCGTTAATTCCAAAGAGGTTGAAGAGTCCTCCGAACTGGAACTACTTAGCTCTGTGGAGCTCTCTGATGACTCCGTTAATTCCAAAGAGGTTGAAGAGTCCTCCGAACTGGAACTATTTGACTCTGTGGTGCTTTCTGACGATTCAGTTGTCTTTGTTAAAGAGTCCTCCGAACTGGAACTACTTAGCTCTGTGGAGCTCTCTGATGACTCCGATAGTTCTGAAGATGTTGAAGACTCCTCCGAACTGGAACTACTTAGCTCTGTGGAGCTCTCTGATGACTCCGATCGTTCCGAAGATGTTGAAGACTCCTCCGAACTGGAACTACTTAGCTCTGTGGAGCTCTCTGATGACTCCGTTGATTCCGAAGATGTTGAAGAATCTTCCGTACTGGAACTTTTTGCCTCTGTGGAGCTCTCTGATGAGTCCGTTGACTCCGAAAAGGTTGAAGAGTCCTCCGAACTGAAACTACTTGTCTCTGTGGTGCTCTCTGACGATTCAGTTGTTTCCGATGATGTTGAAGAGCCATCCGAACTAGAACTATTTATCTCTGTAGAGCTCTCTGATGAGTCCGTTTTCTCCGAAGTGGTTGATGACGTGTCAGAACTGGAACTAAAGATTTCTGTGGAGCTTTCCGATGGCTCCGTTACCCCTGAAACGGTTGATGAGCCCTCGGAGCTAGAGCTGTGTATCTCTGTTGAACTTTCTGCAGGTTCCGTTATTCCTGATGAGGATGATGCTTCAGAACTGGTACTTGGGTTTTCTGTAGAACTTTCTGATGGCTCCGTTACTCCTGGTGAAGTTGATGTGGACGGCGGTAGTGTTGGTGACGTTGGAAATGGAAATGGGGGCTTTGGGATGCTATCCCATAAATATCCGAATATATTGAAAATAATTGGCCTGTCCATGGTAATATTTTGATTAATGTTGATCTCATTTTGTACAGCTCGGGCCTCTTTTTGAGCGCGTACATTGGGGACAAGCTCGAGTGCGCAGTTTTGACCTGAAGGATTGAATCGGAATCCCTCGGCACAATTACTCCGAATTTTCCCCAAGAAGCCCAGGCATTGGAAATATGCGTGTGGATCATCGGGACAAACGACCTTAAATCCGAAACTCTGTCCATCGCAGGGATCCAAGGCAATTGCCTGTGGAATTATCAGAAGACTGGTCCACAGGAAATATACTGTAAGAAAATAATAATTAATGGTTGATTCAGAATATCCTTAGCTGTTGTCCGCTCGACTCACCCAATAGCATTTTAAATATTCATCTAGTTACAGACGACGACCTGCGATTGTCTGGACTGTTTTATACCTTTTGCCAGACTAATTACCTGAAAGCCTTTTCATATTCTTATTTTGAAACATGCTAAATTGTTTACAACAATCTGTAAACAGTCAGTTTATTTAAAATAAATGATATCACCAAAGAGTAAAGAATACCCTTTCAGTGGGTTGGTTAGTTTAAAAATATAGTATGAAGTGGCAATACATTTATTTATGACTGAAAGAAATATAGAGAGGTTATACCTCATATTTAGGTATAAATTAATGCATATTTGTATATTGTATAATTAATTAATTGAGACATTTAAAAGTTACCAATTCAGACTAAGATAAGTGATCCTATGTCCCTTTTCCTACTTCAAATATTGTGAAAAATATTAAACAGAGTATTGCAACTTCAAAATCTTTGCCAGTTTCGAAGAAAACATTTTTTCTAATTGCGCAATACGAAACAACAGAAAGGAATTCCGGTTCGACACATGTTCCATTTCACCTGCAACACGTGAGATCAAGTACGCACGTCATTCTCTGTTATTGTGATTTACTCTCATTTTATCTCTCTCTACCGGGAAAACCCAAGGAAATAACTTATACTAAAAAATAGATGTACAAACATTGGTCTAAATATTTTTAACAACGAACAGATGTCAAGAAGTTTTCTGAAAGCTTCTTGAGGCCCATCCCATGTGGAGAATTCTAACGTATTGTCAAGTGCACCTTATCATTAATCACCTTGCGCTCTTTGTTTGTTATGATAGTGTAATTGTCTCAGCGTTACTTGACATTACTTTCCGATTTGTGTTAGCTCTAATCGGACCCTCCCGTGTTCCGCCGGACACCCCCGAGGCGTGATTAGTTGCTGAGATAAGGTGCCGAGGGCTCTACTTATGATAAGCATGTTCTTTTGTTAGTGTTCTTGTTGCTGTTGTTGTTGTTGCTAGTATAACTGATACTATTTTTAGGGTTTGCCTGATGGCAAAGCTTTTGAACCTACAAAGCACAGTGCTCTATCATATATAGACCTTTTGGTCCGGACTCTTATCGTAACTTGTGTGGCTTCGAATGTACCTGGTTGAGGAGAACGAATTCAGTGTTGGATTTTGTTGCCTCTGGTATTCGAGCCAATAAGTTCGACCACCGGATCGCATTTTATCTTTTGCATTTTTTATTATTATTTCTTTTTTTGTTTCTTTTTTTTTAATAATTTCTGCAGCAATTTTTTTTTGGCAATGGGTCATCTGCACTTAAAAGTGAACCATGTATACACGCATTGATAGCGTTACTTGCGACAGCCAAGACTTTAGTCATTATCAAACATTAAAATCCACATTGGCGATCGCCAGACTTCACGACTTCCGCCAAAATTGCAAATTCTTCACTATAGCATTGTTGTAAGATGAGTAAGGGGGACTTTTTTACAATGAACATTATTTACGCTGCATGGTTAATGCATTTTCAGATTTTACAAAATTAGAGAGGTTTCCTATTTTAATGGAATATAACGATGGCAAGCTATTTAAGGAAGTATGAAGTGATACAAATATTTATAGATTTTGAAATGCTCTATTCCTTTTATTCGGTAAAAAGTAAAACAAAGACACTTCCCCTTAATTTGTAAAAGGAAAATTTCCAATGCAACCAATATAAGTTAAAGTATTATCAAAATTTGCATATGGCGAAAGCAGGTGCAATGGTTTAGAGTGGTCTCGAAACTACACAACACTTTGGCTCGTTATGGTCATTTAGCGGACATCCGTTAGCTAACGAGACCATTCCAAACACGATAGTGATCGCTGATTTTTGCACATATAAAGCTGAAAGCTCTGTCAGATCTATTACAACACACGCCCCCAGCTGAGGAGACAGAGGACAGAACAAAAGTCCGGGTAATCAGTGCTTATCGCCAACTCACATGTGATAAGCAAGTGACTTAGACAGAGGTGAACAATAGACAGAGGTGAGGCTTTCATTACAGAATCAAGTCTATGCTGATGGACAGAAAATACAAAACTATTATATTATTACAACAACAATACAGGTTCTTATCATATTCTTCAATTTGACGCATCATTGTTGTCTACTAGCTTAACCTGTTCGCGTTGCAAACGATTGCCATAGGTACGCGAGACTAGGTTCCAGGTGTCCAGAAAACGATCCATGCACTGCGTAATACAGCGCTGTTCGGAACTATCAAGAGCCTTGCCTGGTTTGCTAATGCACTTTTTGAAACACTTTTCGGTCATCTTTGAGAGCATCTCCTGGGCATTGGCCAGCGCGATCTGTTGCTTCACTTGACTCATCAGCTCCCCCTTTTCCTGCTGAGCATGCGCCATTCCTTCTCCTTCTATGCTACTTTAACTTGCAATTTCCAAACAATCCTAATATATAAAAAAAATATTATATTTCGTTTTACACACTATCTAAACACACACAGTATTTTCAAAGCTACTGTTGTCAGACGATAGAAATGGAAATGAAATGGATTTAAAACTGACAAAGGTATAGACAGAGATGACTATCCATAATCCTTAAATGAGATAACCCAACGAATTATAAGACACTTGATACATTGCATTTATTTTTGTTAGCATAAATATAATTTGTTTGTTTATTATACAATTCTTTTGCAGTTCTTTTAAAATTAGATTTAAGTTTACTAATAATATATAATATAATATATTGTAATTAGCGTATTACATCGTTAAAAGATCTTTGCATGTGTTCATTAGAAAAATATACTATATAAAAGATGTTCTATTAATTAATAATTATTTTGTTTTTGTCGTTAGTTGTATTTTTTTTTTTTTTAGTTTTTTTGTGAGTATACGACAAAAAGTCACATTGTATACAAAAATAAAACTTGTAGTTCATATTTTTTAACAGCATTCTAGACAGCGACCCTGTGAATACACTGCAGATCGTGTAATATTCTTTGGAACACAACACCTGAAGAATCAATCGTTCGAGCTGCTGCTTTGGCAGTAGGCGAAGTCAGAATAGATTTCGATACTGAGGACTAAAGGGATTCTCTTCAATGTGGAACGTGTGCGTTTGAATCATATTCTTTCAATTATAAAAAGATATACAAAAAATAGCTATTGATATTTGGACTTTAGCCCGCTTCTAGAAGATTATGTCATACTATGTTTATGATATCCGAACCTCCTTAATACTGAACTGAATTTTCTTCCAGGGCTAACAAATTGACGCATGAAATGTGCACGCAATCCTTGGGATCGTTATATAGACATTATACATATATAATCTGGTCAGCAGGTATGACTTGTATTTGATTGCACTACGCACTACGCATACAAAGCTTCATAGATTGTGCAATAGATTGTCAATGTGTGGATATGCGTGAGTACACACACACAGACACATACGAACAAGTGATAACTTTATATAGATAATTGTATAAGTATAGTATTTAAATAGTATAGTATATGGAATGTACAATTACTTCGAGTATGTAAGTATTATTGCTTTGAAAAGACAGGCACTATTTGTATGTGTTCAGTGTGTGAGTGTGTGTGTGTGTGACCAGATTGTCGTAAACACGGCGAGAATCGTCCCTTCCACATCACATCGCATTTCGTTGAATCGAACCTAAGCGATGCCAATCGATCATCTCTTGTCGTAAATCGTGTTTCGACAAATCCAGTTCAAAGCCTCCGAGCAGTTCGTTCTCCTGCAGCGTATCGTGTGACCAGACAGTAACCTGCAGTCGTCGCTGTTGCACTACTTCCAGAGGCATGCGGTACTCCAGCTAGAAGAGAGAATCCTTTCATTATTATGAGGTTCCCTCATTAGAATCACATGCTTGCTTACCGTCTCCATGAAACTGGGCACGCATGTCTTGCGCACTACTTTGGTTTTTCGTTTGGTGACTTTGCTAGGATCCGGTTTCAGGTAGCACTTGACATACGTATTCGGCTCCTGACCACCCGGTAACATGGGCAAACCCTTTGCGTGGTGGATCTATAAATAGAAGAAGTACATTAGATTTCGAATGTTGAGTTGTAATTGCATGAATACAAACCATCACAGTTAGCACGTTGCGTTGGTACTGCAGCGATAGGCGTATTTGACCAATTTCATTACGGTTGTTTAGCGATGGCTGTCGCTTCACCTCTGTAAACGGGAAGGAGATTATTATAAATATAATCATAATAAATTGCTCTAATTCCTTGCTTGACTCACCTTTGATTTTGGGCATCTCCAGCTTTGCCTCCTGTTGATCACGCAGCAGAGGATGAAAGAAGGTATAGACCAAATCCGAGTGCGCGATTTCTTCAGCTGCATCGAAAAGTGATTTCAGGAAACGCTGAATGAGAGGCAAACGTTTCTCGGCCACAGATTTGATATTGGAGCGACCCACATGGACACCGGCCGGTAGACTAAGATATAATATAAGATAAAAGAAATATATATAATATTAAATATTTATGATATTAGGTAGACTAAGAAATGCATCACATACATCATTATTAAAGCATGAAATGTTTAATATATTTCAGGTTTTTACTAATATTCCCAACATATACAGCGTATTAATCTGACAACTGAACCATTATCATATATAGGTAAGATATACTTACTCTATCTAAAATCATAGAAAATACCTTTGATTTTTGAGTTTCATCAAAAGAATAGCAACTTTAACTCATTCTAATATCGATAAACGGTTTCCCCATATCAATTAAAGGTCTTTTAAATTTTCTGTTCCTCATATTTCCAAGTTGAACTTTGGTGTAGTAAGAAAACCGCCCCAAAACAGACAACAGATAAATGAAATACGAACATAGACGATTGCTTATCAGAACGACCGCCAAACGAGAGAGCCGAGTGGCAAGGGGGGCAAGAGGGCAGGAGACAGGTAACCGGTAACACTGCTAATGGCTGATAAATCAGCAAAAAAAAAGATTCGGCAGAGAAGCGTCCGAGCAAGGCCGAGCTAAAGAGCGAGCAGTGGGTGAAATGCAAGAGAGCAATATCACGCGAGAGAGAGAGAGAAAGAGTGGGAGCATTGGGAGAGTCATCGCGATATCGCAACGATAACAAAAACACTCGAGCGACAACGACGGCGACGACAGCAACGTACGCTCAATCAGCTAACGAGCGAGCGGCAAAGCGGACGGTGGCAAAAAAAAACAGCAACAGCAACAGCAAAACGCTGAGAACGTGGAGTCGCTGCCGAAAGTCGAGAGCCAAAAGTGCTGCGGCATTGGCGTTCGATTAACGACGACGTGGAGAAGTCTGAACTGAAGACCGAACCGAAAAATTAATCATACAAAAAAAATAAAAATCAGGTGTAAAACTAAGAAATGCCAAGGCCCTAAAAGTATTTTAGCCATGGCTCAACTCAACAATGTGGGCCAAGGTAAGTACTATGCGTTGACCACTAGCCCTCATCCCCTCAAGCTTTCATCTGCTCATCATTCATTCTAGCTGCAGTCTTTGGGCCTCTGGCTGCCTCGGCAATGCTGCTGTTGAGTCTTGTCTTTGCGCTGCTGGGCATCAAATTCTGGGGATTCCGGCGACGTTTGCGCTTTGATCGTACGATATCAACAACATCAGCAGCAGCAGCAACTTCGCAACAACAGTTGCAGCCGCCACTTTATGCAGCCTATGAATCGCAGGTGAGTGAATCCCTCAAAAGAAACTACAATAATTACAAATAAATCGGTTTACCAGGGTTGACACCTCATGCTCATTATAACAACAACAACAGCAGCAACAACAATAATAACAACACGAGTCATACTTTTTTCTGATAAGACCCAAGCAAATACGCTGCAAATCTGTGGAATTCAAACATGTGTGTGTGTGTGTGTGTGATATGCGAATGGGTGTGTGAAACTTATTTATCGCATATTTATTGATAGAGCAGCGTGAATATAATTAAAGTGCGGTAAAGGACTCCGTCAAGGCAGTTGAAGTCTGGCAAGACAAATGAAAGTTCTCACTCAGTTGCAGAACAAAACTTTATGAATCTTTGCACGTTCACAGCCCAATGGGTCAGACACACACACACACACACTTACTCCTACTTGTATCTCATATTATATGTGTGTCATGCATGCGATTGTCTATTAAACCTACTGCTGTTGTTGTTGTTGTTGTTAGTACAAACAGCTGAGCTCCGACAGCTGTTTTGTTTTTGTTTTTAGTTTTTTTTATTATTGGCCTAAGCGCAACCAATTGTGGAATTTATGTATGATACTTGGAGGTGGGAGAGAATGGGCACTATAAAAACACGTTTCAAAAGAAATAATCGAATAAATTTGCAGGTTAACGGCACCGACAACGCTCTACATGGAGTCTTTCGACAGCGTAATACGGAGGAATTTGAGAGTACGACCAGACCCACAAATTCAGCAGGTAAAGATTTCAATAACACACAATCACCTGGTTGGTGCTGGCGATATTGCCTAATGTGTTTGCAATTGATATTTGATTGCCAAAGATAGCGCTCTCCCATCTTTTGCACTGTCATGGAGCCGGGACGGTATCGAGTGCATAAAGGTTTGAGGTTAGAAATATGTTGTATTCTTATAACATATTTCTTTTCTCAAATCTCGAATATGTTTCAAGAAACTCTTTCCAAAAGTGTGAAATTAATTCTTGTCTACTTGCAGCTAATAAACTCTTCACTGGCAGCGTGCCCAACATTCCGTTGGCTACAATGTCTCCGCCTGCTCCTCGCTGGGAACACAAGGAGGAAGTTACTACAACATTACCACAACTACCCGAAGTGGTTGCCTATCGCACAGAAGCAGGATCGGCAGCAGCTCCAGAGGCAGCAGCTCCTGAGGCAGCAACACGTCGTAGACGTCATGAAGTGCATAGTGCCAGCTATGATTACCATATTGTACCACCACCCACACGACAACCTCCAGCTCCACCCATCAATGACGAGGCTGTACCTCCTACACAACTGGACATACCCAACTTCGATCACTTTGCAGAGAAATATGCACTGATCAGTGCCAAGCCGGAGGGGAAACAGAGCGGAATTTATGTCAAGTATGAACAGGTTGATGATGTGCCAGAATTGTTAACACCCGATGATGATCAGGTGGGAGCTGCTATATCTGTGGCAGCAATGGTGCATCAGATACCAGGAGTTCAAGCTCAGCCAGAGCCGCAACAGCTTGAGGAAAAAGTGGAGTCCTCAGAATCACCAAAGGTACTTCAACTGGAGCACACTGATTCTGCATTTGTTGTGGAGATCATTGCGGGCACACCAGATTCGACAGAGCACACTATTGAACCGCTAGTGGCTGCCAGTTTGTTTGATAATCTGGATCTTGGAACCCACGAAATGGATGCGGAATTTGAGTTGAAGCGTTCTTCCTATGAAATGAACGAAGCTGATATACTCGACATGCAGCCAGACTTTACTGAACTGCAACCAGTTGGCAGTCCAAGCAGCCCACCTGGATTTGGTAAAAGCATCGATGAGGATTGGGAGAACTTTGAGAACCTAGACCATGTGGCAGACCTGCCACAACCTAATTGGGCTGTACATCCTGCATTGCTGGAGTCACCAATTACACCAGAACAGGCTACTCTTTTTGAAGAGCTGGAACTCATAGATCCCACGGAAGTGGAAGAAGTAGTTCCTGGTGAAGTACCTCCCTATGAGGAGGATTACAGTGTTTTACCCCCCTTGCCTATTCTTCCTGATTATGAATCTGTAATGCAACAGGAGATATCAACTAATCGTAGAAATTTACCCAATTACGCGGATGTGATTAAAGAGAAGGAGGCGAAGTATGTGAGCAGCGTTGACGACCTGTTTGAGCAGCTACAGGTGAACGGGGAAACATCTCCCACGGACAACTCTACACAGGTGGACAACTTCGATGAGCTGTGCGAGCAGCTGCATATTGCTGCCGCCTCCCCGGTACCTGCAACACGATCAGCGCCGCAACCAGCTCCGCGCGTCACTAAGCCGACGACACTCAATACACGAGGCAATGCAGCGGTTCCATTCAGTTGCTACGCGCCCGAGGAACTGCCCGGCAGCAGTTCCAGTGATGAGGAAGTAGTGCCAAAGCCTGCCAAGCGTCAAGTACGTTTCGATGTGGTAAATCTGCAATACTATCAGTCGGCAGAGTTACCCAGCACCACAGAGTCGGAAGATGATGATCCGCCCAGACTCTTTGGCACGCGAGTCACGCAGGAATATAGCGATGACGATGAAGATGATGAGGATGATACATTTACGAGAACTATACAACAACATCGCAATATGACAGACAATCTACGTTCAGCTGTTGAACTGAATGGAGAAAGAGTTCTCCACGAAAACAGAGTTAGATATAATGACACTGAGGCTTAGGATAAGAAATCTATAAGCAAATCCTGATGCTGCTTTACATTTCCTTAGCAAAGACAGTATTTTTTCTTGTATATACATTCCAAATAAAAATCCCTAAGTAGCTATAAATATAAGTAAAATCCATTTAAATTTTAGAAATTGCCATATTATGTTGACTATGTTTAAATAAAGCTATGATAAATAGAAAGGATGATTGGTTTGGGTTTTTGAATCCTATGATGCGTTGGGGATTACTGTTCATTGCGTTGGATAAATTACAGAAGACTACCTAGACACCTAGAGCGCTACCTTAACTTTAAACCCACCCTCTACTCACCTGTGCAGCTTGACCAATGGAAAGTGTATGCAGAGTTTTTGATGGAACTCTGTAAACTCACGATACGAGCGAAACAGATGCGTGGGATCCGGCTGATTATGTCGTGTCACTTGCAGTATGTACATGTAATACTTCTCCATGCTGTAATGCTTCTGGAAACGCACCACTTTCACTATCTTCAGGCGTCCATCCTGCTGCATACTGTTGAATAATAATATATCTAAGTAATGGCATTAATTGGAAAGTCCAATTTTGGAACTCACGTATATTTACGCGGCACAAAGGACAGCAGCTCTCCAGTGCCTTCGTCATTGTTGAATCTCATTTGCGCCAAGTTGTGCAGAAAGAAATTAAACTGAGTGAACCAACTCTTCAGAGAGAATTGTATCATTTTTGCGAACGTGGCTGCCGCTTCGGGATTCGATTGTTGGGGCAACAATGCACGTCGTACGTAGGTAACCGCTTCGGAATTCACACCCGGCATGCCAGCTGTGGCCATGTGCGCCAGCGTATGCAGCAGTAGGTCTGCATTCTTGCGCACAATATTAAATGCACGACAGCAAAGGTCAACGAAATAGTGAAAGTCTGTCGACGGCTTATCGCCGCCATTTATCACATATGCCATATCCGAGGTGAGCACAAACGGAGTGCGATCCCTGTAAAGAGTAAAACATTAATGATGTGTAACCTGACATATAATCCATTTCCCTTACCTCTTGAAGTTACCAAACATCTGTGCATCACCAAGGAACTTGCCAAAATCAATATGAAACAAATGTCCGGAAGTCTTCAGCATTATGTTGTCATTGTGTCGATCACAGATACCCAGGACATAGGTAGCAACGCTATAGCCAGCACAGGACAGCGTGAAATTCCGTACCGCACTCTGATACTCCAGCGGACTAGGATTCTGTTTGCCCAGCCACTCGGCAATAGGGCGATCCTTGAACGAACCAGTCAGACCGCATTCCACTTGAATTTTACGCAGAGTTTCCGCCTCGGAAACTAGCTCAATCATGCCACTTTTATATCCAGTGGGCACACAATTGAAGGTGACCATTTTAAGATCCAAACGCTCAGCCAGCCACATTTTATTCATGATCCTTATCAGTTGTATGGTCAGCATATCTTGTTGCAGATCATCGCCACACTGCAAAGTAAAAGAAAAGTTATTTGTATATCTAATTGAGTATTCAACAAACTGTGTTACCTTAAAGATCGCAGGCAAAGGTTCGGAATCCGGTCCCACAAAGGTAATCTTCAGTGGCAGTGTGTTGGAATTGAAGTAGCTGCAGTTGCGCACATTGACACCCATTACTTCCAGTTCGGGCCCCAGCGGCAGGCAAGTGGGCTCATCTAACAAATCCTGATGTACCTGATCCATGCCTGCAACTAAGCTTCTCTGTCGACTTGTCTCTTTGGCAACCTTAACAGACTCCGCAATCTTTGTTAGATTCTAAAGAAAGCAATCGAATTAAAGAAACAGTGAATGAGGAAAGAGAGTCAACACACTCACCTGGCACATGCGATGCTGGTGAAGGAAACGCTTTAGCATCTTTTCGCCACATATAGCCATGAGGGCTCGCAACATCATCTTGTTTCGGCGATAATAGCGTGCTTGAGTGATCTGCGACTCGTCGTACTCCTGATCAACCATTGGCGCCCCAATAGAGTTGAGTGGATCATTAGGCAGACTATGCACGAGCAGCCAGTACAGGTGATGTGCAAAGCGCGGCGACTCCAAGCACTTTGAGAGCAAGAAACGCGCCAATGCAGAGGCTTCATATGTGTCATGCTTCAGAGATTGAACCAACTGCGGCAGAAAGTCCACTAACTGATCGTTCGGCATCTTTGAGATCCATTCCACAGCCTTTTCGCGTACTTTAGCATCGGGATAGCGAGGCAGTAAGAGTTCTAGTGCCTGCAGAGGAGACAATGGCGTCCAGGAATGAAGTAACGAATGCAAATCAATCAGATTTGCATAGTCCCAACTGTGTGCGGCATGCAACACCTTAGGCAAAGCATTAGGATAGTTCTGAAGGTATAATCGTTTCTCCCAAAAGACTTCACGACGCTCTGTTGCACCAGAATATCCCAACTCAGCCGTATCTAGTAGCTCCTCCTGAAGATTTGCATCCAGCGAGGCAAAGTCATAACTGGACGAGGAAATAAGCAATAAGTTTAATGTTCTTCATGTTATTGAGCGAATTCTTACTGTGGAGCCTGTTTTGGTGCCTCCTGGTGCTCTGGGAACTCAATGGGACCGCCATAGGGAGGCACTTCGATGCTCAGCACTGGACAAAAGTCCGGATGTGGATGACAGCCACGCGCAGGTGCAGGTCCAAGCAGTTTATCTGTGGTCGGCGGCCAAACGGACAGCAGATACGGACCGCAGAGCATGATGCGTTTGAAGTCGAACAACTGTACGGAACACCAGCCCAGCTCGGTGGTTACCTGACGCCTTTCTCCATTTGGCTCTGCATTCGGTTCATTCTCGCTGGCCGCCTGCTTGCCGTACAGTACGAATAGGATACGTGCTTCGCGAGGCAGCGTGCATATTGGATGCTGTTCAAATGTGAGCCAGGCACTGAAGTTCAAGCGAGGAAACAAACCGCCGCTGGTGTCATTGGAACAGGAAAGTACATGCGGCTTAGACAAAAAGCGTGTTCCATAGACGAGCTGGACGGCGAGTGAGTAATCCTCGAACTTCCAGTTCGGCGGCGGCCTGTGCAAGCAGTTTATACTCACTACAACTGGCTTTGATACTGTAGAGATGGGTATAGGCTCTATAAAGAGAAAGAGGAATCATTTCATCATCAGATTTATAAATACATAAATATATAGTTGATCCACTCACTTGTCGTATAGTCCGGCGTCTTCACAGAGAAGGCAACGCGGAACACATTCGCATACAGCTCGACGAGCTCTTGTACTGCATCCCGCAATCGATTACAATTTAACTTAACCTGTTCCAACATTGAACGAGGTCGCAGTTGGACCTGTGCAAATTCACCATAGTCGTTGACGATTTCTGGATTATTTGCACCTGCCAGTGGTGCGTACTTGGTCTGTGCCTCCTCGCAGGTGCGTTTCAAGTCACCAATACAGCGTGCAATCTCCAGCGTGTCGATCGAACCAAGCAGGGCACAAATAGCCTTGACAGCTTGCACAACACCCGAGCAACTAACAACACTGCTTCGTCCCGCTGAGGGAGCTCCGTCCACAGCTGATTCCAGTTTATCTATCTCCGTTTCCAACGTTTCGATGAGTATCATCATGTTTTCATAGGTGACAATGGCTACCACTTCGTTGGGCAACACTTCTTTGGGCAACAGATTAGCGTCTTTCTCATCGTCCTGTGCTGTGCGTGCAATGGCCTGCATATTCGCAGCGCTGCGCATGCACAGACCCAAGTGCACATCCTTCTCCAGCTGGAAACTATTGTGTACGCACTCCAACTGGCTCAGCTTCGATGTGGGCGCCAACCACTCCAGTAATCCAATGGGCTACGATATGATATAGTTAGTAGGAGTAATAAATAGGGAATGTGACCGGACTTACCTTTACCACATAGTCCTTTACGCTTCCCTTCACCTGACCTTCCAGAGAGGCCAGCGCCTGTGCCACTACCTGAGCCACCACAGAGTCAACTGAAAGAAAATAAACATGCACATTAGTGACGTTCTTCAAGGATCTCCATATCCAACGGCCACTTACTGTCACAGGTAAACGTAACGGGCGCGCCATAACCCTTGACCTGCTCTCCACCCAGTGAACTGATCATAGCATGCTGCTGCAGCGTATGCATTGCTGGATGCACTATAACCTTGATGCTGGTGTCCATCATATAGTGATAATTGAACTCAGCAGCAATCACATGTCCCACATTTGTCGCCTCATCCGTATAGTGATAGCTGGCGCGCAGCTCCCGCACCATATGGTAGAATTCCAACAGCTCGGCATCTTCCGAAGGTTGCTCGCTGATCAGCTCGTAGAGGCGAGCACATGTTTTCCGTCGATCGAGTACAATATTTGCTGGTATATTCTTAGTAAAGCTGTCAGTGAAGGGACTTGGTTGCTGATGCTGCTGCTGTGACTGTTGCTTGGTTGCCTCATAGAGCTGCTGATTGCGTGGCGGTAATGGTGGTGGCGGTGATATAGAGCCAGAGGTGGAGGCACGTACAATTGCTGATGCACCTCCTGCTGCAGTGGCTGATGTTGATGGTGTGGGCGAAGGTGATGGCGACTGTGTGATATAATCTTGCCGCCAGCCAACGGAACTGGCAGAAACACTTCCACTGTAGGCTGTGCTCTTGTCGCATCTGTTAACCGCCTCGTACATGGGATCCGAGTACTGTGTGCCGTTATCCGCACTGTACAGAAAGTCGAAGGGATCGTACTCCGCGTAGTATGAGGTGGAGTCGGAGAATGCGTCATTGCCTGCAAGTAACGAGTGCATCATCAGCGAGAGAATCACAAATCAACACAGAACAAACAACAAACGAATCACGAAATGAATCAAACAAACGATTCACATCGCACGCCGTTATGCAAATGCCAAACGGCAAACAAGCGAGCGGATTGAGCCAAAAATAAAGACCTCGCGCCCCGTACGAACAGTTCACAGAACTATGCTAACAGATCTCTCTCAGTCGCCTCTTCCCCACCCAGCAACCAATTCGCTTTCAGTGAACGCCTACGCGGTGCGACAACTAGACGACAAAACAAAAACAAATGACCTTTTACTATCTCCTCTGCTCAGAGCCCCCATCAACAACAAAGTATGAACTATAACATCGTTTATGATATCCGATTTTACGCTTATTACATCAACTATAATGTCTATATATACATACATATGTTTAGAATACTCTGCATGAAAGTTTAACGAACGTGAACGTATTGAAAAAGTCAAACAAATGTTTAATAAAACAACATAAAATTGGTATTGTTTATTCTCAGACATAATTTATTATTGGTCTCATAGTGGTACAAGTTTAAACATATGTATGCATGTATATATTGTATATAGTAAAATATGATTACGTGTAGGTGTGTGTGTATTATGTATTTAGCTGCAAATCACAATTTGGTTTCGTTTTCATTGTTTCGTAATACTCGAATAAAATACATTAATAATTTATAACCAAAAGAAATTATTGGACAAAGCTGTCAAAATCGTTCTCAAAATTTCGAATACTGATTTAGCATTATTTAAATCTTTATGATATTTAAATCTTGTGATGTGTGTGTATTAAAAAATTCTTGACTTTACTTTCTTACTTGCAAAATCTACTGCATTTTTAGACCACTGCATTTTTATACTACTGCAGTCGCAGAAGGCACGAGTTTTTCTTGTGTTGTGTGCGGTGTGTAGATTCTAGTGGGTGGTTGTAAGTGTTTCTATTAACATTTGCATGGCTTATGAAGCTTTGCTTATTGTTTCCACACCAAAACCCTGAGCCCATTAGCCGTGTGTGTCTGACCTGACTTGTATTTACACCGTATTTATTGAGGTCAGTTGCGTATTCTTTCATTCTTGTTTGTTGTTGTAGTAGTAGGTGGAGTGTGGTGGTTTTACATAATTAGATAGTTGCAGTTTTGGTAGTAGTAGTAGTAGTAGTAGTACTTAGTATGGAAAGTAGTAGACGTATTCAATAAAATATGTATTACTTTTGCGACACTGCAAAATAGAAAAACAGAAAGATAAGAAGAATTCAATATAATAATTTTATTTGATGTGTTCTCAACAAAAGGAAACATCAACAACAGAAGGGACAACTACAAATTACAATATACATATGTTATCAAAAGTGGAAGTTATGTGATTTTAATTGAAATGGCCCTCAATCGAAGCTAAAATGCCCTGAGCAGATAAGGAAAATGCCTTTTTTTTAATTGTTTGTATATTGAGTACCCATGTAATAATAAAAAGCGGAACTACATCTAACAAGTGAAATATACATAAACAAAGAACTCACATACTTCACCCATAGATAACAAAAACTCAACATTTTCACTTTCACATATCAAAAGCCTTACACCTTCAATTTTATTAAGATTCTTCTTTAAACCTTATAGAAACTACAATAGAATTTAAGTCATCAATTCTATCCATAAATTTGTGTTTGAAGATTTCTAATGGCTTTAATGGACGAAGTTGGATATACTTTTATATTAGATAAATATTTATACATAAAAAAGCTATAGCTTACCAGAATTTTCATTGAGCAGGGGATCAAATGCCTCCAGAACACTCACACGGGAACTACAGAAAATAAATCAGTTTTAATCTTCAATCTACATTTTATAAATTCAATATGACATACTAATCGTCCTTATTAAGATCAATCAAATCATTGCCAGTGCGCTGGGGGGGTAGAGCTGGACCTACAGAGGGTGTGCTGCCGACGGGAGGCGTGGCCCGACGCAAATTGAAATTGGCAACGCTTGGAGCCGGTGTAGCTGGAGAGGAATGTTGGATTGTAGATTGGCTACTGCTGCTGTAGTTGGACGCTATTGGTGTACTTTGCGGACGAGCGAAGTCCACATGGGTGCTAGCACCAGAGAAGCCATAGCCATAGGGATGCGCCGGATATTGTGGCGGCATATAAGCGGCAGAGCCGGGTACAACGGAAGCCGTAAATTGGGTTGGATAGTAAACAAAGCCTGGTTGGACTGGCTGCACAGCCAGTTGATTGGGCATGCTATAGAGCCGCTGCAGTTCCTCATGATTAAGTGGACGCGTTTGTTGTGTTGACTGTGTAGTCGGCTGATACGGCACCAGTTGCATTCCCATTCCAGTTGGAACCGTCGCATATGTTGGTGCTGCCACTCCAGGATACGACATGGCAACGGGTGGTGTTGCAGCCGCTGGACCCACAGGAACGAGTGCAGTTTGTGGATGGTTAGTCTGCATTCGTTGTAGATCTTCAATCAAACGTTCAAATGGAGTCCCTCCGTTCTCTGTCCCTGTTGGCTGCTTGCTTGTGGGACTAGCAAAACAGATAAGATCGCTTTCGCCATTGCCATTGCTGCTGTTGCTGTTCCCATTTCCATTGTCACTTCCTGTTTGAGCCGGCGGGGTACGAGAACGCTCATTGGCACTGCTCAGCGAGGAGACCCCTCGATGCACCTCGGAATGCCGACGCTGGGCGATTGTAGCATTGTAGTTTCTCTGCTGTTGTTGTTGTTGATAATGTTGTTGTTGTGTGTAGTAATCGCTGCCATACTTCTTGTGCCGTCTGTAGTCATCGAGCGCCTGTTGTTCCAAGCTCAGTGCAGTCGCCTTAGCCAAATCCTCTTGGAACTGCCGCTCACTATCGATTTGCGCCTGATTCGACATTATCCGCTCTCGATCTTCGCCCACGACCAACTGCAAAGAATTTAGAGCGACACAAAAAGTAAGTATTCGTGTTTAATTTTGTTCTCTGTGTTCGACAAAAACCGAACCGAACAATGTTGACTGATATTTTCTATTTTATATATATTTTTATTTCGCTTATCTACGCTCCGCGTTCAGTTGTGCGATAGCAAGTGCTATGATATACGCGATTACGGGTTGTAAAACAGACTCGTACCTGCAAAAACATACACACAGACACCCACATATACCATATGTAGCTTTAAAAGTCCATGAATGTTTTTCTGGGTAATGCAATTATACTTGGGACACTAGTATATAGGATTTTGCGAGGTTGAAGTACTAGCTCAAGGTCAGCATGAATCATTTACTTTCAAAGGGTTTTACTAACTAAAGATTATTACATCTTATGTGCTATTTTGTTTCATATTACGCTATGTTTGAAATCTTTTACAGCAGTTAGTTTCCTTTGTTTGTTAAATTATTTGTATTCGATTAACCAAAGCAATTTTCAAAGAATATTTATAATTACTCATAATGATGTAATCAATATTACTTTGTTATTAGCTTAATTTACGATATACTCTCATTTTTTAGTTTTGGATTATTTTATTTAAAGAAATATGCGTATTCTTAATTATAATCATTAGAATAAATATATTTCTTAAATGACCCAACATGTCAATTAATCCACATTTTTTATATATTCTAAGTCTACTTATATATTGTTGTTTATTTCGAAGCGATAATGCAAAAGTTGTTGCTGAAAAACCGTCTCTGGATGAAAATAAACAAATCTGCGGCTTTCTCACGAATGCCTTAAGAGGAACAGCTGTTCAGCATGAATGCATGACGACAGCAAACTCACACGCACGAACACACATACTTGCGCATTTCAACACAGATGTGGGACCGGTGTATAAGTATTGGCAATGAGTACAAATGAGGACATTTAAGAAAACAATACACCGGCTAGCAAAGTAATTAGGTAAGGTTCAAAGCCATATTAATAATCAATAAAGCATATGTAAAGGGAAAAAAATTATGCAATTTGTAATTTGGATACCTATGTATATACACAGGTAGATACTGTATGCGTAAACAAGAATACCAAGTTAAGCCCACACCTGATATACACACACACAAAGGAATGTACAAACGAAAAACCACTATGTATATAAAGATAATGGGGCTTGTCGTTAAATAAATGAAAATACATGCAAAAACATGAACGTACTTTACAACCCTAGGTACATACATAGAAATATACATGTAAGCATAAAATTTCACTTTTCACCAACTTACATGGTTTGTTTTTGTTTCTTTTTGCACTTGTCGTCGCTTGTTGTTTCTGGCTCAAGTTTTAAATATATGTTTATTACTTATGACGTTTTCATTGAATTTTTTCGTTTCTTTCGCGGCTTTGGAGCTTCCTCACACATACAAATATCCAAACAGAGATATAACACTAATACATTGAGACACAATGGTGACTTGCACATACAAAACGAAAACGAAAACACATACACTTAACACGTAGGCGTAATACGCAAAATACTGATTAACACATTATTATTTACAATACGGTTATTAATCTATGCTTAAACTATGCACAATTAAATATTACAATTTGCTGCCGTCACTTTGACACACACGAATAATAACAAACGACACGGAAAAATGCACAAAACGGAATGCAACAAGCAGAGGAGAATAAGCTAATAGCTAAAATAAATATGTACACACTGAGCGTAGACTTTTGAAGATAGTTTTTGACTATCGATAACAAAGCATTGTTATAAATTTGAAATTTATATTCCAAAAACTAAAAAAGACCGCCCAAGTAAAAACCAAAATTAATACATTTAATATTTTTATATTTATTTAATCTCAGTTAATATTTAGATTTGCCAGCATCAAGTCTTCAATATCCAATGCATTACCATTGTCGAGCGCCATTTTCTTGGAGTCATCGTCCAGCCCCACTGTAGTCCAATAATCCAAATCCAAATCGGAATTACCCGACAAGTTGTACATTCTGCGATAGGAAGCCTCAATGTTTTCGTCCAGCATACGATCCACAATATCGCTGGCAGGGGGTACTAGAGTTGGGTTTGGTTGGGTTTGAGGTTGCCCCTCCTGACGAGGGATTGCACTGGATGCCTTATTGTGTCCTGCCATACGCTGTGCGAATTCCACGTTCTCCACGCCCATCTTGCACAGAGCGCACTTACTCTGGCCAATCTGTTGCTTTGTCTTATGCAAAGCAATGCGATCTTGGGCAATTAACATGCGCTCTTGCGATAGCTGCGCCTCCTTCTCGCTCAGCTCGTGGGCGCGTTTGCCGAGCAACTGCATCTTGGCATGCAACAGTTGCTCAGCCTCACGTGCCTTCTGCTCGGCCATGTGGCTACGATTGATAGATACGCGATAGGCGCTGCTTGCCTGGGCCAGTTCATCTTCTTTTAGGTTCAATGCCTGCTCCTTGTCCAGTACGGTCCGCTTGTGCTGCTCCAGCTCTCGCTGCAATTTGTGGCAACGATCGCGCTGATCATCAGCACGTTTGATAGCATCTCTGGCCACCTGCAGCTGTGCCTCTAGCTCCATGCGCTCCTTGTCCATGTCACTGGAGCCATGCAGCCTGTGCTGCATCTCCAGCTTCTGTTTTTCGACCAGGAGTCGGGTACGCTCCTGCTGCAAATCGACTTGCTGGCGTTCTATCTCTGCTAGTTGAAAGGTCTTCTGCTCTTCAAGACGCTTCTCATCCCGATCGATTTGCTGGCGATGGAAGATTTTCTCCTGGTCCAGCGCTTTCTTCTCGGCATCCAGACTCGCCATGCGCTGCCGAAGTTGCCAGTTCTCCTCGGCTGAATCCTTAGAGAGTCGCTCCAACTGCAGCTCTAGTGTGCTGACCAGTTCCATGAGGCGACGCTTCTCCACGTCAGCGCTTTCCTCGTCTATCTTCAGGCGTCGCTCCGCATCCGCAAGACGACGCTCACGTGCCTCCAACTGCTGCTCCCGCTCTTTGGTATTAGACATGCCTTCACGCAGCTCCTGCAGATCACTGGATGCCAGACGCAATGTTTCCAAGTAGCTGCCATGATCCCGCAGCGTCGCTTGTTCCAGCATTTTGTTTTGTCGAATGCGTTCCATGTCGGATTCATGAGAACTGCGCAGCTGCCGTAGATCGTCCTCGTGATCCTGCTTTAGAGTGGACAGCTGAGAGTCATAGTCCTCCTTCAGCTTCTCTAGTTTCCCCGTGTAGTAATCCCTAAGCTCAGAGTTCTCCAGCTTTAGACGCTCCTCCACTGCTGCCAAGTGGTGCTCCAGCACTTTGATTTGCTTTCTAGAGGATTTAGGGATTAGTAATGACTATACTCAGATTACCCTGTAACTTACTTGTAGGAGCTCTCGATCATTTCGATTTCTTGCTCGTAGTTGACCTTCATGTTGGCCACCAGCTCCTCAAGTCGTAGCTTCTCAAGCTGGTAACGCTTGACGTCAGTCTCCAGCTGCAGTAACTGTTCCTTGCCTTCATCTCGTGGTGCAGGTGCCGACATCGGCAGGGGCAACTGCTGCTCTGTGGTGGGCTGCTCCAAGGCTCCTTCGATGGCAGCAATGTTACTCACAATGGGTTGACTCATCATCAGCTGCAGGTGCATATTGATTCTCTCCTGCTGCACCTTGATGTGCTCCTCCATTTGCAGTTGACGCTGCAGTTGCTGCTGCAACAGGGACTGAAATTTCTGATCTTGTGTTTCCTGCTTGCGCTGCATCTCCACTAGTGCCCGCTCCTGACTTTTCATTTGGGCAGCAATCACCAGCTGCGCTTCCTGCTGCTGCAGCGCACTGAAGCTCTGGCTGCTCTCGAGGTTGAGGCTGTTCATCAGCAGTATCTTTTGGGCTGTCGAGTCTGGCACAGGGCGAGCAAGGGCAGCATCCAGCTCCATCTCCTGCCGGGGAGTACGTGGCGGCGTGGCAGCACGTTCTTGCTCTGGTTCAGGCACAGATTCTGGTTCCGGGTCTGGCTCCGTTGCAGGCACAACCTCCACGCCTGCACCCAATCCCAACCAATCAGCTGTGCCCCGCTTCTTGGACACCGGAGTGGACATGCCGGATACGGTGGCATTTGTCTCCTTGTCCTTGCCAAATAGACCCAAGGGATCTGCATTTAAGTTCGTTGACTGGGCGGAAGCAGAGCTACGTCTGCCTGAAACGGCTGCGGTTTTGGGTCGCACATTGGAGTTCTCAGTAGTCGTATCTGTTGACTGGCGGGACATGGAAGGCTTTGCTGTAGCAGGTCTCTTTGGAACCTCGCCGCTGTTCAAAATGTCATCAAATATATTTCTGGTCTTGGGTTGATCTGCGGCACTAATCAAGTCATCCAGCAAATTCTTCCGTGCTCCACCTCCGCTCTTGGGGCGCTTCGGATCAAATCCCAAGTCATCATCATCGGCATCGTCCATAGATAACGAAGGTTTCTGCTTTACAATTCGTGGTGTGCTTGTGGCATTCGGTCTAGTTGTTATGTTCCCTGGACTCTGCACGTCCGCTTCTGTCTCTTCTTTTATACCAAAGAGATCTTCTAGTTTTCCTTTACTTTTAGTAGACTTTGTTGATTTCTTTGAAGGCGCATCAAAGAAATTATCATTGTCCAAGCTATTATCGCTTAGTAAATCTGCAAGTGGATCGTCGCTAAAATTCATTGTGACTTCTTAAATTCTTTTTTGTAATGAAAGAAAAACCTTAAACAAATGTTTCAAAGCCAACGTTGCTAAGTAACGAACTTTTGGTAATATTTAATACATTTTTAAATAGCAGTGTGTGCACACTTGAAAATACTTTGCAACAGGTTGCAAAACTGTTTGTAAACATTGGATAATCTGACAGCCGCAAACTATCGATAAACATAAGCGACCAGTATTTGCATCCCTAATAGCGTCTGCGTTGCCAACCAACTGTTAGTGTACACTAAACTAGAAAATACTCCAGCGAATTGTTTATTTGCTCAAAAATGAGCAATATTTATATACAAGAGCCGCCTACATCGGGCAAGGTGCTACTGAAGACCACAGTAGGCGATATTGATATAGAACTATGGGCACGCGAGTGCCCTAAGGCCTGCCGTAACTTCATCCAACTATGTCTGGAAGGTTACTACAATGGCACAACATTTCACCGGCTTGTAAAGGGATTCATCGTGCAGGGCGGTGATCCCAATGGCGATGGCACTGGCGGTGAATCCATTTATGGTCACCCCTTTAAAGATGAGTTCCATTCACGTTTGCGTTACTCGCGACGTGGCCTGGTGGGCATGGCCAATTCAGGAAAGGATGACAATGCATCACAGTTCTTCTTTACGTTTGCGGCGGCGCCAGAACTGGAAAACAAAAACACTCTCTTCGGCAAGGTCACAGGAGATACTGTGTTTAACATGCTCAAGCTGGAGGAGGGCGACGTTGATCATAATGAGCGTCCTATGTACACACATCGCATTCATTCCACAGAGGTTCTCAGCAACCCGTTCAACGATATTGTACCACGAACGTTGAACAAGGCTGCGGTGAAAGTAAAGAAACCCAAAAAGGAGAAACAAGGTGTCAAGTAAGTGTTGAATATAATTGAAATATTTTTATAGTATTAATTTGTATATCTTCATAGAAACTTTGGACTACTTTCCTTTGGTGAGGAGGCTGAAGATGATGAACAAGAAACGAATATATTTGTTAAACAAAATGCTGGCAAAGCTAAATCCTTACATGATGTGGTAGACGATCCCAAGTTGAGTAAGGAACCGCTTAAGGTTCCCAAAACAGAGCGCGCAAGCAGCGAGGAGCGACGTCTTTCCGATGACTGCGAGGAAACTAGCACGAAGCCATCAAAGAGTTCTTCCGATGTGGTCAAGAATAAACTTGCCAGGTTATCGAAAATTAGTAAACAACCAGCTAAGCCCGTAGAGATCAAAAAGGAATCCTCTTCTGATGATGATGATGACATGCTGATGACGCAGGAACAGGAACAAAGTCTAAAGGCAACAAATGAGAAGTATGTTGAGGTTTACCACCAATTATGAATAATATATAAATTAAATTGTCTTTTTAGATTGAAAATCCGCGAGGAAATTGCATCCCTTAAGCGACAATATCAACAGGATAAGCAGACAAAGGATAAACAACTTGCTAAAGAGTCGGAAAAGAATTCCAAGACGGAAACCGTCAAAGGTGGCAGCGAGAATCATTACATTAATGATTTTTTGAAAACCAAAGAGAAATATACGGAGAAAACCAAGTCCAAACTAAAGGGACAACTCAGGTAACTAGCTGATATAAACAAATCCTTTGCCAATTGTTTATCTAAATAAATTTATTTACAGAGAGAGCCACACACTGGAATTGTTATCGAAATTTAAATCAAAACTGGAAAATCTAAAATATAAATCGAGTGGAGAGAATGCTGATGAAGATAATGATGTAGACGATAATATAGTGGAAAAGGAAATCAAGGGTGACGATTGGTTAGCGCATTCATTGAACTTCAATAATAATGCGCCGGTGTTGGCTAAGGATGCATCGACCAAGGGGGATGATTGGTATGATGCCTACGATCCACGGAATCCTCTAAACAAACGTAAACGAGGAGCTACAGACAGCAGTAAATCGGCTAGTAAATCCAAATCTTCAAGACGATGATGTTTTATTTAATAAAGTTTATTGCAAAACAACAAATTTGATATTTTTCTACATTTGATATTGGTGATGGTATTTTCGATTTATTAAAACGTATTTTACTTGAATTCTGTTGTAATGGTATCGGTATTTTCGATTAACTGCAACGATTCAATTACATAAATCGATATGTCAGTAGCTATCGATAGTTTGCTAGCGGTAGCAGCTGAACAATAAAACAAAAAAAACGTACTCAAGGTGAAGTTATTTTGGCTTTAAAAAACAGGTAATTACTGCAAATTATTAACCTCAAGTGGTGCAAAGAGAAAACAATGTGAAAATTACGTCATTTGTGCATAGAGAAAAGAGTACAACGTAACTGAATAACAAGAAAATTACCGACGCAGTCAAAATTATTGATTTTATTTGACATTTGTTTTCGTTTGTTGTCGTCACAGCTACAGTGGGGTGGAAAGGGCGACAAAGGCAACGCTGCTTTAGTCACCGTCACCATCTCCGAGTTGAAGAGTAGAAACAGCTGCAGCAGTAGAATGAGTGCGAAAAGCAGACGCCCGGGCACGGCGAATAGCCAGACGCCCAATGAGTGCGTTCAGGTCGTGGTGCGATGCCGTCCGATGAGCAATCGAGAGCGCTCCGATGGATCCCCGGAAGTGGTTAATGTTTATCCCAATCGGGGTGTGGTCGAGCTGCAGAATCTGGTGGATGCAAACAAGGAACAGCGCAAGGTGTTTACCTACGATGCGGCATATGATGCGAGTGCTACCCAAACGACGCTCTACCATGAAGTGGTCTTCCCGCTTGTCAGCTCAGTGTTGGAGGGATTCAATGGCTGCATCTTCGCCTATGGCCAGACAGGCACGGGCAAAACCTTTACCATGGAGGGAGCTCGCGGCAATGATGATCTCATGGGCATCATTCCACGCACCTTCGAGCAGATTTGGCTGCACATCAATCGCACCGAGAACTTTCAGTTCCTGGTAGATGTATCCTATCTGGAAATCTACATGGAGGAGCTAAGGGATCTGCTTAAGCCCAATTCGAAGCATCTGGAGGTGCGGGAGCGCGGATCTGGTGTGTATGTGCCCAATCTGCATGCGATCAATTGCAAGAGCGTCGACGACATGTCCAACGTAATGAGGCTGGGCAACAAGAACCGCACAGTGGGCTTCACCAACATGAACGAGCACAGCTCACGGTAAGCAGTCGTACTAGCTTTCCATTTTCCTTTTTAACAGTTCTATCTTTCCTCTCCAGCTCGCACGCCATATTCATGATCAAGATTGAGATGTGCGACACGGAGACAAACACCATCAAGGTGGGCAAACTGAATCTCATCGATTTGGCCGGTAGCGAGCGGCAGTCGAAGACGGGTGCTTCCGCAGAAAGGCTCAAGGAGGCCAGTAAGATTAATCTGGCTCTTTCGTCGCTGGGCAATGTCATCTCGGCCCTGGCTGAGAACTCGCCCCATGTGCCGTATCGTGACTCCAAGCTGACGCGTCTGCTCCAGGATTCCCTTGGTGGCAACTCCAAGACCATCATGATTGCCAACATTGGACCTTCGAATTACAACTACAACGAGACGTTGACGACGCTACGATATGCACAGCGCGCCAAGAACATACAGAATCAACCAGTGAAGAATGAAGATCCACAGGACGCTAAGCTGAAGGAATACCAGGAGGAGATCGAGCGACTTAAGCGGCTAATTGCGCCGCAACAGCAGCAACGCAGTGAGAAACTTGCAGCAGTGTCCAAGAAGCGCGTCAAGAAACCCAAACGTGAACTGGAATTGCATCCAAAGCCAGCTGCCGCAGTGGAGGAGCAAGAACAAGAGGAGCCCGAGAGCGAAGGTGAACTCTCAGAGCCCGAGTCGGATAAGGAGAACGAGGAGGAGGTAGCCAAGTCGAGTGATCAATTGGAAAGGGAACGTGTGGAGAACGCCAAGCTGGCAGCCAAATTGGCTGAGCTGGAGGGTCAGTTGGTGCGAGGTGGAAAGAATCTACTGGACACGTACAGCGAACGACAAATTGAGTTGGAAAAGAAGCTGGTGGAGATTGCAGAGCGTAAGAAGCGCGAAATTGAAATCCAACAACAACTTGAGCTGCAGGAGGAGACAACGCTAGAGATACGTGAACGCAATGTTTCTCTGGAGCAGGAGGTGGAGCTGAAGAAGCGCAAGTTGTCCAAGTGCTATGCCAAGTACTTGGCACTTCAGCAGGAGCTGAACGACTGCAAGCACGATCATAACCAGGATCTGCGTGAACTGGAGATGGCACAGAACGAGCTAGTCAAGGAACTAAAGCGTCAGTTGCTCATCATCGACAACTTCGTGCCCGTTGAGGTAAAGCAGCGTCTCTACACCCAGGCCAAGTACGACGAGGAGCAGGAGGAATGGAAGTTCGCCACCACCCCACTTCCACTGGGCAACGGCGATGGCAAATTCAGTGGCAAACGTCCTGTTTCGCATCCGCAGCGACGTCGACCCATCTCTGAGTACGCCCTGCAGGAGGCCAAGTCGAATTCGCCCAGTGCGCTGCGCTTTAAGAGCGAGAATATTGTCAGCTACGAATTGGAGATGCCCTGCCGCACCACGCAGGAGTATCGCACGCCCAAGGTGTCCGCTTCGCTGCAAGCTGTCCTCGCTCAGGCCATGCAGACCGGCGATGACATTGACATTGTTGATTCGCATACCAATTCACTGCGCCATCGCCTCGAGAACATCATCAATAGCAATGCCAATGCTGGCGGAGCATCTCTGACATCCTCTACAGTGGGCACACCTGTCGCAGCCGGTGCAGTACCTTCGACAGCTGTGCGACACGTGAAGTCCACCCGCAGTGGTCTGCCTAGTCCGGGTTCCGCTCTCGACTCTAATAGACGCCCGCCCACAGGCCGTGTGCAGCCCAAGAAACCTGCCTCGGCCTATCCCAAGGCGCGTGGACTGGTTAACAAGTAGTTACCCCTCTCTCACACACATACACTTACTCACAAACAAACAACACACTCACACAGCGACGTCACACTAACCAAAGTTCTCATAGTCACAATCACATTGTAAAAATCGTATCGAATCCTTGTTCTAGTTGCAAATCTTCGCACATTTCGCGCTTTCTGAAAGTATTTTGCATTTTCCTTTTTGTTTTGTTACATTTATGATTATGATTACCGATTAACAATTATCGATTATTATTATTATTATTGTAATTATTATTTAACTGATTTGTTATTGCTTTTCGGGCGGCGCCTGCATTTGTGACCACCCACTGTGGCCAGAGTCATTCGTTTAATGTGCAATCTAATGTTAAGTTCAGTGTTTACTCTTAGTTTGATTTACGCTTAGTAATTGACTCTTTTAGTTGTCTATACTTAGTGCAAGCAGCTTAGTTAGTCACAGACCGAAATCAGACCAAATAAAGCAACTCAAAACAGAATCTGACCCATGGCTTTTGGATTATTGTTTGTTTATTGGGTTTTCTTTGAATAAATGCAACTGGTAAATACTTGAAGAGGTGACTGGGACCTTTCGTAGCCTCACTTGATGACCTTGAGTTCACGTCCAACCTCAATGAAGGCCTGCACAGCCTGATCAATCTCCTGCTCCGTGTGGGCAGCGGAGATTTGTACGCGAATGCGAGCCTTGCCCTGCGGCACCACAGGATAGCTGAAGCCAATCACATAAATGCCGCGAGCTGCAAGAGGGAAGAATTTCCAATAAGTAAACTTCACTTCAATCCTTCTAAGAAGAGTCCACACTTACTGAGCATCTGATCGGCGAAGGTAGAGGCCAGACGAGCGTCTCCCAGCATGACGGGACAGATGGGATGATTCTCGCCGGCAATAGTGAATCCAGCCTTGGTCATGGCGTTGCGGAAACGTTGCGTGTTGCTCTGCACACGTTGGCAGAGCTCGCTGGAACCGAGCAGCATGTCCATGACCTTGAGGCCAACGGCGACAACAGCAGGTGGCAGTGTGTTGGAGAAGAGATACGGACGTGACTTCTGACGAAGGAACGAGACTAGTTCGGCAGGTCCAGTGGTATAGCCACCCGACGCACCGCCCAGTGCCTTGCCCAGCGTCGAATTGATGATGTCCACCTCACCCAAGACATTGGCATACTCCTCAGTGCCGCGACCTGTGTCGCCAAAGAATCCCGTAGCATGACACTCGTCCACAAAGACGAGAGCATCATACTTCCTGGCCAGCTCGACAATCTTTGCCAGCGGTGCAATGTTGCCGTCCATGGAGAAGACGCCATCGGTGGCAATGAGTTTCAGACGCGCATCGCTTCCGCGCAGCTGCTGCTCGAGATCGGCCAGATCCCGATGCTTGTAGCGCTGCTTTTTGGCTTTGCACAGCCGAATGCCATCGATGATGGACGCGTGATTGAGCTCGTCCGAGAAGACGGCATCCTCGGGCGTCAGTATGGCCTCGAAGAGACCCGCATTGGCGTCAAAGCACGAGGCATACAAGATGGTGTCCTCTCGTCCATGGAACTGGGCAATCTTCTGCTCCAGCTGCTTGTGAATATCCTGTGTGCCGCAGATGAATCTCACCGAGCTCAGACCCGCGCCATACTGATCCAGCAACTGTTGACTGTGCTGCACAATCTCCGGGTTGTTCTGCGGGAGTAAGAAGAGTGTGGGATGGAAATGGAAGAAAAGGGCGAAGGAGGAGCAGCAGAACTTACCGCTAGACCAAGATAGTTGTTAGCACAAAAGTTGAGTATGCGCTTATCGCTGCCCTGCACAGTTATCTGCGTACTCTGCGAGGAGGTAATGATGCGCTCCGCCTTGAAGGTGCCCGCCTCCTTAATGCCGCTCAGCTGGTCTGCCAACACTTGACGCAGCTGCGATTGCGCTGCATTGCTGGCGCGACGCACTTGATTAACAGCTGTTCAAGGGGAGGATCATAGGAAGAGATGAGGAGATTGTTGTCGGCCAGGCAATTGCATAATGCGAAAGAGAAACAGAAGAGAAGAAAAACAACAACTTAGTTGAATTTTCCACACGAGCAAATACCCTGTAAGCATGGTACTCAGCACTTAGGCTCGCTTAATTCCTTATCATTGCTTACCGCAGTGCAGCGAAAGTATTTTGGAGAAAACGGGCATTATGCGGCGTATACTTAATATTTGCACTGACGACTCCCGTCCACACTTTCGCTGAGACGCCTCGCGTGGAACTAAATTCAAATCAACAACGACGGCGACGATGAGGAAAATATGGCAACAACAACAAGTTGTTCAGTTGTTGTTGCTGCTTTTCCGATTTAAAAATACATAGTACCATGCATACATATAACACAGTAATGTACAAAAATACACACACACATATAAAACAGCCCGTTATTGTATTAATTGAATTTGCTTTCATTTTCGTTGTCATAGTCGCCCGTTGCCATTTGCTACACTTGCAGAAAAAGTCAACTTAGTAACAGTTCCAAAATTAATAGAGACAACAAATTAGATTATTACTTATTGAATGAATAATGTATTAGGTTTGCAACAATTTTATTATGTTGATTCTTGTTTATTTTTATTTTTGTATTAATCTTTGATTTTCTGTTGCATTTATTGAGAATTTAAACTAGTAAACTTTGGAACTCCTCTCGCTAATCTTGATGCGTTTTCAAGGTCAGTGTCAATTGGGTGAACAAATGAGACTGACTAGGTAAATATGTATCTATGTATAGCGCACATTTATATAGTATATAATACATACATAAACATAATCACAAATCTGTCTTGATTTGAAGTAGATTAACAGAAAACAGATAAGTCTTATGTGAAAGGTCATTGGAGCAAATAAAGTGCAATGTAACTGGGCAATCTTTACAATATAAACGACTTAATATAATACAAATACACATGCAGTTATATAAATGTGTACATCAAGAGTAATGCGAGAGAGAGCCGGCTTAGTCTCTGCACAGTGGGACTGCACAGTGAATGCACACGCAAATTGTAGTATGCGTGGTATGGTATTTTAAATATACTGTATATCATAGTGTAATTGGAAACCGGTTCCATCGAAATTGGGTGATTTCTTGGCGACTATTTTCAGGCGATTGACAGCCATGTTGAACTGTGCCGGAACAACCTGTCCACAGAAGGAATGGCGTAATAATTCCGTATTATCGGGCAACACTTCGTAAAACTTGATGTTATCCAGACCGCAATTGGTTACGGGGCCCATATCGAGTTCTAAACAATAAAAAATCAGTATTTAAAAAACAACATAAAAAGAATAAAGTACTCCCAACTTACGTCTGAAGTTGAAAGAGAGATGAGTTCCTGCTGGCACAATTAGCTGCCAAGTGCAGTCGGAGTAATTGCGGTTGTTGTAGTCGGGATTGGAAAACAGGCCCGACAAACTCCTCAATTCACCTCCACATCCGATGGGGAGAGTATTAAGATTCGAATGATAGTACAGCTTCATATACCTTATTCCACGATACGCAATACGTATTCCATTGTTACTGGTTGAAATGGTTTGAGGAGTAGACGGAAATTCATTTGTTGAGTTATAGAGCACGCTCTTATTCACACTCAGGTCAGTTATCTATGATGAGAGAAAATGGAGGTGAGAAGAAATATATTTTGGGACGTCATCCCATACGCACTGTCAAGTATGAATCTGAATAAAGCTGCACGAAGTCAATCTCTATGGATATTGCGTATCCTTTTGGTAATCTTATGTCGTTGTAGCACTCCAATAAGGACTCACTTTCATAACCATTGTTCAAGAGCACGCCATCCAAAGAGGTGTAGGTTCGATTACAATCTGAAATGAGTAGAATGTATTCAAGAAGGGTAGAGTCTTGTATTTATTATGTTCCAGGACTAGGACTTCTTCTAGTTCCCCATTTACTCTTCGAAATATGCTTGGAAGTTCTACAACTTTCTAGCAAAAGTGAGAATAGGCTGCCAACTTACTCGACTTCACTCTGACCGTTATATCCAGAACGTAGGCATTATCTTGTGCCGCACTGTGGAATACCATGTTGAAGCCAGAACCTTGGGGTACTTCTATAAGGGTATTATTGAACTGGCCGCAATAGTTGTGCGTGGGCATCTAGTGAAAATATATTTAGCCATAAAAAGGCGCATAAAGTACAGATTTTGATCTTAGTGACTTACATAGCTCTTGGTAATGAGGAGATAGTCAATGCATTTGCCTGTAGTAGGGGAAATATCTTGAAGCATGGCTGTATGTATCTCTATTTCCAATTCTTTATCGGACTTAAAGTTCCAGGAGCAATGAACGTGTCCCTCGTAACTGCTGGAATTCTCGGAATTGAGCCGTATCCGTGCAGTCTAAAAAAGAAAGAGATTAGTATGAAAATGATAAAATATTCAAGCTGATGCTGTTGCTCACCTCGTTGCCTTGCAGATTATAGTCCAATTGCCCACAGACTGTGGTGGTCATTTCGAGAACGAGCTCAAAACTAACAGACTTGGCTGCTTCACGAGTCGCACTCAGCAGGATGATCAGATCTTGGTTAGAACTGAAAAGCCTGCTACCGTTGCCAACAACAGAATAGAATTTGCCCAGCGTGGTACTGTCCGTATTAAAGCCATCGATCAATTCTAGCGAGCTACAATTGACGCATCTTCTTGTCACGTTCTGCAGCTGCAGCTGCTTCAGCCAAATGGAGAGCCGATAACCAGGCGGTGCAGTGGCTTGGAAGTAGCAGTGCAACTCCTGATCGGTGCCATTGAGCTGGTAGTGCCGCACAAGACTCATGCGCGAATTTCCTTCGCTGAGGACTAGATGCTCATTACAGTTCGATGTGAACTCAACTCTGGCCATGAAATCACCAAGGATCGTGTCACCGAAATGGCTCAGTAAGTGGCTCTCAAACAGGGCCTCATTGCTGTCGATCATGATGGAGAAGGGCTGGCTGCGATTGCCGCAGAGCACGCTGACTCGCTGCTCGGCACTGCGTCCGTTACCTCGGTACACCGTGAGGTTCTCGTTTGCACAGTCATCGGTCTGGTACAAGTTCAGGTATTTGAAGACCACAAAGATTGCATGTTGTGGCGGTGCCAGCACATGCCACACACAGTTTCTGTCTTCCTCCTCGTGGTCCGTCGACTGTCGCAGTTTTCGTAGGGTGAAGGGTGCTGTGTAGTTGCCACCGCACCCAACACTCTGATACTCCAAATTGTAATTGGTGGCGAAGCTAGTCTCCTGGATCAGGCGGATAAGCCCATAGCCAGTTACCTCGAAATCTGGACAGAGTTTGCTGTCGATGAGCTGCTCTTGTCCACCCTCCAGGCGATAGGCCTGGAAGCCTTTGTACTCGCAGTACCAGGATCTCCAGTTTATTCCCTTCACCGTGACCAGCAACTGTTCTTGGGCATCGCTGGTGATCTCAATATTGCATTTTATAGAGCGATATCTTGATGGGTTATTTATAATTGTTGACTGCAGCTCGTTGGTGGCTCGCAGCCGGACATCGCAGCTGGTGCTAACAACAAAGCTGAAGCCATCGCCTGTGACATTGCCATTGGTGCGGAATACTACGCGAAGCTTTTTAGCCTGAACCCATATGGTCTGCGGCAGCTCTCGGCCGCATAAAGTAGCCACGGTTTGCCACAGATTGGCCTCCGTGCTGCTCAGCACCTCCAGTTGATCGTGGGTGCAATTGGGAGCTTGCTCTATGAAGAATCTATCCTCGAACTGCAAGCGAAGTGATTTGCCACGTCTTGTATAGAATTCCCAGCTCAGCTCTATGTTGTTTCTATAGGAGGCCTTGTCCACTGTTATCCGCGGCGAGTTATAATCTTCCACCTGGACCATTTTGTTCAAGCCGGCTGTGGCGAGTGGAGTAGTGGCCTTCAGCAGGAACTGACTGTTGCCACCGGATTGATAGGTTGTGGCATGGTAGGTCACCTTGACCTGGCGTGAACTCAAGACAATTGTGTCCATCTTCGTCGTGCCACGGCAAAGCTTGACTATCTCGCTCTCCAAATCCATGCTGAAGATGGTCAGATACTCGCGATCGCAGCTGTCGCTGAGGCTAGCATTGCCATCCAGCATAAAGCCACGGGCGTTGCCCAGCGTCCAGACGCACTCTATGGTACCGACGTGCGCTGGCAGCTGGGGTAACTCGATGGTGGTACCCTCTTCCAGCGTTAAGTAACCACCACACGGATAACGACGATACGCGAGACGAACTGGCATCGTTCCCTCCGCTCTGCGCTTCAGTATATCAAGATGACCGTTTGTTGTGGACAAAGTGATGGTACTGTTCGGAGGGCGGTGCAAAAAGGTGGAACTGTAATGCGCATCATCCACCATCTTTACGAATCCAACATTCATATTGGTCGGCAACTCCTGCACTGCGAAGACGAACGTTTCCTCCTGCTGTGCCCTGAAGCTGACACTGCAGAAATATTGAGGCAGTTCGTTCAGCTCCAGATTGGACACTGTGCCAAATGCCTGGTCACCAATATCTGGCGGACAAGGTGAGGCTGCTGTTGAGGTAAAGCGTGCCCGTGTTTTTACTCTGCCACGAAGCTGCACAATCTTCACCAGCATAAAATTATCCGATGACTCGATCACGTTGCTGCCGTTGTAGCCGGCAACGTTGAATTCAGTTATCTTGGATAGCTCGTCAACATCGTTGTAGAACTCGAAGTTTTTCCGCCTATTAATGGGCCAACCTGCCATTCTGAACGGTATATTGTGTTCTCGATTACGCAAAACCATCGGCGCGTTGCCCACTGCCAACTCCGGCATGTTAAGTAATTCTAGGAGTACTCGTTGTCCCTTCGGCACTGTGATACGCCATCGGCAACGTCTAAGGGAATAGATATCGTCGGGATCTGCGTTGATATGCAATTCACCGAATGAACCCTTAACTTCCTTATAGCATGAGCCCAGCTTCGAATCGTACTTCAGTTTGAAACCACGGAAGCTGTGTGCAGATGTAGTTGCCGCCACAAAGCGCACACCCAGCTCACTAGTCTGGAACGTCATGACAAAGGGAAATGAGCTGATGTTGCCGTAGAGAACTTGCAGTAGGCGACCCTGTTCCTTCAAATCAAGGAACTCAACATAATCCAGGGCGGGAGCTGAGTCATCCGCATTAAAGGGTATATGCAGATCCTCCATTGACACCTCGAGGTGATAGCTCTTTGACACCTTAATAACATGCTCACAGATAGCTGGCGTGGGGTAGGCTCCCAGTGCGGGATAGTTTTCTGAGGTGATAACCCCATTGCTCCCTACATATTGGCCTCCACACTTGCTGAGGGATACATTCAACTTGAAGCCGGAGTGGGGTTCAGTTAACTCTGTCTGGTAGTGCACCAGCATGAGGTTTCCCGTGCTGTGTGTCGTCACGGGAAGGCGACATGTCTTGAGTAATGGACGCGAGATTGTTGTAGAGCCATCGTAGAGCTCAACAAACTCCTGATCACACTGATGCACGCTGAGGTCAAAATCGTGGAAGTTGGCGGCAATTGTCTCTCCAGGCGGTGCAATGATCGTCCAGGTGCAATCAGTGTGCGCATGTGGGTAATAAGGATAGCCGGGTGTGGTGATCGTGTAATTGCTCGCCTGCGAAGTGAGTCGCACCTCGTTGTCACAGTCTCTGAACTCGCGATAGGTGAGCGTCCAAGTACCGCTCGACCCCATATGTTCGTTCCGGTCATTTAAAAATGATGGGAAGTCATATCTAATTGTAGCATGCGGCCCGCTCGTGCGGAATGTGCGATCGAGCCCCAACTGATTGCAGAACTTGCCCAGACGGGGAGCTGCTTCATCGACACCGTCGAGAACGTATCCGTAGCGCTGGCAACTAGTGTTCTTTGGTCGATCTTCATAATCAATTTGAATGTCAATTTGTCTGCCGGGCCGTACCTCGAAATTCCACACGCAACTATGTTCAATCTGAGGTTCTAGAAGGAATGCATCTGTGATTGTTCCCACGGATCCAGTCATATTGGCACCGCAAGCACGTTGCACTTTAGCCGAGAAGCCCGTTCCGTTTATAGTTGCATCCGTTTTGAACTTTAACTTGAGATACGGCGCACCATGCACCCGCACTAGGGGCAATCCACTGCCATTACAGACACGAGTCTGCTCCTGCCAATGTAATAAATTGCTGGAACTCTCTATGCTTAGGTAGTCGATCTGGCAGTTAAGAGTTGCCTCTAGATCGGCATTAAACACGTCGACATACACATGGTACGCGGGGTCAGATGACTTGAAAATCCATTCGCAATACAGGTTAGGCTCATAGCCATGTGGGTAACCTGGAGATTTGATAAAAGCTATGCCAGCAGGTCCCAAAGTGTGTTGCTGACCGCAGTCTTTAGTCGTCAACGATACATTTCCGATCAGGGCGGAATCGTTTTCGACGCGCCAATTCAGACGGAAGGCATCGAAGTCGGTATTAACTGTGCGAAGATATAACACATTACTGCTCGAAGTCAGTCGGGACGGTGAGAAGGCGACCTCCAGAGGCAGAGCGGATTCATCAAAGCCATCAAACACCTACAAAAGCAAAACGGAATTGAGTTCGGAATTTCAAATGAGATGATTATTATAACTAAGTATTATTTGTTTTATTTGCACGGTATTGAAGATGCTGATACTTACCTCAAGTCCTGTGTTGTACTCCTTAAAATCAAGAATGATGTGCAAGCCACGTTCGACAATGATTCGCCAACTATAGCGTGTATTATCGTTGCGAACCGCAAGCGTTGGCGGAGATTTTATGGTGCCATTGGATAATTCCGTCAGCTCAATGTCGTGCACTGGGATAACATTGGTGATTAATTTATATATATGCTGTCCGAAGAAGACTTACCATAAGTCCAGCGCAACTTGAAGCCATTTCCGGTACTTCCAGGCATGCTACGAAACTTGAGCCACAATTGGGTTCGGGAAACTATTGGCTCAGCGGGCAGCACCTTGTCACAATAGAGGCCCAAAAGTTTGCCAGCAACACCAGCACGCAGTTCCAAGAAGTCGCCGTTACAGTGATCCGATTTTGCTATATCCATTGCATCAAAGGTCAGTTCCATGGCATTGCCTTCAAGTAGTTCCAAGGTCCACACACACTCCACATCCGAGAGGTAACTGTCCGGATAGTTGGGGGAAGTAAGTGTGCCGCTGGCTGAGCTTATGATGCCACCACAAGAATTCCGTATGGTGTTGTACTTGGCTGTCAATACTGTCCCGATTGCCTCGACTCGTACCTTGTTGGTGGGCAAAATCATGTCGACCGTGTGTTCCCCGCAGAGATTATGGTAGAGCACGTCATCTGCATCGTTGAAAATCCGTACTCCTGCGGTACAATTGTTTTCTGGTGCCGTGCAGCGTGGACACTCCAGATGGAGTATACTCAAACTGATCTTGCTGCCTTCTGGCCCATAAATTCTCCAGTAACATGACGAGTCCAGTTGCGAGCGAATATAGCCCTCACTCTGACTCAGTGTGCCTCCGCAAGTCGTTGCCAGTGTCGCAGTGAATCTACCCGAAAATCCCTGCGAGACTTTGAAGCGTAATCTTGGATTAGTATTTGGTCCAACTACTTTAATTATTGAGCCTTCGCCGCAAAGTCGTTCGGTAAACTTTCTGTTTTCGACTGTTGAGCCGGATAGCTCCAACATGGCCTTTTCGCATGCGGTCGAGTTGGTCAAATTGTAATTCTGGAAAGTCAGGACCAATCCATAGGCGTTCTGCGGTAAAAAAAAAACATATATAGATCAGTAATCGAATCGAAAAAGAAGTATTAATCTTGGATACACGTAACCCACCTCCATGTCTATGTCCCATACGCATTCTACATCCTTGTCGTAAGAGTTTACCCCCTGATCATAGTAGTTGGGCGACGCAATGAATAACGACTTTGCGCTGATCAGACCGCCACAACTGGCAGGCACCATGACGTAGCTGGCCCTGAAATACTTCCGAGCACGTTCCGGGCTGCTGTGGAAATAGATGTTCAATTCATTTGCTGGCGATATAAACGTTTGCGGTGATGATTCAATGCTGCAGCTGTGCCACAAAGTTTCAGGTAAATTGTCAGTGGAGTTGATAGTAAGAAGATCCTGGCTGCAGTTGTGCCACTGCGTCTCGATGTGCACTTCATGCAAGGTCAGACGAACCAGATGACCCGCTGGCGCTATAATCTGCCAGTGGCAATCCAAATTCAAACTATACGGAGCATTCGGCGTCTTGATGCTGCCACCGAAAGATTCTTGAAGAATATCTCCGCAGCCAAGACGCTTGTACTCGGCATGAAATCCTTGCGCTTGTTCTGAGTAGTCGCTGCTGAACTTTACCACGAGGCGATTGCCCTTACTGGTAATCACCAAATTCTTGGCGGTACACAATCGCTGCTCGCTCAGCGGGAGTTCGTCGTTGAAGTCCTGCACTTTGACCTTATCGAAGAAACAATACTCGCCGCCTTCAAAGGACATGTGGGAGAAGACTAATTGGATGTGATTGTTGGCTCCACCGGCGCGTATGTCCCACTCGCAGTCGAGATTGGGTGGATAGTTGTCCGGGAAATTGGGTGACTCAATAACGCCGTTCAGCTGCTCCAGTCGCACCTGACAGTTCGTCGAGTAGTCTATCATGAACTGTAGACCGTTGGGTGAGTAGGAGGGCACGATATAACGCACGAGTACACGATTCCCTGTGGAGCGCAGTGTCATCGTCTGCTGCTCGCTGCTGTCCTTGCTGCAATTCAATGGCAAACGACGACTTTGTGTATTGGGTCCGTCGAAGAGAGTCAATTGTCCATTGCACACATTGTCGCGGCTTTGCAGTTGCAGCACTATCGTGGAGCCCTGGGCCACATTGATTTGCCAGTCACAGGCGACCGCACCGCGGTTGTCCGCTATATTGTGTGGTGAGTGGATGGCGCCAACAGGAGAGCTTAGCTTACCGCCGCAGCCAGTGGCCACAGTTTCCCAGTTGAGGTAGAAGCCTTTATCTCTGACCAACCTGTCCGTCTGGAAATGCAGGTAAAGCACGTTCCCGAACGACGGTATCCGCGACGGTATTCGATCTCCACAGTAGCGTCCAATAAGCGGCGACTGCGCGCCATCTCCATTTCTGTTCGTAAGAAACAAAGTGAGTAAGTTATCATATTTAGGAGATGTCATATCAGATTATAAATGTTTTCATTATTAAAAGGGAGTCTCCTAAAGGATTAGAGTCGGCCTTCTGCACATGAGAGCCTAACTCTAACCTGACAGAAGCTGTTCTGCTTCCCTAAAGAAACGGAACTGCGGTTCCTTTTTTTAATATTTTTCCCCTTCATCCATACCAAGACTGGGCACAGAATTTGCCTGGGAATCTATAGATATATCCGAAGTTAGAAGAACCTTACCGTATCTCCAAATAGTCGTCACACGACTCATCGTCGTATGAGACTTCCGTAGTAAAATTGTGAACTACCAGTTCGATTGTCTGATCCAACGGTGCTCGTATAATCCATGTGCAGTTCTCCCCATCCCCGTAATGTTCAGGCCAGTTAGGAGACTTGATGATGCCATAGCGAGCCGTGAAATTGCCGCCACAATCTGTAAACGCATCAATAAAAGTTAAGTGCCTATGGATGCTGCAAGCTCCCGCTCTTACCTGATGTAACTGGCTTATATTCAATATTTATATCCATCCTTATGCATTTTGCAATGATGGTCAAGAGATTTGAATCAATGTATTCGTCGAAATTGTAGGTACTCAGACCTGATGGAGTAGTCTCATCTACTAAAAGTCTTGCTTGAGTACCCGTACTGTTATCGTATATCATCACATGAGCTACCCCAAGCTGTCTACCATAGATTCTAATGTGCTTCCTGCCTGGCGTCTCAATAACAAACTGGCAAACATTTCGAAATAGTGAGAAGAAGACTCCTGTCGACGTAGTCGAAACGCCTCCACAGTTTCCACGTAAATTGAAATCAAACTGCACATTCATGCCTCTCCCATTCTGAGGGTTGTTTGCCCCATGGAACACCAGACGTATCTGGTTGTTTTCCGATATCAGCTCCAGTGGACTTGTCAAGTTCTTGGATATGCGTTGGACTTTGGCATTGCGGGACAAATATACCTCCAGATAGCTTGACTGATTTGTAGTAGTTTCAAGTTCGCGATCCCCTTCACCGTTGCTGAGGGACAAATCAGTTATGTTGATACGCGCCAAATAGTTAGTAGGTCCAATTATATTGTAAGTACATTCGAGATTTTCTATATAGGGACTCGGATAACTTGGCGTTGATATAATGCCTCCCACATTGTCTGAGGTGGTAATGTTGAAACTGCAGGCTAAAGAAGGAGTTAAGACAAAGGTGACTCAAGGTAACGCGAAGGCAACTCACTTTGTTTATATCGCAGCTCAAAGCTCCTTGAAAGTTCTAAGCCCTGAAGTGCGTAATGGTAACGCACCAGAACCACATTCCCGCTGGAGAACAGAGGTTGTAGTTCACTCTTTTCCGGCTGACCACAGTATCGTCCGAGAAGAGATGCGTCCTCGTTGGGTCCATCGAAAATTTCCAGTTTCTGCAGGTTGCAATCTTCGGAACGCAACAGATCCAACAGTTGAAAGTCGAGCTGGACTTTTGTGCCCGACGGCTGCGTTATGAGATACAGACAAACTTCAGCATTCATGTGGCCTGTGATGACGCCTTGACGCTCTGTAAAGATACCACCACAGCCAGGGTGGCCGGCAACCACCTCGTAGTGCAGTTGAAATGAACTGTCCGCGCGAAACGCATCCGTGTGAAAGTGCACGTATAGCAGGTTGGATGAGCTGTAGATGGGTTCGGGATGTGCCGACTGGCAGG
Source organism: Zaprionus africanus (assembly GCA_018151435.1). Classification (NCBI taxonomy): domain Eukaryota; kingdom Metazoa; phylum Arthropoda; class Insecta; order Diptera; family Drosophilidae; genus Zaprionus; species Zaprionus africanus. The sequence continues at coordinate 16,744,004 of JAECXB010002310.1, forward strand.
CTATATAAAGCAGTCGATCATCGTCACGCAGCCGAAGGAAGTCGCTGTTGCTGCAGTTGCTCCGGTCTGGATTCGTCGGGATTCGTAGTGGTCCTCCCAGGTTGATCTCGTAGAAGCGAAACAGAACACGAGTGCCAAATGGCGCCTTTAATCGCCAACGACAATAGACGCCCGGTCGAGTCTTCCCGGGATAGCCGGGTGAACGGATGACGCCACTGTCACCCATCTTTGGTTCAAGCTCAGTGCCACAGACGGACGGCTGTGAGCTCCAGGTGAGATTGAAACCCCGCGCCTGCGTTTCATTGTCCGAACGGAACCAGAGAAAGAGCTGCTCCTGTGTAGTCAGTATACTGCCATTGCCCAGAGGTAGCTCCTGGCCACAGAAACGTCCAATGAAGCGAGCAGTAAGGGAGCTGCCGTCGTGCAGCTGTAAGAAGTCTGCAGTGCAATCCTTACTTGATTCCAGATCGAACATGCCAAAAGTGAGGTTTAGGATCATGCCACGCTGGGTGCGTATAATAAAGGCGCATCTCTCATTGGGCTGGTACTGCAGATTGTTCTCTTCGCTGGGCGGGAACCACAGGCTGCCCGTGGTGTTGCGTATCACAACCCCGCAGTAGCTACGAGGATGGGAGCACGTGCTGCCCGTGTACCCAACGGGACAGATGCACTGGTACCCATTCTCCGGCAGCAGACGACAGTTGCCATTATTCTGGCAGGGATTCGGATGACAGGCATCCGCTTCGTCACATACAGCTCCCTTGTAGCCGGGTTGGCAGATGCAGCTGGTGCCATGTCCGTTGAGCACACAAGTGCCGTTGTTCTGACAGAGATGCTCGTCGCAAGGCTTGCGACTGGAATCCTCGTTGCAGCCATCGGCGCCATACCCATGGCCATAGAAGCCGTGAGGGCAACTGCAGACGACTGTGCCCGAAATATACTCGCAATGCGCACGCGGATGACAAATCTGCTCGCCATTGCATGTCTTCGACTTGGACTCGCTGCAGGTGCGACCGTCCCCCTCCCAGCCAGGCGGACAGTGGCCACATCGATAAGAGCCTTCTGTATTGAGGCAAATTACCTTCGGCTGTAGACTGCAGCCGCCGTTGTTGCCATCGGCGCATTCGTCCAGATCCTGACAATACTTGCCATCACCTAAAGAAGTGAAGAAATGCAACTTAGAAGTATTCTCTTGCCTTAGAGATTTTTTGCAAACAACCTGTATAGCCTGGCGGACAAGCGCCACATCGGAAGCTGCCTGGCAAGTTGATGCACTCATCGAAACAGGGATTTATAGCCGGAGCACACTCGTCAAAATCACGATTACAGGGACTCGGGCTCGCTGACGTTGCATTTGTATCAGCCCATGTCCAGCCCTGGTCACAAATGCATACAAAGCCCGCTGCATTTTTGTCCGGCAGGCATGTGCCATGGCTGCCGCACAGCTCGGACAACTGACTGGTCAGGCAGGTATTCTGCCGCAGCCGACAATGGGCACCCGAGTATCCTGTTCGACAAATGCAGCTTAAAAAATGGTAGAATAATGGTAGAATATTGGTAAGTTGAGAAAGTTCGAGAACAAGCATTTCTTACCGAAAGCTGCCAGGTGTGTTGACGCACCGGGCATCGTTCATGCAGATGCTTACATCGGTGCTGGCCAAGTCAAAGCACTCATTTACATCCTCCTCGCAAGTTGCCCCCTAAAGGAAATGTTTTGTAAATCCAATATTTAAACAAGAAACTGTCATTTCCTGTTGAACCGTACATTTCATGCAGTTTCATACTTAACGAAAGGACTCAATTAAATATCGATATCTCTCATCTCTAATCGATACCTAAAAGCTGTGCCGTTGCGCATCTGTTGACATTCACAATAGACTCGCGCTCAAAAATACGCTTCAATTCATTTTCTTGTACTGTCTGTATTTTTCCCTTTTTTAAATCAATTATGCGATATAATGAAAAAAGTGGAGTTTTCTTTTTTTGTGTTGTTGCTATTCTGGTCGCTAGCTGCAAAAATGGGATAAGGAAATCTAGCTAACGCAAGCCCCGAGATTTGCATGAATGCACCCATCACACGCTTGGCAATAGGAATAGCCGCAACAGGAACCTCATCCATTGTTCACATTTCTATACTTATTTTACAAATATGAACATCGAGATAAGCCCTGAGATACGCCCCTCATTTAATTGTTTTTCGAAGACGCCCACCCGAAGTACGTACTTGCCAGCCTGGAGTGCAGATGCATTGGAAAGATTTGTAGGCATCGTAGCAGGTGCCGCCATTCTTGCAGGGATTCGATCGGCAATCGTCCCTGTGCACGTTCATCTGGAGCATGTTTATGTTGTGTCTAGCGGTCTGGGTACGCTGCATGTAACGACGCAGCATCCGCTGGTTGAATCCGCTACGACGGGTGCGATTGAGCATGTTTCCCAGCCATCGATCCACGCGAGAAATATCTCGCTGCACTCCACGAAACTGTTCCTTAAGTGCATCCAGCGATATTGGTTCACGAGCCGGAGCTGCCGTCTGCGCTGCTATTACACGGCGACGTCGCTGCAGCAGTGAAGTAAGATCCACTTCGTTTAGGAGCAACGTGGCAGCATCGCCCATTAGACGGAAAGTAATATTCTGATCAGAGGCAGCCTCGAATATCAAGCTGCCATCGCTGTCGCTGTGGAGCAGAGCTTGGTAAGACGTATCCTCAGCTGCTACCTCAATCGCAAAGAACAGGCACCAAGCGGTGAGAGGCACTAGCAAAAATTTCACAGAACACATTTTCATAATTATTTATTCATTTTATCACTTAATCACTTCACTTATCACAATTTTTTTAAGCTCCGAATGTTTTTTATTTTCAAGAGGAACCACTCGAGTTGAAATCCGCGCAAAAACTAGAGCGGGCGGCTTGACCGATCTTCATTTTATAGCAGAAGGGGCGTATCCAAAGAGCTAAAAATGCACATTACCAAGTTATCTCTTAAAAAAGAGAAAAGAAACGAGAACGAATTATGCAGAGTTTGTTACTAAAAACGTTTCTAAAGTATTCCGCATTTCATCATAGATATTGAAACCATTCGATCGTTTGATAATTTACAAAAAAAGGTGTTCTAACTTGTGTTAATGTCTTTATATATTTTAGTGATGATCATGAAAAATATAATCTGCATTAAGTATGGTTTACTACAAGAATCGGCATATAGTGGTTATAACATAGGATATATTGGTCAGGTGTACATCAAGTTAAATTAAAAGTATAAAAATAGTCTTTACAAAACGAGGATCATTTTTATAACATATCTAGAATATTAAATATCACCAAATTCATTTAGTGTAGATAAACCAATTTTCTTTTTATTACCTGAGGTAAGAAACACTCATAAAAAATTTTATTGTTCGATAATGCCAACCCAGTATCAATGCTGTTTTGAACTCAAAAAAGAGTTCGTAAATATTTCATAAGAAATTCGAGGCAAAATCATACGGTTCTATGGTGTAATGGTTAGCACTCTGGACTTTGAATCCAGCGATCCGAGTTCAAATCTCGGTAGAACCTGTGAGAACAAAAATTTTTTTTTTAATTTTTTTTGTGCTCATAGCATTTATGCTAAGTATAAGAGATTTTTTCTAAGAGAGAACTACTTCTACAGAACGAGATCAATATTGCGATTGCGGTGTATAAGATTCTTTAGAATTCATAGTAAAGAGTAATTAAGTTTTGTTAAATTAATGATGATGAATAATAGATGACGTAAAAATAAAATGAGAACCCAGAAAACTTTTTAAAAATATTAATTTATTTATTAGAACTAAAAAATATAAAAAACTTATTTAATCTTACAGAATACAAAGCATAATCTACATAATCTTAATGCTAATGTTTGCTCTTCTTCTTCTTTCCCTTATGCTTTGATTTCTCACTTTTCTTCGACTTTTTCTTTGACTTTTGCTTGGACTTTTTGCTTTTCTTCGAACTTCCACTTTTATGGGACTTTTTGGTCTTCGTTTTCTTGGCCTTGGGACCACTGGAGTCGGAACTGTCAGAACTATCGCTACTATCGGCACTATCCTCTGTACTGCTGTCAAGTCTTTTCTCTACCCAAGTCTCTGCTTTACGCTTGCTTGGCGGTGCATGTTGTTGCCAAAGCTGTTGCAGCTTCGCATCGATGCTGGCCTCCTCCGAGGGCTTCTGCTTTGCTTGGGCGTCTGGCAGCTTGGGTCCGTATAGCTGATCGCTGGGCACCTGAGCCATCGCCTCTTCCTTATCATTCTTCAATCGTTCCTCACGTGATTTATATGAGATTTTTAACTTGTTTCCCTCTATGGGTGCGAACTTAGGTGGCTGTGGAGGAGCAGCAGCCGCAGTTGACTCCTCCGTTGGTGCTTTGAAGAGTGCTGCAAATATGCCACGTGGCGGCGATGTGTTGCGCAGCACATTCGCTGCCGCTGCCGACTTGCTACTGCTGGGCAGCCCCAGGGCTTCCTGCATTGCCAACAATTTGTCCTCTTCTTTTTCCTGCGATGGCGCCTCTGCTGTTGCTGAAGTTTCCTCCGTCTCCTCGTCACTATCATCAAATATACTCTTGAAGAGATCAGTCTTTTCCGAAATGGGTTTATCGCGTGCCTCATCAACAGCTTGCTCCAGTGGCGTTGTTGGAACAAAGCTGATTTTGGGCAACGGGATGGATTCAACTGTTGCAGTGGAGGTTGTTGTTTGAGGCTTCTCTACCTCTTCCTTCTCCTTGGCAGCTGCAGGAGCTGGGGCTGGTTGCGTTTGCTGTTTAGGCACCTCAATGTGCTTGGGTATAATGCTGGGTGTTTGGAAATTAGACTTGGTATTGATTGAAGTCTCCAGATAATCAAATACAGATATCTTCGCTTTGGCTTTCAATTCTTTCTCAGGTTCTGGCAGTGCACCACCGAAGGGCTCAGCGATGTTATAACGTTTGCACAACAAAGCGTTGGGTTTCCACATGCACTTCGTGCGTTCCATGATGGGTTTGGTCTTCTCGGTTGGCTCTGCTTGCTTCTGCTCGTGCTGTGCCTGCACAGTTGCCTCCGAGACGAATCTATCGAACATTAGACCAGCTAAAGGGCGATAGATCTTTGCTGCCTGTATAAATTCCTTCTTCTCCATTTCACGATCCCACAACGAAAGCGTCACTGGCTGCAAATCTGCCAGAAACGTTGTAATTTCCGCGTCATCTTTTAGATTGGCGGCTAGGAACTTCTCATAGCGGCTCTGCTTGGCTTCATCGGCAAGGAAGGGTTTGAATCCACCGCTGGACACTGCGCTAGAGGCTGAAATTGAAGAGGATTAGTTTAAATTGATTTTATTTAGCGAATTTCTTGCACTTACCTAAGTTCTTTGTCTTGGCTGTAGCCTGCTCCAATAGCGCCGCATTGGATTGTTTCAGTTCTTTGCTCATCTCTACAGTCTGCTCTTCACCAGTGGGGGTTATGACTCCTCCCTTGGTGAAGTTACTGCTCTTCGAGCTGATTAGTTCAAGCAGAGACTTGCCTCGCTCCTTTTGGCTGCTGACACTGCTGGCCGTTTTGAAGGGATTCGTGTTGGTGGTTCGTGATTCTCCCAACAGCTGAGCTCGCTGCTCGGGATCAAGATCGTGCCGCCCAAGGCCCTTCTTTTTATACTCCGTCTGCTCTTGCAGCGTCCTTGCTCGCTGTGCATCCATTGGAGCGAAGCGACTCTTGCGCTGCAACCAATTACGTGGAGTGAAGTCGCGGGGCAAATCAATAACATACGGTTGATTGTGTGTTGAACTGTTCTTATCCTCGCTGAATCCATCGATAACGTGCCGCTGCTGTACGTGCTGCACCTTCTTTTTTTTGGGCTGCTTATCCCCCAGAGAGAAATCGTAGCGAGTTATATCGTCCCTTGCGTAGATATCGTCGTCTTCCTCCTCGAATGCGCCCACACCAAACGCCTGTCCGCGAATAGACAACTGCTTCTGCTTTGCTGATGCCTCTAACTGGCCAAAGAGATTAATGTGTTGCATGGGTGTCGCCGTGAAGCTTCCTTTGGAGAGTACTGGCTCTCGGCTGAGTCCTGAGTAGCTCATGCCAAAGCGATTCTCTTTCGGTGTGTAGAAAATTGGTTCATAATCATCAGGTGCAAATGTTATATCTTCGTCGTCCTCATCATCTTCATCTTGATTATCTGAGTCATCATTCTCTTTCTGATAACTACTTGCACTGGGTAACCCTTCGGCGCCGTAGTGCTCCAGTAGATACTGTTCTCGTTTGTTCCGTGCAGTTGCCTGCCGCTTCTCCTTACGTGTTTGTCGTGGCCCCACACCCTGTCCATGTTTCCAGCCCATACTCTTTAGTATGCGTACTGCGACTTTGTCCCGCACTGGTCGCAATAGTTGCTGCAGGACTGGCACACCCGGTATCGGTCCCTCGTGCTGTGGCTGCATTAGCTTTCGCTTGTGCTGTCCCGTACGTTTTTCCTGCTCACTCTCCTTGGCGAATTCATCCCGAGTGCGTATGCCTTGTGGTGCTATACCAAATTCACCCAAGTCTTCTTTGTCCATGAAGTCTTCGGGCCTTTGCTCCACTCTACCAGCTTTCTCGCCACGTGAGCTCTTGAAGTTCTGTGGTGTCCAACCCTCCAGTGAGCCGACAGTGTTCCAAAAGCCAGCGCTAAAGCCGCCTGTAAAGGCACCATGGAAGCGGCGCTTGCCATTCTCATCCTTAACAACTTGATCCTCAATTGACAATGGTTTCTTGGCAGGCACCTCATCTAAACGTTTATCAAGCTATTAGAATTGTAATTCAATTAGGTTTTTTTACTGTTCTTACCTTTCTCTATTGGATCTAGCGGCGTGCCAAAGCGATGAAGATGCTCCTCTTCGTCCATTAGCGCAAATTATTTTGATATTTTCTATTTAATGGATTGAAAATTAGATATAACTTCACAGCAATACTGCCACTTCGCTCTCAGCTGATGAAGTGAACGTAAACAACAGTTCCAATGTTGCCAGAATGTTGAAAAAACCGGCAAACTCAACTTCGATAAATAATAGGAGTCACGACTTAGTATCGATTGTTCATTGAAAATACACTAACTCTCATCACTGTCGCACAGCTGATTTATTGTCTGAAAATTTGCAATCATCAAACATTTTATAAAATTGAATTTGTTGCCAATAAGAATTTAGCTCTGATTACCTGCAAGTAAATAGTTACAAAGGTATCCTCTATGTAGAGTATAAATTGCACACCATCTGTTTTTATTTGCAGATGTGTGCAAATAGTTGTGAATATATTAATGTGTATTGGTGACTAATGATGTCAACATTTTTCGGTTTCTCTTTTGCTTTGCAGTTTTCAGCTGGACTGGCATTACTAGCCATATCTGTAAACTGGACGTGACAGTGGCAGGTGTATAGAATACTTCATGTGAGTTGTACAACGAAACCCAAGATCTTCAATTGCAATCTAATTAGCTTGTCTTTATACACTGTACACACCAACCAACACGCACACACACACACAAAAAAAAAACAATCGCAGTTTCATTGCCTACACACGCACAAAACTGGAAAGGTGGAAAGATCGCAGACATGTCAGAAAAGAACATTAAGGTGGGCGCTCGGGTCGAACTGACCGGCAAGGAGCTGTTCGGCACGATCGCCTATGTTGGCATGACCAGCTTTGCCGTTGGCAAGTGGGTGGGCGTGGTGCTGGACGAGCCGAAGGGAAAGAACAGTGGCTCGATTAAAGGCCAGCAGTACTTCCAATGCGATGAGAATTGCGGCATGTTTGTGAGGCCCACACAGCTGCGTGTGGTTACCCCAGCTGGTGGAGCTGATGCTCCGAGCAGTGGAGGTTCAGGTAGTGCCACGCCCACAACAGCACCTACAAGGGCACGGCTAAGCGGCTCACGCACCTCACTCTCATCCAGTCGCCAATCATTGCTTGGATCACGCACACAGTTGACCACATCCCTAAGCGAACGTACCGGCTCCAATACCAGTTTAGCCAATCGTAAATCATTAGCACCGCAATCCAGTAAAGATAAGGACAAGGATGCCTCTAGCAGTGAAGCAGGCCCAGCACCATCATCGGCAGCGACAGCATCCAAGCGAGCATCCTTCGTGGAGACTGGCTTCCTCGAAATCCTCAAGCCACAGTTCACTCCTTCCCAACCCATGCGTTCGCCCTCGTTTACCACGCCTCCGAATACAACTGAAGACAAAGTCGCTTTACTGGAGGCTCAAAAGGTCAGCGCCGAGCTGCAGACACAGCTGGCTGATGTTACCGAGAAACTGGAGACGCTGAAGCAGCGACGCAACGAGGATAAAGAACGTTTGCGTGAATTCGACAAGATGAAGATTCAGTTTGAGCAGCTGCAGGAGTTCCGTACCAAGATCATGGCAGCTCAGGCATCGCTGCAAAAGGAACTGCAGCGTGCCAAGCAGGAGGCCAAAGATGCAGTGGAGGCCAAGGAAAGACATGCACAGGAAATGGCAGAGCTCTCGGACAGTGTGGAAATGATTACACTGGATAAGGAAATGGCTGAGGAGAAGGCAGATACATTGCAATTGGAACTGGAGTCAAGCAAGGAGCGCATTGAGGAGCTGCAAGTGGATCTGGAGCTGCTACGTTCTGAAATGCAGAACAAAGCAGAGTCGAATGTGGCAGCCACAGAGGGAGGTGGAGATGGAGGAGGCATGTCCACGTATGAGTTCAAGCAGTTGGAACAACAAAATATACGCCTCAAGGATACCCTAGTGCGTCTGCGTGATCTTACGGCGCACGACAAACACGACATACAGAAGCTCACCAAGGAACTGGAGATGAAGCGCTCCGAGGTCGCCGAATTGGAGCGTACCAAAGAGAAGCTTAGCTCGAAGATTGACGAACTCGAAGCCACAGTCGCCGACTTGCAGGTGAGAAGAGATGATCATAGTTTATATGTCTTTATAGGATCAACTGATCTTTTATAACGCACCCACAGCTCTTTGCTGACGTTCTTGTCACTCTTTAGTAGAAAGCTTTCGCTCTTTCCCCCACGCTCTCTTTCGTAATTCACTCATTGCTTCTCTTGCTTTGCGCGCTAGTTTCTTCTCTGGGTTTCTATTTATTGTAAAAAAACATTAAGATTCTTTCGCTGTTGATTCTAAATAAATCTTCGTTTAATCTTTCTTTGCCGGCCTACATTAAATATAAAATAAAAACGGGTTTGCAGGAGGTAAATTCAAAACAAAAATCAATCAAATTCATTTCCCGCATAATTTCCCAACATTTTCATACAATTCTCACGAAAACAAGAAGAAAAGTTAAAGTTGTTATTGTTACTCCTTCCTTAAGGAACAAGTGGATGCTGCACTGGGCGCCGAGGAGATGGTGGAGCAGCTGGCGGAGAAGAAAATGGAACTGGAGGATAAGGTGAAACTGTTGGAGGAGGAAATTGCACAGCTAGAGGCACTGGAAGAGGTACATGAGCAGCTGGTCGAGAGTAATCATGAACTGGAACTGGATCTGCGCGAGGAACTCGACATGGCAAATGCAGCCAAGAAGGATGTGCTGCGGGAACGTGATGCAGCCATCGAGACCATCTACGATCGTGATCAGACCATAACCAAGTTCCGTGAGCTTGTGCAGAAACTGAATGAGCAACTAATGGAGCTACGCGAGCGCAGCTCTAGCAATGAACAGAAATCTCTGCAGGATCCAAGCTTGAAACTGGCCACAGAGACCATTGACTACAAGCAGATGTTCGCCGAGTCGAAGGCCTACACTCGGGCCATCGATGTACAGCTGCGGCAGGTGGAGCTCAGTCAGGCCAACGAGCACGTGCAAATGCTGACGGCCTTCATGCCCGAATCCTTTATGAATCGTGGCGGTGATCATGACTCCATACTGGTCATATTGCTCATCTCCAGAATTGTCTTCAAGTGCGGCATTGTTGTCTCGCAGACACGTGAGAGATTCCCCGCCGTGGAGGCAGTCACAAGGGAGGCAGTCACTCAGGGCTATGCTGTGCAGCAATATGCATTCAAATGTCGCCTGATGCACTACATCCACAATTTGCAGTGTGCTCTGCATCAGATACTGTACGGATTGAATAGTTGTCAGCCGGATACGCTGCTGCGTGCAGGCAACTCCCTTCCAGAGATGGTTGCCCAGGAGAAGACTGTGGATGGCATTATTGAGCTACTGAAATCAAATCAGCTGGATGAGAATAGCACCACGGACAATATCGAGAAGTGTGTGGCCTTCTTTAATGCCATGAACTCGGTTCTCCTTGCTGGGGAGCAACTGCTCAATGAGACGCAGATGATAAGGGATTGTGTAGCCTCCTTGGGAGCTGCCTGCGAGTCCATCCTAAGTGATACGGCCATTGCCAAGGTGATCATTGAGGAGGCGGGCGCCACAAGTGATTCAATGCTACTCATCCAGTTCCTCAACGAGCACATGGAGAGCATCAGGCAGCAGGTGAAGCTGATCAAGCGTCGCCTGCCCAGCGATCAGCAGGTAATCAAGTGTGGTCTGTCGCCCCATAAAATGGACGCCATGCGTGCTCTGGCTCAGCAGATCAGTCGCATAATGTCCGCAATGCATTTGGCCACCAAGCAATCGTTGGCTGCAATTGTGGCCAACACAGAGAGTGACAATGCTGCGGAGCATACGCTGCCCCAGGACAAATACTGGTCACTGCTGTCCGCAGCCTGCGAGAGAATCTACGAGCAAGATGATCGTGGACCAACGCAGAACTTCAAGGCGCTGCTGGGACAGGCCAATTCGGATCTGCAGCACATCGCACAGCATCTGCTGGACAAGGAGTACGAGATTATGTCTGCTGCAGCGGCAGCTCCACGTCCTCAGGCGCATAACACGCCCATCAATCAACGTGCGCAGCTGATCAAGAAACAGTTGGAGCAGAAGAACGTATTGGCTGCCACGCTGGAGAACCGCGAGGCAGACATCAAGCAACTGAAGCTGTCGGCCAAGATGAAGCTGAATGAGTTGAGCGAAATGCAGATACGCAAAGATCTCGCCGAGAAGAAGCTTAGTGTGCTGCAGGCAGAGTACGAGCATGCGGTGAATAAGTGGAAGCTGCAGTACGAGGAGACGCACGCCAAGCTGCTGCAGAAGGAGAAGGAGTTCGAGGAGACAATGGATCATCTGCAGAGCGACATTGATGCACTCGAGAGTGAGAAGAGCGATCTGCGGGACAAGCTCAAGCTGAACACCAGCGCAGGCAAGAGTCAAACCTCCGATTCGCACTCCTCTGCCTCGATACACAATCTCTCCGGCACAGTCATGGGCGGCACGGGTAGTGCCAATGCTAGTTACACTTCAGTGCCCGCTGGCACTGCTCCTCTCGTGGCGGAGGAGCTGCAGCTGCTCAAGTGCGCCTTCAATAACGAACGCAATGAGCGATTGCGTCTGCAGGCACAGGATATGCGCGCCAAGCTGCAACAGTTTGAACCCATCTACGTGCCACAGCCGCAGGATCAACGTATCAGTGCACTGGAGTCGCAGCTGACCAAGATGAAGCACGCCTGGGTGTTGTCGCTGCTGCAGGTGCAGGCCAAGGGCGCCGCCGCCGCCTCCATCGATATCAATACGGTGGCCATGCAGCGTCGCCATCAGCCGCTGCCACAGAAATCCGAGATCAGTTCACAGGCCTCCCGTCTCGCTTCGGACATACTGGCGGAATATCTGCAAAGGAAGCCACATCGTGCGGCCAGTGGACAATTCGCTGCCTTCCCCACCGTCGATGTGAAGCGTGTGTTGCAGATCTAAAAAAGGGCAACAGGCAGATAGGACTAGTTAGGTTCTCTTAATATATATATTTTATCATATTTCTAATGCTAGCACAAAGGTCTTTGGCTGCGAAACGGTGCGAAGAAGGGGGTATTCAGGCGCTGCCTTTCTTTGCTTTCTAATAAACACGCTTTTGCCGTAGCAGCTTCTAAACCAGAACCCCAATTGATACTACTAACACTCAACTAACCCACTCATCCTCTCTCCCACCTCTTCCTTCCTTCCCCGCCTTCCTTAGCATTTGCCTTATGTGGTCGCCGCTGCGGTGCTGCTGATGTTCGTAACAGTTTCCTGGCTGAGATTTCCCACGAGCCTGCAATATGTCTGGAATATCGAGAGACTCTTTCAATGGTTATAAACAAGAGTTTGATTAATTTCTTAATATATTTTATAATTATTATTATTATCTTATTTATGTTTGTAAAATAATCAAGGCCTCTTCTGAAACCCACTCAAGCGAACACTTTTGATAACTATATGAGAGAAATGTATATGTATTATCTATCCCCATGAACTATGTGAATAATAAAAGACAGAATGCAATCTATGTAACTGAGAATAAACAAACACAAATTTAATTTGCAAATGAGAGTATAATTAATATACAGTTTACACAGAAATAAACAAGCATATATTTTCCAGATGTTGTTTAACAAATAAATGAGTGTTTTATTGGGGTAAATTAATAATAAAATAATAAATAAATAAACATATTCAATTATTAAGAAAATTAAAATAATATACAAAATTATTAATGAATCATTAACCTTTGTAATGACAATATAAAGTAAATTAATAAGCTACTCCCATTCACATTTGAATTTGGCGCGCTAAAACTCATTTGCATTCCAATTGGCATCCACACAGACGCAATGCCTACGCTCTCTTAGCTTCCACAAGACCAAATGCGCTCGCTCTCTTAGTTACCACAGCAAAGCGCACTCTTTACTTCCACTCTCTCTGTCTTGCTCCCTCTCGCTCTTTATTTCATTGCTGTGGCTTGCCCAACGAAGGCAGCCACAACAACAGCAACAACAACGAATGTGTTCAATGCCGCTTGGTTACAGCAACAACAACAATTACAACTGCAGCAATAGAGACGGCAAACGATTACACTGGGCCCGACCATAAACCATGATGGTCACAGCATAAAGCCGTCCCCCTCGCACACCGTTTGATCCCCTGCCCCTCTTCTGTATAGATCATACTATGCAAATTATGGTCAATTTTCAATCTTCTTCTGCAATTGCCCTTTGTATGCAGCTAAACCTGATCAAAGTGGGAACAGAAATGATCATATTCTGCCTGTCTCGGTCACTTCACCTCTCTCTCTCTCTCTCTGTTTGTTATTGTTTTTTCAATTGCGCCCCTTACTCCATTCGGATCCCGAACTAACTGTGCAGCATATGAGGCAAACTTGCGTTGGGTTCTGTTTAACCGTTTTGTTGTTGCTTTATTTTGTTTTATAGAGCGGCTTTAAACTATGGCAGCCCCTCGACTCGACTCACTTCGGTTCGTTTGGGTTCGGCTCGACTTTTCACTGGCCACCGCCTCGGCCGTCGGCTCTCATTGTCAATTCTCACGCTCAGCTCTGACCTTTTTACGGTACTTTGTGTTTTTGGTCTAACTTTTTGGGGTTTTACCAATTTCAGTTTTGTAATAAGTCTGGTTTTGTTTTTTGTTTTATTAGTGGGTTCTTTACATGATGATGAAATTATAGTATGTCTGTCTATGGAGTTCTAGTTATACGAGTCGCGTTCTTTTCGTTGCGCTCTGCTTGCGACGTCCCTCAAGTACCCAGCATGTGGAGATCAGAGCGGGGCAAGAGATCCTTAACTGTCACTGACACACATATCCAGTAACCAACCAACAACAACACACACACGCCGTCTGACTGACCCGAGTTCTCTTGTCATTGGCTTCAATTGCGAAAAAGCGGAAAAACCAAAGCAAAAAAAATAAAAAACAAACAAAAACAAAAAGTTGTTCATAAAGCACACAGCTTGTAATACGCCCGGAGATGTGTTGACTCATGCCAAGAACTGAATAAAAAAAGAAACATAATTATGGTATTATAAGACATGTCAGAGTGATTCAGGTGGACAAGCAATAGCAGCAAGGATACCCTGTAATTGATTTCAGAGGCAGAAGATCAGGTAAACTACATAATGAAAGGGACTCTCCGAATCTTTAATATAGAAAAATTCAGAGTCTAACAGCGAAGATACCCTGCAACTTAAGTAAGCGTATGGCGGCTACCATGAAATGGAAAAGAATACCTGAACTCTCAGCTAAAAAATGTTAAGAGACTAACACTATGCAGTAATTGATTTAAACTTCTCATATTTATTTCTATATTCAGAAAAAATTTCTCTCCATAATAAAAAGTATTTAGCTTTAAAATAAGCAACAATATAGCTTTAAATTCGATACCTATTTATCAATAAATTCACAAATAATTTACCTAAAAATACAGAAACAATTCAAGTTAAAACTCAGAAACAATTTGGCTATATATTCGAAAAGAAATTTGCTTTAAATTCAGAAGTTATTTAGTTTTCAATTCAAAAACCTATTTTTGAAACAATTTAAATTTTAATTCACAAACGATTAAACTATAAACACAGAAGTAATGTAACTTTAAATTTAGAAATAAATTCAGAAATAATTTAACCCTAAATTCAGCAACAATTTAGCTTTAAATTTAGAAATAATTTAGTTTTTAATTCACAACCCACTTTAGCTTTAACTGAAAAACAATTTTGCTTTAAATTCAAAAGCATTTTAGATCTACTCAAACTAATAGTACAATATTATAATACTATATATGATATGCATGATTGATGTTCACATAAGTCAAACCACCCCACACTCCTTTGCTTTGCACTGGGCATCATTGAAAATAATTAAACACAATTGTGTGCGGCAGAGCAAAATCAAAACCGAAACCAGTTTGGGCGACGACAGAGGAGATCAGAAGAGGAATGGGGGGCACTGTAGAGGGGGCTCCAGTGACTGACCACAAGCTCAGCAGAAGAGCGAGAGTGCTGCAGCAGGCAGCTCAAGAACGTTACAGGCGACTGAAGATCGGCACAAGTCGCGATGCCCTAGAAATGTCTTCGAGAAAGAAGAACCTCAAGTACCTTCTGCAACGAGCGAACCTGCCCCAAAGCCGGTTCAAAAAAAAGAAGAAACTAAACAGAAATATGAAGGAAAATAACTTAAGATCACGAAACGGAAGCGAAGAAGTTTCACTTGGCGCTTCTGTTGGTTACGCCCGGTTAATCTTCAATTTGGTAAATGACCACACAGTAGCCATAAGAAGAGATCCCCCGACCAGGCAGACGTTGTTAACATAAACAAAAGACCACGCAATCCCCAACAGCAACAGCCGCAATCGGGGGCTAATAGCTTGCGGAGATGATGATGCTCCGTCTCCGTGTCCGTGTCCGGGTTAGAACAATGCGAGTTCGAGTCTTCTTCACTTCTTGAGAGCTTTATTGTGCATGTTCTGCGCTATTGAAGAGCGACGGCTGTGGAAGCCCAAGCACGCACTAGACCCTCTGTCTATGTACACATACACACGCATACATTGATACATAGATACCTCTACTCCATTGTTGTTTGTGCTCTTGTTGGCCCATTGTTGTTGTCTGGCTTAACCTGGCCTGGCGTCATATGCAAATTTGGAGGTCCAGAGCCGACACCGCACTCCCCCACCCCCTTGCACTCCCTCATTTCCGAATAAGTTTTAATGTTCGGTTTCGTTGTACGCTTTCGTAAGTCAGTCAGCCACAAAGGGTTAACAGAGAGCGAAAGAAAAAGAGAGAGGCAGAGAGCAATGTGTAACAGCTGGTGACTAAGAGAGACGCTTTAAACGGTTCGGCTCTGAAGTTGCATTGGACACTGCAGGGTTGCCAATGGTAAGCAAAACTGTAAATGAGTATATTCTGATGCTATATACAATTCGTGAGATATTCTTTAAATTCTTTGGGTTTATGTACTTAAAACTTTTAATTGAATGTTTTTATACCTTTTATAAAGTAGTTTCACTTACATTCCGAGAACATTTTGAAGGAGGGTCTAAATAAAATTAAATCTTTTTATAAGAAGGTTCTAAGTAAACAAGTTTTTTGAATTGGCTCAGTAATTGGTTTCTTTGATATCATTGACCAAGTCGGAATTGGTTTGAATTGGTTTTATTTAAAAAAAAGTCATGAATACTGTGTGAGTTAACTCACACCCCACATATGTACATATTTAGAACGTTAAGCTGTAAAAATCACGAGTACCAAATTAACTCTAAGGCTAAGAGACGGAAATTGCTAAAGCAAATTCCTTTTTAATACATTTTTTTTCTGTATAAGGGATAAGAATATATATTTTTTTAACCTTGTCATCTTTTGGAAAAAGTAATAAATTAACTCCAAGTGATAACATAAAAAGATTCCACACAAATCAGATGAATAGGGTTAGCATTATAAGAGTAAGGTATAATGGAGATTACGTTTAAAAAATTCAAAAGACTCTGTTTGTATATCAAATAAACCAAATTAATGAAAACCCTTTTTGTTTGTTTTTGGTAAAGGTTAAATAGCTGCCTACATCTCCGATTTTTTTTAAATTTTTTTCACTGATAGGACTATATTTATCATGAATTTAAGTGAAAGAATTATTTGGCGGTCGCTTCTAGTTTTTTTTTAATTCAATTTTGAAAATAATTAATTTTACATGTATTTTGTTGTTGGCTAATTCTGAGTAAAACGTCACGACGATGCGCACTGTGTCCCACAAGCGATTTAATTCAAACGAAATGTTGTTCATACACAAAAATATATTATTTTGTGAGTTCCCTACTGGGTGAGAATTTCGGAGCATGAAACGAGAAGTCGTTGGTCGGAAAACTGGCTTCAACGAAGATGTTTAATAGCTCATATACTTTCAGATAATCACATGTGTGAGGCAAAGAAATTTTTTAAGGGTTCTGGAAAAGAGCGCCGCGCGCGCGATTTTATTTTTTCAAAAATTTTTCGCCTGCAGCGCACTTTTTCTTAACAGTTAGTTTTCATTCCAAATGAATCGGTTTGTAGGACACTGTACCGTCACAAAAAGGCAACAACAAAATACATGTAAATTTAATTATTTTCAAAATTCAATTAAAAAAAAACTAGAAGCGACCGCCAAATAATTCGATCACCTAAATTCATGATAAATATAGTCCTATCAGTGAAAAAAATTTAAAAAAAATCGGAGATGTAGGCAGCTATTTAACCTTTACCTTGTTTTTTATCATCTAATGCAAATACCAATTAGTAATATTGTCAGCTGCATTATCAGTAGAAGCGCACTCTGCGTACGTATTCCTACTGCAAGTCTTATCTAGCGCGTAACCCAGTTGCGATAAACTGATATCTAGTCAACCTTCGTGTCAGCCCTATTTAGATAGAGTACTTCACACAAGACTTTCCGCCACTCGACAACTCTGTTTCAAACTCGCGCTCTTCAGCTGTCGTGCTCTCTGGCGCACTCTCTCCCTCGTTCTCTTCGAGCGCACCTCGTCGCGTGTTTGGTTGTTGTTGTTGCCAAGTTACCAACAGCGAGTTGGCTTGGTTACTCACTTGTTTTGCCAATTTTCGTAGCGTTTCAGTTAATACCGAGCACTCGCGCCAGACAGACGTTGATGAAGAGCGCTGTCCCCCCGTCAGTCCCGCACTCCCCCGTCAGCAGAGCTGAAACTAGAGAAATACAGAGAGTAAATAAAGCTAAACGAAGCGAACTACTAACTTCGCGTGGAAATCGGAATCGGAGTCGGAAGTTCTTCTGGACTTGTGTTGTCGTCGTCGTGTGACCGAGGTTTATGTCTATGCTATAAATATAATACATATAGACAAACATATACAAATATCTATGTAGATATATAGTTGGACAGTTGTTGGTTTGTTGCGAAAGTGGAAAGTGTCTCTCGTAGAAACCTTCGCGCGCGCGGGTTTGTTTTGCTTTTCTTGTTTTGTTTTGTCAATAAAAAATGATGATGAGAACTGAGGAATACCCATAAATATATATACAAAGAGATATATCCAGTAATGTGACACAAATAACGGAAGTGCTACACAAAAACAACTATAACAGTGACTGTGTGTGACTAACAACAACAGAAATTAAATGTTGGCCAAAATCGAATGCGTTAAGCACACTTTATATTGGTTTAAACAAAAACAACAAAAATAAACAACAACAAAAGTTGCTGCCACCAAATGCAGCTGAGCGTGAAGTGCTTGCCAAATGAATTTTCTATAATAATAAATACGAAACTGCTTTTGAAAAAAATAAATTAGAAATCTGTGCATAACAATTTGTCCGAAATTGGCGCGTTCAAACTCGGTTTCTAGGCAATTCGATGAGGGTTAAAGCCAACAACAACAAGTGAACTGAAACTGGCCACTAACCCTTAAAAGGTCTACTGCCTACTGCTCTATTGACGTGAAAGCGTGCTTACCCTAGAATGCGATATACCATACCATATGAACTGTACTGCTATCTTAACTATTGAGTGTATGAACTGAACGAAAATTAAAATACTACACCATTTCGATCAATCAAAAGCACCTTAAAGGGTTATCGATTTATTATCGCAGCACATTAAAAAGATTAAAACCTTGTATAATATTGGAATATGTCCTTTGTTTTGCATGTCTAAATTGCACGCATACCATTTAAATAATTATACCCCTTCTTAATCCTACCATGCCCCCCATATTAACACCCTTTTCACACTCAGCTTAACTAAATTTAAGTTTAAACCTTACCTAACTGGGGAAGCAGTAACCTCAGTATTTGTATGTCATCGTCGTTGTCGTCGTGTATATATTGTCTCAGTCCCCTACTCCGTTTACCAACACCCTCCTCCGATCCCCCACTCCAAAACGTGCCTGCAACTGTGCAACGTGACCGGCGCTCCTTTCTGGGTAGCTTAGTTCACTTTAAGTGCTCGATTTTGGGGGGGCAGAACAGCTGCGCTCGCTGGAGTTGCTTGTAATATATTTGCACATTCGTCTAAGTTTGGCTCTAATTCACATTTACCGCTATGTACTTATCTTAACCACTTACTTACCACCAACTTACCCAAAACTACAGTTGGATCGCCTCAAATAAACGCATGCTGAGCTGCTACTGGGCAGCTAAGATCCCCATGGAGACATCATCATGTGGCTTGGATCTGTCACTGACGAGGCACAGCAACAACAACAACAACAGCAACAGCGAAAACATCATTGTAAACAACATTACTTTCAACGACTACCGCTAGAACAGGATAAGCTTCAGCAACTTCTGCAAACCTAACCCTACTTTGATATCGATAATCACCAATCGTCAATCGATACTTGCCGCTAACAAATTAAACGTTAATCGATCTCGCCTGCTCGCTTCACCATCAAAAACGTAACAAGCAATTATAATTATAATTAAACAACAACAACAACAAGAAAAGTACCTATCGCATTTGTGTTATGTTTGTGTGTGTGTGTTTTGTTCGTTACTCGTAATAATATAATCTAATACCACCACCCAATCACCTGCCTGCCTACCTGCCTGTCTGACGCTAACGATCATGCATAGACCAAAGCTAGCAAATCCTATAACTGCTGCCGGTATTGCCTCATCCATATCAAACAAAAGCAACAACAACTACAACAGCAGCAGTAGCAGCAGCAACAACAATAGCAAATCAAAGCGCACACGTCAATACAGCAAATTAACTGCAGCAACCAGCGGCATCGATGCCACAGCGATAACTAACGATTCATCGGGAATCTACGAACAGCACTCGCACTCATCACTAATCGACGCTTCAATTGATTTAGAACATTACATCAGTACCATGGAAGCGCGACGCAACGATACCGAGCCGGATGTGTGGGCTCAGTTGCAGCAAAAGGAGTCGGATATTTTATTGGCCGCCGAGCTAGGCAAGGCGTTGCTAGAAAAGAATGAGGATCTGGTCAAACAACAGGAGAAACTAATTGAGGAGTATTCGGGTAAAATCGAGGTGAGTTTAAAATTCAAATTCAAAATCACTATTTTAGAACACTGAGTCATGCAGTATTTTATTATACGGTGGCAGCACTGATCGCCCTTCAAATTATTAATGGGAAGCGCAGCTTTATTGTCTATCGTTGAGCTCCACAGTATTTTAAATTGATTTTTTGCATGCAGTGGCAACGCTGAGCAAGGCTTTAGTTATTTATCAAAAATACAGCTTAATTGCCGATTTCATTAAATTCTTACGGCTTATTAATACTATTTTTCATTAATTGATGGTAGTTATCTATAAGTTTGTGAGAGTTTTACACACCTGTGTGAAATTCCCAGTGGTCAATGCATTATTCACAGCATATTGATTTTTGTGTTGGACAAATAAACGCGCTTCTCCTGTCACCAGGCAAATTGCAGCCACTTTGTCATCAACTGCAACTGTGCATGTGTGTGTGTGTGCATATGAATGTGTGCATTAAGTATTTACGTGTGTAAAGCTAATACACATTGTGTCTGTCATGCTTTATATATAGACCCATACCAAATGAATGGATGGTCAACGAAATGTTTGCCCAACATGTCATACTCAACGTACGACAAAAAGTGCGCAGTAAACTACTGAACTATTTACACCCACACAAACATGCACAAAGATATACACTACTTATGTGTGTACGTGTGTGTGTGTTTGTACTGTCTGTGCTTGCACGTAATGCTATCGATTTTTCATACCCGTTAACTTTGCATTAGTTGCAGGCCAAGCTACTTAAACCGCTGCAACTTTACCGTTATTTCACTTGGGTTTTTATCAGACTGGCGACACGCGCTAAGCGCTGGCGTCGTTTGATAACGTCAGCAGAGCCCAAAACAAAAACAAAGCCAAGAAACAGCCGCAAGTCTTGTTTGTCTTTGCGCTGTGCTGCGACCTTGAACCACAGTGGGTGTTGCCTATCTATGCCTGCACCTGTTCACACACACCCGCACCCCAATAGAAATTTCCCTATAGATAATATCCCAAAACGACAACCCGAAAAGGTTCTGGTTCATGGCGCTACAAGCGGCCGGGCTCAAGTTCGCGGTCGTTCATTAGCATATTACTAACTGTTCAGTTACCCGAAACTTCTTCCCCACCCCACCTCCCTTGGAGCAGATAGTTAGGCTAATGGCAATGTATTTCTTTATTGCCTTTGTTGACAGTGCTTCCCCCCGTGCGTTCACTTATCGATATCGGAATTGGCTTTTGGCTATTCATCATGGAGTTGGAGTAGGAAGAGCATGGAAATTACGCTGCTCTAGGAAGTTAGTACCCTCAGGTGTCACTAACCCAGACGTTGAACTTGACTTTCTGTATGCGTACGCCTGGCGCGGCTAATCGACAGAGCGGGAGAGAGGGTGGGTAAGAGTCAGTGAGCTTTAGTCATGCAACGAGTTTTTTAAAACTGTCGCATGACTTCATCCTCCGAAAGGTGCTACCAAGGCCATTCGAAGGGGCTGGTGACCCATAATATCATTATATCTATATTCCAAGGACTTTCTTATGAAGACTTTATAATTTCAGTTCCCATGCTCCATTGATGATCGATCGATAATCTAGATAATTTAATCGCACGCTTATTTAAAAACCATAAGAAAACCCGCGGTCTGTAAACCATTAAAAGTATTGCGCCCATCCAAAATAAAGCGAAACAAAAGCACAAGAAATAATATGTTTGTTCCCATGGTCCACTTTCCATTGACCAAGCTATTGCCCTAATGAAATTGGTCAAGCCGCAAAGGTCAACTACGTCGTCAATGGGGGTCTGGTTTTCCATGTGAAAAATAGTGAAACTGTCAAAATATTGTACTTTGCCAAATGGAATTCCAAGCTTCAGGACTTTTTGGCATGTGCCTGTCGCATAAATCTCTCACCTTATGTCTCACCTTGACAAACACTTCCAACTTGGGGTTATGATCAGCGTTTAGCAAGTGGCGTTTTAGACTCCGGTTTTTGCGTGTTTTTTTGGCATATGCAAAACAAAAGTAAAAAAAAAAATAAAATATAAAAATAAAAAATGGCGTCCAATTAATTTTGTGTGTGTTGTACGCGTCTTTTCGGACTCAGTTCGCTGATGCGTCATAATCGCAAAAGCCTTCGACGCTGCGTTGGTCATTTGAGTTGGAATATATACTAGCTATAGTATATATGGATATTTGCTAGTTTGGTATGGCAACCTCTCTACCTAAACCAATGTCTGACTGACGTAATTAGACTGGGGACGGGCTGTTGTGTTGTGTGTTGTAGGTGTTGGCTCGCACAGCAGTTTCCAGTCATCAGTGCGCGCCTTTTTTGCGGTCTGCTGAAGCGTGTGCGCCAATTTACGAGCTTGGACTTTTATTTTTAGCCAACATTTGTAATGCCACGCATAACATTTAATGACCAATTCTGTGCCGAATCAGCCAAAACTAGGCTTAATTCAGCAAAAAGGAACACGGATTTGCATATATACAATTCTACCTTCTTTATGGAATAGGAACTACTCATTGCTCTCAACTGGTTCACAGTTAAATCGAACCGACTGTCGTTCCTTTGTCTGGGAAACGTGTTTTTACGCCCAAGTTGGCTGACCAAGTTATTCATTCGTATTTTGTAAGCACATTTTTGAACTAAACTCGCAGAACAATTGTCGATTTCGTCTATCAATTGAGCTCATTTCGAGTCTCTCCCAATCTCTCGTTTATCACGATTTACGGCCAATTGTTGTTGCTCTCCTCAACTCAACTCGTTTTTATGACGCTCGACTTTGTCTCTCTCGATTTCGGAACAATGCCATAAAATGTTTTTGTGTAGGCGTGTGTGATACGATTTATTTTTTTGCTTTGTATATTATATATACCATTTTATTTACAAATATGAATAGTACAACTTGTTGTGGTTACCCCTGGCCTTTCTAACAGCTTTAATAAGTTGTTTCAACGGCTTTGTGTTTCTCTTAGCTTTGATTCATTGCGATTAACCGGTTTAGTTTTTATCCAATTTATTTATAACTGCCCGTTTGCCATTCTTTTAAGTATAATTTGTGCACTTAACTCCCAAGAACCTTGATAAAGAATGTAAACTGCATTTCGATTAGCAGCCGGATGCATGAAAGAGCTGCGTTTACGTAATTAGCGGAAACGTAGCCGTTGTTGAAGAGAGTTGGCAACGCGAGCAGCCCATCACAGGCCATTGCAAGCCCTTGCCCGATAGTCGCTGGTGCGGAACATATCGATAACATGCCTGCAGCAGGTACTTGATGATCGGCAATACTAAAAAAATGGCTATTGAAGTGATTTAATTATGTTGTTCCGCCTTTCGCCCGCCCACAACAGGTGAATCACTCGTTGGTTGACCAAATCGAGCAGGTACAGAGAGGCTTGAGAACAACAGCGTGTGAGTAAAGGCAGCCCACGCTGCAGTTAAAAGAAATACAATTAAAAAACAAAAAAATACAAATAAATATACTATATTTGTGCATGATTGTATTCTTGTATTCTTCACGCATGTCTGGCTGGCCGATGTTTTCGTCTCTGGTTAGATAATACCCAACATAAAGAGGTATTCTTGAGTTGTCTCGATATGTATTTATCTACTTTCAAAACCAGAAATCGCCTCACGTAGACTCACGAGCGAACTTTTTGAGGTGAAGTCATCAACACATTGTCTCGGTCTCAACGATTTATCGACGAGTTTGCCAAAAACAAAAAAACCTGCAAAATTTCAAAATTAACTCATTTGCATGTGAGAGAGCGCCGAGTTCCGAGCACGTTGTGTCCGTCCTCAATCGTTGAAACCAGTTTCATAAAATTAAGTATAAATAAATATATACATATGTACATATGCGTATGTGTGTGTATTTATTGTATATGTAAATATATATTGTTGTTTATTCTGCGCTTTAAGAGTTCATTTAGCATTTCGCATTTCTCTTGGCCCTACACTCTCGAATTCTTCCGCGAATTGCGTGACTTGACGACCTGCCTCTGCCTCTGCCTGCTTGCTTGATAGTTTTCGGGCTTGTAGTGCCACCTCGTGCGAATTAGGGTCGCCCAGCATAGTTATAATACTACTACTTACTACAAACTGACCCATACGTATGGAGAGTAATGGCATTTAGTCGTCTTAGTCTCCTTTGTTTCTATTCGCTGGTCATGGTGACTTTTTCTTAGCTTTTTTTCTCTTGTTATTATTGTACATTTTTACAAATTACTT
This sequence comes from Zaprionus africanus, assembly GCA_018151435.1. Lineage (NCBI taxonomy): Eukaryota > Metazoa > Arthropoda > Insecta > Diptera > Drosophilidae > Zaprionus > Zaprionus africanus. Next base: position 16,768,066 of record JAECXB010002310.1, read on the forward strand.
TCCTTGTTGTGCTGTTTTTTTTTGTGTGTCACAAGGGGGAAACTTAAGTTTTTAATGCGGATTTTCCGGGCCCTTTTGCTAATGAGCTAATAAAGAGTTTCCTTTTTGCAATAATATTACAGCACTCTCCAATCTTTTACACCCATTTCATCAAGTTTTAAAAACTTTTATTAGGTTAGGTTAAACAGACCTGAATTTACTATTGAATCATACGTTTTATTGACTTCAAGAAGACTCTTTTGAGCTCAATGCTTCGAAAAGAAGCAGCAAACAGGGAAATTCCCGTTCATATTTCCATGATACTTAATGGAGGAAGGAAAACATTAAATACTGCTGCATGTCCGGTATAAATTAAATATATAATCCGTTTACTACTGATTCAATTTGCTTAATTACATAATGGTACTCGGATAGACGAGGCCGAAGACTGTCTTCAAACGGGGCAACAAATCGTTTGCGATGCTGTCAAAGTTTCATTGATGTGCAAATTATAATCCCCAACTCTCAGTCTACAATTATCTCTCTGGGAAACGAGCCTATTTGCTTGAAGAGACTCCCATCCAATTTGGCCCGACAATGCGACACCTTCTTCTGTTCATTGTTAATGCCAGCTCCCATATGTAGGGTGTGTGTGTGTGCGTGTGTGTATAATTTTATTAAATTTTTCTTTCTTAGACGAACATACATACAACTTTGCCATCATTTTTTCAGTTTTTTTATAACGAATTGTTGAAGGTGAAAGCATTTTCACTTTCCAAAACAATTTGATATCAAATCGCAGCCTGGGAACAATACAAATAGAGTTCGGAATTTGCGAATAGATCTGCGAATGTTGAGATCTTTAGATAAATGGGTATATTTGCTGTGTGTGAGGCTGATAGCTCAAGTTTGTCTATATAATGATAGAATTATATTGAAATGAGCTCTTAAGTCGATTATTCCCACAAAAAAAGATTCTTGAGCTCCTTTTTCAAAATCGATTATTAAAAAAGACTCGGATTTTTAAATAGGCCCATCACTAAGCCACTCAAGCTTAAAAAATCGATTACGTTGGGTAAAAATCGAGAAACGATTCTTCTTTTTTCGATTTTTAACTGTTATCTAAATGCATTTTGAATTTCTTGGAAATTATATAACAGATAGTAATGTTTTTCGATAAGAAATGCAAACATTACTTAGATAACAGATGATATATCATACTATATGATACCATATCAAGTCACATTGTGTACATAGATATCTGCACCCACTTGCCTGGCTCTGACTCATTGACATTTAATTAACAATATCTCCGTACTCAAATCTATATTCCCCACAGCACACACACTCCCCATATACATACATATATGTAAATGTATGTACATTAAAATGTATGTGTGTGTGCTTTGAGGCCTGCTAATTGGCCAGCTTTCATTGCAATAATAAAAATATTTGAATTGTGACTAAGAGACAATAAGCCCAACGAGCAAAAAGCCAACAGACAAATGCAAATAAATACATGAACAAGCTTATACACACACACATACATAGATCTGTATACAAATACTCACTCACACACACAGTTATTCATATATATACACATATATTCATTCATATATGGCAATCGAACGTTAGCATGATGACAATAATAGACGATTTCACAAAATACGATGCCCCGCAGCCAAAATAAAGGCTACGAAATATGTATTACACATACAAATACCCTGTACATCAGCAGCAAACAAAACTGTCCACAAACATACAAAATTATATAATTTAATTATTATGAAAATGTCTTCAAAGAATACAAAATTATATCAATTTAGTATTATTATTGCTATGCAGTGCTTAAGCTCGTCCTACCCCACTCATCTTGTTGTTAAAGGGTATCAAGGAGTGAACCATAAATACAAATACACTGCATTGAATTGGCCAAACTTTTTTTTCTTCGCCGTCTCTTGCCTCACACACAAAATCTGATAGCAAATTTGAGTGTCAGCCAAAGTGGCCCAAACAATGTGTCCGAGTTTGTGGCGAGGAGGGTAAAGCGACGGGACTCAGGGGCGGGGCTTGGCAGTGGCAAATTGGCTCCAAGTCTTTTGACAGTACATTTGGCGTGTTTAATTTAATTTAACTCCTCGACTCCCCAGTGCCAAAGACTATAATTTATGCACCCCTCTTGCCCCACCCAGTTCGCGTTTACAGTTCGAATTCGAATGGTTTAACCATAACCACAGATATTGGTTAATTACTGTGCTGTCTGGGCTCTGTTATCACGCATATTTATGTAAACTGTGGCATAAATTCTCAGACTTGCCTAAAATATGAAACACAATTGTCGGGAACATGCGCTGAGATCTACATACTTCAGATAACTAAGTTAGTAACGCGTGTTTTCTTTTGTTTATGGGGAAATAATTATATCTCTCTTGGAAATACTTTTGAGAGTGTGAGATAATTTTATATTTAGACAATACATTTATTTCTACATCCCCGGGGTCTAAGTTTGGTCTATCTTGTTAACCAACTAAGCATATTTCTATTCACACAAATTGGGGGTCCAAATTTAGACTTTGTTTCCCTACCTAACCTCACTTAAATGCGCCCATCGGCTACAGCGCAAGGTCAGCACAGAAATACAAACGATTATCTACCAATTTGATGCCCAATTAACAACCCGATAAGCCCTAGAGATCTAGAGATGAAAGGAAAATGAACAACAAGAAAAAAACCAGAGATGATCAGATGCCAAAAACTCAAGATCGACTGAAGCATTGCACAATTCGATAAAATTAGTTAAACAACAAAGTTGACCCGTTTCGAGTGACTCAGAGGCGGCGTCACTGCTCTGCTGCGCATGCGCGACGGCCCAGAGAACGCAAGACGATGGTAACAAGCAGACACGAAAGCATTCAGTTTCTGCTGACAAATACTCTGTAAACATTGTCAATATTGAAGTGCATGATCTGGTGATTAGCAAAGAAAAAGAAGTTTATTTTTTTTTAATTTTCAGAATTTTATACGAAAGAAACCGTTTAGGTAGTTGGAAATTCAAATATTATGATGAGGGAGCTTTATTATTTTAATAAAAGAAACATTAATCATAACTTAGGAATCATTAATTGATTTGTAAATATATTTATTTTATTTTATAATAATTAAAAAGGTTGTTAGACATGTAGAATATAAAAATTAATTTATTTGTTATTAAATCAAGTCTTACAATCGTATTTCTTTCTTTAAAATATTTTTAAAGCTTATTAGACATGTCAGAATTTATTAAACAAGTTTTACCAATCAGGTTCCTTACTTGCTGAGTACAAATATATTATATATGGTATTTTCCACGCGTAGACTAGGCTTACCCTACATTGTCAATGCTTAAAAGGTATTAAATACTGCATTTGAAATAGTTTAAAGACTTCAATGTGATACTAAGGCAGACTACAGTTAAATATACTATGTATCTGTATGTACCATATGTATGTAGTGTAGTGTAATGCTGTATAATGCGAGCACAGCTCTCAGTTCGTTTGCCTTCTTATGTAACGGTCTTTTTGGCTAAACGGCTATATTTTCGCGCATTTTGCCAAGTGTTTTCTGCACTTTTTCGTAGATTCGTGTTTGTTTTTTCTGCCTCGTCTTTGTCTGCTTCTTCAGTCTTATGCCATTGTTCGTAGCTGCACTGCACTTTTCCAGACTTTAACTCAGTTTACTCCACATATAACACGCTCTCTCGCTCTCTATCCGTGTACACATCAGACTCTCTCCCTCTTTCTGTGTTTTTTTTTTTTTTTGTCGTGTAATTAGCGCTCTTCTGCCATTGTTTTTTAGCCGTTTGCGTAAATGCTTTTCTGTTTCTGTCCAATTGCAACTTGTGTTTTGCTTTAGGGCGCATTTTATCGGGCTACAGGAAAGCATTTAGCATAGCCTGAGAACCAAGTCGGGCCTGTCACCTGGAGTAGCCTGGTCTGCAATTATCCACCTGGTACCGAGGTAAAAGGTGGCAACTAGTTGCCATCATTGCTGTTGTTGCTGTTTTTGTTGGATAATGTGCGCCTAAGTTATGGACAGATTGCCACACAATATAGTCGTACTAGAGTAGCGGTATCATTATAACAGAGCCGAGCGGAGAGTTAGTACACACGAGTTTATGGTAAACGAGATAGCTATAAACCTAGCATGCCGGGTTAGATGTCTCGGATAAGGCCACAAAAAAGTTAACACTTTTACAAGTCGGTGCAGTGTGGGAACAAAGAGAACTATGGGGAAAAGATTCACTGTCTCAGTGGGTTAAATTCAAGTAAGAAAGTACCTAAGATTTTTATAGCAGTTCAATTTAAGCTCTCCATATCAATAACTCCCTATCAATTAATAAATTTTCATGATAGAACTCATCATAAATCGTACTATACCTTTTAGTATAAAATATACGAGTACTCACTAGATTTATTCGTTTTATTTATGACTTAATCGTAATTTCTGCCAAGTTTCAGTTGCACTTGCCCCAATTTGAGGTCACAATGCTGTCTGTTTATCTCGAAAGTAAATCAATATTCCTAACAAACAATTTTCTCAACTTTGGGGTTGGATAAAAGCCAACTAAAAGAAGGCAGACAAACAACTGCAAATTAATCTTGGGAAAGCAGACATAAAACATGTTTTTCCCATACATAATTAGCTCATAAATTGTTGTCTTCGTTCACAGTTGAGAACAAAGAAACTTAGGAACTTGCAGTTCTTGAAGCTTAATGCGAGATTATCTAAGACGTCAAATTTTTACTGCGAAGCTTAGCTCATCTCAAGGAAGAGAATTTATTTCTTTTGATTGGCCCAAAAAGGAAATTATAAGGAAGCAAGTCGGGAGTCTGAGAAGTGCAAAAGTGAAAGGAATAAGATGAATATGAATGTACCCTTAATGAATACATGAATTCATGAAGAGTCAATATAAGACTTACCCATTTTTGATAGAAAAGAAATAATATAAATATTAACATAAGAATACCTCAAATGTCTTTTGAATTATGCATTCTCCATAGAGTTCATTTCACTTTCCCTTATTGAAATTTGCACTGTCGCGATTTGCGGTTTCCGAAAATAAATCAATCAACTCGTTGAAGTTAAGGCATTTCTGGCAATCTTCTTTCGTCATCGTGTAATCCGTGTTATTATTTTTATTGATATTTAAACAGTTGTTCGGGTTCGTTGCTTGCTCGCCTTAAGTTTTTTGCCTCAACTTCAGTTTTCTGTCTGAAACCAACACAGTGATAATTGTTTTAAAATAATTTGCTGTATTATTTTTACATTTTTTAGCGTCTTTTGCAATCTCCATTAGCGCAGGCAGCATAATTAAAAAACTGTTCAAACTTGACGTCTTTGAGTTGTTTAACTTTTGACTAAACAAAAGAATTGCGGTCGAGAGGCGCAATTAAAGAAGCAAAACAAGATTTTATTGTTTACTTGAGCATGTTTTAATCACTTGGGGGAAAACATATGAGAATCTGTTTAGACAATGTTGTTGATGATGGTTATTGGCCTTGTTGGGTGTGCTATGGTAGAATCGAGTCGCTATAAGTAGAAGAAGAGTTGACTCTGTTCTTTTGGAGAACCTTAGAAAGTTCCTAAGTTCCAATAACATAAATTACAATTCATTTACTTGTATGGTGTCTATGCCCCTTTATAAGCTATGGAATTTTTCGCCCACTTGGCAAACCACACGGTAATAGTGTGGTATTACCTGGAGAACCTCTATAGTGGTAGATTGTAAAAGACTGTTATAGAGGTACCTGAAGCTTTGTGTACTCTATCAGGCATTTTTCATCTTTTTATTGTAACGAACTTCTTTGGCCCCGACGGTCTCTTAAGTCCCAACGGTGACTAATTGTAGAAGTTGCGCCTCTTGACAATCCCCCGGGGCTGCCCCTGAACGATCTGCCCCAACACCTGGCAACTCTCTTTGTGGCTTTATTTCGTACCCTTCTCTCTCTCTCTCCCTGCTTTGTTGGGCTCGACAAAAGGCGAACTCACGCACTTGTGATTCGTGAAAGATGTCGGGGAATGTGCTGGAGCTTGCCGTAGCAACTCTAGAGACCACCCCTCCCTCCTCTAGCTCATCCCACTTTTGGGTCTTCGCGCTGTGCGCATGCGCAGTGGGCGTCACAATTTGCCGTAACATCTCGAATTTATGGCCTAATAATTTTTGACGCTGCTTTGGAAATACTTTTTTTAATTAATATCAACTTGATAAAGAAGAATTCCCCCTGCTACCTTCCTACTCCAGTTGCACTTGCTAAATAAAAAGCACGAAATTGTCGCTTGTCGTTGGTTTTTCTTATCGCAACTCTGATACCAGGTCTGATTTATTTCTGCTCTCTGTGCACTCTTTCGATAAGATAAAAAAATACTGTATTGTGTTTACTTTCCACATGAGTCATGGGCACTCTAAAAGTTCTATATAAGCCAAAACAACACATTAATTAATCATAATTAACGCAGTGAATACCTTAAGGGGTATATTAACCAATGGAAACTACTTAGATTGTCTGGAATGTTTGTTGTAAATAGGGTGACCCTTTTCGTTGTATACTGTAGAGATCCTATTAAAATAAACTTGTATTTAGAAAATTGAATTAATTTAGCCAGACTATTTTTATTTTCTACCTTTTTTATACCCAAACCTAAACCGATAAAACTTTCCGATCTACTTTTAAAGTTTTAATTCATCATCTCTCTCTCTTTCTCTCAGTCTCCCTTACTCACGTCTTGCACTTGCATTAAACTCAATCTCCGCAAAAATGTGAAACTAAAATTAGCTTACCCAATTTCAGTTCAGTTTTCAGTATTTTATTTTCGCAATTTCTTTAACAATGGCAAAACACAATTACAAAAGAGACAGTAACAACAACAATGGAAATTGTCAATGCCAAAATAAATATGAAATGTTAAATTAAGTGCAATGAATTCGCTTGCGTTTCAAGTTTTTCCTTTTTGTAATTGCTGAAATTGGGAATTGCCCAAAATAGTAAATAGGCTGTGCAAGTGGCATGAAACTGAAATACCCTATAGAGAATGTAGTGAATGGGAAATGATAAATTGGAATATTCAAATTAAGGTTGAGAACGGGAAAGGGAAGACGAAAAAGAAAAGTTAGAGGAGAGAGAGACATAGAAAGTGTACAGATAAATTAGTTAGGTCGATAAACAAGAAATTAATCGAAAATATAAATACACAATACATTTTATAGGCCAATGTTAAGAGCGTTCAATAAATCTAAAATTACTAAGCTACTTTACCTTTTTTTACTGTCACTACCCCAAGTGATGCGGGCTATTTCACAGATTGATTGTGTCAATATTGATTTCGCATACAATAATCGCCCGAGAAAAACATGAGATCATGATCAGTGATCATCAAACAGTGACAAAACCTGCAAATGACTCGCAAAATTATTTAAGCTTCATCTCTGCCTCTTTCATTTTTGCAACGCACACTGGGCAACTGCTGCTGACACTGTTAGAGCCGAGCTCTGGCCGTATGGCCAACCTCGGACCCTCAGCTCGGCTCAAGCCGCGACTTCGGACCATCATCATCTAGGCCCAACAATGCGTCGCGGCGCATTATGTTATGTGCCATTATTTTGATGGTTATTTCCATTATTATGGCCGCCTTTCGGCTACCAACTGGGCAGTCAACTGTAGCGCCACGCCCACCGCCCCACGAACAGGCGGCCGTCGTCGGACTGCGACTGTGACGTGACCTTAGCGCATAAATAAAACTTTGGCAATTGTTGGAAAATTTGCATGTCGCATTGTTGAGTGAGTTTTCAAGTTTTTGGGGCCATCAAATGCACACAGAGCCAAGGGTTCATTGTCGAGAGCTGAATAACAACTCTGTTTTAATGCAGGCAACTGGGAAATGACCCAAAACAAAGGTTATTTTATTTCCGTGTTGTTCGCACTGCACTTGCAACTGCAAATGCTGCGTTCTCACTTGCAATTTTGTGATTTCACTGATGCAGACAGAACATTACCAAGCGATGATTATCTCATTATGAAGAAACTCGATTGGTATTAATCGCATAATTGTTGCATTTCACGCAGCGCTTTCGATAGCTTTGCAGCCTACATAAGCTAATCGAATCGCAACTCTGGCAACGCTTTTACAATACTTCCCGTTTATCGTTCGAACAATTAGTTGGCATTTAAATGAGCTCGATTGGCAAAAATACAATTAGCCAGTTGGTTATGATCAATTTGCATAATGCTTTTCATGGCAATAAAATGAAAATGCAATTTTCCACTATGTGTGAAATTTCTATACCGGAGTAACGTAGCACAGCGAGGGAGGGGTGAAGGAGTCTTCGTTACCCATTATATTAAATACATTTTAATTGCACAGCGAGTGAAAATGGGGGCGGCAGAAGGGGAAACTTAAAGCGAAATAACAATAGCAACAATAACAATAACTGAAACTGAAAGTTTTACCCCTGATTTATCGGGCTTTTGCCACAGGGAATGTCCATTAAATACGCATAAAAATGCAGTAAAAAAATACTCTGAAAATGTTGTGGAAATTGGGTAGAGTAAAATGCCTAATGGCTTTAATCTGGCCATTGACTCATACACTCTTCTTTTCGCTGTTTGAAGCTGAGCTCACGGTATTGAGTCATTTTCAAATGTTTATTAATAGGCCGCTTAGGTAATTGCCGCCACTTGACATTCGAATCAGCCAGCAGAAGAGTTGGCAACAGGTCGTACCAAGTTGTCTCGGCTGTTGAGCTTGGCACGATTCTGGGAGACAATGGCAATTTAGATAATTATTTACTGCAATTATCAAATGCAGTTGCTGTTTTTTTGCTGGTGCAACCGCTTTCAACACCCCAGCAGAAAGACAAAATGTTCGTCATGGAGGTGATGAATTTGTGACGTCACGTTTTAGTTGAAACATTCAAAACTAATTAACGAATTGGTTTGGCAACGCGAGAGCCTCGTTACATTTGCCAAGTAATCGCAGACACGACTCTTGCACTAAATATCGATTGCAGCAACAACTCCCACTCCGATTAGTGTTGCCGTTGTTGTTGGCGTTGCCATTGCCGTCGTTGTTGTTGTGTGTATTTTCTTTTTCGCATTTTACCACAATTTATTCGACACTAGGCAAGCGCGATTTGCGTTTGCATTTGTGGCCACACTTGTTGCATCGATGAGTCACAGACGGCATTTGTGTGTCAATTGCACTCGAGCATTTCCTGTCCGTAGGCTATGCAATTTGTGCTGCAAAAATAATTATAATTTTTTTCTTCGCAATCCAAATAAGCACTCACACTCCACTCGAAAGTGGGTCATGTTACGTCGCATTTGAATGCAACGCAGTGATGAAGAAGGCAACAATAAAAAACAGAGATATAAGAGATATGCGGTACGAATATGTAAAAGGCGTTAGCCATTTAAGGATCGTTTTGCAGGCAAACATATCGATATCGCACACTTCTGTAAAGTTAGAAATTAAATGGATTGTATAACAAAAGGATCATGTATATCGATATATATCGCACACTTCTGTTAAGCTTTAAAAATACGTGTACAAAATATAATATCATCATGTATGTAATTGTCGGCCAGCCCTCGCCTGTGTGTGTGTGTGTATGGCGTCAAAACAAATTACAACTCCCGTTAGCTGATCATGCAATTCCAATTAGCTGAGACTATGTATAAGAGACTCAGAAATACGTAATACAATTAACTCGAAAACAAAACTGGCCAACACGAACAAAGTTGTTGGGCCTTCGCACATCTCGTTGTTGCGTATATTATATATTTTAATTTAATTTTCCAAAACAATTCAAATCCGCTCCGATCTGCTCTGGTCGCAATATTTTTGAACTCATTTCTGCGGCTGCAAAGCCTCTGCTAACTTCCGCTGTTGTTGTCTGATGTTAAAACCGCCTCAGTCGCTGCCGCAGCCGCAGCTGACGGTTGCGGGCATCATCAACACATTTCATTGAGCGTGAAATAGAAACAGAGAAAGTATGTACGATAATATTGTATTTTTTTCTTTTCTTTTTCTCTCATTTTGTTTTGTTTTATTTGGCTTTGGTCGCCAGTTTCGCAAATTTGTTGTTGTTGCCACTGCTGCTGCCAAAGTTTTCCATTGTCTGACTGCAGTTTTCTTCTTTCTGCACAATTGCAATTGTACGAGTATTGTTGTTAAGGGGTGAGCAGCGCGCGAGCGACAGCAATTTTTGTGGTTTTTTTCGTCGCTGCATTTTATGCAAATTACTTGCAATTTTATTAAAGCTTTTCATTTACAGTTTTGTCGCTCCATTTTATTAGCGGCAAGATTTGCTGATAGGCAGATGCAGCCAGCGGCAACAAACCGCGTTGACTTCTCATATTTATTGCTGCCTCTTGATTTTCTTGGCTGCGGTACGTGTTTATACTGCATTTTCCGCATTAACAATTGCCGATAACAATAAATAACTTTCCATTAGTTGTATTTCTTGAGCTGAGAAAATAAATAAACAAATTTAACTTGTTTGCATGTGCAGGCTTTTATTTTTGTTACCTGCATGCCTTGTCTGAACTATCGAAGGCTGCACATATCGATTAAACTTTGCATGCAATTTTCAATGTCGCCGCAAACCTTGATCTAAAAAATGCCCGTCCCGCCTCCCCTCTCTAACACCGAGGCAGCAACAAAAGCGTATGCGGCTCGTCAATTATGCAAATTTATGTGATTGTTTGAATTTCTAATTGATCATTGATATCTTTTTTGTGCAGAACCAACTGTCCAATACGATTATCGATATCGGTAATTGTGATGGCAATTCGAAATAGCGATTGGAGTTTCGCCTTGTTGTTGTACTCTTCGCTGCAGTGAATACGCCTGCAGCAGCTTAATGAGCAAAGCGCAGACGTTTTCGCGTTTGATGCATCGCTGCAGCAGCGGAGAAGAAGTGAAAACTCAATTGCAGTTTAATTTGAATGATGTGAATTTCGTGGTTTCTTGGCCTGGCGGCGGCAATGGTGTCAAGAGCCTAGGCGCCGCCATTGTTGAAGATTTCGCTCTGCACAGTGGGGAAAGACTGAATTGCACGAATGCAAATCTACCAGAGGCCATCTCCTTTTAACATTCAATCTCGATCATGTACACTTGATTTGTGAGACATTCTATTTCACTCTAACCTCTGTTATTATCATATGTAATTAGCAGGGCTAACCAAAATATTTACGTAAATATTAAATATTTATTTAAATATTTTGGGCATATTTGGGAATAAATAAATATTTTAACGATCTGCGGCTTTTCGTAAATATTTTGGCCTTTTTTTACAAAATTTTGTGAAATTACATATATATTATTTCTTCAAATCAATAGAAATGCCCAAAAATTGATTTATCCTAAAAAATAATTTCCAGGCAGATTACATGAATCATGTATCTATGGACTCAGGGGAATTTTCTGGAAGCGATTTATTTACTTAAACTGCCGAGTAATGTGTTTTATCTGAAATCCTCAAGTCAAGTAAAGGACAGCGATAAGTGACTAAGCACTTTCCCGACGACGAAATAAGTACAATAGAGGTTTATTTTCATTTTTATCTATTTATTTTTATCTAGATTTTTATCTATTTCTAACACAGAAACATGCAGTATTTCACGAACCGATCAGTTCATAGTAGAGCTGGAAATAAATCGATGTTCACTGAATCGATTTAATTTCCAAAAATTCAAGAAAAAATCGATTTAAATCGAAAATTTGAAATTCAAGGAAAAAAACGGTTTTTTTCATTAAAAAGAGAGAGCGCTCATTTTCCGGCTACAAAAGAGTACTAGAGGACTGCCGGCGATCTTTTAGATTTGAAAATTTGCGAAGTCATGTAATAGTTCACTGTAATAATGTTGTTTGACTCATTGATGGACCATGCAATTCAAGAAAATAAAGTTTTATCGTAAATATTTATCTCAAATATTTCGTTTGTTTTATCGTAAATAATAAATAAATATTTCGGGATTTTTCGTAAATATTTTGGTTAGCCCTGGTAATTAGCCAGGGATGCCACTCGATATTATTTCTTCGTCTGCTGCAAAATATGTAAAGTAGTTATAGAAAAAACAACTGTAATGCAAATGTTATCTGTATAATTGCTCGTCGAGCTGTGTTAACCTTGTGGTTTGCCTTTGTTGTTGCCTTTTTAATTTCGAGTACGTGCACATTGTTTACCTTACTTACTTTCCATTGTCTTGCGGCTTGGCGAGTCATAGAACAAATGATTGTGCAGCTAATTAACTTTCCATTTGTCTTTTCTGCCATTTGTAGAAACTTGAGCAAGAGAAGCATGTGCTGCGCCAGAAGTTGGCTATTGCTGAGGACGAGAGCGATCAGCGCGTACTGGAGCTGCAGTCCGATCTCAACGAGCTGAAGGAGAAACTACAGACACAGGATGCGGCCATTAGGCAGGCGGAGAAGGAGAAGACAATACTCATCGATGAGTTGCAGCACCAGAACACGCGCCTCACTGAACAGATACAGGAGGCACACGCCACAGAAATGAAACTCAGTGCACAGATCCAAGAGCTCAAGGATCAATATCACTACAGAAATAGCAGTCTACAGGTAAATGGAAATGATTTTCTATACCACCGATAACTTATCGATTGTGTGTTAACCCAACAGGAGCACGTCAACAGCTTGGAGTCCATCAAAACCGAACTTAACCTCACAACTGGCAAGCGCCAGGAGTTGGAGCGTCGCCTGCAACATGCGCAGGAGGAGAAGGAGAGCCTCACCTCGTCCCTTGAGGAAGCATCCGACAGAATTCACATGCTGGAACGCCATGCTCGCGAGCAGGAAACAAAATTAGAGGTGAGCTCAGAGAGGAAACGCGACGTTATCACGTCGCCCCTGCAGTCTAAATTAAAACGAAAGCGAAATCGTGATTCTCCAATTATTAGAGATTACTTTTTGTCGGTTCCAAAGAACCAACTGCGCAATTACTCAAGTGCTTTCAAACTTATCTCTTCGACTTTCTTTTACTGCTTCAGATTGTGTGTTGAAGTTTGAAATCTACAAAGATGTAAATCATCATATGTTTAGGCCTTATCTTCAAAAGCTATTCTTAACCAAGTGTTCCATCTTTACAGACCACCTTACAAGCATTGGAGCGTTCCCAGCGTGAGAATAATGTGCTCAGTGAGCGTTTGGGCGTGGTAAGTTACATAGACATAACCTCAATTTCTATTATAACCTCAATCTGACACAAATTAAAGCAAATTTCCGTTTGGCATCTACTAAGCTTTGCTTTATAGTTTTGAAACATATCTGAAATTCTGGTAAAACTCGCTTATATTCAAAGTAACCTCAATTGTTCGATATAACCTCCATTGTTCAACACAATCTCAATGCTTCAACGTAACCTCGACTCATTACATCTTTATCATCCCCAGGACTCCAATACGCCCGGCAAGAAGAGTCTACAGTTTGAAATGGAATGCGATGAGGATGAGGCTAGCTTTACAGAGACGGGAAAACCCAGTCAGATGTGGGTGGAGGCGCGCTCGGTTTACATACAGCTGAAATCCCTGGTGGATTCGCTAAAAGTGAGCCACGATGATGACTCCGGTGGGTTAATGAATGCAACATTTAAAATATAGTGGATTACTAATCCCATATCCCTCTTCTACTAGGTCTTAACTCTGATATATCGCTGGATCTGGAGTCCATGGATAATACCATGTCGACCAGCGAACGCACCGAAGGTGATCACATGAGCGGTGTTGAGTTCCGCCAAGGAATGCTGTCGGCCATGTCCGATGAGCTGACGCGCCTGCTACTGAACCTGGATGCTGGCAACTTTAAGAAAATGTTGGACCAAACACGCAATCTTGTGCTGGAGCAGGAGGATGAGATCAAGCGCAGTCATCAGTTGATACAACAACTGGAGGCCAAGGTGACTGTGACAGATGTGGAACTGCAGAATGTTAAGGAAGAACGCGACCAGGCGAGAGGTGATCTGGTGGACAATACGGATCGCGATGAACTATTGACCAAAGCGCAAAAGGAACGCGATGCGGCCAACGAGCGTCGCACCAAGGCCGAGGTGGAGCTGGCCAAGAATCGTGTGGAACTAATGCAGGCTAATAGCCAACTCCTGGAGTCTATTCAGCAGAAGGTGGAGCTCTCCCAGCAGCTGGAGCAATGGCAAATGGACATGCAGGAGCTGATCGATGAGCAGATGCGTTCCAAGCTTATCAACAATCGCCGCTTGGCCTCCTCCGAGACGACGCCGGCGCCACAGAGTAGCGCTGCCGCCCAGCTGGCCAAGCGTGTCTCGAGCTACAAACTCTGGAGTTTATTTCAGCGATAATTGGAGGAATCTAACGACGCGCTGGAAGATCTATGCAACTCTTATATTCTTGATGTAGACCACAAAAATGAGCTATATATTTTTAATATTTATACACACACAAAAGAGAGCAGCCTAGGCATATATTGTATTTGTATTTGTACGTTGTATATTGAAACGAAGCGCCTTTCTTTGGTTTTGTAGTGAAATCTTTATAATTACGCTTTATTAATCTTAAAACCCCCCAATTATTATGTATTGTATTGTTATTGTACTACACTCTCCTGCATAAGTTTAATCCCCTATGTATTTCTGTATCTAAACACTCTGCCGCTCTCTATCTCAACTTGTACCTATTTCCTTTTAGTTAATCTTGAAACGGAAAATCAAAAACAAAACACAAAAAAACATATCGCGCCATTTGGTTGAACGTTTGGCGATGTTGGCTTTAAGAAAGCCTTTGCTGGTTCAAAAACTGAAGTTCTGCGATTACTGAAATCATGAATTATAATCGTATCTCTAACCTATAATTGTAAGCATATTTAAGTGTAAGAAAAGCATTTATGTTAAAAATCAAAACTTATATAGTTCATACGACATATATATATTTTTCAAAAAGGCAGCCGGAATGAAATTGTACATGGATTTTGCGTCCAGACAACTTGCCTTAAATGTGGACAATGAAACATAGTTTAACACAAGATTGTTTAACTCATAACTTACAAATAATAAAAACTATACACAAAACTTTTTGAAAATTATTTGAAAAGTAACCGACAAAAAATGTTGTCATGGTTACCAATTCTGTTTTTAAATATCGATAGATTCATTGGAGAATCGATATCTCAGCAGTGTGTTGGGAATCGTTTCGCGTGTTGGCAACTCTGCAAATAAATACTGATATAATTTTGAGAATCACTTATTTTATTAAAATTATTTTAATACATTCTTAAAAAATCGTTTGCAATAATTAGGCACATAACGATTTATTGGAATATTGGAATGATTTAACCGTATTTTAGCATCATAAAGTGTTCAGTAATTTCCTATTGGTATATAGGGCACTGGAATGGTATTTTTTTAGTTTAGCATAATCTTATTGCTCATTGTCATATTCTTCTGTTCCAGAGTCGGTCACACTGATCTCTAAGTTTTTCGAAGAACAAAAAGAACGGCAGGACAAGGCAGCAGTTTCTACTTCATTCCTAATTTATAGTAACAGTAGTAAGCAACCAGAAGAACACACGGCAAACAATGCCTTCGGCTGCTACCACATTCACCAACAACAACAACAATAGTAAGGAGAAACGCGCCTCGGTCAGCTCAATTGGTGCGAGCAGCAGCGTCGGCGGCGGCGTGGGTGGTGGCGGTAGCGGCGGCTGCAACAATAGCAATGGACAGCACAGCAGCAACACCAATCTTGCTGATTGTACCAAGACTATTGTGGCAGCCGGAGCAGCAGCTGGCAGCGGAGGGAGCCAAACTGATTTGACTAACAACAATAATGTCAATGCCAAAGCGTTAAAACTGACGGCTGCCGCCGCCGCCGCTGCTGAGCCGTACAATCCGTTAAAGCAAATTCTGGTCACCATTGAGCACAAGATTCGCAACCTGGAAAAGCGCAAGGTATGTGTGTGTGTGTGGCCAATATAGGCTATAAGCCTCAATTAGGACATGGGACTCAGTGGTTGCCCACCATTTTTTATTTTCATTCGTCGCCCGCTTTGTTTCGGTTTTTTTTGCTCGTGTTGCTTTTTCCCCCTTGTGCACGCAGATTTTTCGCGACGCCATGTTTGCTATCTTGCAGAGTTGCCAGACCGATGCTCGTGAGAAGAGTGACAAAAAGAATATCGCGCTTAAAAAATTTCAATTGTGGATGTGTTTCTTATGAGTATAATAAAAATAAAAAATTGGCTACATATTTTATTAATTAACGTGAAGAAACATTTCAAAATATGTTCGTGCCTCAAGATATTTATTGAATAAACAGACCACTTCGTGATCTGGCAACTGTTTAGCCGCATGTGGCCCGACATATTTCAACTGTCGTGTTGCCAATTGTTTCTCCCCCTTTTCGCTTTGTTTGTTTATTTGTTTGCAATATTTTACAACTGTGATCGAATTAATTTCATGCGTCATCCGTCATGCATTATTCAGACCAAATTGGAATCGTATCGCGCCATACAGGCTGGCGGCAAGGAACTCAGCGCTGATCAGGCCGCTGCTGTTGCCAAATATGATTCTGTGCTGGCGACTCTGGAATTCGCTCGTGATGTGTCCAAGCAAACGCAGCTGACGTTCAAGGAGGCCGAAAAGGAGCAGAAGAAACAGGCACGGAAGGTAAGGTCATCATCACCATGTAATATGAAGCTTATTCATTATGGATCTGTTTTTTTTCTGGTTCGCAGGACAACCAAGCCAAGACCATCGCTGAGACTGCCAAGATCCGTGATCTGCTGGTCATGCAAAACGTTCTCACCTGCTTCAACGATGAGCAGGTGCGCAATGATTTTCTGGCCGGTGAGAATGGTGCCTGTAAGCTGGAGAACATCGATTTGGATACGTTGGAGAAGTTGTAAGTTGAGCAGACTGAGAAAAACCAAGAGAAACTGCAAAATCTATTGTCACACATACTGTTGACTAAGAGTAAACACAAGAGACAGTCATAGATAAGATTAGAATATAGGAAACTATAAATGTGCATTGGCGGAAGCTATTCCCCGTGAGATATGACAGACTATATTAGAGTTATAAAACGCAGTTTATTTTTGTAAAAGATCATAGTGACTCAACAGGAACAGCCTATACAATCGATACAATCCATCCATCTTTCAGATTATTGAAAGGGAATAGAAGAAATATTAAAATTTAATATAGCAGCTATATCTATAAAGCAAAAGATCAGCTCTATCAGTAATCCAATCCCTTCTACTTGTGTCTTACAGCATAGAACTTTAGTGTAGTTCATATTTACTTTCAATGATCTATAGCCATATGATGATTTCATCAGCTCTATTCATATAACCACTGCTATACATTATCTTTCCTATTTCCTTTTCCCGTCTAGCTGCATGGAGGTGCAAACGCGTCGTCCGGAGACCGCTGAAGATGTTAGCTTCCTGTCCACCGCCCAAAAGGCAGCCGAACTCTTTACCATGACGATCAATGCGCGTGCCAAGCCTTATGGGGAATTGACGTTCGAGAAAGTGCGTGCAATCTTCCAACAGATACAGGACAGCGGCTACTTGGACAAGTACTATCTGATTCCAATCGGAGAGCAGATCAACAGCACGGAAAGTGGCGGCGTAGTCAGTGCAGAGGGTGCAGAGACAGTGCCTAATGATGGAGTAGCTGCTGGACCTGGCAGTGCTGATCCTGATGCAATCTTGTCGGAGCCATCTGCACATAACTCACTGGAAGATGGTCTGGATAAGCTGACGTTGGGTGTGGAAACAGGTGGTGCACTGCCGGAACTGCAGCATCAACCGGAGCGTGCCCAGCAGCAGCAGCAACAACTGTTGCTCGAGGCGCAGCAGCAACACCAGCAGTTGGTAGTGCAGCAGCAGCAGCAGTCGGGTGTGTTTAATGCTGCTCCACCTGCAGCTGGAGTTGCAAACAATACGACGCCTGTGCATGTGCTTTATGCAACTGGTCCGCCGCCTCCACAGCAGCAGCAGCAACCTCAGCAGCCGCAGGCGGTGCCGGCAGCGCATGGTGTACAACAGCAGCAACAACAACCGAATCAGCAGCATCCACATCCACATCAGCTGCTCAGCAGCCCCGTGAATCTCCAGGCCTTGCATGCTGTGGCGCCGCCCCAGGTGGGCGGTCCACCCGGTGCTGCTGCTGCTGCGCCGCCGCACCAACAGCAGCAACAACAACAACACTTCGCTGCCACTACGGTGCGTGCTGTGGAACACAATTACTTCAAGCAGCCGCCACCGACGCCTCAGCAGCAGCAACAGTTCATGCAACAGTTGCGACCCCTTGCCGAGGTTTTGGGCACTGGCAGCTTCCATTTTCTGCAGGACAGTGAACTGGATGCTCCAGATGTGCTTCCACCACAGCAGCAGGCACCACCGCCACAACAGTTGCCGGTGCAGGGATTAGTTTTCGAGCAGGCGCAGCAGCAGCAACAGCAGCCACCACAGCAGCAGCAGCCGCAGCAGAATCATGTGGATGAGCCGCAGACCATAACCACGCTGACCTTTACCAATCAGTCCTTCCCGTCCCTGCAACAACAACAACAACAGCAGCAGCAACAACAGCAGCCGCCACAGCAACCACAATTGTTCTCGCCAGTGTTGATACATGAGCAACAGCAACGTCAACAGCAGCAGCAGCAGCAACAACAACAGCAGCAGCCAATGCTGATCATGACACGCTTGCCTCCACAGCAGCAGCAACAGGCGCCTCCACCTCAAGGCATTGGCATGCAGCCTGGAGATGTGACTGCCGTGTTCCCTTACGACTACGAACAGCAGCTGCAGCAGCAATTGGGCCTCAAACAGCAGCAGCAGCAACAACAACAAAAGCAGAAGGCACAGCAGCTGGAGGAGCAGCAGCAGCAACAGGTGCAGCAGCAGCAGTCCGATGTGGAAAGTAATGAGTGGGCACATGGACGTGTCAACGATACCAATGCAGCTGCCACAGCAGTTCTCACCAACGTGCTGAAGACGCAATCCTCGGCGCTGGCAGCAGTAGCAGCAGCAGCAGAGACAGCGCAGTCGACGCCGCCAGCAGCTGCAAGCAACAAATGGAGCAGTGAAATGAATACGATGAGCAGCGCTGCTTCCAATGGCAGCAGCGGCAGCAACAGCAACAACAAGCAGGAATGGACATCGGCACGCGACAACAGCAGCGATAATGGCAACGGCAACAACAATCACTGGAACAACAACAACTCGAACTCGCAACAGGATCGTCGTAACTCTGGAAATTATCAGCAGCGACGCAATGGCGGCGGTGGTGATGATCGTGGACGAAATGGCGGTGGTAACTATCGTTCGCGTCAGTATGGCAACTCCGGTAACTCGGCGCAGCAGAATGGACGCAACAGTGGAGTCTACTTCCGCAACAATGAATCGAGTGGAGGCAGTGGTGGCAACAACAACTACTATCAAAATGGTGGAGGAGGAGGTGGTAGTGGAGGAGTGTACAACAAGGAGTCCCGTTATGATTCCTCGGGTGGCTCGTATCGTGGCCAGCGCGGCGGTAATCAGCGCAACGGCAACGGACCCTTTGGACGGCCAATGGGAGGTGATCGCGGCCGCAATGGCGCAGGGAACGGCGGCAGCGGAGGCGGCGGTGGTGGCAGCGGTGGCTACATAAATCAGCGTCAATCATCGCAGCAGCAGCAGCGCATGCCGTTGGGATTGGAGAATAAAAACTGAAAGAAACTGGCCGTGGCACATGTATTAAATGAAAGTCTCCTCTCTCACTCTCACACACACATTTACATATAAATACGCATGCACACACATACATACAATTACAAATCCAAATACATACACCTATACCTTACCTACCTACACCCACACGTACACATAGTGAAGCAGCGTTGCCATGTTGGCGTTCAATTTACCGTTAGTCAGCAACGTCTAGGAAACGAGAGAAACAGCAAAGCAAAATCCGAGAGAAAGATCTAAGAGAATGAGAGAAAAAGAAAACAGAAAGGGTTTGCGCATTTTTTTTCGATTACAATTAAATGTTTCTATAATATGATTTATTTAATTAATTAATAAAAACAAAAAACAACATAGTTTATAGAACACTAGTAACAACAACAACAACAAGAAACGACAAAGCATACAGGAAAGTTCAAAAACAACAACATAAACATAACAAAACCAAGAAAGTAACAACAACAAGGAAGTTCAAGGGGTTTCTAAAACCCGAGAGCAGCAACAAAAGAGAAATGCAGATAAATCAAAGGAAAAAGTGCATGAAAAGCGGACAAACGGCTGCAGAAAGTATCGAAAATGGAAACAGAAAAGCGAAATGGAAACGAAGATGAGGAGGAAGGAGTATTGAAGAGTTCAATAAATACATGGAAACCGAAAATAAAAGTATTTATACGTCTTAGCAATTAAACTTCAATTTTGAAACATACAAATTATATTTAATTAATTAATGTAATACATTGCGAATGGAAGATGAAAATATGAAAAACAAACAACACAAAAAACAAAACAGAAATGCAACTTATGTAATTTACTATAAACAAATATATTTATAGTTTGTGCTCTTACTACCACATTTTTTGTTGAAACTTTTCTCTTTTATCCGCAAGCTCTTTACAACAACAGTTGGCAACAGGCGCGCATATTAACTAGATATAAATACATATACATATATACAATACATTATTTGTATGTAGCACTGTACGGTTAACACAAGTACAGATCAATTTATGCCCCACTTATGTGCATTATAAATGAGAAAAAAGATAAATATGTATTTGCAAAATAGTACATTAAACAGAAGATATATAAGAAACGAAACTCGGAATTCTTATTGACAATTATAGGGGAATTTCATTGCATACAGTCAGGACCCTAATACTAGTGCAACATAACTAAAGTATTTTGTCTTTCTTATTTCTTTTCTTCACTTCCGTTTCTACTTCAACTGTTGAGGAATCTGTGGGGGCATCACATAGAAACCATAGACCGGTCAATAGAAATGTAATTCCCACACCGGATAACGATGTCAGCGGCTCTTGATAGACAAGTCCGCCAAGCAGAAACTGTAAAGCAATATAAACTAATTATAATAATTCTTATTATATTATATACACAGAAAAGACGCACCGAGAAGATGTAATTAGAAGCGGCTGTCAGGACGGTTGCTGTCAAAGTCTGTTGGGTAGTCTGCAAGGCCTTGAGAAAGTAACGCAAGTTGACAACATTGCACCAAAGCATCAGCCCCACCGGCAGGAAATGTATTAAACAGTATTCTAAACAAATCCAAGTTAGAACTTTTCACAATATGACTCCATCAATACTTACCAACAAATGAAGCATCATTAGTGGACTGTATATAATACAGTGCACTGAGAAAACTGGGCAACTTGCCAAAGAAACTGCCGCCTGCAGCACAAGCGCCAGCCAAAAAACTATAGCGGTATTTTAATAAAGGCTCCATTTCGAAACAGCTGACGGCAACGTTGCCAACTACATCAAGTCAGCTGTCAGTAATCAATTCGATATCCCCTGCTGAAATTGCATCAGCCACATTAGTTATCGATATTGTTTTACACATCACTACGGGCAAGCACATTTTCGTGTAGTACTACAACAACCGAATTTCTTCCAAATTGGAACGTGAAATGTACGAGCTGAAAACATTGTTGCCACAATTTGAAATTAAATTGCCCACCTGTATGTACGAATTAAAGAATGTCAGCCTCTCCGGAGTCGGTGCAACAGCAGGCCCCGCCGTAGTAAGTGTGCAAAGACTGCTTTAGCAGCCGTGGCGAATACTAGAGATGAGCGTAGCAGTGACTTGAAATGTTCGCAGTGATTGCCCTGCCGTGACTGTGATTCCTTTTTCGGTTGCCCATGCTCAAATTAAAACGTGTAAAATTCATTAAACAAATAAGAAACCATTTATTCATAACATTCAAACATTTCACTTACATTGAAAAAGGGCATGAACGTTCAGTGCAATGGCGTTAAGGAGAGTGCGGGCAAGCCAGGAAAGGCAGTCACTTGTGCGCTTGATTTGGACATATTAGGCCGGCAAATACAACAATTGCTAAAGGTTAAAATCAAAATTTATGTTTATACTAAAAATATCAAATGATAAGTGTGTTTGTAAAACGATATACACGCCTAATACGCACGGTGCTTGACAAGTTTGCGAAGTGAAAGAAGGCGCATGATGAAATTTAATTAATAAATCAAGTTTAAATGTGAAATACTATTCCATAAATTAAATTAAATGTACATGTAATTTAATATATACTTAAAAAAAATCGACTAACTTGGAAGCATTTTAAATTAATAAAGATCAACAATTTCTTCACGCGCCCATCACTAGTTTAGACACGAGCTTTAAAATATGCAACATTCACAATCACTAACACGATGTCCTTCTTGCAGCAAGAGGACACAACAGCTGTGGTTCAGCGCCAGGAGAAGATACTGAAGCAGCTGGAGGACCTGAAGGCGCAGCTGGGTAAAATACGTGCTAGTCTCTCAGGGCCCGTGCCCATTTGTGGCAAGACTGTGCAACATACGACCGCCTATCAAAATGGAGGACTTAAAGAGGTGAGTTTCAGCTTAGGTGTGGTGAGTTTTGAATCGGTTGACTAAGGAGAATTCTTCTTCTTTAGGTACCTCTGCACGACATCGTCATCAACGGTCATCCGAACTTTATACCCTATGCACTGTTGGCCTTGAAGAATGCCTGGCGGGACTTGTACACCATCGATGTGAAGACATTCACACACTCAACGATGGCAGACATAGGCCCAGCTGCACGTGAATTTGAGGCTAATCTGGCCAAGGTGCCCGTCAACGCAGCGCTGCCCAAAATCAACGTGACGCTCATATGGAAGAACTGTAAGAGGGATTGGAGTTTCCCCCATCTTAACTAACTGCTAATATTCTCCATCATCATTTTCTGTATCCTCCCCGCAGGCGAGCACACAGAAATGATCAGCTCACCCACAATGTATGTGCCCATCTACGGCGAGGTGAACATCATCCGGTATTTGGGCCGTGTGGGTCCCAGCGAATATCGCTATGAGAATTCTCCACTCTGCAACGAAATCGATGCCGTGCTGGACATTTGCTATCAGCTGCTGCGCTGCACCACCCACAAGAGTCAAGTGGCTATGGTGCGTCTGCTGGACAAGCGACTGGGGCAGCAACAGTACTTTGGCGGCTCACAGATATCTGTCGCTGATATCGGTGTCTACAGCTCTCTCATACGCATGCCTGCCATCACCGACAAGGATCTGACGCCGGCGCTGCTGGCCTGGCGCAAGCGAGCTAAGCTCGTCACTCAAATCTAAGATTTACCCCACTCCCCTTACACACACACTCAGAGAATGCAAATAAAACGATAGTGAAAATCAATGTAAGAGTCTTTTGAACAATAAGATAGGAACTGGTAATATTTCTGTGTACAAAGGGTATAGGTTTGAAGGGTATTATAGCGCTGTGCCAATGAAAAATATATTTTTCAAGCAGGTGGAAACGTGCCCGACCCCCTAAACAATATTTTTTCTTAATTGACATTAAGAGTTGAGTTGATATAACATTATCTGTTTGTATGAATACTTAGATCTCAGAGATCTTGAGAGCTAGGGCTGTCAAATTTGATAAGAACATATTTTATTATTGCACAGACATAAAGCATGTTTTAGAACTTAACCACGCCCTGTTAGTCACCCTTGAAAAGATCAAAATTAAATTGTTAACGTAATTTTGAAGCTTGAATGATATGTGGAGGTCGGATTTTAAGCACAGATGTTATTTAAGAAATTGACTGGACGTAAAGGACGCCACGCAATCGTTACGTAATTGAAATTATTCTAAAATTAGGAATTATTTAAAAAAGTGGTGGCAATAGGTTATATCTCTATCAAGCTCAGTCGGCTATATCTTTACACTTTCCCTTATATTATATATACTTAAAAATCCTTGACCTTTTACAACCACAGCTTGACTGCGGCCTTATCTTAATCGTTGTTTCTTTGTTTTTTCCATCATTTTATTTGGCTTATTTATCTTTGCAATTTATTTTATACAATGCGGTTTTTCGTTTCGTTTTTATATTGCAGTTGGTATCTGTTTTTTGTTTGTTTTGCACTTACAAATTGCTTAATTGCTACGTTTCATACTTTCTTCATATACTTGAAATCCGTTGATTGTATTTTAATTGTTTTCACTTCATCATCATCAATATATTTTGTATTTCATTATAGTTAGCTTGTTACTCTGTGTTAGGATGTATCATGATCGCCCCCCTCTCAATCAGTATCAGTAGCGGGTTCAATCAGTATCAATCAGCGTGTATCTGTAGAGTATATTTTTAAATAATAATTTATAGCTAATACATATGTATAAGGGTTTATATATGTATCTCTCGTAGCTCCAGAAACTTGAGGTGTGGATTAATTAAAGGATTGATGATTGGCTGACAGTTCACATCGGTTATTTTAAGGGTTTCGGTTTTGAAATTGTACATAAAGCGTAAA
The DNA here is from genome assembly GCA_018151435.1 of Zaprionus africanus. Classification (NCBI taxonomy): domain Eukaryota; kingdom Metazoa; phylum Arthropoda; class Insecta; order Diptera; family Drosophilidae; genus Zaprionus; species Zaprionus africanus. The sequence goes on from JAECXB010002310.1 coordinate 16,792,599, forward strand.
AAAATAAGAATTATTGGGAGTATGAGAAACTAGCGAGAATTGGGGCCTTTTTTTATGACCGGGCGGCGCTTTCTAGCAGTTTCTTTTAAATGCTACGCAAACGCCTAAGGCAGGAGCAGAGTGGAGGGGGCAGGGGGCAGCAGGAGGTGGTGGTGTTGTTGTTGTTGGAGTTCGACTGGATTTGGATTGGGATTAAGCTGCATTATGTGGTCTCTCCTTTGCCGCTATCATCGGCGGATTCAGTATCATCTGCTGCTGCTGCTGTCGCCACTGATTTCGTCGAGACGAGTCCATTGTTGTTCTTGCACTTATTTTTGCTTATCACGGCTCCGTCGCCCTTCCCCTCCTGCTGCTGCTCATTGACATCATTCTCATCCTCGTCTTCCTCATCATCGTCGTCCTCATCATCGTCATCCGAATCTGTGGGCAAATCTTCTGTCTCTAGATCGAAATCATCATCGTAGAAATTTGCATCCAGTCCGGACTCTGTGCTGGGCTTAACCGTCGGTTTCAGGCAGTAATCCTCTAGCGTCATTGGCACCACAATTCCTTCTCTCTTGGCCTCCGCATTGGCAGCCAGCGCCTGTTTCCGTATGATGTTCGGATACTCATTGTCCTTACCCTGTGTGTAATATTTGATCTCATTTGCGAAAGACAATTGGAACCGATTCTAGACTTACCTGTGAGTCCCGCCATCGGCGATACATCACTGAGGCATCAACATTCGCTGGTGAATATGTGTTGGGCTCGTTGAGTAGCGATATGACCGAGAGGAGTATGGTGCGGACATTCTGTGTGGGATTCCAGCGTTCGCATGGCAACTCGCCGCTCTGCGGATCATCCACCGGGGGATGCAGTATAGATATGCATAGATCACCGTTCTCGTAGACATTCGGATGCCACACCTTGGTGAGGAAGCGTATGGATGGTGGCGAATATGGATAATCATGGGGGAATTTCATATGCGCCTTGAAGTAACCGCCCTGATATAGTGTATCCGGCGGGCCAAAGATGGCCACCTCCCATTCAAAGAGATTATCATCGTTAATCAATTTGACACGAAATCCCTCGACGGGCTCCTCCTGCAGTGACTTATATTCCATGGCCAGGGCGCGCACCGCCGAACTACTGGGCGTCGAGGGGTGCAGTGACGATGTTGTTGATGCGGAGGAGCCGCCACCAACAGCTCCAGCGGCGGTGGCCATCAACGTCGACGACGCATTTTGCGATGTGGAGGCAGCGGTGGTCATTTGTTGTTGTTCACCTAAAAATTAAAACAACAAAATAATAATCGTTTGCTGTGCAACTTTTCTATATAATGTATATATATATGTGTGTGTGTGTGCGTGCGTGCTTGCTTGTGTGAGTGTGTGATCGAAATATGTTTCAGACGTACGTACAGGGTCAATATCTTTATACGTGTAGACGATGATGACGGAGAAGGCGACGGGGCCACAACAACAACAGGGAACAGCGAACAGCAACAACAAACACAACGACGACGACAACCGCCGACGGATTCAAGGTGAGCAGCGGCTGCAGCACTCACACATATGTATGGAAATTATTTTTGCAAATGGAACTTGAAAATTTTGGATAAGCAATTGGGCCAAATTTTGGTTGCCTTCTTCTTATTTTTATGGTATTCGTGTTTTAGCTGTGCTGCAGATGTTAGTGTTATTGTTGTTGTTTTTATTGCAGTTGTGAAGCAGACAACAAAATAATTGAGACAAACAAGAAGAAATTTGATTTAAATTTATATATTGGCAGCCTACTGCGTTGTACGTACGTTCAGGTTATAAAATATCTGCAATCTAAATATGCGGCTTATTTATTGACAGCTTCAGTAATTGTTGTTATTTTCTTGCTTGCAACAATTTCACTTTACACATATTCACCATAATTAGAGATTCGATACTACTCAGTACTGGCAGGGTGACATTTTGAGCAATAGCGATGATTTATCGATACTTCGTTTTTGAGTATCGTGTGAGCAGCGGTGACTTCATAAATAGATATCGATGTATTGTTGTTGGTGACTGGAATATCGATGTACAGCTTCGTGCAACCAGGGATACCGATAAGTGTCTGTTAACTGGTCTGTTAATGTTTTCAAACAGCTGTTTAGTTTGAATTTAAAGGTCTTGTTACAGTGTTTGCTCTATCAAATATTGGCAAGGATTACTTTTTTTTAATGACGTTATTATTTCACAATTTTATAAATTATTTTGTTTGTATAACTTATCTGTTTTCGAAACCGATAACCGATCTTACAGATTATTTAAATAAACGCTCTCTGTTAGTAAATATAACAGTGCTATGTTAAGATGATGTTGTTTGCGTGTGCAGTGTTAAGCAACAGTGAACAAAAAGTGCTGCGAGCTGCAAGTCGTGCGTGCGTGCGGAGATGTAAAAAATTATTTTAAGTGGCCACGAAAACTAACCAATTAATTTAATATACATATAAAAAGGCAACAATAATCAACCGCCGCTTTGTTATATGGGTGAATGTCGCCTCCGTTTAATATGCTACAATGCAACGCACAATCAAAGCTCAAATTGTAAAGAGACTATAACAGAGAAAAAGATAAAGCAGTATCAAAGCAAAAGAAAAAAGTGCATACAGCAGGAGTGGCTGCGCGAGCATAAAAAATTGTAATTGCCAAATCAAAGCAAGCATACACACACTAACCCACATACTCGAGTACATAAAATAAACATCTTGTCAACCATTCAATCAACATTCGAAAAAAAATCGAAATAATTAACTTCTTAACGTACGAAGAAAATTCAAACAACGCCCAAAACAAAAAAAAAATTAACAGAAACAAGTAGTGAGAGGAGAGGAGCAGAAACAGCAGCAACAGAAACTACTACAACAACAACAACAACGACAAAACGAAAGATAAATGCATACAGATACAAAATAGTAACAACAACGCAGTTACATTCCAGTGGAAAGTAAAGGGGCTGTCAGGAACGAACATGTTTTTAACCAGCATAAGACAGCATAAATTTGTGAGCGAGCACATTTTTCTGTGAAAAACGAACGCCCGAAAGAAAAGCGCTGCCCACTCACATACACGTACGCGAACTCACACAACGACACACACACATACATATTCAGGCGAATAACCGCACGCATACAAACCAAAAAACGTATACACACTCACACATACACACACTCACACACACTCGTACACAATGTCCAGCTGGGCTGAACGCGTGCATCGACGGGCCGCCGATTTGGGCAACGTTGTCACATCCTGCGGCCATCCTGCCACAGCTCCCGCCTACCCCTATCGCCTGGAGAAGGTGAAATTCGGTGTGCCTCTGGACGAGGTATGCAAGCACAACAACAACATTCCAGGACCGTTGCTTGTGCTGATACTAAAGCTAAACAAGGAGTCACCCAATCGTCGTGATGTATTCCGTGCTCCAGGACATCAGGGAGCCATGAAGAAGCTCATACATTTCCTGCAGGCTGGCCGACTGGTCAACGTTGACAACTATTCGGTGTTCACCATCGCGAGTGTACTGAAAAAGTTTCTGCGCAAGATTCCCAATGGCATCTTCGGCAGGAGTGGGGAAATGGAGCTGTTTGCCATAAATGAGCTGCAGAACGAAGCCGAACAGACGGAACGTTTGCACAGGTGAGTGTTTGCAATTGTTTGAATAGTTAATTAATTGAACTGCGCCCACTGTGCAGCATACCCCGCTTAGAAGAGTATTTAATATCGTACCATCTCTAGTTTCTTCAGTTTTCTCATCTCGTGCGAGTGTATTTGTGTGTTGTGTATGTATTTACTTTATGTGTGTGTACGAGTATATTGTAACTAGCTTGCGGTAAACTTGCTGAACCGGATCTAGATTTGGTTGCAACTCAAGAATCTTCGCAGGCAAGGCAGAAGTTAGGTGGGTGTGTGCTCGGACGGGCAGGGGAAAGAGGGTCGGAAGCGGGTGCTGCCGAAAGCGTAGCTGCTGTTGTTGTTGTCGTTATTGTTGCTTCGTTTCATGAGCGTTTTACTGTGGCACTTGTTGACACATTTTGCCAGATTTTCACCAATTTTCACTTAAGCGCTAAACGCAGGCGACAAAATTGCCTTTGCAGTGGGGTATGTCCCCCTCTCTCTCTCTTTCTGTCTGTCTTGTAAGTACTTCGTTCGCAGCTGTAAATTGTTTGTTGTTTTGCTTGCTTGGCTTTGCTTTTGTTTTGTATTTTGTGCTGCAATCGATTTCTAACCAAACTGAATTAGAGCATAAAGCGTGGGCCAATACAGACGAAAGAGACATAGCGGACGGACGGACAGAGAGAGACCCACGCATGCTCAATTAAAATAAAACGAAATTATTGCAGTTTTATGATTCGCAATTGTTTTGGCAACTCGGTGTAGTGAGGTGGAGGTGGAGGTGGAGAAGAGGTGGGCAGCACGTGAAGTGAGCGGCGCTTGCAATTAAACATTAACAGCCGCAATCGCATCGCAATCGCAATCGATAATATCGTTGGCCATTCCTTTTTTTGTGTTGTTGTTATTCTGTATTCTGGCGCAGCTAACTTCACGGTGATGAATTGGCAATTTGACAGGCGTTTTATTAATGTCTGGTAGAACTAACTAAATACAGTACTAATTGACGGCACTTTGATGAATGAGTATGAATGTTGAATGCGGCAAATGAATCTGCGTCAGCAGGAGTAGCAGAGGTCAGAGGCAACACCAAGAACACTGCGTTACATTAATGCTAATGTGCGTGGAAACAAATAACGTCAGCAATAAAACATAAATTTAAATCTGGCCAGGCAGCAGCAGCAGCGCAGTACATGCGTAGAAATCGACCGCCAAAATTTTATTTCCATATCAGCTTCTCCTTCGGGGCTCTTCTCCGACGTGGGGCAGACAAAGTAAATTTCTTTAATTTCGGTTATTGTAAACTATACAATGCACACACACACACTAACGAACACTCGCACAGTTATTGTTGTAATTGTTTATGTGTTGCCTTTCTTTTGTTTATTTACATTTTAGGGCAGGCGCAGGCCGCCAAACCAACAACAACAACACCAACAACAATAACAAGAACACATTAAGCAATCGCAATCAGATTCGTTGCCGAATCAAACAAATGCGCGAAAATAGCGACTCTGCTGGCCGTAGTTGTTATAAATAGATCCCGTTGAGACGCACGTTCGAAACTTTGTAGCATTTAACGTAAACGTAAACGTAAGAACAAACCGCAGGTCCATTCCCAGCCTTACCCCTTCCCCCTGTTGGATTCAACAGCCTTCTAATGGCACTCAATTCAATCAGTTGGCACATCGTTTGCTGTTGTTGTTGCTGCTCTGTTGTTGTTATTGCGGCAGACGTTAGCGACGTCATTGTTGCACGTTTTTGCAATAGACCAAAATATAAAATTATAATGTGTGTGCGCCAGTGTGTTTTAGTGTGTGTGTGTATATTGTTTCTGTAGACTTGTTTGTAAATTACACGCCACAAAAACAACAACTAAGCAAATGCTGCTGCAGCAGTAGACAACATCGACGTCGACGACGTCGCTGCTGACGTCGTTTGCCGCTGCTGCCTGAGAAAGTTTTGACTGCAGGTGTGCGTCGCGCGCGTGTGTATGTATCTGTACACATGTATGCGCCTGCTCTCTGTCTCTCTCTCGCTGTCTCTGTCTATGTATCTGTATCTGTCTCGGGCCTGCTCGCTCGGCGCTCAATATGGCTTGCTGTATTCCTTTGGCTCCAACTTGTTGCCTGGCCAAAAGCTTTTTGAGGCTCTGTCGTTTTTAAGCTTTTGACGCGACTGTTGCTTTGTGAGAGTGTGAGTGTGTGTGTGACTTTAAGTGTGTGAGTAGTTTCTTGATTTATATTATAACTAGAAAATTTGATAAAATGTTAAGGATTAAACGATATCTATGCTTGTTTATCTTCTAGAGTTTAAACTCCTACTTCATTAAACAGTTGTTTGTATTATACAGAAAAATATATTTAATACTTTTATGGCTTATACCTCCTGTGGGCGAGGCTTGTCTAGTCTTGCAGAGTTTGAACTCCTTTTTAAACTGTTTCTACAGTATAAACACACAAATAGATAGTTGATAGAAGGCCTACGGCTTATGCTTGCTGTTGTTGAGGCTCTGTTCTACCTCCTTTCTCTCCTTTCCAGGTGTCTGTCATATTCGCAAATACATTAGCCAACTTAATAGGCTATTTACACAATTGCCTGGTCGATTGGGCCTACGTGTCTGTCCGTCTATTTGTGCGTCTGCCTCTACGGGACAATAGTTGGACAAGCCAGAAAGGGACGGATAAGTAATGCAAAAATTTCCCGCTTTTGTTGGTCTAGACAGTAGCAGAATGGCATAGATTGAGGGACGACGACTGACATGCAGAGGGAGAGAGGGCAAAAGGCAGAAAGCAGAAGACAGAGGCAGACGTAGACGAAGATGGAGACAGGGAAACAGTTTACAACAATAGCCGCATTGTCCAATGCATTAACAACAAGAGAGACAAGGCGTCGTCTTGGTGGACGTCTGTTCTGTTCTGTTCTGTTTGGGTCTGGGTCTATTGCAATATCGACTGATGTTCATTTCCTGATTATTACATTATGTAGTCAGTCACGGGGGCTGCCAACAGAGAGAGAGAGAGAAAGATTGAGAGAGATAGACAATTGTATTGTTCAGCTCGACTTTATTTAGTGTCGGTTGCTGTTGTTGTTAAAGGGCTTCGCAAATGATAAAATGAAATAAACGCAAAGAAAACTGCCTACCTCAGAGTTTCCATTGGCCACGACGTTGCATAAATATAAACCGAAATTTAGTCTCGCCTGTCGGTCAGTTAGTCAGTCGCACAGTGTAAACAACATACAATGCCCGCTGCCCAAACAAAACCAATAAAAGTAAAATATAAGCGAGTGCGCGATATAAATATACACATACAGTTATGTGTTGAAGTATACATACGGATATAAGTATATCCATACATACAAACATACATACAATACATTCATACATAAATATATTGCATATAAACACTGCTCTGTCTGTGTTCCATAGTACGAAATGTGCGTCAGTGGAGCTCAGTCTCGGGTCGGGTTGGCCTTTGCCTTATTCCCTGTTTTCCTGTTTCCCTTTTTTCTTTTCTGCTACTCATCTCCTTTCTTCTGTCTTCCCATATCCATCTCGCTCTATCTGCTTCACAGCTTCGTTAGTGATTGTCCTCAACGCAGAAGTTCTTGTCTCGTTGCAGTCATAATAAAAATATTTGCCAGATAAACCCAGTAAAGCTGGCGGTACGATCAGGCTTCTTTATAAAGAACCATGAAGCTTTATTATATGTAGATGGATATGTCTTTTAAATTTAGTATGCTTATCTATAATATAAATGTATACTTTGATACTATATCTAAGGTATCTACAAGTCGATTCTTCTACTCTCTTCTAGTCTCTTCTCCCTTCTAGTCTCTTCTCCCTTCTAGTCCCTTCTTCTGTCTTCTTTCTTTAGCGTTTGTCATTGTGTTATATCTGCACTTTGTCTCACACATTGAACCCCACAATATCTGTGCATATGTGTGATATATCCCACTGTACATATACCGTATATATCGCGCACTGTGCGATGCGTTTGCTATTTTACTTGGCTCATTATTATGACGTATTGTCTTCTGTGCCTTGTCGTCTTCGTATTTCTTATTATTATTATTGTACCGTCGCCAACAACAACAAACAGCATCAGCGTCAGCTTCAGCTGCGCATGTGCTTGATTCTTTAATTTTTGCTAAATTAACACAAAGGCTTTTGGGGCGTGGAGACAGAAGAAGACGAAGACGAAGAAGAGGAAGCGAGGCAGTAGATGAATATTGATGCAGCTGTAGACGAGCAGACTGAAGTGTAAGATATAATCAGAGAGTACAGACTGACCACGGAGAAGTAGGAAGAAAAGCTCCGTTTGCGATAAGTGAATGATGTGTGTAAAGGGTGTTCTATGAATATCTTGTTATAGATATGATTCATTATAGGGTGGGGTTAGCTTTCTTTGTTGGAGGTGATTTACAGGATCTATACTTAAAGTTGCTGCGGTGAATTTGATTTTAAAAGGAAACATTTGATTAGTTTCTTAATATACAAATCATTATACAGTGAATTATAATTAAGCATATAATATATGAATATTTGACGTATATAAGACGTAAGAGAATTATTCATATATTTGCTGCGGTAAATCAATGAGGAAAACATTAGTTTATTTACTTTACTGATACAGAAATCAATAGATGGGGAATTACAAGTTTATATTGAATTAAATAAACACCCTTATTTATCAGAAGTTTATTCTTAAACGTGGAACCTTATCCTTAAAAGAAAAACCACAAACTAATTAATTTTCTTTTGGAGTTAGTCAGAGCGCACTCTCAGAGAAAGGAGAGGTGATAAAAAAAAATAAGGATGACGTTCGAGGGTTAATTAAGGTGTGTAAATCGCACACTATGATTGATATTATGGAGAATTCAAAATACGTAGCCTTTCAATAACTCATAAGGGAACTTTCAATACGTCTATAGTGCATAATTGAATTATATTTTGGGTTAAAGACAATACTTGTGCTTCACGTACAATTGTTAATACAATAGGGTCTTATCACAAACAATATGTGTATGTTATGTTGCAACTCTTGCTTCCTTATGCGTTTCTCTTGCCCTTTCTGCTTCCCCTTTTCCTGTCCCACAGTCGCTGTCTTATCAGCCGGTAAAGGCGCAGCACATCAGAAATCTTTTCAAGTGGGACAAGAGTTGTGGGAATATCAAAACTGGTTTCGCTGTAGGGCATCAAAATACGTAACACAATGCATATATAACAAAAACGTATGTTTGTGTTTGTGCGTATATGATATAAAAACTGTAAAATCAAAGCCAGAGAGAAAAGGCAAATCAAATTGCGGCACTTGAAAAGGAAGAAGCAAAAAGACGAGAGCAATAAGTCTTGTAGTCGACTGTTGTAGACAGTCGACCGACATATTTCTTTTTTATGAATGAAAATACACAATAATAATAAATGAATCATCTATAGAGTGTGACGCAGCGTCGCGACGGCCTTAACAGTAGCACACACACGCAAATGGCAAGGCAAACACACACGCGAGCATACAAATTACAGAAAGACACAACAAATATGCAGATACGAAAAACTATTTAGCATCTAATTCACAGAAAATGTCTCTCGATTTGTACGATTTTGTGTGTGTTGTGTGTGTGTGTGCATGATAAATATGTATTTGATAGCCGGTTTCTTGGGTATTATGTAAATGGCAACACGGCGCATGCGTAACACGGCGTCACTTTATATAAGATGCCGCCGCCATCTGAGAGCCCAAATGTGAGACTCTAATGTATTCCCATTAATATTGCACATCGAATCAAATGTAAACAAAAGAAAGAAACTCCAAAGAAAGAAACAAAGTCGAACTGTTAATACACTTTATGGGAAAGAAAGCTTGGAGAGATAAGAATATAGTAAGTCTTGCCAATGATTGATTTGTATGTATATTATATGATGAAAAGCCTGAACATTTTAGCAGTTTTCACTCGTGAAGAGTCATTAAAGATGTCGCAGAGCTTTTTGAGGCATTACACAACACATAAATAATGCGAGAAACAGCTGTTGTTGAACACTTTGCAATGACTTGACTATCTGCAGATGCAGATTCACTCTCAGAACATTGCACGAGCCACAAGAATCATATAAATCTAAAAATTGAAATAAATGAGGTTTAAATAATCATTAATATTATTAAAATGGTTCAGTGGAGTAAATCAATAATTATTTCAAAAGTTATTTGTGCCTTTGCATCTTTGTAAATAAAATAGCGGGTATTCCCTTCGCATCGAATTGATAAAGACCGTAAATATACCCATACAATATTGTAATACGCATTAATCATCCATTAGGAGGGTTTCATCGGAAATCTAAAACTGCCTCGAGGCTTATCGATCGTGATATCACACAACAAAAGCAACGTCAATGCTTTAGCAATCACTCGATCTAAGTTGTTTTTGCTTTACTATAAATACTTTGAATTTTTACGACATTCTCTAGTAATTATTGCAATTAGTGAACAATTTGTACGCACTTTTTATGGGTAAACAAAGGCAACAGTTAAATTAACAATAAATAATTGATAATTGTCGCTATCAGTAGGGGCTTTAGAGTTCTTTGCTCGAGGCATCCCTTGGGCTGTTATCAATGAATGTCCTCCTCTGCCAGAATATAACGCAAAGAAACTAGACCTTGTGATAAGATTAGATTCGGAATTGGTGGGATATGGGGAGATAGGTAGTAATATAATAGTATTGCAACGTCGGCACGTTTTCATTTTTAATTTTTTATGTATTTTTTGTCGTCTATTTTTTTTTTTACTTTGTTTGTCATCTGGGGTCGTTGATATCATGGGGGCCAACAGAGCAGATCTGAGAAGTTCAACCGATAGGCTGGGCGGGCATTGCTTGGGTATCACTTTGTTTGTTTTCTGGGTGTATGTTCTCTATGTTCTTATGAGGAAACCAGAAAGGTGAACGCGCGTTGATAGTTTAATGGCAAAAAAACCTTGACCTGCGATAAGAACGGGTGGAACTTCAATGCAGAATATCTTGTTATCAAATCTGCGATGTAAACTGTCGTTTGGCAGGCAAAATAAATTGAGTATATAGAAATCTGATTAAAAGAAAAAGTAGCTGAAGATGTAAATAATAAATAAATAAAATGTTGATTGAATACAAAAATAAATAAATACAAATAAATAAAAAAACATAAACAAATTTGAATTGCAAGTTGAGAGCTGCAATATAAGTTTACAATATCCCACAAAGGAATATGACTTGAGGTGCGGCTGAACTTTCTATATAATGATTCTCTACCAGCTCCGACTGTTCCAATGGCTATAACTATATAATAAAAATAGTATTCAGCGTTATAATACTACGCAGTTTTGATGAGTTAAGAGTTCTTGATAGGTTATTAGAATTGTAAGTATAAATAAGTAGTATATTTTATATAGATAAACATACAAACTGTTAAGGTAAAATTGCGCTATCAGTTTATATTTTTATACAAAGACTCTTTATCTATCGTCAATAGTTTTTATAGTAACTATGCGTTATATCATATTGTGAATATCGAGAGTGTCTATTGCAGCTGCACGATATATCAACCTTGATCCGTTTTGTTGCAGCGATAAGAAAACTGTGTGCCAAGTTGCAACTAGAACAGACAGAGAGACAGACATGTTAAGAATATACTATATATACTTAGTGAGGCCTGCAAAGTGCGTTGCAAATAGTATAAAATAAATCATAAAATATATATATATACATATAATTGATAATCAATTAATACTCTTCTTACTTGGCTTGCAGCTCGATATTTCTACCATCTAAACAACTCTTCTTCTCTTCAGATATAATCGCATTACAGCATTATTGCTTTCTATTCTTTCGTCAGTTCTTCACTCTCAATAACTATTGCAGTGTCATGTCATAAGAAATTTCTATAATTTCTAATAAGCAAAGCATTAACAAACATTATATATAGTTTATAATAAATTACTGATCACATCAGTGCATTAACAATTCAATTTACAGTTTTCTTGATTGTCTGTCTGACTCCTTATAAACATTGTTCATTGTCAAGCTTGAGAGTTTTCACTTTTTGTTGCAACGTTAAGAAGCGAAGGGGTGGAGAGGAGAATGAGTAGAGAAAGAGAAAAAGAGAGAGAGAGAGTGAAAAAAGAGTAAAGAGCATTAATTGATTGGTTAACTGTGATAGTTGCTTAGTTCGCTTGGCTGGTCTTCGCTCTACAGTTGTGTAACGAGCAAGAGAGATAGAATGAGTAAGAGGGAGAGCGATAGTGGGGGAGAGAGAGGAAGAGAGAGAGAAAGAAAGATACCAGTTTTGGAGCACGGTTAGTTTGTGTTAGGTATACCAAATGAAAGTGTGAACAATCCAAGCGCTCGCAGCTGCTGCTGCCTCTACCCAAATCTCAGACCCCCCCTCCCTGCGATCTTTCCACTCTCTCCTCCCCCTTTTGCACTCCCTCTTGCCCGTCTTCCAATTTGTTCCACACGCTCTGTGACTTTCTTTGATGGCCCTGGCCAGACAATGAGTCAGTGCACTTTGTAATAAGTATAAAAACACATGAGTAACAATTGTCGCTGCCCTACCCCCCTCCACTCCCCTTCTGTGCATAGATAAGCTGATCTTTACTTGACTTCCGTTTGACATACATTCGTAATTTATTATTATTGCATTTCTAATTTCTTTACCTCTTTTTTCTCTCCTTTCTGCAGACTATTCGCCTCACTGCCCAAATATACGCAACATCTTCTAGTTTTACTCTTTGGCACATTCCGCGTTATCGCCAGCAATGCCGCACACGCCTCCACGGGCATGACCAGCGAAGCAATTGGTGTCTCTGTGGCGCCCAGCTTCTTCCAGAGTTGCGTCAGTGATGGCAAGACGGCACGCATGGAGGATGTACTGAAGTTTAAGGTGAGTAGCAGATTTAATATTTCCTTTAATTCTGAACTAATCTCTTGTTTATTTGCCTCATTTAGGTGGCCACCAAGATCATGCAACACATTATTGATAAGTTTGCCACACACGACATCTTCGGGCGCGACAATTATGAGTATTATGCGCGTGTTACTGGACGCATACTCAAGGTGCAGGACGAATGGATCTGCAGCTTTCAGCATCCGCCGCCGCCACGCGGCAAACTAGCGCAACAGAAATACGCATGTGAGTGGGGGGAAAGGGGATTCATTTATCATTTTGTTATGTTTTTATTTTATTTATTTATGCATTACCTAACTTACTTTTCTTTTTTCTAGTGCAACATTCTTTGGAGGCCGAGAAGACTTGGCTGCAGTGCCAGTGCGAGCGTTGGGGCTTACGTGAGTACCTACCATTGATTGAATACTACTACGACTACTACTACTACAACTACTACTAAGTTCCACTACTACTAAGTTCCACTACTACTAAGTTCTACTACTACTGTATAACTCTTCTACATAAGCCATTGCCTATTGGGTTTCCATTTGTGTTGGGTTCTTGGGGTTTTCTACTCTCTTTCAAGAGGGAATACACTTCCCTCACTCATGCTTTGGGTCCGTTTTACACTCTACACTCTTTCTTTGTCTCTATCATTCACTTGCATTCATTGCACTCTCTCACTGCCTCTGCCTCCTTATCTCTATACACACACAAACTCAAAATTCTATGTCTACCATATTCTATGTCTATTTCATTGCTCTCATACCAAAACCAAATCACGCTACGATATATACGTACTATGAACTATATGATATACGATACGAATATATGATGATGATGGATGCAGTTGCCCAGGAGGAGTCACGCTCGACGCCAGCGCTGTTGACCAGCTCCAGCTCGGCGCTGGAGAACAGTGTGCTCTCGCTGGGCGTCTCGCCGGAGCATTCGTTCATCGAGAGCTGTGCCCGGCTCTCTGTATCGTTGGAGGGACCCGGCATCTTTGCCATGACCAGTTCCCCGCTGCCTGCCAAGCGTCTGGGCAATGGCAATGGTAATGGCAATGGCACTGACTATGACTACGAGGATTATGCAGACGATGATGAGGACAACGATGAGCTGGCACATGCCGAATTGGAGTTGAGCAGTATTGCACCGACAACAACACAACAGCAACAACAACAACAACAGCAGCAGCAACAGCTGCGCGGCATGCAGCGTTACAGGCAGCGACAACAGCCGCCGCAACAACAACAACTGATGAGCACAACGAACAATTCTCTGGACGATGACGATGACGAGGAAGATGATGAGGATGACGAATTGACTACAGTGAAGCGTCGCTATCGACAGAACAAGAAGAAGCCGCTGCCGCAGAGCAGTCACCATCAGCGACGACTGCGCACTGGCACCAAGAGTCTCGATGGCGGTGGTGGCGCCAACGAGCAGCGACGTGGCAGCAGTGCAACCATAGCTACAGTAGCAGTAACTGCCACTACAACAACAACAACAACGATAACAACTCAAGCACTCAAGCCGGCACAGCAGCAACTGAAGCAACGCACCTGCAGCCGTTGCAATCGCGGCATACGCCACAGCAGCTCATGCAGCTCGAACTCTGGAGGAGCAGCTGGTGGTGGCTCCAATGGAGGCATAGCAGGAGGCAACAATGGAGGTGCTGGTAACTCTGGCGGAGGAGGAGGCATGACCATGGAGGAGCTGCGTGCCGTCAATCGCTATGCGGAAAGCACCAAGAGCCTCTCGTATTTGCCACAGGTGAGGGATAAGTTTTGGCCCGGCTCAAGTATAACTGTTTGAAAAGGACCCCCCTGACCCACTACCCCACTCCTCCCCTCTCCCCATAACCTAGCCAATCCTGCCTAGCGACTACTCGCAGTTTTTAAGTTCTATATATTCTTTTTACAGGTTTTGAGCAAGCAAGAATTGATTTAATACTTTTAAGTTTCCCCCACTTGATTTACCAACTTTTAATTTTACTTTACTTTACTTTATCTTTACTTTTGATTTGTATTTTATTTAATATTAATTAACGCTGTGCATTTGTTTATTATTTCTGATTATGATTTTGTTTAAATATTCTCATATTTTTGTTTTTTATTTTTTGATTAATCAAGATTCCTTTCGACAGACGGTTTGCCTCTCTCGCTCTTCCTCTCTGTCTCTGTCTCTCTCACACACTCTCTTTATCTGTATTCTTCCGTAAGCACAGACTGAAGTTTGATTATGTTTTCCGTTCGAAATTCTAAACGTTTTCTCTCTTGTTTTGTATCTCTATAAATTGAAAACTTCTATATATACTATATATCTTACTAAAGCTGCGCCTGCAACAACAATACAACAACAACAACTACTACTATTACTACAACTTCTACACACACACATCCAAACCTCACACACATGAAACAACAACACCTTCTATTTATTAAGTGTACAACTTAAGAGCAAACATACAAAAACAAAAACTGGCACTAAATCCCAGAAAAAAAAACAAGCAATCTACTCCCAAAAATACACACACACACACACACACAGCTGTACTAAATTTACATTGTATGTTTTATGTATTTATGAGAAATACTTTAATGCAAAACGCAAATCTAACCAAGTTTGAACAACATTTTGCGCTATGTTTTTGGTTTAATCAAATAAAAAAAAAAGAAAACATGAAAATTTATATGGTTTTTATAATTTCCCTTCAAATTATTGTACATATTTATTTGTAAGCTAAGCAAATTGTTTGTAAATATGAATGAATCATTTCGAATCTATCGAACTTATCGTACTATTCTTATCATTTAAAGACAATCAGACAAAAATAATAAAAAAAAAAAAACACAAAAACCAAACTGCACAATCGCATTTGTCTTTAGTTGTTTAGTTAATAGTTAAGCTATATTTAAGTCGCGAGCGGCAATTGTTTATTGTTCATTGTTAATTGTTTTCTATTGTTAATTTCGTAGTCTCGAAATTGTTTTGTTTGTTTGTTGTCATGTCGTAGCACAATTAACATAATTATGTTTTTATTTCGATTTGATGTAGCTTGATTGCATATCTTGTATCTGTATCTTGTATCTTTTATGTATATCTCGGCTTAACAACGAAGCACAAGCAAGACACACACACACACATATATACACACTCGCACACACAAAGTATTCCCTGCATTGCATTTGTAATTTCCGCAATTATCTCATCTTTGTTAATCTCAGCCTGTTTGTTTTATGCCAAATTGTTATTAACCATTTTGCCCAGCTGAGCTTTAAATTCTGCACTTTGCTTATGGCATTAGGGGTACTCAGGAAGAGGAAGTTTTGTTGTTTTGAAGATTGATTAGGGTTATTTGAATTTGTAATGAATTATACATAAATACGTAGAGTAATGCGTATTTATAATAGAAGTAAGTTGATTTAAATGCACAAAAGAAGTTATTTGCCAGAGCACAGTGTAGTTTAAGGTATATTCTGTATAGAGAATAGATAGAATTAGAGATAGATACGATTAATGAAGTTGAACTTGGAACCTATTGACCGATATTTGTTTTTTGACAAATTCATCATATCTAATTCTAAAAGGGTTTATATAATCGGATTACAGTAAAATACAAAGTTAAAATTGATTATCTCTGATGCCTTTATATATATATATTCTTGCTATATATTCTTGAGCATATCAACATAAGAACTATTGAACGATTTTCTGGATTAACATATCCCAAAACTATTGTAAGAACAATCAGTAAGATCATATTGATTGTTAGAGAATCCTTTAATATTATTATTCGATCAATTAAATTATATAGTTATAGAACTATATATATATTGATATTCTTGCTAAAAAGGAGCATATCAACATAAGAACTTTTGAACGATTTTCTGGATTAACATATCTCAAAATGATTACAAGAACAAGATCATGATCATGTTGGTTGTTAGGGATGCTTATTATTATACTATTTGACCTATTCGATTATGTTTGAATTTTCAATTAACTCAAGTCTAAATAATATTGTATAGAACTAGCTTAGGAACAATCAGTTAAGAACTCTATATGCCATCCAATGCAAAGTTGTAGTATAAAAGCTTTGGCCTGTCGAAGTTTACTTTAGTTATTGTTTCTTGATTGAACATTTCTGTAGTTTGCACAGTGAAGACTGCCAATCTATTTAATTGCAACCTAAATCATTCTAAATAAGTTTAATTGCTACCACAATACGTTTGCTATTATTGTTTAATGTACTTAACTACTCTCAAAACTTTAAATTTAAACTTAATTTAAATTTAAATTTATTCCTTAGTTTTCATTTTAGTTTAGTAATTGCCACACTGCATACACTCCTTATACCATTTATTTTCTGCCCTTTCCGCCTTTGCCATTAATTTGTGAATACTTTAACTTAATTCCCTATTATTCCTTGAATTATTTATTTGCTTCCTTATGATTTCTTAAAAAAAAAAAAAATAAACTGAATGAAGTCGAAAATTCTCTTAGAAATTAGTCAAAAAACCGAAACCAAAACTTCAATCTAATGCGAAATTTTCGAATCCCCGTCTTCCCCAACAACAACAACTACACATCACAACAACAACAACAACCACAACAACGCCGACGAACAACGCGACAACAACAACAAACAAACATACAATATATTTAAAAATGATAACAAAACTGGGGTTAGGTTCATGAACGGCAAACCGCACGCATGCGCACCCGCTCCGAGTGGTTCCTGGGTCCGCGGGACACGGTCGTCTCGCTGCAGTTGCCGGCGGACACGTGCAGCAATTGCTGCCTGGCCGCTGTTGCCGGCTACCTGGGTGGCGGCAGCACGCGTGATATGCGGCAAACAGTTGCCGGCAGCGCTGCAGTCGGAGGCAGCGGTGGCATTGGCGGCGGCGGCATCGATGCAGATCGCGGGCAGGCGGCGCTGCTCTATCATTTGTATCGGCGACAGCAGCGCGAACGTGACCTGGACGATGACAGCCTGATGGACACCGAGGACAGCTATAGTCGTCACCAGCAGCACCAGCAGCAGCTGCATCAGCAACAGCAACATCAGCAACATGTACATTCCAAGGGGCTGCTTAGGCCGCCGCAGCCGTTGCAGCAACAGCGACGTTTGCTGCTGGACACCAATTCGGGTAGTTATATGGCGGCGCTGATTAACAACAACAATCACCACCACCACAACAATCACCAACAACAACAACTGCAACTACAACTGCAACAGCAACAAGAACTCACCAATAACATGGGCAGCAGCAACATGTTGCCGCTAAGCCAAAGCTTGCTCAACAATTCATGTTACTACTCGACAACTGCAACTGTTGCTGCCGTTGCTGCACCAGCTGCTGCAGCGGCTGTTGCTGTTGACAGCATTGACAGCATCGATTGTTGCTCGCTTGTGTTGCAGGCGAACGAACTGTTGCGGCATTCAACGCCGCGGCAGCAACGTCGCCAGCGACAGCAACCACAGCAGCAACATCATCTGAGCAACGTGTCTGTCTCGACGTTGTACCAATCACGCAACAACAGCAGCCGCAGCAGCAGCAACAACAACCATAACAACAGCAGCAGCGGCGGCAACAATAATAATAACAACATCAGCAACAGCAACGTTATCACAGTCATTTTTAATGTTTTGGATTTTCTGTTTTGATAATTAATTTTATTAAATGCTTTTGTTTAACGTTCAGCAATCAAGTGGTATGTGCCGATCCAGAGTATATATAGGCAGATATGATATACGATATATGATAAAATAATATAATATGATATATGTTTTGGGTTCAGCATCCATCCATGAATGTTCTTTACACTGTTCTTTATTGCATAGTTCATTTTTAATTTATTAATTTAGCTTACTGTTTTTTGTTTAACCAATTTTGTGTTCGTTTGTCATGCATACTGAGTAGAGAGGAAAAATATTCATTTAATTATGTTCGCATTTAACTAATATATTAAAATGAATTTTGCATATTAATAATGATATATGATATATTAACACGATTGCAAGGTAGATTAAAAACCTTAACGACTTAATGAAAAGAATATTCCCATAGCTTCAAAATATATTAATATATCATTGATAATATATCAGTATTTAAATCAGAAAATAAGTAATGAATAGAATATGCTGATATTAATTGGATATATTCGATATATCGTTGATATTTAAATCCCTAATGACTTAATGAAAAGATAGTTTGAAGATATATTGATATATCAGTAATTTTAAATCATAAAAGACGTAATGAATAGAATATGCTGATATCAATTAGATATATTTGATATATTCGATATATCGTTGATAATATATGTATATTAACACGATTTCAAGGCATATTTAAATCCCTACCGACTTAATGCAAAGAATATTCCGATAATTTCAGGATATATTGATATCTTATTGATAATATATCAGTAATTAAAACTATAAAAGACGCAATGAATAGAATATGCTGATATCAATAAGATATATTTAATATATACGATATATCGTCGTTAATATTTATCAGTAAATAGCACGATTTCAGACTTTAACTCTTTATCGACCTTATAAAAACAATATTCAGATATTTTCTAGATATATCATCAGTGATAAATTATTGATAAACACGATATTAAAGAAGAATACAAAGCTTTAAATCATAAACAACCTAATGAAAAGAATATATCATTATTCTCAAGATCTACAGCGTCATATCATCATATATTTTCTAGATGTATCGATATATCAAGTGATACATTATTGATAAACATGATATTAAGCAAGAGCTCGAATATTTAAATCATAAACAACCTAATGAGAAGAATATATAATTTTTCTCAAGCTCTACAGCTGCATAATATGGAAAACTACATGTTATATAATATATTTTTTATTATTATTGAAATAACGTTATGCCTGATTTAATTATACTTTTTATCGTATTTATTTTATTTATAGTACACCATGTGTAGTTGTAAATATCGATAGAGCGCGCGCTATAAATAACATTGCCAAGTTTACAATTAAATTTATCAACTGCGCCTTTGTGTTTGATTCAATATATATTATGCATTTATTTATTTGTTTAGTTTAAGAACTTTTACTTGTACCACACACGCACACACATACATGTATACATATACACATAAACATACATATACATATATTTATATGTGTTGTAAATGTTGTTGTTTCATTTGATGTGTAAATAACTGGAGAAGATTTGTGTTTTTTATTTATGTGTTACCTTTTTGTGTTGTATTTGTCTGTCAAAAGCGCCACACGCCCACAGCAACAGCAACAAGAACAACAACAATAGAATAATAGCAGCAGAACTACTACAACAACAACAACCACATCCAACTAACACCAAATCTAACCGCAATTATATCCTATGAACATATTTCATTTTTGATTTTTTCTCTCTCTCTCTTGTCTCTCCCCATCATCCAACCCGATATATATATATATATAACCTGTGTATATAATCCAGTTGGCAACATCCGTTTGAGCAACAGTGCCGAGTCCATACAGTACGCAGCGCGGCGCAACAATCCCAACAGCAGCAACATCATCGGCAGCAGTGGCATCAACAATTCCAACAGCGGCAGCGGCGGCGTCAATCCACGTCGTCTGCTCATTAATGTGCCGCGTCAATATCCATTGCGTTCATCGCTGCGACGGCACAAGGAGAAGCAGATCGGAGGAGGCAGTCAGAGTAACAGTAGCAACAGCATCAGTAATGAACAATTGACGGGGAGCGGCAACACAGGGGCAGCAGCAACTGCTGCAGGGGGAACTCCTCTCAATAAGCCAGTTCTACTTGTTGGTCTATTGCCTGGTGCCGAGCAACCTCCGTCGGTGCGGAACTCTATAGCGGATTGTGGCGTGGGCGTCGGACTGGACTACGATAAGATGGACACCATGGAGCATCAGTTGGGACTGGAGTGCAGCACCACACTGAGCTTCAAGCCGCCGCGACTGTAACAGCAGCAGGAGGACAAGAAGGTGCAGGTGGACTGAGTCAACTGTTTAATCCACTGAGTCTCCCCCCACACACACACACGCAGTTCTATAAATATATATTAGTGTATATGTATTTGTATTTATGTGTATAGCAAGAAAAGGCTGATTTTCTTTAGTTTTAAAAACGAGATACAAAAAACGATTGACGGATATTGCAACAAATTGCCAAATTTTATTTAAACAAAAAAAGAAAAAGAAATAACGTAATTCATTTGTTGTGAACTTTCGCGATTGAAGAATTTGTTTAACTTCGTAAAGAATCTCTTTTTTCACATATAAATATCACTCGAAAACATTGTCAGAATTATTATAGACTTAGTGCATTTTTGACCTATCATTGTAAATACATAAAACATTTAACACTTTATACCATTTACCAAGATTCGCCCAGCAATCAAAATGAACAGTTCAACAATTAAGTAAAACTCAAGAAAACTCAATACTATTATATACGTAAAAGTACAAAAAACAAGGTCAAAAAAAGAAATGAAAAAAAAAGAGGGAGAATTGCATAAAAAACCCCATTGTATGTATATATAAACTATAAACTAATGTGTAGCATTTAACTAAGGATTTTTTAAAAAACATAAACAAGTTGTACTGTATTTATAGCTAATGTCTGTGTGTCCAAAAGATATATGTTATAGATATTCTATGATTAACCAGAGTGCTAGCACAGTTCGAGCAAGAAAATCGAGGCTAGGCAAATCGAACAGAACCAGAATAACCCACAGAAAATGGTGCTGATCGTCATCAGTTTAGCATACCCCGTTCTTACACTGCCCCGCCCACTCTCAATGTATTCTCTCTCCTAGCTGTTTTAGAACTTTCGGATTTTTCGCGCACTTCTGCGAAAAATCCATTAAAGTTGCAGAAAATTTCACTCGCTGTGCTAACTGAAATTTGTGTGTTGTTCGAAGAAAAATCAAATAAAATAAAGCAGAATTTGAATTTATTACATACATAAATGTACCTAGACTTAATACAACTTATTATATATATACTTTACATATGTGTATGTAACTCTTCGATTGGAATTTCGTACATAGTATGATAGCAGTCCGAAGAAGAAGATGAAGACGAAGGCGAAGTCGAAGAAGATGGAAACCAAGAAACACCAATTTGTTGATTAGCAAATGTTTTATTATCAACATCATTTTTATATTGCCCATTTATGTATGTTAGGCTGTAAGCTATATAAAGATATATATAAACTGTAGAGTTAAGTACCATATATGTATATGTATAAATCTTACATAGTACGATTTCGAGAGTGAAGTACATTCATTAGCCCTTAATATACCATATAAATATATGAATATATATATATACCTTATGTTTATTGTAAATGATTGAGAAACACAAAAAGGAATCATCCAAGTTCCATTTTCATATAGATGTAACCGTTTTCAAATCTTCTGCGAATGCATTTCGAATACATTTTTTTAAAGAATATTTTAAATTGGCTTTTTTTATATATTCGTATATGTATAGAAAAAATAAATCGACATTCTCTGTATTTTTTCTCATTACAAAGTTGCACATTATAAAATTAAACTGTATACAAGATTTCAAAGAATCATACATATAATGTAAAACTAATTACTGAATGGGAAAAATAATAAATACCTAAATTGCAAATCGTAAATCGGTTTAATGAGACTTTGAATACCCTATAGTACTAAATGTATATTAAGTGCGATCTTGGGAACACATCATTTGGTCAGCTTAATTCTCTTATCTATCATATATCGGTTATTAGTTATATAGAGCCTTATCTACTATGATGCCGTTCTCGATGAGGAAGCTCTCCACATCGGAGGCAAAGAAATCATCACTCAGATCGTCGGTTAGACGCACGAAGTTTCCAATCAGCGCTTGGGCTTTGTACACCAGCAGTGCGGGTAATCCCTTGGTGCGAAAATCTCGACTCATTCCGGCGACGGAACTGCAGATCTTGGCAAACTTGATGGACGGATATTCGCTGGCCAGTGTGTCCAGGCAAGTGTTGAGCGTGGTGCAAGCGGACTGTGCCCGTTCGTAGATATGGATTATGATCGTGGTATGCTTATTCTCCTGCTCCACACAAGAGAGGAACTCCTCGTGGGTAGTAAGATGTTGCACCTTGCCGAATTGTTGATTGTGCCCAGTCTGACGCAGCATCTCAGCCATACGCTGCTTTTGATATTGCTGCAGAAAGTCCTCGCTCATGAGTTCCGCAAACTCGGCATCCAGCTCCTCCTGACGCTTGCGTTCCTCATCCTCGGCGGACGTAGCGGTGGTCATGCTTAGTTTCTTAGCCAGTTCCATTCGCTGACGCTCAGTCTCCTCGCGGCGCTCATTCTCAAGTTGTTTAAATCTCTGCCAGTCTTTCACCACGCCTTTAGGGCCGGTGTTCGTTGATCCTTGACTGCGAAAGCCGCCTGCAGGCGCCGCATTGGGATCTGTATTGATTGTCAAACCCGATCCACGGGCTCCTTTGCCACCGCTAGCGCCCTTTTCATCTCCGTCGTCGCCATCGTCTCCATTATCTTCTTCTTCACTGCTGCTGCAGTAGTACTGCAACTTTTCGCCCAATAGTTTATCCTCCAGCGTAGCCATTTGATTTTTTTATTACTTTAATTTAATTATGAGAAAATTTAGAAAAAGCAACCTCTATGAGTGTATAAAAAGAATCGATACCAGTTGTGTACTCTGCGGGCGCAACAGCTGTTGTTTGCGTAAATTGTGAATGGTGGAAAGTTACTCCGTGAGCGCCGACTGTGAATGGCAAACCACAATTGTTATCGAAATACTTATTTATCGCTTTTTGAAATTACTGCTTTATTTTATGTGTTATGCGTATGATTCTGAAGATTTCTTTCAACTTTTCCGGTACTTCGAACTGGTCGATTAACTGATCCATGCTATTGAAGTCTGATTTCTCCAGTTCATCGCAAGAGTCGTCATCGCTGTATGCAGCGTTAGTCAGGGCTAAACGCTCGGCGAAGGAGACAATTCCGCACCAGGCACGGAAACCCACCTCACCGGAGCCAGTTGGCTCGTAGTCCAAACAAGTGAGTGTGTTTTTCACATTCTCTTCTGTGCCATGAAACTCCAGGACATCTTCCAGTGCCTGAGGCAGGCTGCGCCATGCCATTGTGCGCTCTTTGTACTCCACGAGGGGAGCATCGTCACTTGCCAGCGCTAGTTCACTTTCCTGCTGCTCACAAATGGTGATATACTTCAGGAACACGCGCTTGTAGAGCTGTTTGCGTTGTTGCGACACCCACACATATTTGCTTAGGTAATCCAAGGCAGTCATATCTGGCAGAGCACATAATCAGTTACCATTTCTTACTCCCTGTTTGAGTACATACTCTTCAGCATGGAAAGGTCCATGGGTACATCAAAACGCGTGGCAGACTTAGAGAACTTGCGTGGCATCTTGGAACTGCAACAGTTCGTTGTTTTCTCCACCTCCTCCACTGGTTTGTGAGTCTGCACAGGCTTTGGCATGTACTTAATGGCTTCACGTAGTGCGCGATTTAGCTGGTAGAGGGAATGAGAGGTTATATCCTTCTAAGAGTACTGCAATTTTACTCACATATCTTCCAAATGTGTTCTCAATAAGATCCACGGTTAGATCTGTCTTCAGGGCCTGAAAGGCTTCTTCTGTTAGAAAGCTGCCCTTGAGCAGAATTGGCTCCCGCTCACTCTCACGCTTGTCCTTGGGCAGCAGACCAACTGCATTGGGTATCAGACTGGGACGTGTGCTGGCATTAAGGGAATCAGGTCCCAGGGCAGCCACCTGTGTCTCGGGATCCTGGCTCAGGTGGAATGTGGTGGTAGCTAAGAGAAAGAGTATCAATCGATTAAATTAGCTCCTATACTATATACAGCACTCACTCTGTGCTGGCTTCAACTTCTTCCGCTTCTTGCCCCTTCGTGCGTCTTCATCGTCAATTTCGTGTTCATTAATGCACGTCTTGGGCGGCTTAGGCTTGAGCTCTATGTCGGACTCAGTGTCTGCCGGTGCCAGGGTAGCTGTGCCTAGTGATGATTTCGGCCTTTGCTCGTTCGACTGTTGCCTTCGGGGCTTCTTATCCTCGTTAGCACCCGCGCTCTTTGGCTTCTTGCCCTCCTCTATGCCGCTCTGCGTAAGTTCCGAGCTCGGTTTCCAATACAGGGTCTCCTGCGAATGCGTACGCCGCAGATCCAATATAATCTTCTTGCGCTGAATGTTCTCATGCTTTCCCCATTCCGGAGTAATGCAGCGCCTATAGAAGGAGCCCGCACTGGTACGCGTATGAATGCTTGTCACTGTTGGCGTGGGGGTCATGGGCCTGGAGTCAGTTTCCGCGTAGCGTCGGAACAAATCTTCCGGTATATTGTCCGCCTCATGTGGCTGCAGGTGCTCCTCTTGGTGCCTATCCTTGGCTCCCGCCCCTATTGGGCTCTTGCCCTCAATGGCCAGCGATGTCTTCAACTGATTGATTACATCCTTCACAGCCGACGGCGCCGGATGATTACAGAGCACCGAGCAGCCCTTGGCGAACGGATTGAAGAGTCCCCCAAATGGTCGCAGCGACAAAGGCATCGGTGTCGCTTCGAACTTCAACGGCATTCGCATGTCATCATGATGCTTGCGCTGCGTAGAAACAAGATGAGATGAACTGCAGCCTTGAGACTTCAAATGAGATTTAACTCACCCTTTTCACATATTTTATGTGCCGCTTTGGCGTAGGCACCAGTCCACTGCGTGTGGTTCCACTCATTGTCGAGTACAAACTGAAGCCACTGTCGGACAGACAAACCTCACGACAGCCAAACAAGTCGCGGTCTGTTGCCATGACGAGCGACAAATATTCCCATTGTTATGAGCACAATAAAGCGGAGTGTTCTCGTTTCCTGACTGGAGGAAGCAGCCGGGATAGAAATTTCTTATGGGATCGTGTGGAAGCCGTGAATGGAAGAGATAAATATGCCCAAATGGAGTTAGGCTATCCCATCTAATTGTACGCAATTCAAAAATGCAGTGAGTCGTAAACCAATGTTGCCAGCATCAAAGAAGAGGAAAGAAACGGAAAGAGAGAGGACAGCAGAACAGAAAATATAAAGTAATTAATAAATTACTCATTTCCAAAGATATGTCAACATCTTCTTTATTCTTTTCGCAAGTTTCTTTTTTATTAAACGTGTACCTAATTTAGATCGGACGATTAAAGCCATAAGTTTAGTAATATGAATTACTTTTTAATGTTAATTTCTATTAAGCTCGATAGGAGTATCGATAAGCCACAATAATGATTGCATGCAGATAAGGTGGCGGCACGTCGATTTTTAGAACAATGAAAATCATTTCTCAATATTATTTATTTATTTATTACTATAGATGAATGTGAATATAGCTTTAGCTTTAGCTTTAATATAGCATTAGCTACCTATGTTAACGAC
Organism: Zaprionus africanus; assembly: GCA_018151435.1. Classification (NCBI taxonomy): domain Eukaryota; kingdom Metazoa; phylum Arthropoda; class Insecta; order Diptera; family Drosophilidae; genus Zaprionus; species Zaprionus africanus. The sequence goes on from JAECXB010002310.1 coordinate 16,818,610, forward strand.
TTAAATCTAATAAGAAAATCGAGGATATGTCAGAAATAGACTTGGCAACACTGATATACCCTCCCTAATAATTCGCTCGGCTGAGTATCGACTAGCGTACAGTTGCGATCTAAGTGCCTCTCGCTTTAACATACATATAAGGAATTGAACGCTGGCGTAGCTTTTAGCAAATTGCGTACATCGCTTTAAAAGCGAATACGTTAGTCAGAACACGCTATAAAAGAGATTTTGCCCCTTTGAGTAGAAATAAAACCACACGCACTTAACACATTTACATAAACACTTTATTATTATATAGAGCAGTTTGTTGTTGTTGTCGCTTATAACTAGGTTGAGGTGTAAAGAAAGGTGCATTATCGGTAGCGCCTCCTCAGTACAAGGAGCCGCGATGATGCAGATGCCGCAGACGCTGATCGAGCAATTGGCGTTCGTTAGACAGCGAAAGTGTCGACGAGGAACGATGTATGGGCGGCAACACAGGACCCTCTCTGGGCGTGGCAGCTGCAGCTGCTGTTGTGGTGCCTGCAGCCGCTGTGGGATCTATGGATGCCCCCAGGCCGACGCTGTTCCCCGCCCGTGAGCGGAGCAAGTGATTGCGGAGTGTGGAACGCGAACGGGAGCGACGGCGCAGTGAATTGTTGAATGAGATCTGCAGCGAGAGGCGCTTCTGTGACAGCGAGGCCAAGTGGTCGGGCGACAGCTCTATGACCTGCGAGGTAAGTGCAGTGCCGGTAGGTGAGGCAGCAACAATAGCAGCTGCTGTAGCAGCGCTGTAGCTGGGCAGGGCGTTGCTAGTGATGCTGGGCGAGTTGCCGCCTCCACCACAATTGCAGGTGATGGAGGTGAGTGAAATGTTGTCACCGTTGGACTCACTGCCACTGGCCGCAGGGTTCTCCACCAGAGTGTAGGATACTGTTGGCTCCTTAGCACCTCCGCCTGGTTCATTGTTGACGCTCTCGAAGATCTTGATAACGGGCACAAAGGCGGGCGTTAGGATTATGCCTGCCTTGCGGAACTCCTCTAGTGCATCGTCATAGGTGGGCAGACCCGAGACGATCGTATAGCTGGGCAACGACTCAGCTTCGTAGTCGGGTGGACAATGGCGGCAGACCTCGATGGGGATTTCATTGTGATTGGCACGATCTGTAAAAGGAAGAAATGTTCAATAGGAATAAATTCGTTGTTTCGCATGAAATAAAAACTTAAAACGTATCCATCACGTTCGTCCACCCTTCTCTCTTTTACTCCCCCAGCTGCCATTGCAGTTCCCTGCCGGAACTTACATCCGGAGCATCCGGAGAACAACGAAAGAATTTCCAAAAAAAGCATTGTAAAAAACAATCGGAATTACCAAATCAATTTCTGTTTTACCTCTGGGAACTTCCTCCTCCTCTCCCACTGCCACCCACTTCCCTTAGTTTTGTCTATTGGGGGTGTGTGTTGTGTGCATTAATGAAATTTTTATGCTCAGATGTCGCAACGTTTTGTTAAAAGCCACTAAAACTCCCGCTGGCGGAATGTGCAGGCTGCGTCCAACCCTTAAAAGTAGGCAACAACATTTTTTATTGCAATTGGCCGGGTTGGAAATATCCAGTACCCAATGTCCTTTCTTGCTCACCTTCCTCCCTTGCAGCTGATGGTGAGTCAGCCTCAGCCACGGCTACGGGGAAAACTGTTGATGCGGCAAGCGTTTAGAGACGTGCAACATGATTTTGAAGATTAGCCGCCTGCTGCGTGTGGCTTTAAAAAACATACGAAAATCGCACACGCTCCGTTTCACACCCTTTTTGTGTGGATTTAAATTCATCTGGAGTCGCCGGAGGTGGAGCAAGAACAAGTGAGGTAAGGTAAGGCTGGCGCCCGGGGAGATGCTGCTGCTGCTGCTGTCGCCGGTGGCGTTTTCACACCCACACGAACGGACGCTCATTTTTTATGTAACGCTTTGTGAGCTTACGAAATTAAATTGATGATGCACACAGGGCGTACACACTTTGGGGCAGAACAGACAAAATGGAAACTCATTGTCATTTGTCTGGGTCTGTTGCGGGACGGTCTGACGAGCATCGGGGGCAGGTTGGCTGTTTAACCATATGGAGAGTGTCTCCTGACTCTGTTAAGCTGCTCAGTTGTGCAAACAGCTTAGCCGAGCTTAAGCTTTTATACAATTTTCAATTGACTTCTGTTAATTACTTTGAAAGCAACTTGAAATTAACTTTTACTAGAGATGCAAAAGTTCAGTGTATGTAGTCATTACGATGTTCAATGTGAAAAACAACGATGAGAGGAATAATTTCCTTCACCTCTAACATGCGGAATTAACATAACTATCGAAATTATCAGCATGTACTCTGTTATCTCGATTAGTTCCGATATATTTAGATTAAATTAAATTAGATATACTGCATTGCCAAGTTAGTGAGGGATATTGCAGCCGTACTTTTTTGATATCGATAAGTTTCGATAAATTCATAGATAATTTTGTCAGACAAATTGCGCAATGTTAACTAAGTCAGTTAACAGTGGAGCTCAACGGCCCTGCCTTTTTGATACCGATAAGTTGTGATCTGTCGCTGTTAACTTAAAGACGGTGAATGTTTGCTTATTAAAGCGCAAATATTAAACATACTCTCTGGTCTGGCGCGTCGAATTGAATATTAACTTATGAACTGAAGCTGAGGGGACGCGCGGCACTTAGAAGCTTCATTTGATGAACTGACGGTCGCCACACATAAGCCCCAAAGGACATACGCATTTCAATTCCCCAAGCGCAGCTTAGCGCCACAATAAAATGAAGTGCAGCAGTAAAAGGAATATGAAAACAGAGAAGCAGCACAAGGAATACAAGGAGCAGTGGGAGCAAGAGGCGCGAAATGTTAGTGCGGTGGGCATAAAGTATGCGCCGCAAGTGATAAGCCAAAAGCAAAAGGGACAACGAAAACCTCACTAGTCAATATGCTAAAGGTCATGGCAGACTACAACAACAACAAGAGCTACAATAGCAAAACCTACAACTATAGAAACGGAGAGGAGGCAGTGGGAGTTCGTTGGGCGCCATAACCTAAGGCAGGCCAAGTATATTGGGGCGTTTACGGTGGCGAAAAAAAGTTAAACACACTTTATGTTGGGGGCCGTTCCTGGGTGCCTTGTGCGGATGGATTTGAGCCTGGCCAAAAACTGCGAGGAAAAAACAGGAAAACAAACGGCGGAGGCCGAAAATGACGTGCCCGAGACGAAGGCGACATGCTCGTGCCTGCCAGGCGTAAGCAAGAATAACAAAACCAAGGAGACCAAGAGAGAAATGAAGCACAAGGAGATGCGAGGAGAGGGAGTTCTCTGCTGCTCACCAGGCACGTAAGCAGTTGATGCCCGTTCGCCTGTCTGTCTGTCCGACCCCCAAAATGAAGAAGCAAAAATAATATTGTACACGCAGGCCAGAAGACGAGACGAGCTTTGGATGCTGCTGCCGTACACGTCGCTCGTCGTCGTTTGTCCTTTGTCCTTGGGGTTGGTAAACACGGCACCAAATTGCCGTTTAAATTTCTCCCCAATGTGTGTGTTGGTGCTCTGGCTCCCTCGGCTGGCGGGGGGCCAAGGCGGCCTTGAAACATTATTATGACTACTGTAAGTTGGCCCCTGACTGCCACCTGACTTTCATCTTATCCTTCTTGGCGAGTGCTCCGAACTTTAGAGTTGAGTTGTCTAGAGTATAATTCGTTGAGCCTGCTCCACAGTTCTCCCGGGGGTCGTCTGTTTCATGTCAAACGCTTGAAACCACACCAAAAGTGGATGAGCGTCTGAAAGGGTTTCTCTAATTAAACTTGTTCAAGGCACAGGAACATGCAAATATTTTCGGGGTACCCAACAAAAAAAGTAGACAAAAAACAGCAGAAAGTAACATATTGCCAGGTTTGCCCACCTGGAACGCATGTTGTGCGGAAAATTGCACAGTTTTTCCTTTTTTTGGCAACAAGAAAAATGATTATGAACATGTTGGCATGCCTAGAGGGTGCTGCGCCTCGTTTCGATTACTGGTTACCGGATATGTTAGTTGGGATCTTTCCTTAGAAACAGCTTTAAGGAACTCTTGTCCCCTTGCTGCCTCATCCCATTAGCAAGCGGGCTAATTTCCTTGGCTAGTTGTCAACTCGCTGCTGCTGCTGTCTTCATCTTGTTGTCTTAGCACATTAAAACTAACTGTTAAATTATTAGGAAAGCAACCCATCCATCTCGGGCATCTCTCCAGGAGCTGCCAACGCCATTGTGTGCACGGGGGAAAAATGAAGAAAAATTGCGGCATGTCAGTTAAAGGCACAACAACAATAAAAAGGACAAAACAGACAAACATGAAGACATCGCGCAGGAGCCACTGAGAACACGCGCCAAAAGCATCTAACAACAAGAACGGAATAGGGAAACTGTTAGAGGAAAAGTAGGGGGAGGAGTCGCGCTGCCAGGACCAAAATGTAATAAGTGTGTCTATTTGTTCGCAAATATTTCATTTCCCGTGCCTTTTCTCTCTCAGTTTCGGCCATAAAGACGCACAAAGCTTTTCCGCAGCCAGAAAAATGAGAAAATCAGGAAAACGTAAATGAAAACTTAATTTAACTTTACGATAACAATGGCCAAATATGTGTTTACCTTCCCAGCTAATGTGCTAGCCTTTTTTTGAAGAGGGGGAAGCATAAGGTCCTAGTGGACTCTGCCGAATTGAATTTATAATTTAATTTCATCATAGTTTGTTAATTTAGCTAAAACATACAACATATTTGACTTATAGTGTCCGCGGTGGGGCACAGACAAAAAGCACTAGAGTGAATTATGCAGTGCGTCGCACACATGCTGCCACGAATGGCGTTGAACGTTATTAAAAACCATATAAACAACTTGCAACAATGGCTTCACTGTGTGGAGTGGGGCAGAGGGGAGCCATGCCGGGTTGTTGTTTATGTGCGTGCAACGCGTGGACCACAAAGCGGCAGCACCAGTTGCCAGCAGGCGCAGCACTTTGCAGGGGGCACTCTTGATGGCTGGGCGTGGCGCCACTGACGCTGCTGCTGCTGTGGCTGCCACTGCGGCAATTTTCAAATTGACTTTTGCACATGTTGCCCACCGTAACGAAATGCGGCCAAACAATGTACACACACTCGGAGTTTGGAAAAAACACACCATAGGCTGTTATTTTATGTGTGTGTGTTTGTGGGCTGGCATAACGGTTAACCACGAACGACCAAGACGGAAGAGGGTCGCACAAAACGACGACAAGGAAACGAAGAAAAATAACCGCCAAAGATGCAATGGAGGAGGCAACACTTAAAACGTGCCAATTGAGCGCGTGAGGCGCATAAGCAATATGGGTTTTTGGCTTGGCTGCCAAAAGGAGTCAAATATCTATCAAAATGGCATTAGAGGTCGCACAAGCAGCAGCTGCAACACGTTTAAATGTGCTTACATTTCGTTTAGATTATAACAAAATCAACAGATCGTCAACTTTTTGAATTTCCGTTTGTCGCTTGTGCGCATTAAATATCGATTGATCTCTCTCTGTTCGCTAACAGTGTAACGTATGTTTTTGCGCATAACATTAACAGTGCTAGGTGCTGCCACCTGGTTGCTGCTGTCAAGATCTTTACTGGTCTGGCAATAATGATCTACCCTACAGTTGTCTGGCAACACGATTAACCAACTCAAGTTCACATAACCGCGATCTGGCAACACCGCGCCAGAACAAAAGAGACGCAGCGTGAGAGAGCCATAGAGAGCAAGAGCGCTAAAAATCTGCCAGCGGCGTCAGTGGATTTAGTTTTGTTGTAGTTGTCTCAGTGGTGCGAGTAGTTGTGTGTGCTGCCAAAGCAGCAATAATTATAATAATTATTAAACAAAAAATCTGGATTTTATTAATATAAAACGCACATAACTAATTGGCTACAGTGTGAAATGTTAAAAATGACAAATGTGCCGATGCCGACAATGCTCAAATTGAGCAGCAGCGGCAACAAAAACAACGCCGCAGCAGCAGCAGCAGCAACAACAAAAAAGTCGCAGCATAATGGAGTAGCAGCCGTCGCAGCAGCTGCGTCGCTGCGCTGCGCAACCGACGACACGGACGAATCGGATGAGGATTCTGAGTCTGAGTTGGATATAGAAGAAGACGATGATGATATTCTGCTCGACGATGTTGATGATGATGTTGTACTGCAAATTGACAGCGAGGATGAGGCAGAGCTGGAGGCACAGCGCATACGTTTGGATGATATGAAGGCAGCAGCAGCGGCTGCTAAGTCGCAGGTCAGTAACGGTAAAGAGTCGACAACAACAACAGCAACGACAACATCGACTGCGAGAGAGACGACGCAGCCGCCTGCGTCGCGAAAACCGCGTGGGCGTCCACCCGGCAGTTCGAACAAAAGCAACAAAAATCAACGAAATAAAAACATTAACAAAAGCAAAGACACAAACAGCCCTTGCGTAGACGTCGCTGCAAGCGTCGCTGTTGCTGCTGCTACTACCGCTGTCGCAGTCGAAGTCGCAATTCCCGTCCGCGTGCCCACCCCCACGCCTCCATCCAACCCGCCCTTTCCCATTGTGGCTGCGCAAATACACGCGGATGAGAAGGCGCATCGTTTCATCTACAGCTGCGCCAACTGCTCTCTGCTCTACGGCGACGCCGCGTCGCTCTGCCACCACTGGCAGCAAGAGCATCAACAGCAGAGGAAGCGAGAGCGCAGTAAAGCCATCGCCGATGAGCAAGTGAAGCTGGAGCCGCCAGTGGAGCTCAGCGATGGCCTCAAGATCGGAGACTTGAAAATCTGTGCGCGTCTGCTGCTGCTGCCTGAGGATGAGGCCTGCAAGCAGCAGCAGTATGTCTGCTCCACCTGCGCAGCGCACTTTGAGCAGAGCAAGCGGGTGCACGAGCATCTTAGTGAGCAGCATGGAATCTTCAAGCTGCTGGTCCCAAAGAGGGAACCCAGCGAGCCCATGGTTAGTATACCATGTGAGTTGGCTCAGGTACATGCCAAGGCACAGCCACAGCCACCTCAGGTACGTGTGTCTCCTCTGGAACTGCCAGAGACGCCGCCGCCAGAGAAGGAGGCATCTGATAAAGAGGATCTCGAATTGATAAGCGCCATGGTGGCGGAAATTGCGGCAGAGAATCGTCCCAAGTCGAATCCCAAGCTAAACAAGATGATCATCAAGCTGCCAGTGCTGGGAAAGCGAGCAGGACGCAAGCGCAAGGAACAGGAGCTGGAGCAGAAGAAAGAGGAGGAGGAAGAGCTGACCAAGACACAAGAAGTTGAAACTGAGAGCAGCAGTAGAAAGAGGAAGCGGACGCGTAAGGTGCAAAAGACAGTGGAGGAAGAGCAGAGGAAGGTAGAAGAGAAGAAACAGGAAGAGCAGAAGAGAGAAGAACTGAAGAAGCAGGAAGAGCAACAGAAACAGGAAGAGCAGAAGAAGCAAGAAGAGCAGAAAAAGAAGGAAGAACAACAGAAGAGAGAACAGCAGCAGCAGGAGGAGGCGCAGAAAAAGGAGGAGAATAAGAAAGAACAAAGTGAGTCGAAGCAAACAGAAGTGCAAGAGAAGAAAGAGGCGTCCAAGGAACCGGAGATCAAAAGAGAAACCGAAGCACGCCGTCCACGCAAGGCACGCAGTTTTGTGGACTACGTGGTGGATGTTAAGGATGAAGACGACGACGAGGAAGAGGAGGAGGAAGAAGACAAAGACACCGAATCCGAAATGGAAACTCCGCTGAACAGCTCCACAGATGACAGTCATGCCACGGCCTCAATTAAGCGTGAATCCTCTGAGGAATCACAGCGCAATGGCACCATACACACCTGCAACTTCTGCAGCAAAACCTTCCAACGTTTCTCGCGGCTGCAGGATCATCTGCGTCTGCACACGGGCGAGAAGCCACATGTCTGTGGCCAGTGTGGACGAGCATTCCGGCTGAAGATGCGCCTGGCCGAGCACCAGTTGCGCCATCGCACAGAGAAGGCATACAAGTGTGAGTTGTGTGCACTTCCCTTGGCCACCAAGCAGGACATGGCGCTGCACATGCGTCATCACAAGAACGATCGACGCTACAAGTGCGATCGTTGCGGCAAAGGATTTGTGCGCAGCTCTGATCTGGCCATTCACGTGCGAGTCCACACGGGGGAGAAGCCCTACAGCTGCGATATTTGCGGCAAGGCCTTCCGCGCACGACAGAATCTCGTTGTACATCGACGCACGCATCTTGGGGACAAGCCCATTCAGTGCGAGATGTGCGACAAGCGTTTCTCGCGGAAGATCGACATGCGCGTGCACATGCGCAGGCACACAGGTGAGTTTGGCATAGCTTAGTCTTCTTGCAACACTTTTATTAACTCTCTTCCTTCCCCCTTTACAGGTGAGAAACCCTTCAGCTGCAGTTCCTGCCAACGTGGCTACTCCTCGCGTGTCAATCTGCAGCGTCATCAGCAGCGTGAGCATGGCGACAAGCAAAAGGAAGAGAAGGCCGAACAGAAGACACAGCAGGAGAAGCAGCAACAGTCAGTCGCGGAGGAGGCCAAAGCGAAGCCAGTAACGCGGCGTCCGCGTCGCGAGAAGCTGCAGGAGAAGATTGCCGCACAGGAGAAGCTGCTGAACGAGCTGAAGCGCAGTCTGAGCACGCTGGGCGACATCAATGAGGAAACGCCAGAGACGGAGGACAAACACGCCATGCCAGCTGATGTTCCTAGCTGCGCACAGGTTTCAGTCACTGTCTCCATGCAGGTGGAGCCGGCAAAGGCAGCTGACGATGATGATGACGACGACGAAGGTATTACACCGGAGAAGGAGAACGCGCTCTCAAGCAGCTCAACGGCGGAAGGCGTGTCCAGTAGCGGCAAAGCGAAGAGTAGTCGTAAGATAACGAGCTACTTCACCGTGGTCGGACAACACGCGGAACTTTAATTTGTACTCTGAAGACTTAACAGACTCTCCAAACTCTCACAAATCCCCCTCACACTTCCCCGCGCACTCTCCACACTCTACAACACTTACTCATTAGCTTAAGTATGCCTGTGTACTTGATACAGTGTAGAGCACACACCTCGCAGACTTGGAGACTTTCCCCCCAACTTCTTTATAAGATTTTCAATTTTGCAGGGATTAAGTATTCTCTATATATGTACTACGCATACATTTATATATATATAATGTATAAGAAGGAAGACTTTCGCAAGGAAAGAAACTTTTTCGCATTTAACATAACTTTAAAAACCAGAAAAGACTTCGTTTGAAAAGCATTAATCATTAATCATATGGAAAACACATGAAGAAAAACAGAAACAAAAACAGAAAAGAGACTGCAAAGAGTTTATACACACACTATAATCTTTATAAAAACATAGTATACTATATATATATATCAAGTCAATTATTAAATGAAATATTGTGAATATCATTAAGTGCAGAATGAGAGAGAGATAAAACAGATGTTTATCGCAGCCTTATTCAGCTCAAAAGAGTTAAGGTTACAGTTCGATATCTTAACCTTTTAACCTGAATAAGGCAATGAACAGGAAAATATTTAAACTGAATTGTATCTTTAGATATTTGATATTGAACTTGAACTGTCGAGAGTTTGGTGCAACGAACTCTTGACCTTTCAACTTGAATGCACCTCTCAATGTGCACGAGAATGATATATAATGAGAAATACATATTTAATTTTGAATATAACGAAACGTGTGAATTGCAAAGTCATGAAATACGCAATCAATGCCACAATGTGTGTGTGTGAACCTGATCGACATTACGCATACTCAAATTCCAAATTACATTTAGCAGTAGCAACATATTGTATAAGACAACCCACAACTCACATAAAGCAGCTAAACATGCATATAGAATATACATATATATTATATATATAATTATTAGAGTTATTCTCGAATTTTGAGCTAAGCAAAAAGACAAAAAACAAATGAAATTCGAACAAAAGAAAAGCAACAAGCAAAACAATTTTGTAGTTCTAAGATACGAAGAGCATTTATACTTATAAACAACATTACGATTACGATTGTACGACTCTCTATGATTATGTAGCATTTACGCAAGTCCACTGAAAATACACAACATTTATTATGCTTTATATCGATGCAAATATCCACCCCTTTTTCACTACTCTCTCTGGTTGGGGTGTGCAGACTGTTCCTGGTCTAGTCTGCGTGCAGCTGCCTGCGGACCTTTTGTGGGATCAGCCACACGGGGAGGGGTGAGTGAGTGCAGAGCAGAGTTCAAAATAGTTTGTCAATGCGTAAACGAGGGTAGTCTCTGCACGCGTGTGTGCCACATAAGGGGTGGCATAGTGTGCAAGAGAGACAGGCAGAAAGAGAGAGAGAGAGAGATAAACGGTTCAAGGATCTGGTTTAAGGCGAGCAGAGTTCAAAGCAGAGTTGGATTTGAGAGTCTGGCAAGTTTGGCATGGAACTTAACAGGATTCCTGCTTTTAAATCAACAACTAAGGGAGCTACAAGCGAATATTCTATACAAATATAATCTATATGTAATTTTACACTATGAAGTATTTAATATTGCATATTTACAGGCATTGCGAAATCAGTTCATTCACTCAAATGGTTTTCTTAATAACTTCTATATTTATTCAAGGTTTGCAGTCAAAATAACACTAATCATTTGTATAGTGTTAATTATTCTTATCACGGAAAATTTAAGTTCTGGCATAAAAGAGGCGTAGCTAAATTCTAAAATAAACTTGGTCTCTACTCCATGATTAGTGCGTGTTAGAAAACGACGAAATCTCAACAAGAATGATGATATCACGCATTGATTGATGCTTGTGTCTGCTAGATTAAGAAGAATGTGGCATTCTATATACACATATAAACATATTCCATGCGCAACATATTTCCAGCAGTATTTTTTTGATTCATCTCCTCTTTCTATCCATTACTTGCTCGCATGGCTTTCGTTTCGTTTCGTTCAATTTGCACATTTGTCGAGTTTATTTTATACCCATATTCGTTATTATTCTTATACGCTCTCTCTTTCTGTTTTTGTTTATAACTGCGTCGCTTATCAACATCTAAGCGACGCAATGGCAATTTATTCTGCCATACGATATTTATATAGTATACCTTTTTCTATATGTATGTTGGTGTTTTTTTGACACTCTGGCGACGGGAACAGCGTATCGTCTGTAAACAAAAGCGAGCGTCAAACAAAAGCTGCAAATCTGTACTTCTTTTTTAATGCCACTTTTAACGGAATCAGCGAAACAGCGAGCGAAAAAACGTAGCTAAGCAAAACAAAACGAGGGAAACAGCAACAACAGAAATGTGAAGAGAAATGAAAACATATAAAAATTTTTGGTTTGCAGCATGCGCTGGCGATGCAATATTACGCATACGACATGCTGCACCAGCTGGGCTGGGCATGTGTGCTAGGTATTGGTGTGTGTGTGTGTGTGTGCAGTACAATGGCCAAAAAGATAGTCAACGTGACAGCCAACATGCAGACAAGCACAACGGGCTACTTTTGCTGTTGTTGTTGTTGCTGTTGTTGTGCAAAAATATGCAAATTAAGTGTGGCGACTTTTGTTGTTTTCGTTGCCGTTGTTGCTCGTGTAGAAAGCGTAAAAAGCGCACAACAAATATGAATATAAATAATAGAAAGAACTACACACACACACACACACACTCAATACGTATACACATTATTTGGCTGATGGCTGTAGAAAGCAAGCGAATAACGAGTATACGACACGTTGTACAGTCAACAAAGGCAGCTAGCTGTATGTGTGTGTGTCTGCGCTGATCGCCAGCGCCAGCGCCAAAGCCGCAGTCTCTGCTCCGCCGCAGCCACAGTCGCCGCAGCCCCTTTTTTTCGGGCTCCGTCAGCATTTTCACACTTTTCTGCTGTTGGCTTCTAATTGAATTTCGTTTGGAGTCGGCGACTTTGTTTGCGTCTCTTCTTTGCTTCGGCTTCGGCTTTTTCTTTCGTTTTTTGCTTTTGCAGCTGTGGTTAATTTTAAAACTAGCCATAAAAGCCACACGCAACGCCAGCGGCGACGTTGTCGGCCGCAGCAGCAGAGGCAGAGGCAGATGCGCGAGCAGCGACAGCGACAGCGACGCTTGGCTTTTGTCGCCAGCGTTCAAATACGCAGGCATGGCAAGTTCTTGCGTGCTCTCTCTATCTCTCCCTCTTCCTATCTGTCTCTCTCTTCCACTGTGATATTCTGCTCTCTCTGTCTCTCTTTTTAGGCTGCCAGCCAAGTCGCAGTGCGCTCTTGTGCGCGCCGCGCTCTGCTTGGACGCTCTGCCTGCTGCATTCTTTGTGCGGTCGTTAACATGCGGCGCCGCGTCAAACTGTGTGGAACGTGTTTGCTTTTGTTGATATTGTTGTCGTCTGGCGGTGTCTGTGTGTGTGTGTGTGTGTGTAAGCGCGTTTGCATGTGTGTTGTCATTGTGCGTCGCTTGTTTTGTTTTGTTTTTTTTTGCGCTCAGTTGCACATTCTCTCCCTCTCTCGCGCTCTGCTGCGTGAGAGCCAGTCACCCCGTCTGACGTTTTACAGCACTGTTAAGAGCGCGGCATTTGAATTGGCAACGCGACGATCGAAATGTAAACTCAAATCGATAATGTAAAACAAATCAAATGCAATACATTTTAAATTTACATCTGCAATTTTACCTGCATTTGAATTTGTATTGCAGCGATCAACTGTTATTGAATCGTGAACTGAATTCAATTCGATAGTTAATAATAAATTAAAAGCGATACTTTTACATATTCATATCATTTGAATTGGCAACTCTGCACTGTTACGAGGACACCACTTAGCTGCAATTGAATTGGCAACGCTGCGATCAGTTTGCAATCGAATTAAATTCAATTAAAATCGATAATGAATAATAAATCAAAAGAGATACATTTACATTGCATTTACATTTTTAGCATCGATTTCTGAGTCATCTGCTCGCAGTTAACCAAAACGCAAATAATTTAAAACCGCCGCTGACAGAAGCGCAGCACAGCGCAGCAAACGTAGCAAAAAGCATTACAATTATTTATCCATAAATCATGCAGCGATTAATAAATAAAAATCGCAGTTCATTTCCGTTGACAGCGAAAAGACAAACACAAATGCACGAACAGGCAAACAAACAGAAAGAAATGGAATAAAAGCAAGTCAAAAATGTGCATAAATAAATCATAACTGAAAAAACATCAGCAACTGACTTCTCTCACTCTTGCCGAGCAAGCAAATAAACATAAATTGCAGTAAAAAACATGCAGAAAAAAACATAAACAAAAAAAGGGAAGCCAGTAAATAATACCGAAAAAGCGCAGGCAACTAACCGCTGCATGTGCATAATTTATAAAGCTAATTAAACGCGCATTTAACTAATTAAAAATATAGCGTACATCGATTATTGAAATATGCTGCAGCGGCAACAACTGCCGCACTGCCACTCCCCCCTCGCTCTCCCCTGCCTGCCCCCTGGGGCAATTATGATGATGTGCACAGGCGAAATTTACAAATTTGCAATTAAAATCGCTTTGGCAGTTTTTCGCAATGCAAAGCTCGACGCGGCGTATGCGTAATGCTAATCAAAGTGTGCGTTACGTATACGCCAGCGTGACATGTGTACAGGGTGTGTGTGTGTGGCGTGTGCGCGCGTGTGTCTGTGTGTGTGCGCAGCTAATTTGGTGTATTGTCGATTTTTTGGCTTTTAGCAGGCAAATACTAATTGACATTTTGCTATGCGGGGCACATCAAGCCAGAGGGGGGGCGGGGCAATTGCGGCATTCAGCGCTGGGCTGGGCGGTCCATGTGGTGTGTGGGTGTGTGTGTGTGTGAGCGGGCGTGGTGTGTGTTGGCCAACAGTAAATGCAATGCAAAAACAGTTTCAATTAAGCAATTAGCGCCATTGAAACAAATCCAACACGTTTTGTGGCTTATAAACTGAAGCATCGTTTCGACATTGGTTACCCCGAAACGAATCGCATTCTCAATCCCCCCACTTCCCCAGCCACTGTCTAGTTACGCTTATTAGTCCGGGCTTAGCTGCTGCTGCTGTTGCTAATTGTGGTTCGATATTTCTCCTTTTTCGCCTCGGGTTTTATTCATTTAGCATATTTTCGCGAATTTCGCGCTTGATAACAAATAATATTTGCATGGTTATATTTAACTGACTGTATATCGTGATATATGACATATATCTAGTATATATAAAGCTGCTTAAATCGGTGGCAAAAGCTGTGAAGATCATTTGATAAACAAGCAGCAAAGCCATTGACGTCAGTTTGAGGAGGGGGAAGAGGAGACTTGGGACTTGGCAGGCAGGTGAAAGTTTACACCTTCATACATGTGTGTGTGTGTGTGCTGCGTGTTAATCAATTGCAGAATTTAATCAAAGCCTTAGTTTAATGACATTTTCGAATTTGATTCGCAGCAGGCAAATGTGGAAAATCTTCAAGGAAAATGCTTTCAGTTTCACTCAAATTACTTTTGGTTGCTTTAATTGGAAATGCTGCCACAGGCAGAAATTATAATGACGCCTGGCAAATCAGTTAAAATAACAGCAACAGCAACAACAACAACAACAATTTGATGTGACACCCGCAACAATGACAGCTGCAGAAACAGCAACAACAACAGCAACGAGTACGAATGCAGCATCAGCGGAGGCAGCCACAAAAGATAAACAACTCATTAAAAGGAAATTAAACAAGGCATGAAACGAGAGAGAACGTCACTCATACGCACCGTGTGCGCCGTGTGCGGCAGACAATGCGTACTGCGCTGCGTATGCGTGACGTACTCCACGGCCAGATAAACATATACATAAACAAACAGACGCACACACACACACACAGACAGATACTCACTCGCCACTTGTTGTTGTTTGTTTGGAATTCAAGTTTACGACAATTGTGGCCCATAAAGCGTTATATGAACATATATATCTTCTATCTGTGGCTGTATCTGTATCTGTATTTCTAGGTGTATCTCTTCTGCATGTGTATCTGTATCTGTAGCTGTATATAACTGTCATAAAATAAACGTGAGCAGCCCCAGCATCAATTGGCAAGTGCTAAATGCGCTCTGGCCAAGGCTCAAAGTTTTTGGCTTCAGCAGCTTTGCTTTGCACTCGTTTTGCTCTGTTTCGCTTCGCTCTCTTCCTCTCTCTCTCTTTCTTTTCTATAGCGGCAAACGTGCGCCAAGTCATGTTGCAAGTTGACAGATTGCAGCGCAACAGCAGCGGCAACAACTGAGCAGACTTGGCAGATTTGATTGATGGATTGCCGCCTCGCTGCCTTGGCCAGAGTACAGATAAAGCTACTTAGCCACGCTGGCTTTAAGCAGCAACTTAAAGCAGGAAGAAGCAGAGCAGCTCCCTTGATAGAAAGAGCGAGAGTTGTTGCTGTAAGTTCTGCTGCAAGTTGCAGCCAAGCAAATCAGACTGCTGCTGGGGTATTATCTTTGGCTTAGACTAAAGTAATTTCAGCTGCGCTGTTCATTCAGCCGCCTAGAAGCTTAAGATCTGCCTCCCCCTCCTCCCTTCTTTGCCCCTTGCCAGCACTTAAAGTGTGCCAAAGATTCAATTCTGTCCGCTATTGTTCGCCTTTTAATTAATTAACACAAATTTGCAGTGTAATCGAGCCTCGCACTGCATGCAGCAAACACAGCAAACAGCACTTGAGTCTTGGACACGACTCCGATTCCACTTGAGTTTGTCTGTCTGCGTGTCCCCATCTTGGCCAGCTCGAGCCACTTGACTGCAGCTTTAATTAACTGGAAATGTTATGTTTGTTTTTGGCCGACAAACAAAAGGCACGACCCAAAGGGGGCAGAAGGCGAACGGGGCCAGCGATAGATAACGCAGCCAGTTGCAGTTGTCTGCTGCCTCTTGAGGCTGCTCCACTTGTGTATGCATGTGTGTGCAAGTTTAATCATTACAACTTGGAATTTATTAGCTAATTGCCTTATAATTTATAATTACAGGCAGAAATCGGAATTGGAGTTGGATTTGCAGACAAATTATGATGGAAGATCTCGCACTGCTTAGGCAAATAATGGCTAAGACAGAGGCGCAGACAGACAGTTAGAAAGAGAGGGGAAGAGGGAGGAAAAAGAGGAAAGAGAGAAAGACAGTTAAGCAGACAAAGAAAGAGAGATTGGCAGACAGACATGGCAAATTTGTTTGCTTATCAAGCTGTGAAATATTTGAGAAATGCCTTTGTTTAGGCATCAGCCACACACACATATAGACAAATCTACCACAGGTATGTGTGTGTGTGTGTGCGTGTGGCTATTCGAGTCACAAGACTTCTGGCAATGCAAATAAATAGCGCTAAAATTTCAATTTATTTGCATTAGTTTTTGCTGCCGTGTCTAATTGTGAATCATCTCTCCTGGCTCAGCGTCATCGTCAACTTCAAGTTGAACATTGGCAACGACTTTGGAGCAACAGCTTTGAGTTCATTATGAGCTTAATCATCATCGTGGTGAGTCGTTGCCAGTTTAGTTTTGTATTCTGTTCTGTGTTTTTCTTCCATTTCCTTCTAGTTTTCTTCTTTTTCTTTTTCCTACTGTGCCCGCAGACTTTGCTTTGGCACTTTGTTTGTTTGCTTTTCCCTCATTGTTTTACTTGCCCAACTGCCCAGCAGCAAAGTACCACCCGGGCTACCCCCACTTCCCCCAGTTCCCCTACTTCCTCTGCTTCCGCTTCTTCTGCTAGTCAACAGCACACACACACACACAGTCTCACAGACACATTCACTACACTGCGTGACTCAAAGGGAGAAGCAGAACTAGTTCCACAATCAAACGTCGCAAATGAAAAGCTGTTCTTAAGCCAAAATCGCGACTTCGATAAATGCGTCTTGTGATACACTGCTGCCAGCACTCCCCCTTCCTCTATCCACTCCCTACTCCCCCCTTCCATTGCTCCCTTTATTCACTAGGCTGTGATTAAGCCGCGTTGTAATTAGCAACTACACGTCAAGCAGCGCAGGTAGCCCACTAAGTTTTGACTGTTTACATAAATCGATAACAGTTTATCGATAAATAAACAGCAAATATGTGTTGAGTAAGCATGAGTTGCACACTTTAATACACCAAAGGCTGCCCCTCCCTCAACCTACCCCGCGTATACGCAACAAAGTCAAACTTCCATCTCTTTTGCTTTATCAAGTATACGTTCCGTTGCACACTCACATGAATTCTTCCACTGCGTAAACTTGTGGTACAGGAAGCAGGCACAAATGAAGAAGATCACAAACACAATGAGCAGCGTCAGTATGACTCCGATCCATATATCGCTGACCACATGCGCAAAGTCCTCATCCTCGCCCGTGTAGATGCGTGATCCGTGCGCAATATGCGGCGGCGGCGCCCGCGCTGCCGGTATAACATCATTGAAGAGCAAATCATCAGCGACATCTGCCACATCGTTAGCCGAGGCGCCGCCACTGAGATTGATCTCCACCTCCTGGCGATCGATGGTGAAGTTGCCCAACGCGGAGTCCAGGCCCAGCGCCAGTTGCTCCAACTTGTTGATCAGTATCGAGTAGTTTCCTGGTAGATCGAAGCCATCCAGGATCTTCTCGGCACTGTTGCTGGTGGCATTGCTAGCAGAGGCTGCTGTGGCATTGGAGGAACCGGAGGAGGGCACCAGCGCGCTGGGCACTCCCTCGAAGCTGTTGTCCTCGAGACCTGCCAGCAGGTTGCCCGTCAAGTTGAGCGCCTTGAGGAACTCAACCATTTCGATGTTTTTGAAATATTTTTAACTGTTTTTAACACTTTTCGTTGTTTTCTCTATTTTGTTCTTGTTGTTGTTGTTGTTGTTTTTGCTGTTCACACGCGTTTTTCTGGGGCTCAGCTTTGAGGCTGCTGCGGCTTCATTTCCCGACTGAAAACCGCCGACGAGTGCAAACTTGCGAATTTGTTGTGGCGCTTTTTGTCGACAGCCGAAGCTGCGTATTATCGATACTATAATCGTCACTATATAGTATATAGCATGCGATATATATCTGTGTGTGTGCAGGTAGCACTTCTTTATTTCTGTTTCGTTTCGTGTTTTTATAAAGACATGAGATTTTTCACTTTTCAACTAATTGCATTAACACGAGCGCGTTAATTCGCCATACGCATCTGTTGCTGTTGCCGTTGCGATGCCGTATCGCGAGTAAGTCGAGTATCTTGTAGATACACTCGCTGCCGTCGCTGCCGCTCGCTGCTGCTGCTGCTGCTGTTGATGTTGATTTGTTGTTCAAATATTGATAGTGGCTATTAAACTCCTTGCGGGGTTTATCTTAGCAATAAACGTGGCTAAATAAAGTATTGGCTGCCCTACAGCAACAGCGATAGCTACAGTTTCGCAGCTATAGCTGTTTCTCTATCGCTAGCTTTGGCACTACCTCTTTCACTTGCGCTACGTTTAGCACTACCTCCTTCTCCTTCTAGCTTCAGCACTACTTTCGGCTCTATCTCTATTACAATCTTTAGATGTAGCACTCAACAAGTGTTTATACTTCTATAACTTCTTACTCTACCTCTGCCTGTAGCACTAATTCTACCTTCAGCCTTAAATTTATATGTATTAGTGAATTAAGCACTATCTTTACCTCCAACACTACATCTATTTCTACCTCTTACTCTACGTATAGTTGTAGCACTACCTCTTGCTCTATCTCTATTACTACCTGTAGCTCTAGTATTACCTGTATTAGTACCTAGATATCTAACACTACCTTCTCCACTAGCTCTACTTTTAACTCAGTCTCTACCTCTGCTTCTATCTCTAGTTCTGCCTCTAACACTTCCACTACTTTAAGCTCTAGCTCTAGCTCTACCTTAATTCTTGCAGTACCTTTGCCTTTAACACTTTCTGTAGTTTAAGCTCTAGCACTACTTCATCCTCTACATTTAGCTTTACCTCTAACGCTACCTTTTAATTTACCTCTGCCTCTGATGCTAGCGCTATCACGAGCTTTAGCTCTATGACTACCTCTTCCTTCACTGATAGCACTAAACCTCTTCCTCTAGGTCTTGCTCTACCTACTATTTTAATTTCTGGTTCTACCTCTTTGCCTTTAGCACTACTTCTAGCACTTATTCTTCCTTTAGCACTACCTCTACCTGTGCCTCTAACACTACCTCTTTCTCTGGCACTACCAATATAACTACCTCAATCACTACCTCTAGTTCTCCCTCTTGTTTCACCTGTGCCTGAAGAGCTTCCTCTAGCACTAGCTCTAGCACTAGCTCTGGCACTACCTCTATCAGTACATTTAGCGCTACCTCTAGCACAACCTCTATCACTACCTCTAGGACTACCTTTAGCACTACCTATGGCACTACCTCTAGTTCTACCTCTTGTTCCACCTCTGCCTGTAGCACTACCTTTAGCTTTACCTCTACCTCTATCTCTATTACTACCCTCGCACTGCCTTTAGCACTACCTTTCCCCCCTTCTACATATATCTGTAACAGTATCTAACTGGAATCTGTGCTATACCGCTGCCAGTTCACATCTGATTTTATTGATCTCTCGCTACTATAAAACGGAGCTACGCGTTGCGTTGTGTCGTGTCTGCGCTGCGCTCTGTTTCATTTGCGTTGCCATAAAAAGGTCTCTGTTGTTTGCTGTAGCAATTGCCAGCTGCATGTCAAGCACTACACTAAGGACGCACGTGCTCCGCGCTGGGTGCAGCTGAACTTGGGCAAGAAACTCAACTGGGAATGAATGAAAAGTGCCGGGGAAAGCCCCCGCAAATAGTAAAGATACCTTGGCGAGGAAGTAAATAATTGTAAATTTATAGAACTAATATAAATGATATGAAATATGATGTAACTGACGAGGCTCAGCTAATTAGAGGGGATTAAACACTCTGTCGTCAGCGCGTCAAAGTGTTTTCGCTCACTTATCTCCGCCTCGGCACCAATTAGAGGCAATTGTTGTATTCGGGGCGCAGCTGATTGCAGCTCATTAAGCTGAACTACTCGCACTTCAGACCTCAGATATGATTGTAGTTGTAGGGCACCAATACACATGCATATATCTACTACAATATATTTATTTAATGCCAGCCATAAAGGGCGCAATTAATGCATAAATCAAGCGGAAAATTTCAAGTTTCCTACGCTTGTTTTCAGCTCAGTTTGGAAAAGGGAAAGGAACGGAAAGGGAAATTGAAGCAGTTAATTATAGTATTCTATATTATTTATGCACTATATAGATGCCTCTATTGTTGACGAAACTGATTTATAAAATTGTCCAGAACACCTTCGATCTGTTATTGACTCCACCCTAAACCAGTTTTAGCACAAAAAATCCAAACTGAAAGGGAGCACTAATTGCTGTTCAATAAAGTCTCCCTTAAAGGGTGAATATAGTGGGGGGGGTGTTTGACAGTTGCTTGACAGTTCGATCTATCGATAGCTAGATAAGTGACCTATCTGGCTGGCAATATCTGCTATCTGCCATCTGCGATCTACGATCTCTCGAACTTGTTGTGCACTTCAATCAAGTCGTCATCAATCGTTTGTGCTGATTGAGGCGTTGAGCAATTTCCCAGAAATATTAACACTTTTTATGGCAATGACAGGGGGAACAGGGGGAGGAGGAAAAGAACGCAGCACGTCACGCCAAATGTAAAAGCAGGAAGAGATTGCGCACTTTGCACTGAATATATTTATAGCTGCCCTTCTGTTGCTGACTTATCAAATATTCAATATGTTTAAGCATATATATACATATATATATGTACATACATGTATGTATATATACCCTCTATATTCTTTACTTTTAACTGTAGACTTTGCTTAATATTTTTGGCGCCAATTCAATTAATTTGCATAGACGCTTTCGATTAGATTCCAAACAAATTTCGTGAACAATCCGCGACACTTCCACGACCTCCGACAAGAGACGAAATTTGAACAACTCGCGCGCGTTGGCTCTGCAATTTCGGACTGTTTAAATCACTATATAGTATTCTATATTCCTTATTTATGCTTTTTTATTTATTATTTGTTCACTCTTCACTTTGCCAAACCGAACGCGCGCGCTTGTTTACAACAATTAAAAAGTGTTCCGCGGCGTCGTCGGCCACTTACAGCCAAGTTAACTGCGATAACTTAATGTTAATGTTAATGTTAACGTTAACTTCATGTGACGTTGACTGCGCTGCCTGCTGTGACTGCGACTGCGACTCGCATCTGTCTGGCAGTGGAAAGTGAAGAAGAAGAAGTGACGGGACGCGGTGGAGAGCGGGCGAACCCAGCTGACTTCTGTCTACGACTGCTGCCTCTGAGCTGGCTCTGCCCTGGCTAAAGCAGAGAGTCTCTGCCTCAGTCGGCAACAGCGTCTCCGACTGCGGGAGTCAAGACACGGCAGCGAAAAAAAATTAAATGAACTCAAACAACGCGAGGAACAACGCGGGCGCAGCGTCAAATGTTTTCACTATCGGAAATAAATTAGAAAAACAAAAACAAACGCATCTTGGGAGTGTGCAATGGAGACTGGGAGATACTCTACAACAGCACATGGTCACACTGTCTATATAAAGTTAATGTGAACAATAGAAGATTGTTTTTGTAGTGAGTAAGAAAACTTCCTTAAGTGGATTAAATGTTGAAATGGAAAGCAATGAAAGCAAATAAATTGAATAATGTTTAATAATAGCTTGCCGTTGCAATCCCTAGATTCACGGCAATTAAGATATAATCGATAAGGTCTGTAAGTAATAGGCACATGTTAAAATATAAATAAATCACGAGTTGGCCCAGACTGATCTACGATTACATCATAAAGTGATCTACATATCGTATCGTTACTAAGAAACATTTGAGGCTTTGGTTGGGCAAATATTCATAAATAAAATTAAATCTTAGAAAATGATTTCGTTATATGTTTATACACATTGGCATTAATACACGTGTGTAAGATGTCAAATTAAATATTCCAGATTTTATAATTCTACTTATAGATTTTATAATTATATTGTAGAGTTTTGGTGACCTTATATATGATATATCATATAATATAGAAAAGTCACCAGTAGGCGTAGACTGATTAAGTCTCAATTGTTTCATCTGGCAGACATAACATTGTTTAGTATTTTAATTGTGAAATTTTCTAATGAAAGAGTTAGGAACATAGGTTAAAACTATGATATACGTGCATACTATGTAAGACATTAACTCACATTCATTAATTATAAATAAGAAGAATATATGTAAGATCATTGATTAATTTAAGTTCACAAAATATCTATAATAATTATCGTGAATTCTGCACAAGCAATATACTATTTATTTTACTGATAATACGTTCCCCAATCAACTGTTTCACTCTCTCCTGCAGTGCTCTCAAATTACCTCAGCCCATCAATGTACCCTCCTGCTGTAGTGTACAACAAACTGAGACTGAAAACAATAACAAAATTGTGCCGATAGCAAGGCGACTTTTGCTGCTGTTGTTTTCGTTGTTGTTGTTTATGATTTGCTTTTATTTGTTCCCCTCCCTCTTCCCCACTTGAGTGCTGCCGTTGCCTTCTGTTTTCTGTCCGCTGCCTTCTGTCCGTTGTCTCTCTCTTGTTTTGGTGGCTGTTTCGTCTCATTTGTCGAATTGAAATGTCGTTTAAAATGTCGTTAAATTTGTCAAGCGAATTTGCTTTTATCGCTGCAAGTGAATGGGAATTTATTGCAGTGCACTTCGCTCTGCTTCACTTCGCTTCGGTTCTCATAGTTTGCGAATTATGCAGATCATTTTACAGTTAATTGCGGGATTTAAATAAAGTTGCAAATTGTACGCACAATTTTCTATGCACGAAGCGTAATCGAACACTCGATTGCACACAAAAGCACTCTGCTTTAGAATACCCTGTAAAGAAACGGGTGGGGTAGCATGTGTGGTAAGTGCAGGCAGTTATCTACAGTTATACACTTGTTGTTTACTTGCTTTCTCTTTACTACTTGCATTTCACTGGGTGCCTGCTAGTCGTGCATACCCCATGCTGCTGTGCTCTTGCCTATCGTTTAGTTCACCTTGCATGTTGATTAAAATTTGCATTTAATTATTCTACAGCAATTTATTGCCGAAATTCCAGTTTGTGCAATTTGTGGCTGCAACATTGATAATGCGAGTTACGCGTGCCGCACTTCACGTTGCATGCCCCGCGCTCTCCCCGTGCCTTCCCCTTGCTTGTGGCTGCAGTTATGCGAGGTTGAAATTGCATAATGCATAATGCCGCCCTCTAACGATTATCGCCAGGGGGCGGGGAGGGGCTTGTGAGTGGGAGTGGCACTCTTCGCATTCATCGCGCACTCATTGCACACTCAACACACTCATTCGCCGCACTCGCATTGTTTGCGCGCTTCTTTGGTGAATTATTTTAATTCTCTGTCGTAATTGTTGTCGATGTCGATGTTGTTGTTCTTCATGTTGTTGTTGTTGTTGCCTTTGCTGTTGCTGCTGTTGTTTCCGCTTATAGTTTTAATCGTTTGCCTGCAATTGAATCCTCTCACATACCCTGTAAAGGTAGAGCTTGGCGGGCAGACAACACAGAAAAGGTGTCTTTTTAATTACATTACAGGGTATACTTAAGCTGTATAGTCCCCACCTGCTCAGTGGCAAATGCAGCTTAGTAACACATGAGTGCAAGTCATCAGCAGCGGCCGCGGCTCGATGCGATTGATTATGGCACTTGAAATAAAAAGTGAGCATCGCTTGCCTGTGTAATCGCTGAACTGACACCCCTTAACCCACCCTACCACACCTTCCCTTCCCCACTCACAAGCGGCGCAGAGAGGCTGTGATTGAATTTTGCATATTTCCATTTACAATTTGATAGGAGGAAAACGTAAATGTTATTAGAAAATACGCGAAATAATCTATATAAATCTGGTGCATAAATAAATATACAATGTGGAACATGTTATTCAAATATAGTGTTTAAATAAATGTTAAATAAATGTGGAAATTTTTCAAATGGTGCGCTTTAAATCTATATAAATACATAAATTGAATAAATAAATGTGAATTAAATGTGTAATACAAATATGAAGTGTAAAACTATGTAAAATAAAGGTAAACAAAATATGAATTGAATGTTATATAAATATTAAATAAACGTAGAATAAATGATAAATAAATATTAAATGAATGTTAAAATAATTTTAAATAAATGTTAAATGAATGTAAAATAAATGTAATATAATTATGAATTGAATGTTAAGTAAAAAGAAAATAAAACAAAATAGAGATAAAATAAATGTAAAAAAAATGTTAAATAAATGTTAAATAAATGTTAAATCAATATAAAATAAATGTTAAGTAAATGTAAAATAAATATTAAATAAATGTAAAATAAATGTAAAATAAATAAACGCATATTATATAAATAATTCACTGAAGTAATTCAACAATTCGAGAGCATTCTCAGGGACTTCTAGTATCACTAGTCAATAGCATTAGTAATCCATTTCTATGTTCTTTCAGAGTCTATTAACAGCACTACGGGAATTCCAATGCGACTGCAATTACACACATGAATTAGGCTTCATTTAAGTGGGCACTGTGCATTGTGCTCGTGAAGTGCATGTAAATTAGTCCCATTTGGACGGGGGGGGACACGGACAGAGACACTTGTTTCGAGAGTCCATTCAGTGCTAATTTATAAATTACATTTAATGGCGAGTAAACAAAAACCAATTGAATTCACATGCGCGACTTTGCAGGCGATTTTGTAAGGCTTTAAGAGGATTAAAAGGGGGGCCAGAGATGAGAAACATTTAAATTTACATAATAATCTGGCAACACAAACACAAAGGATTGATGTGCAAGGTTTGTGTCCGCACTATACTGATCAAGTTCGAAAACTATTCTATTCTGCAAGTTGTGGTTTGAGTCATGGCTACTAAGAAGAAGTTATAATAGATTTACTCCGAACTTCTATGTTTAAATACAAATTGAATTCAATTCGAGATGAATTCCTAAGGTTTTAAGAGTGTTAAGTAATCTATGCAGTATAAACTCTGCTTGGGGTAGAGTATTATCAGCAGTTTGCTCAATGATTTGCTTATTTTATAGGCACTCCCTTTATGATTTAGATGTAGACATAGCCCATTTACAGTGGCGATATAAATGTGTGCCTTACAAGTGCTTCCCCCTGCCTTCTCCTTGTGAATTCTACAAGAGATTCTGTGCGAATATTCACATGATTTACGAGCCCGTGCTGCATTCTATGGCAGCGCGGATGCTTATCTCGAGTGTCGTTCGTTATCACCTTGACAGCTCGAATGGCCGATTGTCATTCCGTGCCTATCAGATGGCGGGCTGCCTGCCTGCATTATAAATATATCTGTGTCGAGTGTCGCTCGTAATGTTCTTTAAGCAAATACGAATAATTGTTGTTATTTATTAGCTGCAGCTCGTCGGCATGGATTGCACTTTGTTTATTTCTGTTTGCCTTTGCAATTGTGCAAATAATCGATGGGGCGCGCTTGAAATGTGTGAGAATTAACCAAAAAATTAGCAGGAATTAACTGCTTAATGTCAGTTACAGCTGCCTCTGTTCAGCTACTGCATGGGGAAGGGGCGATTGAGGGGCAATTCCCTTGAGATTATTCAGGAAATAAAATGTTTTATGGTGATATTAATTGAAACGGGAGGTGTGGGGCGGGGGTGCTGCAGTTCGTGAGATTTTAATTCATAAGAGAATTAATTTACTTTGGTAATATATTAAGAGATCATAAACTGGCGTAATTGCATTTCACCTCTTCGCCGTGTTTAAGGATTGCCCATAAGGTTGTGTGTACTTACTATTATACAATAAATCAAGATCGAAAACTGTCATAATGCTGATAAACTGTCACTGGTTACAGGATAAGTCAAGGGTTTGTGTCCGCACTGTTATAACCTAGATCAAAAGTGTCCAAAATGCATTTAAATTCACCTATTCACCAGGCTGCATTACTGCATGTGGTTTGCTTCCTGACTACATTGAAGGAGTTGCATGCGGTTTGCGCCTTGACTATTGAGATCAGTGTGGCCTCACTGCAAATCAAGCTGTTCTCTTGGTTCGAGTATTTGCTTAGAAGCAGGATCAGGATGTGCAACCCTGCGACCCTTAGACTAGTTTACTTCCAATTGGCTTGAACTCAGTCCAATTCACCTCACACTGGAACACACACACACACACACTTAAGTACAGCTGCACTCCAGAGACTCGCCGCACAGTAGGAACAATAGCATTAGCAAAACAATAGAAACAGTTGTGCAAGTCATGGCTGGCTTTGTGAGGCCAACAACACCAACAGGTGTAATTGTAGAACAGGTTGCGCTTGCGCGAGACAGAGTCCAACAAAAAACTGGACACATGTTTATATATCGACTTCATTCTGATTCACCTCGTTGGGAGATCGTTTGAGTTTGTGAATCCCAGAGGGTTATCTTTGCTGTTCTATAACCTACATTGACGCTTTGAATATCATATGATCAAAGTGACTCAAGCGACTGTTCTATGTAAATTAGGCGATGATTTAATGCGATAGCACTAGGCTGATTACGTAGATCGTAAATTTATCAGTCAACTATGCGACTATCTGAGGAATTCTCTTTGCACTTTGCATTCGCGACGAGTTATTCACCCGGGTCTCGGGTCAACATGTTCAACAGCTTTCGGCAACGTCATCGCTGTTTGCACTTTAGACATGTACAAACACGTTCTAGACCCCGAGGCTATTTTTGGTCTGGTCTGTAATGGCTTATCAACAAGGTTCCGGCTTGGCTGTGGAGTATTCCCTATCCATATATGGCAATCTTTATCTGCTCAGTATAAACAAGTTCTTGCAGGGTATTGCACAGTTGCACAGCCTTGCAAAGATTCTCCCGAGTCTAGACACTTGCTCGACTGCTTCCACAAGTTATTTCAGAACATAAGTTCTTTGGACTCTCGGTCTCTGACTTCGCTGACTGGAGTGACTAAGCGGAAATTATCTAGGCAAATATACAGTTTATAGCGGGGGTTGATGAGACTACAATAAAGAGAGGGAAGGGGAAAGCTTTGCATAGTAATGAAAGGTAAAGACCTTTGCTAGTTTCTCCTCAGTAGGCTGGGAATATGTATGACCCTCTGTCCGATATATTGACACTAATAACGATTTGTATTCACATGCGAACGGAAATGATCAAACGCCTCATTACGCTTTGGTTCCAGTTCCAGTTCGAGTTCCTCTTTCTCTCTTTTTGTTCGTTAATGTTAACAATAAAATACAAAGTAGATTTCCTCGCGGACAATGTTGACAAACAGCTCGTAAATTACACGGCGTATTTTTTGAGGTCTTAAAGAGGAGGTAGCTAGGTAACCCTCTTCGGGGTAGAATTGTCACCTCTGGCCTCTTGGTTCTGTCTGAATGCACAGCGGAAGTCGCCGCTTCGGGGTCAGCCTCAGTGAAACGAGCGTTAAAGTCGCTGACAATCAACTCTGTCTCTCGCTCTCCCTCTCTCTCTGAATGGCATCGATAATCGATTGCTCTCTTTGCATAACCTGCAAAAGTCTCCCTGCTCGGCTCCCTTTCAATTTCCTGTGCTCGCACAAAGCGTAGCCCAAAGGCAAACAAATCAATATGAATAGATGCTGAAAAACAAGAAGCTGCCGCAATATTCATAGAGCAATTCCAGACAGAGTCGGTTCGAGTCCCTTTCCCCTCTCACAGTTGAGATTGCCGTGTATCATTTCACGTACCTGTGAGCCTGTGCTCGACTCTCAGCGCTGCTCAACTGTTTCCGTTTGCCAAGCAAAACAATAACAAGACAGGAGACAGAAAGGGAGAGGGAGAGGAAGAGAGGGAGGGAGAGGTTAGTGAAGAGATTTTCCACGCAGATACCAATACAGCGCCCGAAAGGGCTAAGGCAGTCTGAGAAGGGAACCGGAAAAGCGCATTTAACGCGATTTGATGGTTTACAAATTGGCTTAAACAGCCATCTCCGGCTAAGCGGCAACAACTGACGCACTCTGCCCCTTTGTCCTGCAGCCTTTTTTTTCGCTGCGCCCCGAACATGTGTTGCAGCAGCAGCCAGATGCGGCTTGTTGCAAGAGCCCAGCGAGTGGCTCAAGCAAGTTGAAACATTGCAAGGAATCCGTTTCCGTTTTCCTTCCCTGCTGCCTTCTGTCTGCGTTTTGATTGATTCGTCGCGCCGTCTGGTCGCTGTTGCGCCTTGGCAACCGATTCGCCTGGTCAGGTAAGGTAATTAGCTTCAGGTATTCTACTTTCTTCTCAATAATTAACTCATAATCAGCTTCGTGGGCGTTCGTTCTCCTTTTCTTTTTAGACTTCTTCGACGCGAACTGCTTCATTTGCCTCTAGGTAGTTAAGTTTCCCCTGACAGTTTCTGCAGCACGTCTTGTTTAGTTCTGCAACCTCCCTCCCTCCCCCCTTTTCATAATTGCCTTTGCCTTGGGGTAGAGTGCGCTGTGGCAGCTTCGCCTCGTGTTGCACAATCAATCACAATTGTTTTTCAGTTTGTCAACAAACTTGCCGCGTTGCACTTGTTGAAGTTGAAGCTGCCACTTGCACACACACACACACCCGCACACCCGCACAGTGTTATCGTCATGCCGACAGTCACTGTTGCCACGCCTACGTTGCAACAAAGGCCTGCGTGGCGCCTTGCACAAACTTGCACAAAAAGCGCGTCAGGGGAGGCATCACGGCAACTGATAAGCGCTAAAACGGAAGCAGTACCCCTACTCTTTGCATCCCCTCCCCCTACATACACACACATAGATTGCTGTACTTGTCTGTGTGTGTGTGACAATATTGCGTCGTCAACGTGTGACAAATAAAAACGCAGCCAGGAGACTGAAGACAGAGGAGACTGTTAAGGGGCCGTGCAACAGTTTGTCGAGTGGGTGAGAAGGGGCAGCCCTTGTCAGGCAGAGGTACAAAGGTAGAAAGGGGCGTGGCAGGGGCAGCAAGCTAAGCTATCAATGCTGCTGCCGCTGGAATTCCCCCCAGAGCGCGCAGCGAGTTGGCGTCTAAAGGCTGATGATATGCAAAGACAGACACACACAGAGACACATATACATACATGTGTGCGTGTGTGTGTGTGTGCAGGCAGAGACGCGTTAACATATGATTGTCGTGTGTCTTGTGCGCTGCTGCTGCTACTGCACATAAAACGGATAAAGGATAAAGGCAAAGGGATAACGAAGCGCAAATTTCAAATAATCATGAATATTACATGAGCTGCAGAGTAGACAAACGCAACGAGGGAAGAAAGAGGGGAAGGGAAGGGAAGAGAAGGTAGGAAGAGGAAAGGAAAGGGAAGTAGAGGAAGGGAAAGAGAGGAGAAGAAGAAGAAAGGAGATGGGGCACGAAGACAGACAACAGAGCCGTACGAAAATCATTCACACCGAAAAACCAAAATTATTTATTAATGTGCCAAGCAAAGAGAGACTCCTCAAGAACCCCCCCTCATTTCCCCCTCGCTCTCCCCCACTGCTGCTGGCTGCACAATCAGTGAGCTGGGAAATCGATTATAGAGTTTAGTTCGGGACACTTTGTGTGACAGGAATTAAGGGGACTCAATCAATAAGCTGCTATTTATAATACAAAGCAAAATGTGCAAATGTGGAAATGTGAAAATGGACTCCAAACTTGTCGTTTGTGGTAAGTCAGGTGAGCGGAAGCACATGAGAGAGTGAGAGGGGAGGCAGTGGGGTAGAGTGGTAGGTAGATAAAGTCAAGTTGTGGCACTGTGAATGAGCTGGCAAGCAATGCAAGCGCAGCAGGAACAGCAGTGAGGACACAAAGGAAAGCAGGCAAAGTTGCGCTGACTGATAGCAAAAGGACTCGACAGGCAGGCAGAGGCAGCAAAGGGGAAGGAGAAGGTGTGGAAGAGAGGGAGAAGAGAGGGAGGAGGTAACTGGAGGTGGCAGCAGGAGACGTTAGCGGCAATGAGCTTGCAATAATGCGATAAGCGCAGCGGAAATGAAAACAAGCGCAAGCCTCGACGAATGCAGGATGGGCATGACAAGCGACAGGCGACAATAACAACAGCAACAACAACAGCAGCTCGCACACATGACATGGCGACAGGGGGCGACAAGCGAGAACCGACAGCAGCAACAACAACCAGCGAGAAGCCACAACAAAGCGAGACGAGACACTTAAAAGTCAACGTCAAGTGGCGCGCAATACGAGTAAAATTGCCATCGGAGACTCATTGGAGTCGAAGCAGGCTGCCCCCCAGCTCCCTCCCTCCTGCCTCCTCTCACTGCTGCCTCCCTTACTGCTCGCTTTCCTCCTGCTTCTCCCACTACTCCCCCTCTGCTCTCTCACCTGCCTGCAATTGTTGTGCCTGCCCTCGCACTTTTCTTCAATTATTTTTATTGGCGCGGCACAGAAATTTATGTTGCATACTTCGTGGCGTTAATTTCGTTATGGCAAACTGCAACGACTTGACGTGTGTGTGTGGGGGGAGAGAAGAGCAGCAAGAGAGGTGTGTGCGGGAGAGGGAAGTGAGTGAGTGAGTGTGAGTGAGTGTGTGTGAGTGTGTGTGAGTGTGTGTGTGAGTGTGTGTGTGAGTGTGTGTGTGTGAGTGTGTGTGAGTGTGTGCACTCGGCAGAGCGACGCCAGTGCGCACTCAGTGAAGCTTGCGGAATATTGAAAAGTTCTCGAGTATCTTAATTAAAGGTTAAGTGGAGGCGCCTTTTGAAAACGCGAATTATGGTAATTTGCGCTGAAAGCCAGCCAGCCAGCTAAGTGGGCGTGGCACAATGTGAGTGCAAGCAGTGAATAAGTGAGTGTGGCAGTGAGTGAGTAAGGAAAGTGAGTGCACTTTGGGGAACAGCTCAGGCAGCTGAAAGTGTTGCGAGAAATGTATTTAAGAGAAAAGGGGATGAATGGATGAATACTCCAGAGTGCAGACTTACAGGGTATACAGGGTATACACAAGATACAGGATGAAACTCACAGCAATTTAAAGCAATTTATGTATTCAATTAAACTCACTTTGAATCCGCTTAAAGTGCAGGCCTAAAAAAAACCCGTGAGGGAAAATTCAATAAAACCCGAACTGCATTCACTGCATTCACACATTCGCATTCACTCTGGCAATCGAATTGACACAATTCAGTCGCCTGCGATACGCGCATTTAATATAATTAATTAATATAAATGACACTACAAAACGCAACCAGAGCAATTTGCATTTATTTATTCGACTACAACAAAAGCAATTAAATACAACTTAATCAAATTGCATAATGTCAACTTCAAATGCAGAAACTGACCACGCCCACAGCCTGACAGCCTGCCTAGCCACACTTCCTCAACCTCCTCTCTCTCTCCCCCCTTCACTCCTTCCTTGACACTGGCCACAGCATTGCAATTGACCTGAATACAAGTGCAGGCAACACATAACTATGAGTGTTGTGAGTGTTTGAGTGAATTGTGAACAATCAATAAAATTATTCACAGTGTGTGAACTGTCTCCCCCTCCCTCCCCTCTCGATACGCCAATAAAAAATGTAAATTTTATGCACAATTTGTGAAAAAATGTTGCACAATAAATATAAATTAGATGAAAATGTCCAAGAGCTCAAGCTCTAAATAAATCGAACATCATCAGCGGATTAGGGTGGACCTAGAGTGTGAAAAACAACAAGCTGGAGAGTGCTCGACTGTGATACACTCGCCTATGTCCTATTATGCTTGGCTTATATTGTGTTGCATACTTTGCGGCTTCGAAATTTGCATTTCTTTTATATTATTTCTTCAATATATAAAATTTCTATATAAATTATGCGATTGCAACCAAATTTTGGGATATTATATGTGGGTTGAAAGTAGTTGTGTTTATTTAAAAATGAAATGTTCAGCATTATATTTAGGGTTGAAAATCGAGTATTTTTATTTAACTGGGCTGAAATCTTGATTAAACTACATTTGCGCACAGAATTTCGCTATTTTTTTATTATTTTTTTGGCAATCCTAGCTCCAATCGTCTCTGAAGTCCAAGTTCTCCTTCGGACGAACAGTCTGGCAAGCCTCCTGCTGTCTGTTGCATATATAACGCTATAATACGAGGGTCGTTTGATAAGTCCGTGACTTTTTGTATTTGCCGCGCACCTGCTCTAAATACAACACTGCTCCTGTCAGCAGTTATCGATTAACAGCTGACTGTAAAATTTTGAGAAAGCTGCGTTTTTATAGGCATTGAAAGCAGACGATCTCGTGAATTTTAACGAAAATGGAGATCGAGATCGTCTGCTTTCAATGCCTATAAAACGCAAACCAAAAAACGCAGCTTTCTCAAAATTTTACAGTCAGCTGTTAATCGATAACTGCTGACAGGAGCAGTGTTGTATTTAGAGCAGGTGCGCGGCAAATACAAAAAGTCACGGACTTATCAAACGACCCTCGTACTCTTCTACTCTATAAATACTCTAAATAGAAATGAATACTGTTTGCACATCGAGTGCAGTCGATGTTGAGCAGTTAAGTCAACTTGGATTAGGAATTTATAATCGAATTCCCTTTGATCAAATATGCCCCTTCAGTTGATTGACACACAGGAAAGAGAGGCTCAGTCTCGGGATGGTAGCTTAAGCCGGGTCAGGCTGACTTGCCGGACCGCTGTGCAGGTTCAGCCTGAAGTGCCTAAGGAGCCGGCAAATCCAATATTATGCGAGGGAGGCATCGTTG
This sequence comes from Zaprionus africanus, assembly GCA_018151435.1. Lineage (NCBI taxonomy): Eukaryota > Metazoa > Arthropoda > Insecta > Diptera > Drosophilidae > Zaprionus > Zaprionus africanus. Next base: position 16,851,317 of record JAECXB010002310.1, read on the forward strand.
GCACTGGGACAAGTTGAAAACTCACGTAGCAGTCTCGCGCCCGCGGATTCTGCTTGTCAGCGATATTTCTCGATGTGCTGTCGGTAAGAATTACGCACATTTAGTTGGTGCCCAACTCGGCCTCCGTCTTCGTTTCGGACTCGGGCAAGTTGGCCAACGATGCCGGAGGCAGGACATGAATATTTTAAAAAATCGCAATGCTCTCAACGCCGCGCCAAGCTACGTGGGCAGCGACGACAGGCGGACGAAGGGGGAGCAGAAAACACGCACAATGAATAATTTAATATGAGTCAGGGAGGGGAGGTGATGGTTGATGGAGGGAGGAGCGACTCCTGGCGTCATCAAATAAATGCCAAATGAGCAATCAAAGCGCCGTGAAGGACTAACTAAGCAGGCCCTGTCTCTCCCCTCTCTCCCTCTGCCACGCCACTTTTGCATTCTCGCGCTGATGAGTGTCTGTAAAAAATGATGTACACGCGCAGGTGCCGTGGGCGGAGGTGGGGCGTGGCAGCAGCAGTAGCAGCCGCCGTTGAGCAAAGTCCAATGAAGCGTATAAACAGCAAATAAAGCTCTGAATATTTTTCCATTATAAATAAAAAGGAAAAACAAATTTAAAATTGTCTGTAAATATAAGGAAAATCAATAAAGCGACTATGGAAATACCCTGTACGAGTGAAAATACACTGATCTAATGAGAGATTTAAGTGTGAGTAGAGCAAGAGTTGAAGAATGGAGAAGTGAGTGGGAGAAGTGGGTTAATTTCGTCTTCAGACACAGCTCATCCTGTTTACAGGCTACTTTCAGCATAAGACATAGAATAGCGATTAAGAATATACCCTGCAAAAAGGGAAATACACATACTTAAGCATAAAACACCCTGTATACAAAATATTTTAAGCATAATATGAAAAAAGAAAGCCTGTTTGCTTTAAAATCTTTTAATAAAATGAGTAAGATTTAAGAATGTGGGAAAACCACTAAGATAGCTCTCCACACACAACGCCAGATCACCCTGTATTACAGGGTATTAAATATAAATTCAAGGAAAAGAAATACCCTGTACACACAAGGGATTCAAGTTTGAATAGAGCAGGAATTTAGAAAGTGAGAAGTAACTTAGATAACTACTCTAACTACCTATAAACACACAATGCACCCTGTCTACATGGTATTTCTTCTACTAAATTTTATAGGGTACTGTCTATAGGGTATTCCCTATTAATTGTAGTAGCAGAAATATCCTGACACACCAGAGATCTTAGTGTGCATAGAATATAAATTGAGCAAGAGGAGAAGCACTAAGGAAACTCAGATAGTTCCCCCTTTTAATATTGACTCAGTTCACCCTGACTACAGGGTATTTCAGATAAATTCTAGATGAAGCAATACCATATACACGTAAGTGTTTAAAGTATAACTAAAATAAGACCTTATCAAGAGAGATGTAACTTAGGGCACTCAGTAAACACCCTTACACTGCCCACATACTGCTCCCACACACACTGTCTACAGGGTATTCCAGCTGAATTGTAGTAGAAGAAAAAACTCAGTAAACACCCTCCCTGCCCTCAGTCACCCTGTCTACAGGGTATTCCAGCTGAATTGCAGATTAAATTGAGACAAGCAAGAGACACGAGGGAGCGTCTTCACACACTCCCCGAGACAAAAAACTTATTATATGCCAAAGCTTAAGTTGCATCAGCTGCGGCGCACAGTGGGTGAGGGCAGGGAGCATGGGGCTGGAGCAGCGGGGGCGTGCCTGCAGTCAGTTCTTGTCTCTGCCATATTGTCGATATGTGTTAGATATGTAAGTAATTGGTATGTACAACTGCGCCTGCTGCCAGCTTCGCCAGGAGTCTGCGAGAAATGCGGTTATGAATTTCTGAGCAGCGCAAAGGGTGAAGAGGAAGGAAATGAAGTATGAGGAAGTAAGGGGGAAGGAGAGGGGGATGGAGAATAGCTATTGCAGTTGCTGCACAGAGGCAAAGAAGTTTTATTAAAAACTTGTGCAACAGCGCGTTGTGTCGAGCCAGGGCAGAGTCAAGGGAAGTCGATGCACAGGCTGCCGATACGAACCCGGATGCGGATATAAAATATAATATAAGAGGCTAAATAAAATGAGAAAGTTTCATAAAACATTTGCTACTTTCGCAATTCTTTTATGGCTGCAACTTAAAGTTCTTCAGCTGTCTCTCTCCCCCTCCTGTTCTCTCACTCTCTCTGTCACTCTCAGTCTTCCTCTTCGCGTTCCAGATAGGCTATTAAGTTAGTAGGGCCTCGCGAACGGCTTTTGCGCTGAAATTTATCGCATGACACACTGAGGCGGGTCTTATGCGCCTATAAAGGAGAGGGGGGGTAGGGGTACTCGTGGTTATCGAAATGGGGCCGCCATCAAATCGATTACTTATGAGCTTTCGGCTGAGCACTCGTGCTTACTCGGTTTACAGCTGCAGCTACAACAGTTTACAGCTCTTGTGGTTTACAGTTTACAGTTACGCTCTGCGGCCTCAAAGGGGTGTCCAAATGGGTGCATGCGAGAAACATTTGATTACTTTGAGTATAACAATGTTGACTGATTTGTAATCAATTTGTGCGATTTAAGTGCTCAGCTTTTATCGATAACAGTTTGTGCAGAGGCGGAGTAGAAGTCGCGAAGTAGCTTCAGCCAGCTGTATCTTTAGCATACAAATTTCTCAAAAACCAAAAATCGGGTTGCGGTACAAATGTATCTTTAAGATACAAATGTATCTCATGCGTGCAAATTTTTTCGAAACTAAAAATCGGATTGCGGTACAAATGTATCTTAAAGATACAGATCTATTTTTAGCATACAAATTTCTCAAAAACTAAAAATCGGGTTGCGGTACAAATGTATTTTTAAGATACAAATGTATCTTTAGCATAAAAATTTCTCAAAAACTAAAAATCGGGTTGCGGTACAAATGTATCTTAAAGATACAAATGTATCTTTGGCATACAAATTTCTCAAAAACTTTAAATCGGGTTGCGGTACAAATGTATCTTAAAGATACAAATGTATCTTTAGCATGCAAATTTCTTCAAAACTAAAAATCGGGTTGAGGTACAAATGTATCTTAAAGATACAAATGTATCTTATGCATGCAAACTTTTCAGAAGCTTGAGCAGAAGAGCTAAATTGCCTCCAGTACTTAACTGAGAGCTTAAATCTACTTTCTTTGTTGCAATTCGAAAGTTTTCGATAAATTCATGTAATTATATTGATAGCAGCTAGATTTAAAATTTATCGATTAATTTATGAATAGGTAATCATAACTGCTTAAATTAAATTGCTCGTGGCGTAGTCTACTCCCTACTTGAATTATTTAAATCGCATCATCTTTCGAGTTATAAAATGTATCGACTAATCTATGCACAGATATTTCCCTTGCTGGCAATCTCTTGTATTTTTTTACCGCTTGTCTTCTGTCTTTTATCGCCTGCCTTAAGGGCCTCATAAGTTTCAGTTTGCATAACTCGATGGCAAAATCGCATTTGGCCAGAAATTTATCGATTTACTCGAGACAAAGTTGCAACAAGGCTGCAACCTGCAACCTTGCCCCAAACAATGCTTAAAAGCAACTTGAAGCTCAAGCTGCAGTCCATTGCCCACAGAAATGCCGGGCAGGCCAATATAAATTTGCAGGCAGATTTTGTGTTATCGATACGGGCGTCTAATGACCCATTGACTCCAGGCAGGCAGAAGCAATCGAACTGCGAGTGCGCCTGCGACTGCGAGTGGGCTAGTGGAGAATTGGACTAATGAAAGCCAATATCTTTGAGAATTTAGGTGGATGCGATAACGACAGCAGAGCAAGGGAGACTTGCTGAGGTGTTTGCATGTGTGTCTGTGTGTGAGTGTGATTGTGGCTTAGGACCGAGCTCATAAACTGAAAATGATGCCAAAAATATGGTCAATTGATGTCTGCAGCTGCATTGGCCGTTGCAGCTTGGCCAAAAGCCAATTTCGGGCAAAACGCATGCCAAATTTGCCAATAACAAAACCGAAACGAGATACGAAAAATAGCTAAATATTTTATGATATCGATGAGGCAGTCAGCAGGCACACCGTCTCCACATCATGCTACCCCACAAACGTGAAAGTGCAGGCTCTGCACAATATGCGGAGAATTGCGAATTCAAAACACAAAACACATTTGCATGGCGCTCTCCTCCTCTGCCCCGCTCTCTCTCTGTCCCCCTCTCTATCGCTTTGGAATTGAAGTCCTCTTGGAAAGTAGTTCACCACTGACAGGCCATACAGATGCGTTTTCATACCCTAGCACCCCCAGAGAAATGGCACATTGTTCCGACACTCGCATATTTCGTATACGAGTATTTCGTATTTGTGCAGATTCCCCTCCGGAGCACAAAGTTCGATTCACTCGACGCAAACCGATGACTCTTAACTTAAAACTTTACGCAGCAAAATGAAGAGGTGCAGGTGAGGGGGAAGGTGCTTGATAAGCAGAGTGTGAAGTGGAAAGTATTGATGGGGAGTGGGAATTGGGGAAGGTTGTTGCTGCTAAGGCAGTTGCAGGTATCGAATCTGAATCGATTCTCTATTAAACACATTGCATATTATGAGTTAAGATATTGTAAGGTTAGTAAGCCTTCGTTTATCTCTCTTCTGAATTTATGACTGTATAACATACTCTCCCCTCAAACATATGGAGTTGAGTCTAACCTAGTCAGTATTTCGGAGTTCTTTCTGTTCAATACATGAATTTTAAATAAATTCGCCCCTTATTTATTTGTGGTAAGGTATTCCACCGTCAGAACTTTTTGTTTTACCTTTCGTCTCAAAAGACGCTACTCTAATCGATACTTGTTCCATTTATATGCTGTAGGGTATTCCACAGTCAGCATTCGTAGTTCGTATACTCCTCTGAATAGATGATTCTTAAATAAACTACCCTCTACATTTGTTGAGTAGGGTTTAATCTAGTCAGCATGTCTTTCTCTCGTTTCAATATACAATACTCTAATCAACATTCTCTGTTCATCTTCTCTCCTCACTAAACAACTCTCTAATAACTTTCATCCGCATATAGATGGTCTAGGGTATTCCACAGTCAGCACGACATGTTCATAGATTCCTCTGAATAGATGATTCTTTGATAAACTATCCTCTATTTTAGTAGGGAAGGAATACTTATTCTGAAACTCTAAAAGACAACCTTCTCTTTATGTAGTGTAGGGTATTTCCTAATCAGCATTCCCTGTTCTTCTTCTCTGCTCAATATAACGACTCTCTAATAAACTCCTTCCTCATTTAGTCAGTCTAGGGTATTCCACAGTCACCATTCCCAGCTCTTTCTCTTGTCTATTGTGTCTGCTTGAAATATGTTTGCATTTTTGCTGGCTGCGCATTTGCCAAGGTTCCCCCACTCCCCACCCCCCGGCAAACAAGATAAAGTTTCATTGTCATTGTTCGCTGTCGCAATTTCTATACTGCGCCCCAAAGTATGCCACACTTTCTGCACGAAAGCTCTCACGTGCAACCGAAACTCACCTGCATGAAGGTCGCTTCGTTCGCTGCCTACGCTGGCTGCGACGCCAGCAGCAGCTGCAGCAGAACCTGAACCTGAACTCGTCGAGCCGCTCTCAATGCTGCCCAGTGAGATGCTTGCACGCTTCTTGCCCCGCCACACACTGATGCCAAAGCACTCGGCGCAGCAGCAGAAGACGAAGCCCAGGATGAGCAGTATCCAAGCTGCGACCATGAGCACAATGGTCGATGTGGAGCGGTAGCTGTAGTTCTCCTCCAGCAGCAGCAGAAAGTTGTCGCTGCTGTGGTTGTTGTTGCTGCTGCTGCTGCTGTTGTTGCTCCCGCTGCTGGCGTCGATGAAGTTCTGTGGGAAGGTAACGTCGACTGTGGCAAGCGCTGCGTAGCTGCTGCCAACCATATGGAAAACGGGCTGCAGCTTGGTGAGACGCAGAAGTGTGAGATTTGACATGTTGCCGACGGCAGGTGGAGCCACTCATCGAGGCACTCAATCAATCAAGCTCAGATCAAACGATGCGACACAACGCGAACTTGAAGTCAGACTCGAATTGAAACGCGAATTCGAATTCGAACACGAATTCGCAATGGGAATTGAATTCGTTTTTGGGTATTCGTTTAAACTGTCAACCGCGACGACTGCGACTGCGACGGCGACGTGCAAGTGGCTTATTATCTGGAGCGATCTGCGATCTCTCAGCTCCGATTCGCGGTTTGCGTTTCTGCGTTTGTTTGTGTGTGAAAAATTAACAACAACAAGCACAGCAGCAACAACAACAGTAACAACAACAGTAACAACTGCGACGAGATGTGGTAGAGGATGACAGCGACTAACGCCGTGTTTTCGGCTCGCAATCTTTATTATCGCCCTGTGTATTTAAGCAGATAGATCAACTGACAAACAGACGCACACACACACGAACATGCACACCAACAAAGGTACCCTTGTCGCTGTACCCACGCCCCCCGCTCTACCGCTCTTATCGTGTTTTGTTTACTTGCGAGCACACTCTCCGCGCTTTTGTTTGTTCTGCTTCAGTCGTGGTGAAAAGAGAGCGCCAAGCTGGGCTGAGCGTGGTGAGTTTGCCGGCAAAGGGGAACAGTCAACGAGGAGAGCGAGAGAGACACTGCAATTAGCTGATAAGCTGCGCTACTTTGTTTACAGTTGAGACTGAGGCGAAGAGGAAGCAAAGAGCTGAGTGAGCAGCAAAGAACGAGCATGCATAAGGTGAGTAGGTAGAGTGCAGAGTGGTAGTCTTACTCTGTGAAGGTGAGTGGTGAATTAAGAGTAGCGTGGTGGTGAGTACCTTGCAGACTAATAAGCAAAGCAGAAGAAGCTTTCAAACTTTTGCAAACTTTCATTACTTTGATTGCGAGTCGGAAAATTCCACATCTTCTATTAAATAAATTGAATTAACACCGCGAGAGGAACTTGGAATTGAGTGCTAATAAAAGGGCAAGAATAGAAACTCTAATTTTAGAGGTGTTAATCAAATCATCACTGTAATCAAACAGTTGTAGACAAAACCAAACTGTGCGTTTTATACTCGTATATAATATTTTTTTGTATTCATTTAAACTGTTGCTGTATATTGCTGTATATGGGACTCAACGACGGCGCACCCTGGAGATTTGAGCGCAGGTAAGGGGTCCACAACCACTCAGCACGACTTTAAAAGGAAGATAATATAAATAATAGATAATGAAAAGATCTTAGAAATTTAATTGTGCACTTACTTATACAGGTGGCTCGTTCCAGTTCGCAGCGCGAAATCTTCCTCCACCGACTGTCCTTGCGACGGCACTGCCGGTCAATTGCCCTGGTTATGTCGTCCCTGCGTCCTAGCCGGGGTTGCTCCAGCAGACATTGGCGGTTTAGTTGTTCGCAGATTTGACGATTCTGCGGCGACAGCTCCTGGGCAGATACCTCCAGCAGACACACACAGGCGATCACTATGAAGAGGAAGAATCTTTATGGGAATTTCTCCTAGTGAACACCCGCACCAGACTTACCGAAGATGGTCAAAACTTTCATCATGTTTGCTCAGAGTCGAGATCCAGGCAGAAGACTAACTGAACTAGACTACACTGTCTGCTATTTATAGTCTAGAATTGGGTTAAGGAAACGCTGTCTGGACTTTTGTGAATGGAACCAACTGTGTTCTATTTCCAGCACACAATGGACCAACAATGGAGCCACAATAAGTCCACAATGAATCCACAATGGACTCAGTCGTGCATTTATTTCAAAGTATTGTCTTGCCTACAGCTGTGGCTACTGGCTGTGATTCTATTCTTAATTCCGGACTATATAAACCCGATACTAGGTGGATTTGACAATCAGTCAATCTTTAAAATGCACATCCAAACCCTTCTGGCCCTGTGCCTGGTCGTCTGCTTCGGCTACGTCAGTGCCACTGACTGCGGGGCAATCTATAGAGGTTGCACTGGCTGTCCCGCGAGAGTGAATCAACGACTCGACATCAATCGTCCAGATGCCTGTCCCAGAGCCACTCGCAATAGCTGGGCCTGGAGAAACGTCAATGCATGTCAGCTTCAGCTTCTCTACTGCCAAAGTAAGTATAACTTATGTCGGAGTTTCTCAGCCCTCTAACTACGACTCTCCTTAGATCCTGGAAGAAAATTGACTTGCGACACAATCGCGCGTCTGTTGAGAATGCCTGTACGCCAATCTGCAGTTGGTCAAGGCTCACGAAGTCCAAGAAGTGCTTCACATAGTCACCCAAGAAGTGCTACTCGCAGACCCACAAGGCGCACCACACGTAGGTCCACTAGGCGCACCACCCGACGATCCACACGCCGACCTACACGAAGAACCACACGACGACCCACTCGTAAGACTACAAGGAGATCTACACGGCGCACCACTCGTAGACCCACACGACGACCCACCCGCAGAACAAGACGTCAATCTGGCAGAACCACACTACGACCTCGTCGCAGAACCACACGTCGATCCACTCGTAGGACTACTCGCAGACCGTCTCGTAGGACCACGCGCAGATCCACCAGGAGAACCACCCGCAGGTCCACACGCCGACCTACTCGAAGAACTACACGTAGACCTTCACGAAGCACCACTCGTAGATCCACACGCCGAACCACCCGTCGCCCCTCTCGTAGGACTACCCGTAGAACACGTACAACACGTCGACCTACCCGGAGAACCACACGTCGTCCCACTCGTCGGACTACCCGTAGACCAACTCGTAGGACTACTCGTAGACCCACTGTGAGGCCCACGCCCTCAGCTGCAACCACTCAGGCTGCTTAGAGGTCCCGAATTCGTTGTCGTTCACAGAGAATCGAAGTTTATATTAAGTAATGCCCTACAACGTTTTATTTGATGTTAAATTTATGAAAATAAACAAAAAATTGTAAAATCAAATTGTTTTTAATGTAATTCCTGTGAGTCCTCACAAGCTGGAGTTATTTTTAATGCTTGTAATATTTTTAACTTTCACAGCGACACCCACAAGTAAAGGCTATACTTCTATAGAATATATGTTAATCATTTTTGTCATAAACTAGTTAAAGATACAACCAAACTATGCGTCTTTTATCCTGTATACTAAGAATATATAATAAGAATATAATTTAATTAAAGCCCTCTGAGCTTTCAAATGAAATTCAACGCCGAAGTGCTCTGGCCACTTGAGCGCAGGTAAGGCGACCACATCTAGCCAGAGTGACTGTAAATAATATATAGACATATTAATAAGTGAAACTTCATCTTAAATGATTGTACACTCACTTTCGCAGCCAGCACGTTGGAACTGGCAACGTGATACATCTGTCCACTGTCTCTCTCTTCGTCGGCAGTCCCGGTTAACGTACAAGGTGATGACGTCCTGGCGTCCCACGCGCGGCTCTTCCCGAAGACACTGACGGTTTAGTCGATCGCAGACTCGACGATTCTGCGGCGATAGTTGCTGAGCAAAGCCTTCCCGTAGATACACGCAGCCAACAACTTTGGAGAGAAAGTCTCTTTAGCTGGATCTCTCTAAGTGAACATTCACACCAGGCTTACCGAAGATGAGCAGAAGTTTCATCATGTTGGCATAGAATCGGGACTAAGGCAGAAGACTAAGTAAACTGGACTACATTGTCTGCTATTTATAGTCTTAAATTGGGTTAAGGCAACACTGTCTGGACTCGTGTGAATGGAACCAACTGTGTTCTATTTCCAGAACATAATGGATTCACAGTTAACCCACAATAGACCAACAATGAGTCCGCAATGGACCCACAAAAGGATCAGTTATGAATTTACTTCAGGGTATTGTCTTTCCTACAGCTGTGGCTACTGGATCCCAATCTTTTCTTAATCCCGGACTATATAAGCCCGTTGCCAGGTTGATCTGACAATCAGTTAATGACTGTGGGTCATTAAAATGCGAATCCAAACTGTTCTGGCCTTGTGCCTGATCGTCTGCCTCGGCTACGTCAGTGCCAATGACTGTGGGGTACTCTATAGAGGTTGCACGGGCTGTGCCGCGAGAGTGAACCAAAGAATTGATATCAATCGTCCAGATGCCTGTCCACGAGCCACCCGTAATAATTGGATATGGAGAGATGTCAATGCATGCGAGCTTCAGCTTCTCTACTGCCGAAGTAAGTATAACTTATGTCCAAGTTCCTAAACCCTCTAAGCGCCCCACTCCCCTTAGACCCGGGCATAAAAATGAGCTGCGGCACCATTGCCCGTCTGTTGAGAATGCCTGTACCCCGAACGGTTGAACGAGGTCCACGAGTTCCACGTAGTGCTGCACATCGTCGACCAACTAGGCGACCCACACGTAGATCTACCGGAAGACCCACCCGCCGATCCTCACGCCGACCCACTCGTAGGACACGACGACCCACTCGTAGAACTACCCGGAGAGGTACACGACGTCCCACTCGTAGGACTACCCGAAGAACCACACGTAGATCTACACGGAGCACCACTCGTAGACCCTCACGACGACCCACCCGCAGAACAAGACGTCAATCTGGCAGAGCCACACGTCGACCCACACGCAGAACCACACGCCGATCCACACGCAGAACCACACGTCGATCTACTCGTAGGACTACTCGCAGACCGTCTCGTAGAACCACGCGCAGATCCACCAGGAGAACCACCCGCAGATCCACACGCCGACCTACCCGAAGAACTACACGTAGACCTTCACGAAGAACCACTCGTAGATCCACACGCAGAACGACTCGCCGTCCCTCTCGTAGAACCACCCGTAGAACACGTACAACACGTCGATCCACCCGCAGAACCACTCGTCGCCCCTCTCGCAGAACCACCCGTAGGGGTACCACCCGTCGATCCACCCGAAGAACCACACGTCGTCCAACTCGTAGGACTACCCGCAGAACACCTACAACACGTCGATCCACCCGGAGGACCACTCGTCGCCCCACTCGTCGGACTACCCGTAGATCCACTCGCAGGACCACACGTAGACCCACTCGTCGCCCTACTCGTAGGACCACACGTAGACCCCCAATAAGGCCCACGCCCCCAGTTGCAACCACTGAGGCTGCATAGGAGTCCCGAATCCACAGTCTTTCGCACAGAGAACCCGAAGATTATGTAAGAAGACACTCGCAAACATTTTCATTTGTTGTTGAATAATGAAAATAAACAATACGTTGTAATTTCAATATGCTTTTAATGCGATTCATGCGAGTCCTCTCGAGCTCGAGTGCTTTTTAAATACTTGTAACGGTTTAAGCTTTCACAGCAGACACCCAACAACGGTCCACAAGTCCGGCTCCCCACTGTACAGCCAGACCCAGACCCAGGCCCATACCCAGGCCCAAATCCACTTGAGCTCACGTCATGAACATGATTATGTACTTTATGAATGTGCAGCGTGTGATGAGTGGCAGGGAAGTGTATTTCAGTGGGGAGTATACGACTAGAGAGATGCGCTCTAGGGGGAGTAGAAAACTAGAGAGAGATGCTCTCTATGCATTAGTTGCTCTATTAAGGTGAAGAAATTCCAGACGGAATAGACCTAATAGACCTAACAGACCTAAATGAAGTTCAGCAATACATAAAATTCAAAGGGGGTATTATACGATTAATACAGGGTACTCGCAATTTCCGTGATGTGGTCAAAAGGCTTTTCGTGGCACAAATGCTTCATAATGAAATGCTTCATGGGCAGCTGCAGTGGGCGGGGCGGGGTGGTGTGTAAATGGTCTTCACAGGCTGCCAACAGCTCGGACTGCTTATATAATTCTCTCTCTCTCGTATTTGAAATTGAAAATCTTTTTGGCGCTGCACTTGAAAAATGCTTAGGACCAGTCGCTGCCATGGCATGATGAACTTTGTAAAACTCTTGACCACATTTGCCGCAGCAAGTTTCTACTCCATCTCATTCCCTCTTCGGCGCTTGGGCCTTGGGTCAGCCTGCAACACTTTGAGCATGTCTGACCAGCTGACGGCAGTCCAAGAGCAGGAGGAGGAGGAGGAGAAGGGTTCGGATGGTGCACTGCACTTGACTTTAGCGCCACTTGTAAGTGTAAATTTTATTTGAGCCAAGCAAGTGTTATAGATGCACACACACACGCACATGGATATATACATGCACACACACACATATATATAGATACTTACACACACACACATATATACACACTTACACACAGTTACATCTGTAAGTACTTCAACACACAGTTGCATTTTAAGCTGCCTCTGAGTGTGTGTTGCCCCTTACTCTCTTTCTCTCGCTCTCCCTCTCTCTCTGGGGGCTGCTCTTGGCACTGGCTTCGTGTCTCATGTCTCGTGTCTCGTGTCGTGCCGTGTCGTTGACAGTTAAGTGCTGATAATCGCTTTTGAATTGAATCTGAAGCGAGTAAATTTTACACGCAGACAAAGTTTGGATTCAAAAGTGCAATACACTCCGCAATTTAACGAACTCCCCTCGCCGCCGTCACGCTGGACAGTAGACAAAGACCCTATCTCCCTCCCTTCCTCTCTCCCTACCTCCTTCCCTCCCTCTGTCTCCCTCTCCCTGTGTGTGTTTTTTGGGGGCGTGGTTTTTGTGGCTTGGCAGTGGCGAAAACTGATTTTGTTGTTGCTGCTGTGGTTTGTATTGCTGTCGCTGTTGTTGTTGTTGTTGTTGTTGCTGCTGCTGCTGCTGCTGCCGGCTTTGCGGTTACCAATTTGTAAACTAGATTCGGTGCCGGACTTGTGCCCGTCTTTGGGCTTGTAAGTCATTCAATCAAAGTCTTCCCACTCGCATATTAAATGCAAAACTCTCTCGCATTAAAACTGATTAAGCTCAAAGTTAAAGTTGCCTCTGACTGAGGAAAATGGAAAATCCATAAAGCTGCTTGGCTTTATATATTCCTCCAGAGGATCTATAAAAAGTTGCCATCGTACTTATTTATCTGCTAAGCGAGCGCGTATCTCCGAGATACTTATTTATCTGATGAGCATAATCTTGTAGTAACTTTTTATGTGCCGCTCGCTCTCTGCGGCTGTTGCATTCCAAAAAAGATTCATTCCTTGGCTTTTGGCAAATCTCAGCAGCAGTAGGAAGAGGCAGATAGGTGCAGGGGTAGGAGGGAGCGGGGGGGGGTTCTTGTCTGTAAACAAGTGTCTTCTACTTATATCGATAAATCTTGTCTGTGGCGCAATGATGCTGCGCTGCTGGCAGCCGTTCCAGGAACGTTTCGCAGCCAAGTCTGCTGCATCTTTCACGTACTTGGCATTACCATAAAACCCAGACAGACAGAGGGACACACACACACGCACACACACACACAGAGACAGACGATCCAGCAGCTCCGTCATCATCAGCCGGCACGCACAGCTCCAGCCTCGTTCTCGTCCCCACATTATCGTCATGCTTGTCGTCCACTTGATGCATCCTCAAGTGATTCGTGGTGTGTGTGCCTGTGTGTGTTCATGTCTGTGTGTGTGTGCCTGTGTGCGTGTGTTCCATGTAAGCATTTTCCTCAAAAAACATAATTTTTCACACGAAATTGTTTTGATTTTTCACGACGCCTTAAGTGGAATTGAATTTGTATTGCTTGGAAATTGTGGCAAGAAGAATGTTGCAGCAAGACACGCTGATCAGAAGTTGTTTTGACTTATTAGGATATTGCCCAATTGTCTAATATAGTCTCCAATTTAGTCCCGATTCAGCCCGGAGCAAGTCAGGATATGTTTATGAGCTAATCGGTTTTAATTATTGCACAACGTCGTGCGCTCCAAAAATAATTACAATGTTGCCCCGGGCCGCAAGTTGAATAACAACATAACCGAAATCTAAATCAATTTCATGGCCCGCCCACTCGGACGCCCTCTTGTGGCACACGTAGCGACTGCCACGTGCCACAGCAACAACAACAACAACAGGAACAACAGCAACAATGCTCCTGCACTCGAAGCCAAAAAATTTCATTACTAAGCAGCAGTGAGGGAACGGGAACGGGAACAGGAGCAGGGGAAGTGAAGGGGACTGGGTGGGGAACAGTGCTGCCCTTTGGCGCTGAGTCAATTACAAAGAGGAAACTGCTTTCCGCGAGCCCCCCTCCCCCCTTCCTGAAAATAAACAGGCAGCAATGACGTCGTCCGCTGGCGACAGGCCAAAGACTAGAGGGGTAAGCAACCCCCACACCCCCTGCCCAAACAGCGACACCCAGGACGTGGGGAAGCTGTTATATAGTTGCCCAATGTTTATCTAGCATTGACAATCGCCAGTCGCAGCGCTGACATGTGTCGAGCATCGTGATAAGGAGCGACGAGCCCCCAATCCAAGTGAACCCCAGCGAAATCCCAGCGAAATCCTAATCAGGACCGATTCAAATGAGTTTTTAATAAACTGACAGTTAATAATAAAATTTACAGACAGCCAGTGGGATTGCAGCAGGGATAGGGGTGTGCCAAGAGGGAATAAGAAGTGGGAGAGGTGAAGGGAGGGAGAAGGAGGACGGGTTAGTTCTTCATATCGCTGGCATGGCGTTTCAGGCGACGCGTGCTGAAAGTTTTACTGAAGGTGAATTTGGGGAAGTGTGAAATTTGGCAGCTTGTTTGGGACACTCGAAAGGAAAGTGCGTGGCAAGCAGGGTGTTGAAAGGGGGGAAAGGGGGTGTACATAGTCTGCATGCACAGGAACACTGGTAGGCACCCTAACGACCCCAATCATGTAGCAGCTTGTGAAATGCGCGCGTGAAAAGAAAATTGAAAAGTTGCCTCGCACTTGCGGAGAGTTTTGAAAGGCTGTTGATTTGAGAATTCTTCAGAAAGTTGCAGCAACTTGGTAAGTTTTTGAAGGGGGGAGACACAGCCAAAGGAGGCGAGGAGACTTTAATCCAATGGCAGCTTAGGCAACTCAGACAATGACACATTAATAAATGCTCTCAAGAGTTTCCAGTGCGGATACGATCTGCAAAAGATGAGAGAAAATAAAAACAACAATTTTTTGCATTTTTTTAAATGTTCATGTTTTGATTTGCTTTATTTAATTAAATCATTGAGAAGTTAAGTTTACATTGATTAAAAGATTAATGAATCATTTAAATGATTATTCAATTTTGACTTTTTTTTAGTATTTCTTAAATAAATAAATTTTGTAATTTTAAACCTTTTTTGGGCGTATCATCATTTTGATGTGGGTCAGTGATTTCTGAGTTTCCCAAGCATTACTATCGTAATGATATTCATCTAATGGTAGTATCTTCCATTTAAATTGCTGTGGAAAAAGGAACCTCAATTAGTAAAGTATTTTAAAATTTAAAGTGGTAAAAAGTTACTTACACACCACCACAGCGATCATACCACCAGCCTCCATGGTTAACTTTTGCGCAGTTCCCATCATCATAGAAGTCGTTATCACGATCATACGTTGTGAATTTCCTACATTTGTGAAACCTCAATTTGTCAGTTGTAGGTCCATTGAATGTACCCAGCTTGATAAGACTATAATCATCCTCTTCACCCGAAATGGCGAACTCATCGTATCTGGCATAGAATGTGGTGCCATTTAATCTCTCCATGTGAATGTACAGCTCGTGGGGTTGATCGGCTGTTAATCTATAAATTTTTTCTAGGCCGAGGAAGAAGCTTCCGCTCCAGAACTCTCCAAAGCCGTCTCGGTATGAGGTCCAATTTCTGTAGAAGTCTACTTCACCTTTAAATCTCTGCTGTATAACGGTCCATCCAGGACCCGCTATATCAGAATTACAGAGCACTTCAAAAGAGTAGCCACTTGTGAGGTTGGTCCTATGCACTCCTGACCAACGCTTGTTAATGCAAGTGGATCTTTGCTTTTGGAGAGCTTTTAACTTCTCTTCCTCCTCATGCATTTTTTTATCTATTGCAACCAATTTCGATTCACAATTTACTAATTTTTCTGCGTTTGTTCTGATCGTTTCTTTAAGAGATGTTATTTCATCTTTCTGATTATCTGATAGTTGCTCGTTTGTCATATCCCGCTTTTTAAGGTTCTCTAGTTCAGAAGCCATGGAAACCTCCTTGGATTTAAAAGTTGTATTCTCATTTTGAAGGATCGTTACCTTCTCCACCAGTTGCTTATTTTGCTTTTCAAGCTCAATCTCATTTTCTTCTAAATGATGAATTAGGTCATTTTTTATTTTTAATTCCCTTTTTTCCATGTCACATTGATTCTTTGATAGTTGTTGGATTATAGGTTGCTGCTTCTTTAACTCCTTCAGTACATCCGCCATTGAATCTTCTCTCGATTTATATGACGCTTTCTCAATTTGAAGGCTCATTAACTTCTCCTCTAGCTGTTTAATTTGCCGTTGAAACTCAATCTCGTTTTCTTTTAGATTCCTAATTTGCTTGTCTTTATCTTCCATATCTGTACTTTGTTTCTGAGTTACTTGTTCAAAGTAACGTAGCATTGGTTTCGTCATTTGATGGACATATACCGAACACACTTCTCCCAGATGAGCAGACATCTGACAAGACTATTGAAAACACAACCAATACCATTCGGGTAATTTAGATTTTACCCTGACTTAAATTGAGGGTCCTTTTTCTCACCTGATGGGGTTGGGCTACTACAGCAGGTCCTTTCGAAGCCTGCAACAGGACCAGGCAGATGAAATGAGCAGTAGTTAATCTCATCTTAGTTCGATCCTTCGCGAAAACACAAAATCGGAAATATTAAGTTGCGCACAATGCGAAAACAGAAACTGATTTTCTGAGTGCAGATTCGCGTCTTTTATAGCCAGGAAGATGTGATAACGGAGAATCGCCCACTGATAAGACTTAGACAGTGGTCATCCGATTTTGACCTGTGCTTTAATAGTTTTCGTAATTTTTTAAACATTTCAATGTTATTGTTTCTGTTTATTTTGAACATGATTTTTATTATGTTGACTTTCACTCGACCGAAGAATGCTAATTATACTCTTGCAGAGGGTATTTTGATTTTGTCTAGGAGTTGGCAATACCTCTTGGGCGATATCTCCGACCTCATGAAGTATGTAAGGTATATGTATGGCCATCCGTCCATCTGTTCGTCCGTTAGTGTTTCCGTCCGTCCGTCCCTCTGTCCGTCCGGCTGTCCGTCTGTCCATCCGTCCGGTCCGTCCGTCCGTCTGTCTGTTCGTCTGTCCGTCCGTCCGTCCGTCCGTCTGTCCGTCCGTCTGTCCGTCTGTCTGTCCGTCCGTCTGTCCGAACATATATAACAAGTATTGGAAAAATCGGAGATAACTAGAACCTCTGGGTATGCCGGAGAGAGTCTTTCTCTGTGGCTCTATTTTTATGTATTGATAATCAAATTTGTTATTGAACTAGTGCCACTTGTTCCGAAGGTTGTTCTTTATCAATAAAAGAAATATTCATTCTGTGGTCGCATGTTTCTTATCTCTGGTTATACAACATATTAGTAAGCATTTTCAAGATCAGCTTTAAAAGGTGACACTCTGTTCGCTTATCAGAGCCGGAAACGAAAACAAATCTATCAGCGGATGATGAACCTAAGCCCAAGCGCTAAGAGAAGGTCAAGCGAGTCAAGCCGAACTAATAAACATATATATATATATATACTTTAAATTGTTTCTACAGATTTTGTGGTGTCACTTTCTTCAGTCGCTCTTTAAACTAGATTTTCCCGACGAGAACCCTTCAATGTGTAACACTTGCTGGGCGCTTTGTTCGACCCGCACCCACATGCAAGCCACCCCCTTTTGTGTGCGGCACTCCCCCAAATACGCCCCGTCCGGGCTCCCCGCCTCTAATCTAGGCATAACGATGGCACGTTTTGCTGCAATCCCAATGAGGAAATGCTAATCCGCATGTAATATTCGAAAATGATATGAAAATGCCAAACCAAACAACCACCCGACTCGATCCAGAACTGGCCCAAACAGGGGGGAGGGGGATTGGGCCGCCAACATTACTCAATGTCAACGTGGAAATTGCTTTGGAATTCATGCATTCACTCACTCATTCGGGTATTCATTCCGGCATTCGCTAAAAAACTAACGTGGCGCATTGAAATTTTCCGTCTCTAAATAGCTGAGCAGGGCGCTGATTAAAAGTGGCAGAGCAGAGGGAAGGGGCACACGGCTGGTGGTGGGTGGCGTGTGGTGGTTGCCAGCATATTCTGTTCGTCTCATGTTGCAACCTTTTGTGGCAAAAGGGTCGTCAGCTGCCAGGGGTTGCCAGGCGGCTGCTGCACTTGTTCCTCTGCCACTGATCCAAAATTTCGTCACAGACTTTGGCGTGAAATTTCGTAACGAATTCTCTAAACAACAACAAGAACAACAGCAGCAGAAGCAGGAGTATAACTCGTGGCATTTTGTAATTTTTGTAATGTTTCAGAATCTGCTGCATGGGCATGACGCAAGTGCTGTGCCAAGGGAGGGCGGAGGAAGTTTGTTTTTGTTCAAAAATTATTAGAATTCAGTTGGTTGTTTTATTCGCGTGATGGGTCGACGGGGTGATGGGTTGCTAGGGGGTGGTGCTGGAGTGGTTCAACTGCTGCCGCAGCTGGTGCCCTGCAATGTGACCGCCACTTGGCCGCATTGTGGTCGATGTGAAGTGAGCACGAAGGGAGGCTGGGCGCGTTTTTAATATTTCTACAAAGTGCAAATGCTAAGCGATTTCCCCCACTTCCCAGCGAGGGGTGCCCAGTGTGTTTGCCTAGGCGATAAGCCAAATGAAGTGCTACACTTATATAGAAAACATATCAGCGATCTATGTTTGTTCAGTTTCCCCGCGGCTACTTCAATCTGTGACTTCTCGTGAGAAACAGAGACATCGAACTTGCAACTTAGTTGGACCTTCATGTTGCCGCCGTGTATCTGAAAACAAAACAAAACCGTTAAATTGTCGGCTAGACAGATAAATTGACTGGGAAATCTCTGTCTCTCAGCGCTGACAAGCCACGAACTCGCAAAACAATTAACGTGCCCCGATTCGATGCTGGCTAATCGAAATGCCAGACAGGTCAGGCTCAGCACAATACACACACTCAATTGCAGGGAGTGGGAGAGAGGGAGCAGGGGAGGGGGCATTGTACCTGTGCTTTGAATGATAACAAAAGGTGTTGCGCACTCCCGCTGGCCGTGGCAGGATTTATGCGATTACATAAGCCAGATAGCGCGACTCTTGCCCCTTGCAGTTGCCCCTTGGCAGTGCCGCCTGTGCCTCCTTCTCGTCGGGCTCATTAAATGTCTATCTCTCTTTGGGCCACATCAAACGGTGTCCAGCTGCGCGCGTGTCCCATCGTTAGCGAGTCCTTGTGCGTCCTGCTGCAGGACAAGTGCATGAGGCGGCGTCCTTTGAAGCGGGTGTGCACTGTGCCTCCGCTTCGCCTTTGAGTTATTATTTTCTGTCTGTGTCTCTTTGTGTGTGTGTGTGTTTGTGTGCACTATTATCCCTTTCGCATATGCTGTCCTTGCTGCTGCCACGCCCACCTTCAGCATTGTTTTCCTTTGGGCAGTTAAGAGTCGCGCTCGCAAAGTTTTCGGGGCGTGTTCGCAGCGTAAATTCCCTTTTTGCTTTCTTCGGAATTGGATTTCTTGCGGTCTTTCCATCTCCTCCTTCGTCTTCTGCTCGAATTGGGTTCACTTTGCGCTTCAAATTCCATAATTATCTGGGCGTGTGTGCTGCAACGTTCTGGCAGCGCCTCCCGAATGTATCCGTATCTGTATCTGTATCTCCACTGTGTATCCGTTTCTCAAAGATACAAAATCAATTTATTGTTGTTGCACTGCGGTCTGCTCTGCTACTGCTTCTTGTTGTTGTTGCTGTTGTTGCTGTGGTCAACCAAGTGTTGGACAGCATTATAAATATTTCAGTTCGCTTCTGCAGCTTATGGCAATCGGGGGGCGTGGCACTGGAGGAGGACTGCACTGCAGTCCATTGAATTGTTTAAGCATCCGCAAAAGCTTTCGACTTTTGTTTGCCAGAATGTTTTGTTTCTGGCTTTTCGTGTAAGTCCTTCTGATGAACAAACTTATTGTCGAGAGGCAGCAGCAGCGGCAGCAGAAGCAGCCTAATGAATGCCAGGGCATTTCGCTTCATTGGGAGATGAATTTATATTTCCTTCGATAGAAAGCAAAGTTGTTTCTCTTTCGAGTAGCCTTGACACGGAGCTGCAACTATGATCTAACACGTGAATTGCAACATTGATGAAAGGGACACAATAGATTATATTTATTGTGCAGAAATGATTGAGGTTTTTGGGCTTGCAGTGATTGTAAATGGGATGAACAAGGAAAAGATACATTGCATGAATTTTCAGTTATATTTTAGACATATAATAAATATGTTTAGTAAATATCAAATGTTTTTCTTTGTGTCTTCAAAAATAGAAGAGCAAGGAAAATATTTTATTAAGTAATTTACAGTATATTACATATAAATAAATCTGTACATATAATTTATAGAGGTATATAAATATTTTCTATGTGCCTTTCAAGCTTTGCTTGAAAGATTTGTGTTACTGGAAGCTAACCAGAAAAACTATCTATCTAATTTCAAACTTATTGCATACTAAAATCATGAGGTATTCTCATGCAACTGTTATGTAAGTAAACATTATAATCTGTGTAGAAAAAGGTCTTTAAATAACGAAAAAGGGTTAAGCTTCAGGAAAAACTTGTAACAGAGAAGAACAAAGAAAATATATATGGCGAAAAAGTAAAAAAACATTGCAATAAATATGAAATAAATTCATTATGATTATCACGCAATATTTCGAGGATTTGCACAATGGTTACCTATTCTTAAGATAGACCTATTCTATGAAGACCTATCCTACCTATGCTAAGCACTTGAGATATTCACATGTAAAGATATCTACATAAACTATAATCAGTGTTGAACAACGTTAGCAAAACTTAATTGTGAGCTTTATTAATAATCTTAACTCAAATGTAAATTCTTCAAACCTTCACTTTACCCCAATTCATTGACCCTACTCTCTCCCTATACACTTCATCATCCTCTTCTACTACTGCCACTCCTCCTTGATAGCCCCTGCAATTTGTAGACAGTTAAAACTATCGTTATATCGTTTCCATTCGCAGTTCTGGGCCAACTTTCGGTCAATAAAATGACACATTTGCCAGTTTGCTAATTGCGAGCCATAAATTAGGCCAAATGGGCCAAAGTCTGCAGAGACGAGATACAGTTAGTCCGGGGAGAGATACAGAGAGAGGGAGAGAAGAGTGGGGAAAACTTTTGGATTGCATCAGGCTGCAAAGTGGTAGGCGCAACTATTTAATATGCGACAGAGAGAACGACGACAAAGGAGCTGCAGGACATGTAGGCAAATCCTAGACAAAGGCACAAAATATTAATTATGACAGTTCGTGTGTGTGTGAGAGAGAGAAAGAGGGGAAGTTCGGAAAGGAGGTGAGAAGTGAGTGTTGCCAATGCGCCGCTGCCGTTGGCCAAATTTGCATTTATATTAAAAACAAACAACAAACCCGACTCCGGCCATGTCTGGGGCTGCGTCTGCGTCTGCGTCTCTGCAGCCGCTCTTCGTGCCACGTTGACAGGCGCCAAGCACTTGCGGCGTAATCAAAGACACGTCACCAACAGGCTATGACCAATTTGCAGTCATCCCGGCAGCGCAGCAGACACACACACGCACACCAACGCACACTTATCCCTCTGATTCCGGGCATATTTGTGCTGCGGTCTGCGCTTTAATTATATCTCATATATCAGCTTTTTGGGGCACACAGTTTAGTTTTGGCCAAGCATAAGAATAATTTCGTTTTGATTGCAATTACAAAAGCTTCCCCTCGGTCCCTGTCCCTGTCTGTCCTTTGTCTGCCTTGTCCCCCTTGTGGCAAGTGCACTCGAGGGTTGCTTTGAGAGTCGCAAGTGTTGCCAATTGTTTGTGCCTCCAAGCAACCCCCAAAAAAAGCAGCTCTGCGGTTGCTGTGCAAACTTTAACTCGACTCCCTTCCCCGCACGCAGCTGCCTCAGCCCTCCTCGCACTTCCCCCCTTTCCACGCTGTTGTGGAAAATTATTAGATTTTATTGCACGCAACATTACAAAAATGAAAACGAAATGAAAAATTTGTCCTATTGCGATTTATTGGCACTGAGACTCGTCTGATGTTTCCCCCTCCCCCCTCTAGTAAATCCCTTTTTCTCCTTTTTAATATCTCCAAGTGGCTTTTGTGGCCAACTTTGAGCACCAGCCCAGGGACCGAGTGGGCCCTTGCAAAGGGGTTTGGCCCGATAATGCAGCAGAGCGTGAATGTTTTGCCAAACAAAATTAGTTTGGGAATTTGCATTTGAATGCGAATGCGATGCATAGTTGTCTCTGCCTCCCTCCCTCCATCTCTCTCTGTGTCTCTCTGTCTCTCGGCACTCTAAAATAAAAGTTGATGACAGTTCTGTCCGGGAGTGAAATCTGTTTTCCATTTGCATATGTAATAAGTAACAGAGGACCCTTTCGGGCAACTGATGGATATGATAATGAGGCGGGACGAGGGCTCAGTCTTGCGCCATAAAAGCGATAATAATAATCACTGCCAACATGTCCGATTCGCTGTGATATATGCAGTACTAATAACAATCTACATATCTATATACAAATAACTGCATATTATGTGAATGACAATAAAAGAAGATATAGTAAGAAGTTCGCTCATAGAGAATCTAGTAAGCACAAAAATGATTCTTGCATAAATTGTTTGTTTGGCAATCTATCGACAGAAGAGACTGACAGAAGAAATACACCATCAGATAGATTGATTGATAGACAGAAGAGACAGACAGAACAGAAAGACAGAAAAGACAGACAGACAGACAGAACTGACAGAACAGACAGAACAGACAGAACAGACAGAACAGACAGAACAGACAGAACAGACAGAACAGACAGAACAGACAGAACAGACAGAACAGACAGAACAGACAGAACAGACAGACAGAACAGACAGACAGACAGACAGAACAGACAGACAGAACAGACAGACAGAACAGACAGACAGAACAGACAGAACAGACAGAACAGACAGACAGGAAGAAAAGATAGACAGACAGACAGAATTTACAAAACATACCAACAGAATAAATAGATAGATAGAACATACAGGCAGAACAGATAGAAAGAACAGTCTGACAGACAGATTGAAGGACAGAATAGACAGACAGAACATACAGAGTATACAAACAGAATAAACAGACAGAATAGACAAAAAGACAACTACAACCTCAAGTCTAACAGTATCACTAACCTATTGTATAAGAAAATGTTCACAATGATGCTCTATCAATAATGATAAGCACACCCAATACAGCCGCAACATCTGCATATCGTACTTATAATAACAAGAACTACCACAAACATACTTTACATTTATCTTGTATCATATCCAAACTCACTAGATTATGCGTCACTCTGAGTGTGCTATGTATGATAATCCGAGATCTTATCTTGGATTGCCAAGAGTCCTTCAGTGTGTGGTCACTGGTGGCTCACTTTCACTGGGCATTCTTGTAACTGGGTCCATTCGCTTCTCAAGAATTCGAGAGATACTTTGAAAGCCATTCCACACGCGCCTTTTTAGCACAAAGGAATCAGCTCGATTTACGCTCGATGACCCAAGGCAAGGCAAGACAAGGCCAGTTGGCCCTGGCATTGGGTTACACAACTCAGGCAGATGCTACGTGGTGCAGGAGGTGGAGGAGGGGCCGACGGGGCATTTAGCGCATCCTAACAACTGCTACATGACACCATATTATTAAATTAAATGCGGACACGCGCACCACAGACTCTGTTCCACACTCTCAACTCTCCACGTTGGCCACCTTACTCGAGTCGGGGCAACAGATGGAAAGTGGTTGCCTTGACCAACCATTAATTCCCCGTCTAAACGAGGTCGCAGCTTGGGGCTTGTTGGCCTAACAAGCAAACACAGTTCTAGCGCAGTTCCAGGAAACTCAATCGATAGATCTGGTCTCCGCGATAGGCCTAATGAATGCGTTTTAATTATGCTCTCTCTACCTCAGCTTCTTGCCCTGAGATCGATGTCCGAAATCTGTGTATGATCGTTTCATAATTCCAGTTCAGAAGTCAGCTGCCCTCAGTTCTCTTTCTTCTGTCTGCGGCTACCTGCGTCTGATTTCGTGTTCGACAGCTGCTGCTTGTTTTCGACTGCCAAATGGATGACGACAGGTTGCAGCGATCCCTCTGCCCTGATCCCGTCTGCCTTCTGTTTGCCTCCTGCTGCCTTCTGCTGCCTGCTCCTGACGCTAATCGACTAAATTGTGGCAGCTGAGCTGTCACTTCAGCTAAGTGGGAAGATGCATTGTTCTTGGCCAAACTCCAGCGGGGCTCGTCGCTTGAGCCTTGATTAATGTTAGCGCGCCTCATTAGGGTCCTGTGCCAGCAATTGCAACTGTAGCTGTTCCTGTATCTGTAGCTGTTTATTCAGTCTGCACTTGTCCTCCTCCTCTGCCCTGTCATAAGTTGCCCAAGTATGCGTTGAAAAGTCACATTTAATTGCGCTGATTTACTGTGGCAACCTCACTCTGTGCCTGTCTCTGCCTCTGCCCCTCTCCGGGGTTTGTTCAGGTGTTTTCGCTGTTGCCAAATTAACGACCCAAAAACATGTTCCGCGCTCGCTTTCGTGCATTCTGCAGGTGCAAAAGTTGTGCGAAGAAGAGCCAAAAATCATCTTCTTGGCTGGCAGATGCTTTTGCAGACAGGAAATTAACTGAATATATTCGGGGAACCGGATCAAAGGTCTGGCTGAGGCGTTATTTACTTCTTTGAGCTGCTTGCGATATCATCGATTAGTGCAGCTGAAGTTCAATTTATTTGCGGAGCACCCCCTTTTGGTGAAATAATTGAAACTCATCGAGTTTTATTGGGTATGTAAGAAGGTGTCGGCTGAGCCGTCATTAATGCCCTTATCACGTAGTCCAGTGCAACAAAAGGGGGTCGCCCTCGTTCCATATGCGGATCAGGGGGATTTGTCTTAAAGTTGCCACCCTTAATTACTTGTAAGCCAACCCCCTGCTCTGCCCCCCTGCCTGATGTGACAAGGTTCACTGGGCAGTTTGACTTTGTCCAGATTGGACCACCCCGCACTCTTGAATCGCCCACGTTGGGCGCCTGCAATGCTGATTAAATTGATGATGTTTGATGGCTTCTGCAGCTGATTTCGTCTAAGATTTCGCTGCCCACTGCTGCTGCTGCTGTAGCTGCCACTGGACAAGGACCGCATATGGCGCTAGAATTGCCACCCCCCGCTCATTACGCTGCATTGGACATGCATCAAGCTGTGTGAAGGGGGAAGGGAGACGGTAGAGTCGAGAGTGGAGAGAGGAAAAGACAGAGAGAGTTGGGGACTGGCAGCTGAGGCCGGACTAGGCGCAGTCACTTGGACTAGGCGGCATTCTTCTGAGAGCGAACTTGAAGCTGACCTTAATTAATCTTCTCTCGCGGGTGTTGCATGCCACAAGTGCAACGTACAACGTGCAACGTGCTGCAGTGTATCTAATTTTGATTAATATAAGATGCAACTTGCCGCGTGACTGGGCGTCTTTTTCTGGGGGCGTGGCATTCAGCTAATTGTGCCGCATTGTGTGGCAACAAACGTGTGGAATGCAGCGCAACTTCAGTTGCTGCCCTCGCAAACAGAGACTCGAACTTGGACGTGCCCCCGGGGAGCAATAGACGGAGAAAACGGAAACGAAAACGTATTCGCGTGGATTCGTGTAATCAAAACGCGAATGGAACTTGCAACATTCTGTGGCTGCTGCACACTTCAAATAGAATTTAACCCCAAGCGCGTATTTACACACACCTTTCGTCCCTGACTGAATAAATACAAGTGCAGGGAGGAGGGAGGGGGTGGGGAGTGCGACCCTTTGCTGTCATGTTGAAAATGACCTCAGGTAAAAAGAGATTTGCGCACGCTTTGCATTGGGGCATGCAACAAGGGGGGAGAGACGGAGGGTACTCGCTCGAGTTGCTTCTTGTTGAAGGTTGTTGGCCTTGGGGCACGAACAGATACGAGATACGTCAGCGATAAGCGACTCTTTTTCGACTTCACTTGCAACAGGATTCGCTTTGCTATTTGCTCTGCACTCGCTGTGTGTCTTACTTTGAGGCTATGCGGTACTAGCAGGCACTACCTTAGACAGTTCCCTCTCTTTTGGTTTGTTTCTCTTACTTTGAGGTTATGTGGTACTAGCGGGCACTACCTTGGAAGGTACCCGCTCTTTGGATTGGGTTGCGAGCTAAGCGTTGCATTGGTTGTGTGTCTTACTTTGAGGTTATGTGGCACTTACTTAGACAGTTCCCTCTCTCTTTGGTTGTGTCTCTTACTTTGAGGATATGTGGTACTAGCAGGCACTACCTTGGAAGGTACCCTCTCCCTTTGTTTGGGTTGCCAGCTAAGCCTTGCATTGGTTGTGTGTCTTACGTTGAGGTTATGTGGCACTACCTTAAAGTGTCCCCTCTCTGTGTTCCCAGCTTAGCCCTGCCTGATCAGCGACCTTAGCTCATTAAAGAAACCTCCGCCTCCACCTCCGTCAACGTGCACAAGCAAGTTGTGCATTTCATTGAAACTTTGTGAAAGGGCTGACCACATGGGGCGTGTTTGCAACCCCTTTTCGGTTGACAGATCGGCAAACCACTTGAACCGTAGCCGGAGCCGAGTCCGGGACTGAGACCGAGCCCAAGGAACTATGACAATAAAGAGCGGAAATTAAAGTGTGAAAACCGGCAGGAAGTTGACTTGATTACGAGAGTGAGAGTGACAGCATGCAAGTGTGTGTGTGTGTGGGAGAGTCTCTTGTGTGTGTGCAAGAGTTCTTTGTGAGTGTGTGTGTGTGTGTGTGGGGGGTATAATGTGTGAGCATGTCTGACAAATAGAAAAGTTTACAATGCATTTCATTTGCGCAACTGTCAACGACTGCGAAAGGGAACAGATGAGGGAGATAGCAAGCCAAAAAGAGAGAGGGGGAGACGGAGAGGGAGAGGAAGAGATAGTTCGGGACATAGATTTAGCAAGAAAGTGTGGCAGATGCCAAGCATAGAGATAGAGAGAGAGCGAGAGAGCTACGAGGTGCTAGTACACGTCAGACAGGACACAGCCGCAGGCCGCAAATGGCGACGCCTGTGATTGAATGTTAAACATTTAATTTAAGCTTGCCACACACACAGCTATAGCACACTCGCACACACACACCAATAATCAGGCACACACACACTTGCAGCCTGGCAGTGAGCCTTGCAGCTCCGTCTGAGATTGGGGCATAATTTATGCACGCACATCAATTCGAATGCATCTAATTTGGTAAACAGACAGACAGACAACTCAGCTCGTCACACCTGCCTGGCAACCCTGGTCTCAGCCTCTGTTTTCCCGAAATAGTTTTCGTTTGTTCACCAAGTACTTGGCTGTCGTGGCTGCAACATGTGGCATTGGCATTGCCACTAAGTAGCCCGTCTGCAGCAGCATCTGTGTCGCTGCCTGCGCTTCCCTCACTGTCTGCCTCTCTATCTCTCTCTGTGTCTCCTTTACTATCTCCCTCTCTACCTCCCTCTTTGCCTCTTTCTCTTGTGTGTCTCTGCCACTGTGCGGCAGCTTCGGGGAGTTCGTTGCGCCTCGTTTGCGTACATGCAGCTCATTTAGTTGACATTTATTAACGTCACATAGCGCGCAATGTTTGACAATTAATTAGAACGCAGCCAGAGACGATAGATGTCCCAACCAGATTCGGATTTGGATTCAGTTTCGGATTCAGTTGCTCGTTTAAATTTAGCCAAGTAAATTATAAGTGCGATTTGTTCACTTCATCGGCAGGGAATGATGTGTGCTTCCCCCTCCCCCGACAGGAGTATCTCTTGCCGATCTAATCTGCTAATTCAACAATCGAGTTGCCAATGCGAGCTGCAGAACTGACCGAATCACAGCAATTTCTCGTGTAAACACACAGAGTGCCCCCTTTGTTGGGGGGAAGTAAAAAGTCCTGGCTTTTATTTATAAAACACTCGAAAAAAAGCTGAACACAGTTTCAAGTTCTTGCGCTTCTTTTTGGCGGAAGCATATTGACGCAAGGATTGAGAAAGGAAGCGAAAGCAAAGGCGAAAAAACAGTGGCAAATGTGCAATGAGCTCAGAGAGAGAAAGAGAGAGAGAGAGAGAGAGAGAGAGAGAGATGGAGTGGGAGAGAGATCAAACAGCAGAAGTACGACGAGTACTTTGAGGGATTTTTCTCTTGAATCGCCCGAGCGAAAGTTTGTTTTGCTTTCGCAAATGTCACATGAAAAATGCGTTCGCCGTGCAAATGACGGCACTTTGCATGGGTGTCCCTGTGGGTTGGCACAGGGTGGGAGTGAGGCAGTGAACTCCCCCCCTTTGGTGTTCTTGCTCGTCGAAATTTCCATTTAATGTGTTTGCACAAAGTATTAAAAGGCAACGACGATTGAGTATCGAGAGAAGTAGAAAGCAAAGCAAGCAGCAACCAAACAGGGCAGTTCCATGGGGTAATGTCGGGAGGGGGGTGCGGGGGTTGTGTCCATAACGAGGCAGCGCCTGCAGCTTGCAGTCGCCAGAGGGCGCCGCTGGCGCTGAGTGATTGCCATGATAAGTGGCCCATTATGATGCCAGTTTGCACAGTTTGAGATTGCGCTGCGCTCCATTGGAGTTCCGTCGATGTCGAGACGAGTTTCCCCCGAGTTCCTCCCGAGTTTCCAACTATCCCAGTTCGCTTCTTTTCCATTTGGCCAGTTCCTCAATTCGTCAGCTACGCTGACGCTGTGGCAGTGCCTCAGTGTGGCAATCTGTCTGACTGGACAATTCTTTTTAATGCATATCAAAGTGGGCAAAGTTCTGCGGCCCAAAAAGTGCGCCAGCAATGAGCAACTGCTGGGATACCCTAGCATTGCTATGCTCTCTAGTCTAAAAGGGGTGCGCAGTAGGGTGCTTCAACATATTTACACGTAGAAATGCTTAGCTGCCTCTCTTGAAGTTCTGCCCTGGCACTCGAAACATTTTGCAGCTTTCATACTCCACTTTTCCTATTTTTCCTATTATCAGTTACTTCTAGAGTATCTTCCCGTTCATCATTTTGCCTTCGCTAATGTCTACTTAGTTTTTTCTGCCGGCTATCAGCATCTTTAGTGGAACGGCTGTTGACAAAAGACATTTAATTTTCCCTCAGTTTGCTTTGCCTGCTTCGAGTACTCGTATCTTCGCCATAAAGTTTTGCGGTCCTCTCTCCTTGGTAGCCCCTTATCACCCACTTTCCTACACTACACTCTCTACACTATTCTCTAGTATCAGAGTTTTTCTTGCTTGATTTTTGGTCTGCGAAAACTTTGATAAGTGAAATTTATTGTGGGCGCTTTGCGTTGTCCACTCGCTGCGTGGACACAGAATGCGCAACTGACGCGTCTCTGATGGTTTGCTGTCCCTCTGCCCCTCTCTCTCACTCTCTCTCGCTGTCCCTCTTGCACTGCCCGTCACAGTGTTTTATGGCATTCATAGTGCAGTTTTGAACAGCAATCGCGCTGCATGTTGTCCATGCAAAGCATCCGATGGGAGGAGTCATTTATGGCTACTAGAGAAACAAACTTTGCTGGCGCGACAATCAAGACGCGAAGGTTTGAGTATCCCATTGTCTAGAGCAACTTTAGGAGAGCAAACTAAGTAGAAGAAGAAGAGCAAGTTTATGCGTTGCTAGGTAATTGTATTCCTTATCGAATCGCATAAACTGCTTGAGAGCTAGATTGAAGCCTCTGATAACTGTCTCCCTCATATTATTCCTCATATTACCAACTGCCTTCCTTATTTGACGGCAAATATCCTGTGCCCCGCCCCTTGCACCTGACATTATGCATCGATCATTACTCATGCCATAAAAGGAATCCACTTAATCTCACAACGAAACATTCAAACATTTATTAAAGACATGACATATCCCTTCTTGGGGAGGAGTTTCCGCAACAAAAGGTATAATTTATAGTTCGACACCCTTGGGGTGCACTGCCAGGCGATTTGGGGAGGTCCCCGGCTGCCGGCCAAGGACATTGGGTGGGTGGCAAAATGTAATTGCTGCCGCCCCAAAATTTGGCATAGACCTTGAAAAAAAAGAACCCCAACGCCGCTTGACTGATAGAACTTAAAGCTCAAACGGAAGCGGGTTTGCAATGAATATTTACGGGCCTGGGTCCTCTGAGGATTATTGGGCTTTATGCAATTGCGCGCAAGTAAAAATCTAATTTATCCGCCAGCCACCCTGACAATTGCCTGAAATGATGCCAATGCATTGGCATGAGGCTAACGCTCTCTCCGGTCTGCCGGCACGTACCCGAAGCCGAGCCGTACCGGGCCCTGCTTTAAGGGAATTTAACGTAAATTGCTTTGCTACCGACTGCAGCTACCCTTTGTTTTGGGCTTTAAGTTTATTTGGGGGTGGCTGCAGTCCGCCCGGTGGTGGGTGGTGGGTGGTTGCTTTGCTAGATGAGGTCTCCAGTCTCATCATAACACCACATGTTCCGAAATTGCCGCTGGCGTCGCCACGTCGCCATCTCTCTCTCTGGTACTTCATGTAGATTTCTATCTATTCTATTGTCTGACTTTGGCTTTCGCTCTGGCTAGATTCATTTGATGAGGCGCAAAGTTGTGGAATTTATTGCGGGCAGTCGACAAAAAGTTAAGTGGATTTTACGTAAATTAATGAGTGTGCACAGACACCCCTTCCTCTGCTATACTGTAACTGGGGGTTGACTATTGTAATTTCTTTAAAAAAATGCTAATTCTTCCGCTGCTGTCTGCGCACTTAAGGTATTTGCCTCAAGGGGTGCATAGTTATTTTGAGTATTTATTGCCTTCCAAACTAGTAAAAGAGTTCACTAAAGAGTTTCATTTTGTGTCTCTTTGAGTGTTCGTTTTAAATCCCAGCCAAATCAATCTGCTTTGTCTTAAGCCTCTTCTATCTCTGCAAACTTTCACGGCGATCGTATAAGACTCTTCGCTCTCGCTCTTCGAAGTCTCCGCTTCAGTTTAGTCTCGATCGCTGCGTGTGCCAAGCGTGTGTTGTCTTGTCTCTCCCACTGTGACATATACAAAACTGTAGAGCTGTGTACACAAATCTGTGATATTTTTTTTTTTTATTTTTTTTTATACTGATCATGTGGGGTCGCGATCTGCTGCTGAGGCACTGCAAGGGAATTCTGCTGCTGCTGCTCTTCGCTGCCATCTGCAATGTTGTCGTTTATCTCTACGTAATGGAGAGCAAAAAAGAGCCCACAATGCAGTCCACAGTGTCCACAAAGCGATCCACAACAGAGTTAAGTCAGCTGCTGCTTGCGGGACTGGGAGCAATGGGTCGAGCAGCGCGCGCCAACTGGAGCCACGAGCAGCTGCTGGCCATGGAGCTAAGTGAGCGCGAAACGGGTTACAATGCTTGGCTCTCGGAGCGCATCTCGCCCGATCGCACGCTGCACGACATGCGGCATCGCAGGTAGTATAAGAGCGAGCACGGTATAAGAGCTTACTAGAGCTTCAAAGATAACTGTCTGTCTTCTCTCTCCCTCGCCAGCTGTAAAAAGCTCAAGTACCCGTTGGAAAAGCTGCCTGCGATCAGTGTGATCATCGCGCAGCACAACGAAGAGCGCAGTGTGCTGCAGCGCACGCTGAGCAGCCTGAGAAGACGCACGCCGGCCAGACTGCTACGCGAGATCATCATAGTGGACGATGGCAGTGATCGACAGAGGGAGAACTTCACTCTGCTGGATGAACAGCTGATCGTGCAGCTGAGACTGCCAAGGCAGCTGGGCTTGATGCAGGCGCGTCTGGCTGGTGCACAGCGAGCTCGGGCGGATGTGCTAGTCTTTCTGGATGCACACGTGGAGGTCACCAGAGGTTGGCTGCCACCACTGCTAGCTCCAATACTGTCGGGCAATGGCACCACCTGCACCACACCCATTGTGGACACCATAGACTACGAGACCTTTGCCTACAAACGAGGTAAACCTTCTCGCGGCTTCTTCGACTGGGACTTCAACTATGTGCAGCTGCCACTGCTGAGCTCGGAGCAGCTGGCACTGCCTG
This sequence comes from Zaprionus africanus, assembly GCA_018151435.1. Classification (NCBI taxonomy): domain Eukaryota; kingdom Metazoa; phylum Arthropoda; class Insecta; order Diptera; family Drosophilidae; genus Zaprionus; species Zaprionus africanus. The sequence continues at coordinate 16,883,396 of JAECXB010002310.1, forward strand.
CCCCACACGCCAATCCCATTATGAACGGCGGCCTCTTTGCCATCGAGCGTGCTTGGTTCTTCAAGCTCGGCGGCTACGATGAGGGCCTGCGCATCTGGGGAGCCGAGCAGTTCGAGCTGAGCCTCAAGATTTGGCTCTGCGGAGGGCAGCTGCTGGAGGTGCCCTGCTCCCGGGTGGGGCATCTCTACCGCAATGGCAGCTTCCGCGCAGACTATGCTAGGTCGGAGAGTTCCAGCAAGGCGGTGGCAAGGGTGAGCATTAACAACCTTTAAACCTTAAGGACTTAAGCTCATTTTCTTTTCCTCCTCAGAACTACAGACGCGTTGCCGAGGTCTGGCTGGACGAGTACAAGGACAAGCTGTATGCCAACATGCCCCACCTGACGCACATCAAGGTGGGTTCGCTGCGCAAGCAGAAGGAGCTGCGGGAACGTCTGCAGTGCAAACCCTTCAAATGGTTCCTCGACAACTTGGCACAGGACTTCCTGCAGGTTTACCCCCTGGAGGAGCCTCTGGACTATGCCTTTGGTGCAGTGCAGAGCTTGGCAGCGCCCAAACTGTGCCTTGAACGCCTGGAGGGTCACCCCCATCCGCAGCTGCTGCCCTGCGATGCAGACTTGCTCTACCCCAAGCCAGAGCAGAAGTGGACACTGAGTCACTTTCGTGATCTCCACTCCAGCTTCCACTGCCTGGAGCTGCAACAGCGGCAGCCCCTCGCTGAGGTTTGGCTCTGGCAGTGCCATCATCAAGCGGGAAATCAGTTCTGGTCATATGATCCCAGCACCAGGCAACTGGTTAATGGGCAGCAGCAGAGCCAACGGCTCTGTCTGGAGGCGCAGGTGGAACAGCGGCGGGTTGTGGGCAGTCCCTGTGATTCCCAGAGTCTGCAACAGCAATGGAAGTTTGGCTTTGCCAATGAGCGACTGCTGGAGGACTTCTGGAAGAAGGTGCCACAGTAGAGAGCCAGAGAAAGACAAGACTTCCTCGGAGTACAAATCTCTTTCGATCCAAAATACTCTCAATTATTTAACTAAGCTATTTTTGTATATATATTTCATTTATTTCTATATATAAACTCATTATCTTTTAACTTTAAAGTCTGTCCAATGGTTCTTTGCTTGGCTCCGCCCAATTTTCCTGCGGGGGAGCTCCGAATACCCTTACCTTGTAGACAAGATAGTAGAAATTGTATATATCCGGCATGTATTCAATATGCGATGATATAGCTCTTGCGGAGGCCAGTATTGTGAGCTGGAAGATTGAAAGCAATAAAGAAGAGACTGCTTAGATTGTTTATCATTCACTTACATCGGGTACTTCATAGTAGCTGCGCTCGAGGAAGTTCTTGTGCTGCTCTAGCGTTGCCTTCAATGGTTTGCCCATGTGTTCCTTGAGCTGAAAGGGCAGAAAACGATGCAGGCCCAGGTGATCGCGACTATCTCCAGCCAGCACATGTACATGGCTCAGACAGCGACCCAGATGCTCTGCTGCAGCATCTCCCTGTGGCTCAGGACTACACAGGGAGGCATTAGGAAGAGCCTTCAGTACGAACTGCTCGAGGGCGGCGCTGCTAAGCACCAGGCCTGCACGATCGTACATGTAGGTCTGTGGGGTGTAGAGGGGAAGGTAGAGTAGTTAAATTAGGAGAGAGGAAAAATTTAGAGAGAGAGATAAAGAAAGAAAGAGAGAAAGACAGAGAAATATAGAGAGAGGAAAGATGAGAAAGAGAAAGACGATGAGTACAGACAGTGGAGCAGTAGATGTTGGGTGGAAGAAATGGGTTCGTCTTAAATGATGAAGAGAGAATGCTGCTGTAGATTGATAGATGACAAGACAGTAAAGAAAAAAGCTTATCAGATGGAGAGCTTATGCAAGGAGTAAGAAGATTGGTTAGGTAATAATTGATGACTAAATATAGTTAAGAATATATGTATATCTAAAGCAATGAATTTACAGTAAAAGAGAAACTGGAGAATAGTCAAGACAACAGATGAAAGAATAGAGAACAGAGAAGAGACAAGACAATGCATTAAAGATAGTGAAGACTTGAGTTAGGACATTAAAGAAGGCACGTTTGTCCACCTTCGAGCATAGATAAGAAAGCATAGAACCGAGAGAGAAGATATATAGATATATAGATACAGTCTATAGAGTAGATAGGCTACAAGAACCATGTTCGAATACCCTGCCAAGAAGACAAGATTACACTTTAAAAGAATATCCTCACTAACCTGATTTTTAGCAGATTTCATCTTGCAGCCAAAGTAAATAAGCTGTTGAGGACTGTAAACTTGCAGCATCGCACGCAGATTCTCCACCACCACAAAGCTGCAAGTGGCAAGAAGTATCAGTGCTAAAGATACCCTACAATACTCAACCCCACACTCACTTGTCATCATTCGCGTGGAGGAACCAGTCGCCCTCGTCGAAGTGATACTTGTAGACATACTCTAGCTCCGTGCGCAGTCGTTGCCACTTGTCCGGCAGCTTGGGGAAGGCGGCGGGCTCCAGCTCCTCGTGGGCATCGTCGCTGACGAAAAGGAAGTGGTCGCACTGCTTGGCCCAGGTGCGCTTGACGTGCACCGCCGCGTGATTGTGTCGGTATCCGTACGTGGCAATGATGCAGAAGATGCGCGCCACCGGAGGCTCCTTCGATGCCTCCAGCTCCCTGCGGACTGCCTGCTGCTGCAGTAGTAGCAGCGTTGTCAGCACACAGAGCGTGGCCAGCACGGAAAGACGGTGCAGCGTGGTGCAGATGAGTGACGGATTCAAAATGCTAATTTTGTTCTTGCCGCTCAGAAAGAGGCGTCGCGTGCCAAAGAACCGTCGCATTGTGAAGCCGGCGCTGACTGAGAGAATGATTCGCAGAGTCCCTCCCAGACTCTCAGACTCTTAGACCTCCCGCCGTTGGCGATGACGTTGGGTTTTCTCTCTGCGATTTAATTATATTGAGTGCTTTTGCCTGTCTGTTGGCTGGCACCCCCCCTCTGCCACCTCTCGTCATCAGGTTTTGATTGGTTCGCCGCATACGAATTGCCTTTTTCAATTAGAAATATTAACTCACCTGGCGAGGTGGCAAGTCCACAACTTCAACTTCAAGTTGAAGTTGAAGTTCATGCAAAACTTTGGTTATGCTTCGTTTGCTGTTTCGCATTGAGAATTGACGAGTGCAGTGCCACAAGAAGAGAAGTGGGGGAGACTCAATGGGCGAAGGGGGTGTTGCTGCAGGCAAAACAGTTGCAACTACAGACAAGGCTGAGCATTGTCTGCAGCTGAAGAGGTGAGACAGGTGGGCAAAGGGGCGTGTGGGCAGAAGGCGTTGTCAGCTTTCAAATGTTGAATTCGAAATGTGGTTAAGTGTTGAAGGCTGCCCGAAGGTAGCAGGGGATGAGCAGAGAATGAATGACACAGGAACTAATTCGAGTAAGAAACTGCAAAGTTTAATAGTGAAAGGGTTTAAAGGGGAAGGTGAAATGTGCTTAAGAACTTTAAGTAAGGAAGAATATGGAAGGAAGAATGAAGGAAGGAAGAAGGAAAACTTTTCACAGGACAGCTAAGTATTTAATGGAGATACAAAATATAAAGATATATAATACTATATATCAACCAGTTCCAAGTTAAAACCTAGACAGCTTTACCATATGCCAATAATATATTATTAAAGTTGAAGACAATCCTCTTCCAAACATCTCTATATCTATAACTCAAAACAGTGTAAACATCTTTCTTTCTAATACTGTCATCTGCACTATACATATCAATTATATTTCCTGTTAAAAACAATCACACTAATCCTCTAATTCTTACCAAAATAAATATATATCTCTCAGATCGTTTGCTTGAGTCAAAATCTCTGCAAAACAAATAAATGGAAAGATTTGCGTACGAAATGCCAAGAAAAATACACAAATAAAACAAATAGTCGTCAGCTATTGTGTTTTTGGCAAAACATGATGGATGGAAACACTTATATAATTCCTGAACATGTGTGAGACACTTCGTAGGAAACTGTCAAAAAGCAAAGCAAGCAGAAGAAAGACTAGACAAGCTGAGGTAATGTGAGGTGAGGTGAGGTGCGGTAAGGTTATTCTACATATGGAGCATTAATGTCTCAGTTTACGTGCTCAAATTACCAGATGAGTTGTCTTTGCGGCCTAACAGGTTGACGCACAAAGGGGGAGTAGGTAAGAGGAAAGGAGAGAGAACAACAGACAGGAAGCTAAAGGGAAAAAAAGCGCAATATTGCAGACAATCTACCTAGCAAATCCGATCCCAAAGCGAGCCCTGAGGCTGGCAGGCATGATGCAACAATGACACTTTGCAGTTGCAGTTGCAACAAAACGGAAGTAATTTCGCAGCACACAAAAGGCATGGGAAAACTGAGGAGGAGACACACACGCATACTTACGGCTCATTGATGAACACGTATCTCAATCACAGTGTGCCTGACAGTTTGCACATGTGGGAGGGAGGGTTGAGTAATGTGAGAAACTCTTGGGCCTAAGTAGGTGCCTGATTATGAATGATATGTGGGTTACACGGAAGTGAACCTAAGACTGGCCAGGGCAGCTCAAGTGAAGCAGCAACAAGACCTGAGAGAGTGCATAAAGCAGCTGCAATAGTTTAGGGTACGAGGGTCGTTTGATAAGTCCGTGACTTTTTGTATTTGCCGCGCACCTGCTCTAAATACAACACTGCTCCTGTCAGCAGTTATCGATTAACAGCTGACTGTAAATTTGGAAGCTGCGTTTTTGGTTTGCGTTTTATAGGCATTGAAAGCAGACGATCTCGTGAATTTTAACGAAAATGGAGATCGAGATCGTCTGCTTTCAATGCCTATAAAACGCAAACCAAAAAACGCAGCTTTCTAAATTTTACAGTCAGCTGTTAATCGATAACTGCTGACAGGGCAGTGTTGTATTTAGAGCAGGTGCGCGGCAAATACAAAAAGTCACGGACTTATCAAACGACCCTCGTATAATCTTCAAAGGTATAAATTGACTAAGATAGGGTAGGACTGCAGAGGATAGTGTGGGATAGTATAGGCATAAGTTTACCTATAGATAAAGTACGTCTCCCCTAGTAAGTTAGAACTCTTGCGCAATCTTCCCTTATTTACTCTTTTGATTAACGCTCTTTCTACAGAATTGCTAGAACTACCTTAACTCTATGCAAAACATTCCGTTCTGCATCTCCCGACTTCAGACGTCCTCGACAAATCAATCGCTGATCTCTTGAGCACACAAGAAAACCACCAGGCAAATCTCGCAACTACAAATTGAACATTCGAATAGCCGCAAAGCGATGAGCAAACAATTCTCAATTCGGAAACCGAAACCAAAACCGAATCGTGTCAACACGGGATCTCAAGATCCGTTTCTGAATGAATGCCGGCCACGTACCGTAAACAGTGCCAAGTTCAAGCCGCAAATGTGTGCGGTAAACAAACTAGGAAAATAAAAACAAAAAAAAGAAAACTATAAATAAGAATAATATTAACAAAGCAGCAGCACTTGAACAGGTCTGTGTGTTGATTTATTTGCCAAACAAACGTTAAAAATAATTGTAGATAATGCGATAAGGCGAGGTGCTACACGCTGTTGTTTTTTTGCAGACAACCAAAAACTGGTTAGCCGGCAAAGAACCTCTGGGGATGTCTCTCTCTAAATGGACAAAACTAATAAACCGACTCGCAGATGAGTTCTCCTCTCGAAGCGTAATATTTTAATTAGACAGCGATAAGCCAGCAAGTGCCAGACAAGTTGTCTCATTTCAAGGCCCATTAGGAACGCCCCGCAATTGCCTTATCGACGGGGTGTTGACATCTCCCGCCAATAAATTTCCAATTATGTATAAAGTCATAAATCAGAAACAAAACTTTCGAAGCTCAATTGACCCTTTGGCACCAACTATTGAATGAAAATGAGCCATGCATCAAAATCGACTGCGATAAGCGAAGTCGGGGCAATCTCTAATCTTCTTTCGGGGTACTTTGACTCTTTGCCACGGGTCTAAGAAACTGATTAGACATCTGCGTAAATTATAGTCCCATTTGTTTTCACAATTTCAGTTTGCACACACTTGACATAAATGCTTTATGACGATCGAGTTCAGTCATCTGCGGCACATTCAACTCAGCACTGTGATAAGCCGCGGCTCGTGGGTTCCAGCAATAACATTTCTAATTGCTTAGTAGAAGATCATACCAGGATGCAACTACGTTCTAATTATAGTCTACTGATATGAATGGAAGCATACTGCAAGTAATGCCAGGTATTCTATTTTTGTGACTACTTCCCAAATCGAAGCATAGTTAATCCTATTCAGAGCATTCTAATCTGCATAATCTTCAGCCTGAGAAAATGTTTGTTTCAGTTTTCTTTCATGCAGACTCGGGAAATTTGTGGCAATTATGTAGGGAACTCCCTGGAGTGCAATCGACTAAGCACATGTGGCTGTAGTTCGTTGTTGTCGTTCTCTATGCCATGACAAAGGCGAAGCAACAGATAAAAGTGCTCTCTAAAGATACTAAGACACTTCCTTTTTGCCGTGGCGCAGTTGATAAAGGAAGCCAAACCACAAAGCGGTAGAGGAAGCAAAAGAAAAACGTTGAAAAACAGAGAGAAAAGAACTGAAAAGAATGGAAGCGGGACAAAACGGAACCGTAGTGTGACAGAAACCCATAGCCAGAGGCTGATAACTTTATCAATGAAAAGTCAAATGCAGGAGAGCATGGGAACGGGTGCAGGAGAAGACGGAGAGAGAGAGAGGGAGAACGAGGCATAAAGAAATAAAACGAATGTTTTGAATGTCATAACAATATGCAAGCGATAAAATAAAAGAAGGAGGGAGAGGGAGCAATTTATGAGTGCCACAATTCAAATGAAGTTATGAAGATTACGACCCAAAGGGGCCCATTGGCATTGGCTCGACTAGAATGAACCGGTTTCCCATTGTGCATAGGACAATGCACAATTCGACAGATATCATTGCAGTCACAAGAACTTTTTATACTTTTTATTTATTTATTTTGAAAGTAAGTACAATTCACATAGAACAAACCTCTGCGTGATAAGTGCTTCCCTAGTCGCTGAAATTAGTTAGACAATGTGCTCAGTGTAGCATCACGTTGGGATTCTTACGGAAGTTGACACTGTCGTAAGGCAAACCGGCTTGTCTCTATGCTTCAGCAATTCCTCTAATGCGCATCTTCGCCACCCTCTTCTCTTCCTTCTACTTCTTCTTTCTTTACTCTTCTATTTAATGACAAACAATTGTCTTTTTCTTGCAAGTGCTTTGAACCATGCCAAGTGAAGCGGGGCTCCTCTCGGGTAGGTATAACTATTCATTATCATAATTATTATTTAGCCGATCTTAACTTCAGTTTCTTTTCAAGTGTTAATTCACGAAATTGGGCTTTAATTGCAAGCAATTGTTTAGGAAGGTCTTCGAAAACTTTAGGTCACTTTTCAATTAGTCAGACCGTCAAGGAAAGCGAATCAAATGAGAAAGACTCTCAATTCCCAGACTCTTTTTAATTTTCCTTAAAGTTTATAGACTCTAATCCCAGTTTCCTTTTGTGCTGAAGTACTAATCCCATGTTGTCACAACAAATGCCCCGTCTAAGCTCTACAAATAGCCACAATTAGGGAGCCATAAAATGCAAATCCCCGCGCAACTCCGACTCCAACTACACTCACTCAGCATCCCGACTTTTTAGTGTGTGCGTTTCCTCGAAGTCGCACCCATTAAGAGACACAGAGCGACAACCTGCTGCTGCTCCAGTGCAGTCCAATTCAATCCAAGCCAGTTCCAACCCAATTCGAGTTAAACAAACATGAAGTTACAAAATAAAATCTTTGGCCCATAAAATTAAAACACAGCTAAGTACGCAGAAGAGCAAGCCCCCCCGAGAGCGAGAGTTAGACAGAGAGAGAAGAAGATGCAGAGGTGCTGTGTGGAGGAGAGGGGGCAGGTTGGGATGTGCAACACGTTAATCTGGCGTGGCGCGGAGCTTATCAGCCAAACAAACCTGCAAGCAACCTACATTGTCTGTCTGTGTATCTGGCTCGGCAGCTGCTGCTCCACTTGTATCTGTATCTGAGTGTGCATCTGTATCTATATCTTTAGCTGTAGCTGTATCTTTTGCTGTTGCTGTAGCTGTGTCTGTAGTTGTGTGTGTTTAACTGTTGCTGTGGCTGCTGCGGATCCTCACTGTGTCGTAACCCTTCTGCTGCGCTTTGATGTCTTCGCTAGTAAAACCTTCAGCTCAGTTCCCTTTACTTCTTCCCTCTCTCCCTCTGTTTGGTTCTATTCTTTTAACGAGCTGCCCTTTTATAAGTCTGATACATCTAACTTTTATTTGCATTTGGACTTTTATTTGCCTCTCGTTTCTGAGAAGCTTCGTCTTCTTCTCTCTACCTTCCCGACTGCATTCATTTTGATTTGTTTACCAAAACAAACAGTGCGCTCTTATTATACTTGGAAAAGTGCATTGGCGAGCATTATTTATGCACCTGTCAGTCTTGACCCAATCAGCACTGGAATTAAGTCCAAGTTCAAGCCAAGCTCGAGCTGGCTCCAAAGCTCACTGAGAGCCACAAGAGCGTAAGCTTCTCAGGGCAATGCACGATTAGTTTCAGCTCTTGTTGACATTCTCTACTCGGTGCCATTACTACAGTAAATACTCGAAGAACAAAATGATGTGACGATGTGCTGAGTAAATGAATCCAATTATTCAAGATTTAAATATTTAAAAAGGCTTTTTGCTAAATGACAGCCACACGAGGTGCAAACATTTTGAGGCACTGTGGCTCTTAATGCCAGCGCAAATAGAATTTTGTGTGGAATTTACAAGAGTTTACACAAGACGAGACTTGGTTGCATTTTTTTGGGGAATTTATTGTGCTAATTTCATGAATAAATAATTATTATTGCTCTCTTGTTTCTCTTGCAATTAAATATTTTGAATATTTGCAATTTGCTTAAATTACACAGGAATTTCTTTCTCGTTTGCAAATGTATAAATAAAGTTCTCACAGTCGATACTTTTGCAAGTTATTTAATATTGATAAAATATTTATACAACTGCATTTATAGGGGAAGGGGGGAATATATTTGACAAAGCTCATTTTTTTCTCTGACCGCTTTTTGCTTGTGCAAATATTTGTGAATTTATTTATGAGTCCGCTTTGAAAAACTTGCTTGCCAATTTGTTGTTATTTTTATAAAAGTGGGTCAAATGTTGCGTATAACGATGACGACAACGTCGACGGATTCGGACACGGACTCCGACGTGGTTTCGATTTTAGATTCGTTTTCAAATTGAGATTCGGTTGCGCTGCTCGACCGGTTTTCACTTTCATGAGACAGTGGAGAGAGGAAGGGAGAGGGAAAAAAAGAGACTTGGAGGAACGAGCCATTCCCGACTTGGCGCGATGAATTTGGCGCTTAATTGAAAATTCATTTAACTAAATTCCAATTCGTGGCTCAACTCTGCTCTCGACTTAGCCCAGTTCAACGCGGATCAGCCTGGCTTGGCTTATCTTGGCTTTTGCTGGGCTCCAAACCGTGGGCTAATGTGCATTTTTATTAATAAATTGTTCGTTTCATTAGGCCACACCGTGCACAGCCTCCGCCAGCGGGCAACTTTCTCTGCATTTCGGCATCTGCATCGGCATCTCGTGGATGGTTTTTTAATAAATTGCTCGCCCTTTGGATGCGCTTTCTTTGCATTTGAATGCCAGTTGGGTTGTTTAATTTGGCTTACAGGCTAATTATGTTGTTTATGTTGTATAATATTGTGATCTGCCCGTGCGGGCAACACATGTTTCCAAATGTTTGCTCCACATGCAAATGAACGAACGCTTAAGATGACATTATGATAGGCAGTCTGGCTCGGGCGTGACTTACCTGTTAACACCCGAGTCTGTTGTCTGCTGTTGCATCAGCTGGCAAAGCCAGGCGCATCCATTAGCCGAGCAATTAGTTTTCATAAACAAAAACTCATTAGCAACAGTTTCGAGTACTCATTGCCCTCCCCACCCCCCTTCCTCCTGCCTGAGAAGTAAAATGCATAAACATTGACTGACAGAACTGCAGTGCATACTTAAACGGGTTGCGAATGTCATAATCGATATAAGATAATCGTGATGTAATCGATAGAAGAGCGCAGCTGTTAACAGTGAGGGTCCACTCAATAACAGACTACGGTGTGCAGTAGAGCGCGTTAACAGCGCTGCTAAAATGCTAACATGGCCCCCGTAATCAATTAGCAAACTGTGATTGATTTGTGTACAAACTGAGAAGCGTTAACAGAAAGGGATCCAACTCAATAACAGACACTACGGTGTGCAGTACAGTGAGCGTACAGCGCTGTTGAATCTCTAACATAACTCTCTTAATCGATTAGCAGACTGTGATTAATTTGTGTACAGAGCGAGAACGTTTAACAGAAAGGGATCCCACTCAATAACAGACGTTGTGTACAGAGCGAGAAACGTTAACAGAAAGAGATCCCACTCAATAACAGACTGCACGGTGTGCAGTACAGTGCATTTACAGCGCATAGCATGTCACTCATAACCAATTAGCAGATTATGATTGATTTGTGTATTGAGCGAGAAAGGTTGACAGGAAGGGACCCCACTCAATAACAGACTTTGTGTGCAGAGAGAAGCGTTAGCAGAGAGGGATCCAACTTAATAACAGACTGTATGATGTGCAGTAAAGCGCGTTTACAGCGCTGCTAAAATGCTAATATGGCCCCGTAATAAATTAGCAGACTGTGATTGATTTGCGTACAGAGCGAGAAGCGGTAGTTAGTTTAAGTGCTTACAGCTTTAGATCGAACAAACATTGCTTAACAACTATTTAGACATTAGCATTGTGCGATAATAATCGATTAGCAAAGTGTGTTTTATTTACTGAAGAACAAGGACGTCATCAGACCGGCTAACTTACGTAGTGCATTCCTCAATTAAGTCTACGTGCAAATACCTATTATAGCTAGACAGAGTGTTAACAGCGCGTTTAGAAAGCTATCATGGCACTCATAAGCAATTAGCAGACTGTAATTGATTTGTGTATAGACGGGGAGCGTCAGCTAGTTAAAGTGCTCTCAACTTTAGATCAAAGTGCTTAACAATAGTTAAAAGATTTGCATTGTGCGATAATAATCGATTAGCAAAGTGTGCTTTATTTATTGATAAACGAGTACGTCATCAGACCGGGAAACTTAGTTACGTAGCTCATTCCTCAATTGAGTCTACGTGCACAGACTTATTATAGCTAGATCAATAGTCGCCTGAACCCCTTCCTAGTTAACAGACTGACCGCTCTGCTCGACACTCTGTTAACAGCGCTGTTAAAATAAAATGTTAAAATAGTGGGCTATAATCGATTTGTAGACAGTGCTTTATCAGGTTTTATTGCCACTTATAGAACGGGGAACGTCATTAGGCTGGGTAAGGTACGTACGTCGGTACCTACATTGGGTCTACGTGCATTGCTTAACTATAGCTAGATCAACAGACTCCCCATTTGGGGAGGGGGCACGCTTCGACGAGGCACGCGCATGCGCAACTTGTTTGGAATGTTTTGCGTTGTTTGTTTTCGGTTCTCAATTCTCACTTCTCTACTTTGGAATCTCGATTTTCAAATTTCGCTGCTCGACCTGATAATCAAATAATTTGCACACATTGCCCGTGGTCAGCTAATCGTCAAGTTCTCTTTCTGACTCAGACTCGCATTGGAATGTATCGCAGCAGCTAGAGAGTGTCGCATAAACTAGGAGCTGTCATAAATTGCAGCTCCACAATTAAAATATATTGTTTTGCAGTGTTCCCAGTCGTATATGCTAATTTTTCTCCTTTCTCAAGGCCCCTTCTCTCCTCTCTGACTGCACTCTCGCTTTCCAGCCGCGCCCTCTGATGTATGTTGAGTCGTGAATTATTTTTTATTCATGGCATTTTATCACCTGACTAACAACAAATGCTTGGCCACTACTCGTTAACCATTTGTTATTGTCAATTGTGCAGTACACTAAATAATAGTAGCCAGATAAAGGACAGGAAACTGCAACAGACGATAGTAAAAATAAATATAATTTTCGAAAGACAAACAGACACACAAATCGAGGCAATGCAGTTTGTTTGCAAGCGAGATTAAAGGCAGATATGGTTGCTATATATATTGTATGCAGACTGGGATTGTACTCTACATACATTACTTGACACTGTTTCGTGTCGTTGTTGCTGTTGTTGTTGTTGCCTGCTGACGTAAAACGTATTTACAGCATTGTGAAACGTATTTCGATCATTATTTGTGTGAACACGAATAAAGTGATTTGCCTAGTCCGAGAGCTTATCAATAAAATAAAAAACGACTGTAAACAAATGCATTCGAACTTGGTATGCGTGGCACTGTATCGAGTACTCGCAACAACTCACGTGGCACGTCCTAAGCTCAATGTCAAACTGCAACTGGAACTGGAACTGGAACTGTCTTCATCTCTGTCTATCTCACTGTCTGTCTTTCTCACTGTCTGCCTGTCTGTCCATCTGTCTGTCAGTCTGTCCAATCCACAACTGTCTCAATCTCGTCTGGCATCTATTTATATACAGCTCTGCTGGGAAAGCCCTTTGCCGGCTTGCCATGTCTGTCTGGCTAGCGATAAGGAGGAGTCAGCTTTGATTGAGGCATCAGCTGCTGTAGATGTCAATCAAACCAGTTGACTGCCTCACTGATTGATGGCCAAGCAATCGCAGTGCCGATAACGCAAGTTGAATTGCGCTGTCAGCAATTTATAAAAATATAGAACAAACTGTTGATTTACTTTTACAATATAATAATTTATTAAAAGTCATCGAGGTGGTCTACTTAGGAACTAGTAACAATCTTTGACCCGGAGTTCTCTATAAGTACGTTTCCTTCTTGCGAGTTGTCTTTTCTATATAATCACAGCGCTTAGCTTAACTTAAGTACGTAAACACATATCGCATATCGTCTATCAATTATCGATATATACAGCAACAGCAGATATCACAGAGCACAGTTTGTGGTGGTAAAGGAGGGGGAGAGGGAGGGCAGAGCCTGCCTAGCATTTGTCCCCATGGTCTTTTGTTGGGTTCTTCGTCGTCGACTGCTTCTTCTTCTCGTCGACGGTCTTGAAGCCAAATACCTCAGCATAACTGGGCACCAAATTTAGCTTAACGCCCTCGCATGTGGGTGTGGTTGCTGTTGTTGCTGCCGTGGCTGTTGCAGGCAGCAGAGGTGCTGCTGCCTCGCACAATGTTGCTGTCTGTGCTGTTGCTGCTTCCACTGCAGCAACTGTTGCTGTTGCTGTTGTTGTTGCTGTTGCTGTGCTGGCTCTTTCATGCTTATTGAATACATTAAACACGCTCGGGTAGACAATCAAACATGACGATTGCGGCGACTTTTGCAACAGCTCCAGCGCGGCCTCATAGCTGGGCAGGCCCGAGACCAATGTGTACTCCGGCACGGGATCCTCCGAGTCTGGCTGCAGTTTCAGCGCTTCGATATCGACGATTGTGCACTGGGTTGAACCGTTCGCATTGTTGTGATCTGAGGAAGAGGGAAACTGTTGATTAGTTGAGTGTGCCAGAAAGAGAGAGAGAGAGAGGGGGAAGGGGAGTGTGTGTGGGTGTGGGTTGCAAGAAATCGCCATAAATAGTGACCCAATTTTAGTTGCACATTCGAGTGCACACAAAGCCCGCAATTCGATGCGGTTTCTAGAGATCTTCTCGACTAACTGCCTCAGTGAACTCGACTGCATGAGTTAATATCCCCAACTGAAGTATATGAATTGTATATATGCGAGTTGTGTGCGGAACTAAATGGCTTGGAAAGCGAAAAGCCTAACCCATTCGCGAGCTGAACTCTCACCGAGGCGCAGTTAAAGATTGTTAGGGTATTCCCTGTTGCATTCATCCTCGCCTCGCCTGGCTTTAATTTATTTTTATTGTGTTGCTCAATTGTCATTAAGTTGTTGCACAAATAAATGTGCATTTATTGCATAAACAATAAATATTTTTATTACTCAACGTGTTCTCGGTTTGTTTTTCGCTAATTGCACTTGAGCACTTTGTGCTGAGCCAAGGAAAACAAACACCTTGGGAAAGTTCTTGACAGGAAAAGAAAGAAAACCTGAGTAACCCGATTTGAAAAGTTCTTAGTCTCGGTTTTTATCTAGAAAGAGACTATGCCAATTACATCCCGTCTACTCGGCTGGAGGCCAACTCAGTTCAGCTCTCATTAGAATCGATGTTGTAATCGAGTCTGGAACAGGTTTAGAGTTGTACCCTCTCTGTGATTGCCTAGCTGGATATGAGCTAATCTGTGTTATCGCACTGCTGATAATTTTCATTCATAGAATTCTCCTCAAGACGTTGCTCTAGTTTTCCAACATTTTAGCACGTAGGCGATTTATTTCTTGCTGTAACTTCGCTAATCACTAAAGCTAATCAAGTCAACAAAAATACCTTAACGATAAGGTTCTAATCGATACTTTATGGCGATTCTTTTCAGGGGGAGCGGGGATACTCGGGGGTATTTGGGGTACTTACAATTTCGCTTCCAGGTGCGAAACTGGTGGTAGAGGAAGCACGAGCAGATGCAAAACACCATCGAGATGAGTATGAGTGTGAAGACGATGCCGATCCACACCTCGTTCATGAACTTATCGTACTCCAGCTGCTGCTGTAGCTGATCCACACTGCTGCTGTCGAGCACCACATGGTTGGTGGCAAAGTCCAGATCCATGCCGTTCCCCACACTGACTACTTCGGTGGAGTTCTGTGCAACCTCGTTGAGTCGCTGTCGCTTCAGCTGAATGGAGTTAAAGATCGTTGCACCGATCTTCTGTAGAAATTCACTGTTGGCCAGCACGTCTAGGCCGCTGATCGTAGGTGTTGAGGCCTCGGCGGCATCAAAATTCTTTTCGTTGTCGAGTATCTGCTGGGCTGCTGCTCCCAAGTTCTCGAAATGCAAATCGTGGGACAGCTCGTAGTTCAATGGCTGTGGCAGGTGCTCCATATTTGGCTTTATAGCTCGCGCTAATTACAATGTATGAGTTTAATCTTTGCCGTGTTTCTTTCTTTCGTCAGCGGCGGCGGCACACTTTCACTCTATTCGTGTTCGTATTATCTTGTTATTTATGTTTATCTTGGCTTCGCTTTAGCTCTCGGCACTGCGCAGTCGTCCGGCGGCGACAACGTCTGCAAACAAACTGATTTGCCGAAGGCAACTCGGCTCGATCGACACCGCAAGCCGACTCAAACTCACTCTAGAGAGCGGCCGAGAGAGAGACCGGGCGAGAGAGTGCAGCCGGCTTCGTTGGGGTGAACCGACGTTCGCTACCTGAGCAGCTAAAGAAGCGCTCAAATGCGCTTGCTTCGCTACGCATTGCTTAAGTCGCACTCTCTCTCTCGTGTGCTCTCCCTCGTTCGTTCTCTCTGGATTTCATGGTGATCTGCTTCGTGTAATGCTCGCGTCGGCTCGTCTTTCGTGCCTGCGCAGACAATGCCTTCAAATTACGAGCCCATAATTGGCGTTACAAAGCGGCGCACATGTTGCCCGACTGCCCGAGCGGTTCCAGTCTCAGACCTAGTTCTTGCTCTCCTTCTTCCCCCTCTGCTTCTCGCTCTTCTTCTTCGTCCCAGTTTCAGGCGAACTGTTATGGAGCATCGATCTTCGGTCTGTTCTCTGCCTGGCAAATGACATGTCTGCATTTGTATTGTTCGGCCAGAGAAATTATTGCTGTAGGACAATGCACACGTGTGTGTTTATGTGTGTGTCTGTGTTGGGCCTGAGACATTCCCTGTTCTTCTGCTTTATGTTGTTTTCTTCTTTTTTAATTCTTCTTTCTTTCTGGTTGGGGTTTTAAATTACAGCTACGTGCAGATATCTTATTTCGGTACTCGCCAGCAATTGGTGGGCGCGCAAGGCTGCGTATTCACCTGGCCGAAGATGAATTTAGCGAGATACGATCAGGTAGTGGAGGACCAGAGATGCAAGAGTGTCTCTTTGGGGGCATTGATGGATTTGGCAATTACGAGACTGTTGCGTAGCAAATGAGCAGAGCAGCGAAGAATAAAGACAGGCGTGATTAAGAAGAAAGATGATCATACAGAAAAGTGATCATACATTCAGCCCTTAGCGATTTTCCTTTCGCATACATAGTACTATATATCACTGATCTTGAGCATATCAAACTAAACATTGAGCAGATCAGTGAAAAAGAAAGACAGGCGTGATTAAGAAGAAAGATCTTAGTACATAAAAGTGATCATGCATTCACTGGGTCTAGCCCCTTTTGCCATTTTCCCTATTTATACATCGCACTATAGATCTTACGCATATCAAACTATACGCACTCAAAACACTGCCGCGATAAGATCAGTTTCTCATTAGCTGGCAGCAGAGACGAGAAATTGCTTTTCAACGAGGATCGTCTGTGACGGATTCCAAAGGGTAGGATAGACGGACGTAGATAGTAATGATGACGCTGGGGATGAGCTCATTGAGTGCACAAAAGAACAGTCTTATCACGATCGTCTAATCTACACAGCCAGATGAATCAGCAGAACAGACAGAGAGGGAAAGACAGAGAAGAAGACAATCATTTTGCAGACGATTGTCTAATGCCAGAGGAGGGTCAGATTAGCGAAGATTCCTGGGTTGCTTGGTCTGTGACAGTTGACGACGTTGCTTTGTTGTTTTCTTTGGTTAACCATATGGGCCCGCTAAACGACTCTCGCAATAACTTCTGCCCAACTGTCAGAGCATAAGACAATGGGCTTTCTAATTAGGTGAGCCCAGCAAGCAACTGTGGTTTGACCCCGTCACGCAACTGATTCCAGTTCCAGTAAAAAAGTTCCAGTTCTAGAAACCAACAGTAGCTCTTTGGCTTCCCTTCTGCTTCTTCTTCGACTGACCCCGTCGCCGAGCTTGGGGCCTAGTTGACCGAGTTGCTTTTGAGCGGGGCCCCGGCCAAGTAGCTTTAATTTAAGACCCTAATGAGCCATTTAGGCATTCTGCATTCCGGCTTTGTATTCAATGCCGACTACTGTGCTGAGCCTCAGCCCCAGCGAGGAATTAATGAGTCCACGGCCAGCAGCAGAGTGCCCCAACGAGGCGGGCTCTGCATGCGGGTGATGGCACTGATAAAGCCGCTTCATTTTTCACTGACCCGACTCTGCGCTGCGCTGCTCTGCTCTGCTTTGCATAATGCATCGCGTCGTGGCCCAAAACTTAACATAGTTTATTAATTTTTTACAGATTTGTGCTGACGTTAATAAATCGGCTTAAATTTGATATTGAATTCACAGTCGAAATTCCTTTGAAATTAGAAAGGAAAATGGAATTGACTAAGTGAGAAGGTTCTCTATTATACTGCACCTCAGTTTAGACTTCTCACTTTTGTATTCTTATAAAACCTCAGTTTAGACTTCTCTGTTTTATATTCTAATCACACCTATATCTTTCTATAACTATGTTCTGACTACACCTCAGTCTATCTTAACTGCTAAGAAATTCCTTTTGATTTAGAAAGGAAGTTGGTATTGACTAAGTGAGAAGCTTCTTTGTTTTATACACTTACTAAACCTCAGTTCAGACTTCTCTGTTTAATATGTTATTCGGACTTCACCTAAGTCTTACTTTACCTACTTCCTTTCTACTTCCAGTCCCTTTAAACTTCCTCTGCAGCGCATCGATCTCCACTTCGCTTTGCACGTAATGCACCCTCGCTGGGAGTGTGAGAGTCTTCGCTTCTCTGATTCTCTGTAATTACATGCATTGCAGGGCAGTTCTCACACCCTAATTGAGTAATCAGTTGAGCAAGAAAGGGAAACGCACGATCTAAGCTGAGTTTCTGCCAGTCTAGGCACAGTCGGACATCGACTCCTGCGGCGGACTGTGCGCCAGAGAGAAGTTGACTTAGAAGGCGTCCTGCCAGCACTGGAAGCACTTGTTCCCTGACCCCGCAGCACGACTAGACTAGGGCTCAGTTCCAGGCCGAGGCCCACAACTGAGCTGTGACGCCGGGAGGCAACAGTGAGACAAAGACAAAGGCAGAGTAGAAGAAGAAGAAGGAGAACAACAACAATAAGAAGCCCTGCCTAGGCAGGTAATTGCCGAAGTCCGGAATGCAGTGATGTGAAACATTTGTCATATGGCCCAAGACAGCGGGACCGAGACGGGAAGGAGAGTGAGAGTGAGAGCGAGACGTGCCCTGGGAAAGTTGTCAACGTGGTGCGTTGCTCTTCGCCGAAGTCGTGCTGTTTCGTCTTTAATCTCTGATATAGGTCATGCAACCCTCAAGGTTCCGTGTGCCGCATTGTCTCCCGACTTGCCTCGCTTCGAGGAAAATACTCATGATGGGCATGAGTCCTGGCTGCTCCTCCCTAAATGTGGATTCCCCTCTGTGTCTAACCCGGATAACAAGTGCACTTTGAGTGCCGCTTTCATTGCATGCACAATTAAAAATGCAGTTGGACAAAAACAAAACACAACTTGACGCGACTCGGCTCGACTTGCCTCGAGTTGGCTTGGCTTGAGTTGGCTCAACTCGTCTCCAGCTGCAAATCCCCCACAAAGCCACCCAAGACCAGGCAACCCATTCAATGTCAATGAACCGAAGACACAACAAACTCACACACACAACATATTCACAACAAACTCACACACACTCGTCGTGTGTCGCTGGATTGAATTCTTTCCTTATTTGTTTATGGTTTTGCCTCGTCTCAGATAATCTTGGGCGCGTTAGCTTCAAGTTCGTTGCGCTTGGCCAGTTACACCTCTCTGCAGTACCCTCTCTCTGCCCCGCC
Organism: Zaprionus africanus; assembly: GCA_018151435.1. NCBI lineage: Eukaryota > Metazoa > Arthropoda > Insecta > Diptera > Drosophilidae > Zaprionus > Zaprionus africanus. The sequence continues at coordinate 16,902,246 of JAECXB010002310.1, forward strand.
TACCTACCCGTCTGTCTGTCTGCCTGTCCGTATCCATATCTACAGTACTTATGATGTTATTTCATTTTATTGTCGTCGTCGTCGTCGTGAACAGTTTTTGTTGGTTTATCGCTTCATAGGTTCTGTGTATACTTCAATAGTCAGGCAACAATCGATTGAACATTATTAGCACTCAAGCATAAATATTTCCGACAGTCTCTATAAGGTCTTCCATTGCTGTCTCTTCTGCTTCTTCTTCTGGGTGCAGCACACCCTTTCGGGTACTGCAAATGTGACTTTGATTGCCTTTGGGTTTGGATTCGTTAAACGGTTTTGTGGCCAAGTCGAGAATGTTGTAGGGAACTCTCGCTCTCCCCCAGAGTAGTTCCCTAACAGAGAAGAGTGCGAACTGATCGAGTGAACGATCGCTGTTCTCATTCAAGTGCGAAAAACAATTTACTTTCCGCTCTCACTATTTGTTGACAATCATTTAACGGAGGCGCATTTAACAAATTAATTGTTGCTATAAATCAGCGCCTAAGATTAACTAAATCAGTTGTTATCTTTATTAAACGGCAACGATTAGGTTTATGCAATACATAATAGGCACAATTTATGAAGATTAAACACAAAGTTAGTTCCTTACCTAATACTAATCGATTGTAAGTTTATAATAATTGTTATTGTTACTTGGAAAAAATCGAATGCAGCAGTGTCAACTCAATATCGCTTAGAATTGTGTTTAACAATAGAGACTTTCTCTATTGCATAAGATGAATCAATTTTCCATTATAATTGTAAACGGGTGGAGATCGAAAATGCTAATCGAGTGATAGAACATCAGGCCTACAATTTCTTAACATTACTTAACCATTTGCACTACCCTGATTATAGACATTATAGGCACATGCTCCATAAATCTGCCAATAATCGATTTGTTTATACTCCGATAAAAATCTACTTAGCATCTGTGGGAACATGTGTAAGGCATCAGAGGAGGGTGTGATCTGTGGGTTGCAATTGTAAAACAGAATAGAAGGCTTTAATTAGTTAACAAATTTCATAATAAAACATTAGGTGAGCAGAGCAACTAAGTCTATATAACTAACTTGTTGCCAGAGCGAAACTACGTGTAGTTTGCCCGGGAAGATCAACACGTGCAGATCATTAACTTTAGACTTGTAGACCCAACTTATGTAATATAATTAAAGCAGCTAGTACGTTTCCGAATCATTAAGTGAGTAGCTCTTGTGCAATGGGTTACTCATGTTCGATATACATATTCACATTGTGAATCAATCAATTAACCCTAATTCCGCGACATGGCGCCTAACCCGACCCTAATTGACAGCGAGTGCGAGCGAACTCGTGTCGGGGCCAGTCAATAAATGCATTTTATGATTGATTTCGAAAACGTCTTCGGGGGATTGTGAAATGTTGAGACGCGAGGCGCCTTATCAGAGGTTCTCTTATCGTGCAATGCAAGGTGCTTGGCCAGGCTTACTTCGAGGGGCAATTCATCAAACTGATCGAATCCAACGGGCCATAAACTTTCAGTTTCGAGAACTAGCCGTCGCCTTGTCGAGCTCTTGTCATTATTGACATTACAAATGTTATTGATTGTAGACGAGTCGTGAAGGGGTGGAGACAGAGAGAGGGGGGAGGGGATTCTCGTTTCGTTTCACTTTTCCTCGAGCTGCTTTTCTTTCTTTCCCAAGTCACGAAATTGAAAGTACATGTTAATTATTTCCCCACAAAAAAAAAAAAAAAAAAAAAAACAATCACCTGCATTCATTGTCGGAGACGCAGCCGATCAATTTCAACTGATAAGAGTATTAGTTTTCGAGTGTTGCCTTGTACAACAATGCCTCTCCTGCCCCCATTTCCCCCCTTCCCCCTTCGCATGCCTCATTGCGTCTCTGGGTGTCAATCAGTTCCAATTCGAGTCCGCGCTTAGTTCGTATGTTGACGTTTCTTTCTGCCTCGTCAACGTTGCATGCAAACAATGAAGTCTCTTTTTTTGTGTCTTTCCTTTTTTTCTTATTCGTATACATGTTTTATGGAGCAGTGTGCCCCACTGTGGCTCCATTCACCTGGCGACAGTAGCATTACGATGCAGTTGCCTTTGACTTTCGACTGGGCAATTCTGGGAAAATTGTCACAGCGCCGCTTTGTCTTGGCGAAAGATATTGGTAACGCTTCAATTGGGGCGGAATGTCTGGCCAAGAGCAGCTCTATCGAGGCCAGAGAAGCCACATACACAGCAGGAATAATGCGTACTAAGAGAGAGCAATTTTCTTTTTAGAATTTCCTTTTCCCTTTCGCGTTGCAGCTTTTGCTTGGCCAAGCATAATTTGCATTCGTAACGAGGTTAACACGACGCAGCTGCTCCTTGGGCACTTGGCTGCTCTAATTACACGACTTACATGTCTCCCAGCCACGCCCAGTCAGCCGCGCGTCCATCTTGGCAGTCATTCATTCATTCAACCAACCCAGTTGCTGTCGCTACCTTATGAAAATGGGAAAGTGGCAAGAGCAGGCCTTAGGCAGCGAGTGGGGAAGGAGTGGAGGGGGGGAGGGAGTCACGTATTTAAAGTCCAATCTGCAACAATTCAATTAAGCCAATAACTAAACCAATTTGTAATACGCTGCAGCTTTTAGTGAGGGGCAAATGACGACAGCAACAACGACGACGAGGATGATGATGAAGCTGATGACGATAAAGTGGAAACTGGGGTAAGTATGGTCGCGAGAGGGAGGAGTGGAGGAGGGAGGGCAGCGCGAACTGTGACTAAGCTAATGCCAAAGACAAAGCCACGCGGCAGCGGGGCAAATCCAATTAAAGTGGTGACAACGACGCGGCAGCCACTAAAAAAGGGCACAAGAGACGCGATGGAAACAGCGAGACAAAGAGAAGGAGAGCAGGAGAGAGAGGAACAGAGAGGGAGAGTGAGGAAGAAAGAGACGAAGAGAGGAGACTGAGAGGCAAAGAGGTTGCTCAGCGCATAAAAATTGAATAAAGCGCAATTTCAAATGGACCTCATGGCACGCTGAGGAGGAGAGGGGAGGGGAGCGCGAGGCGAATGCCACCTGCTGATGTTGGTTTACATTTGCAAGAGTCGACTTCAAAGCAATTGCGACATAATTAAGTTGACAACAACAGCAACAACGAGAGGCAGAACAACAGCAGCAACAGCAACAGCAACAACAACGAGATGCCTTCGACGATTGACACCACTGACCCAGTTAAACTGGACCCAGCTCTGGCTCTGACTGCGACTGCGACTGTGACTCCCTGCGCCTCCTTCGCGCTGCCCCAACTTCGCTGACTAAAAGGCGCACCGTGTGACGTCGCCGTCGTCGCAGTTAAAATTGAAAATTAAAATTGTTAGACAGCGTGTCGCGCTGTCGCCTGTCAGAGGCATTAGCTCAGCACATTACGTATACGTATGCCCTGCGCTCCAGCCCGTGCTGGACTTCAGTTAGCAACAAAGTAAGCAAAAAAAATTAGAATGTTTTATAATCATAGCCAGAACATAATAAACAGTGTAATTAATTCTAGTCCAAACTGACTTGTCGCCAAATTAATGGATTTCCTGGCTGGATTTTTATTTCGAGAAGCATTGTGAGAATTTAATTAACAAATACTAAATACCATAAAAACTACAATTAAACAACACGTGAATGAACTTTAGAGCGCATAACAAAGAAACATAAAAATCATTTAGTGTATTAGATTACATAGGCAGGGAAAAATATGTATTAATTTAATACTTTAATTATACAAAGAACTGTGAAATTCAGCAGCAATTTTAAGTTATTTATTAGCATAGAAATACTTGATAGGATTGTGAAATTGTTTGGAAATGGAATCAAAAAATAAATAAATAAAGAAGATTAAATTTTAATAGCAAAATCCATAGTTTATTTGCTTATTCATTTATAATAAATCATTTAAATCTTCATACAAATAAAAATAAATAGTAAAATAAAAATCAATTTTTGCTTCGATTATTTTAATATTTATATTTATAAATAATTAAGTACATTTTTAAATGCTTTATATAGTCTTTAAAATATAATAGATACACACAAGTATATGTAAAAATATATTTAATGAATAATTTAAAGTATGTTTCTCTATAGATAAACCAACAAAACAATTAGAGGAAACCGCGTGAAATACCTAATAAAAGTAGAACGTGCCTTGAATTTGTTTAATTAACATATATGTATGTATAAAAGTACATAGGTTTTTAATGCCATACAAGCTCTGAGAGTTCCTTAATTTCTTCAATACAAAATATACTAAATATATATAGTATACATAGTATATTTAATACCTTACCGAGTCTTACAGGGCCTATGGCAGTCCATGCGACTGAAACTAACCGCAAATCGCGCGTTTTGGTGCCGCTAACTTAACGGGTTTTACCAGCTGCCTAGCTGTCTGGCAGCTTGTCTCTGTCCGTCTGTCGTTCCCTCTGTCTGTCTGCTGGTCTGACTATCTGGTTTGGTTTCGTTGGCAAATGCTTCTTAATTTCACACCGACGCCGCCGCCGCTGCCGTCGAGTGGCAAATGCCTTTGCGGCGCTTTCAATACTCGTGTTTGCTCGCGCTGCCGGCAACGATGACGACAAAATCCAATTAAAGAAATTATATTTACACAGAAGCAAACACACACACACACACCTACACACATGCAGACAGCAAACCTGGTCACATTTGTAGCAAATTGTTATTAAAACCATTACAAGAACTAAACCAACTACCAGAGTTGGACATGGGATGAGCGAAAGGAATCGCGGGCGGAGGCAGAGCACTCAAAATCTTGACGCCTCAGCCACAGGGAATGTTACTTGTTTCTCCCGGGCAAGTGGTTTGTTAAGGATCCGTGATTGTTTTCAGAGGATGTGCTGCTAAAAGCGGCCGCAGCATTCTCTTTGCTCGTCCACACATGCTTAAGTCGAGGGTTTGAGTGATTCTTAACAAATTTTTTAACGTAATTCTAGCGAAAACACACAAAGTGAGCGAGGAGTGAGTGCGAGATACAAGATACCAGATTCCATTTACTCTTCTTACAGTATTGTATAAGGAAGGAGAAGCACAAAGAAGAAGAGGAAGAGAAGCAGGAGGTGGAGCGCCTATGAAAACAAATTGCTCGAATTACAAGAGGTTTTTCTATTTTGTCTAATTCCATTCTTCTTTGCTCCCCTCACATACACGTATTTCTGCTGTAGTTATTTGTATCTTAAGTGCATTACGGTATGGATTACGACAGGAAGAAAAGTTGCATAAGGAGTGTAGAGAAATAAATTGAGAAAAAATGTAAAAAAAGTTATGCAAACTCTTAACCAAACTCTTGAATGATAATCAAGTGAGAAATTAAACAGAATCTAGTCACCTTTGATTTACTTTTGGCAGAATTCCCAGCATGTTATCATAGAGATAAATATAACTGATATGAATCACTAGTAAAGTCACCTAGGTCTTAACACTTAGCATGAAATTTAGCATGTGATTAAGACTGATTATAAATACCAGAAACAGAAATTGACTCATAGATAAGACTTAACAGATAAGGATGCAAAATTGCAGATCATCTTGAAATTAAGAGAAGCTAGTTAGTCATCTTCTTGATAAAAGTTAGCACACAATAAATTCATACTTTGCACAGTTATTATTAAACAATTTACTCTACAATTGTATTTTTAATGCCTTCCAATTCCATTACTAACCTCTCCCAAACATTTCTGCAACTTGCACGCACTGAGCTGCGCCAAATGAATGAGATCATTTGATTTTAACTGCTGTCAAGTGCTCTATCGGCCATCAATTTTGTAAATCTCGAACAAGGCATAAATCTAATTTGCTCCTGGGCGCTTTATGATGCCCGCAGGCCGCGGATCATTTGGAAACAGCATCGCCAAATACTCGGAATGATGTTTTTTTTGATGATGGCGAAGCTGATGGGCTATCTAAGCGCCCGCAACGCACCACTCTAAATCCATTTACACACCTGTCTGTAACGTTGAGGGTGTGCCCAGACAGTATAGACTAGCAAATACTCTGTAAGTGAAGTTCCCACAGACTGGTTGAGGAGTTTATTATTTGTAAACTGGCTTGCCTAAGCAATGTGGGGCGACCCTTTGGCAGTTTCAATTCGAGGGCATTCGAGCCGAAAGTTAAAAGCCATTCAACTTGGCCATCGCAATAAAACGGGCCAAATGTGAGCGCGAAAATTTTTTCAACGCGCACACGAAAATTATTTTATGATGCTTTTAAACTAATTTTCCGGAAAAAACAAGAACAACAACAACAACGTGCGAAGGCACTCGAAATTGTTAGGAAAAGCGAATAAAAGGCGCAACTGTTGACGGGACGCGTGGGCACGTAAAAATTTTATTTGCCTCAAACGATGTTTGCCAGCCCCGTGCGGGCCTGGCCTTAAAGCCAATTTAATGCCCACCTGCGGTGCAGAGTAACAGGTCCTGGATGCGTGGCTGGGCTGTGGAGCTAGTGCGACTAGTCGTAGTGCCAGTTGTAATCCCGTTACTACAGCTGTAACAGCCACAGTTAGCCGTAGTTGCCGTAGGTCACGAACAAGCCGTAAATGGCCACGAATTTGTTGCCACTTCCGCTCCTACTGGCCAGGACTCTTCTATCAAAGAAGGAGATGCCCATCCGTCTAAATTAGAGTGCGGCGCATAAAATTGCCAACTTTAGAGCCCGTTGCAAGTGTGAGCTGCGAATAATAAAAATATTTTTATGATGCCTCGACAAATTGATTTATCTGAGTCGAGTCGGAGTTCTTCTTGGGCTACGTGCATTGATAGATTGTCTCCTGCTTGCCAGAGGATTGACATGTTTCGGGCGACATAATGAAGCGATCAGTGGCAGGCAAAAGAGTCTAAGAGCAGTCTAGGCCTATTCATAAATTCAGTGCCAGCCCGACTGCCTGCCAGCCTGTCTGTCTGCCTGCTGATTTGTCAGCACACTCACATTGGCATTGACATTGAGAGGACACGCAGCGCACGCTCAGGTAACCTGCTCATCCCAGCCCAGCCGAGCTCATCTCGTTTGTCCATTGTCTTCTTGCTCTTTTCGCCATCTTCGCATTCATCTTTTGCAACTGACAGCAACAGCGACAGAGACTTCTAAGCGTGGGCACAATTATGCTCTTCAATCTATTCCCGGAATACACAACGCAATCAGACACAGTCGGAGTAGGGGTGGAGTGAGGGGTAGGGGTTGAGTAGGAGAGACTTACTAGGAATCTCGCCCGCTGCTCTTTGGAATTTGGCATCACCTCTGCCTGAGTCTCACTCAAGTCGAAGCTGCTGCTGTGCGAGATTTGCCTTGCCCTTCAACGTGTTTACCTTGTCGATATTTATCCAACAGTAGCCTGTCATCGACATATCATATCTCAAAAATATTCAAACTCATGGCCGGCCCTGCCCTGTTTGCTCTAGTAATTTCCTGTATTATTTATTTGCTTTTAAGTAGTCGAAAACAGACACAAAACTGGCGCATCATCGTCGAGCTGATCCTGAGGGAGGTGTCCTGACAACTCATTCATAAATCAAGGCTGCAAGTATTGTTAATTCTCGATATTTCTACGATACTATGCCGTGTTTTTACGACAAACTCTTAAGTGTTTCCACGTTTCGAACACTGCAAGAAGTGCTTCCTCATGGCGGGAAACCTGAGAGTACATAACTCCGAGCTGCGGGCAGCTGACGAGCAGGAAACTAAAAGAGGAAGAAAGAAGAGGAATAGGGATTTCAAATCAAAAAGGAAGCAAGAAGCAGAATAGGGACTTCAAATCGATATAGTAATTCCCCGTAGACTGACTCATCCGACTTCAAAGAACTTATTCACTTGTTTTCTCCATTCGATTCTCTTCTTTCTACTGCCAATAAAACGTAGAAATGTTAGAAATGTTTGAGAAAAACGTGTCGGAGCCATAAATATCAATTAACCTGGCGCAGAGATAGCACTGTCCCGAATATCGGAGGCAGGCTAATTGCCCGACGCTGCGTCGCTGCTGGCCAGGGTGGTCCATCGAATGAGGTCGGAGAGTTTGTGCAGCCGAAGGAAGTCGTAAAACTGATAAGGACAACGTAAAGAAAATGCACTGCGTGGAAAACTGAACGATTATGGAATCGGAGCAAAGTGCCAGGTCACGTTCCATGCTCCGAAGATGACTCACAGACAGCCACACACACATCGCTTTGGGCCGAGCTTATCTGGCGTCGCTAGGTTCGCCTGCCGATAAGCTGCTACAAATTCGATGACGCAAACGACGCGGCATCACCAGAGGAAGAGGAAGAGGATGAGGCAGAGGTTTCCCGGTAGTTTTAGTCTCTAATTTGTTGCTCACTTTGTTTGATGATGTGACGACGAGTTGCCTGTCGGCGCTTTGAACTCGCCTGCTGGCATTTATCTCTGCGAGTTGCCTCGTTCCCCTCCTCCCTCCTTACATCACCTGCAGCAGCAGCCCGGTGTGGTCCTTATCTAGGCGTGTGCCTGACCCTTTCTCCTCGCTCTCTCTTGCTCTGCATCTCTCCCTGTTTGCGCGTCATATTTGCATTCGCAGTTAGTTGGAATCGCTTTGTTTATCTGACAACAACCCGACCCTGACCTAAGCTAATGCGCTGGCCTTATTCTCGCTGCGAGTGTGTAGATGAGATACCAGATAGAGATAGTGCTGAACTACTATATACACAATATGATTACGAGCACAACAGGTTACTGAATGTGCTTCACACTTGTCTCTTATCTCTTATAATACCTTGGAATACCGTACGTACTATTCTCAGCTTAGATCTCCTGCCAACTATGTGGGCCAAAGCTTCCACTTACTTAGCCGGGGATAGCGCGTATTAGCGCGTAGAGCTTTAGCCGTTTTACGGCCAAATCATAAACACGAACCGAGTCTGATTAAAATTTCATTTCGCACTTTCGACTGCAACGGCCGAGATTGCGTTGCCCACTTCGCGCCAGAGTTGCCGCAGTGCCCAAACTAGGCGAGCTCGTAAAAAGTGCAACCCAGCAAGGGGCGTGGAGCGGGGCGTGGTGGAGATCCACTGCAATGCAGCTGCAGAAATGTCAGCTTCGCCTAGAGTTTTATGGCATTCGCCGCAAACGGCTGCGAGAATGTATCTAAGCCGTATGGACAGAGGGGTAGACGGGGAGAGGGGGGGGGGCGACTGACTACTCTGGGTGTACGAGTCCGGGTTCATTTCTGGGTCTGGGTCTGGGCCAGACTCTAAATTCGGTTAGGGCTAAAACGTAAAAGTTTTATGGCTGGCGCAGCGCGCGTGGAAGAAGCCGCAGCCGCAGCGCGTTGACGTCAACGTCAGCTAGGGATGGGCGCGTGTTTCAATATTCCCAGCACTAAAACGTACTTTAGTGGGAGGGTGGAGAGGGGATAGTTCTCTCAATGGGTTTTGTGCAAATGTTTGGTAAATGCAGGCGAATTGGGAAATCTTTAACTTTTTTTATGCCCTTAAAGGAGCAGAATAGGTTCTTTATGGAGGTACCTTAACCTGTTCCTTTAGGCACCTTTACTTATACCTTTAAGAAACTAAACATATACCTATAGGTTACCGAGCATAAACCTATTGGCTTCTAAATGTTAACCCATGGGTACCTCAACCTATACATATAGAAGTATCTATAGCTATACGTTTAGGTTGCTATACCTTGAAATAGACCTATATTTATTTATATTTATACTTATCTATAGGTACCTATACCTTTAGATTTAGGTAACTATGTCTAAGCGTTAAGCTACCTATGCCAAACCTATAGGTACTTGTGCCTATTTTCATACCTATACATATCGGTACCTACACCTATACCAGTAGGTTCCTTTACCTATACCATACATATAATTACGTATAAGTACTAATACTTATAGGTTTATATACCTATATCTAACCTACTAATACCTTATCACCAGCCTCGTTTCACGCCATCAGCTCAGCAGTACCAGCATCTTAAAAAAATTTCTGCCTCTTAAGAAACATAGTACTTAATATAGGCACCTATACCTTTAACTATAGGCACATTATTTATAGGTACATAAGAATATTCCTTTGAAAACTTACTTGTATATACCTATATCGATAGCCACATAAATCAATTGCAATACCTATACCATAAGGTACCTATAGCTACACCTTTTCATAAACCTATACTTATACATTTAAGTACCTATTACTTCTAAAACCTTTAAGTACCTATACCTATTAATATAGGTACCTATAAATTCTTTATCTAAATATCATCCGCCTCGTGTCACGCCATCACCTCAGCTGTGTCAGCATCGTAAATATATTTCTGCTCGTAATTAATTTTGCATGCAAGTCAGCGCGTCAGTGCGCCGAGATGGAGACTGAACCTCAGACTCAGACTCAGCTCTCAGAACTGGGAACTGAACGTATAGTAGAACGCATGAACTACCGCATGTGTGTGTTGTACACAGTCGCCGTTTAGGTCGTGCTTAATACATTTAGTTCCCTGAGTTTTGGACTCTTTTTTGAACGGTGTTAAGCGGATGGGGAGGGGGGTGGGGGGCGTAGTCGGGTGGCTCAGTTAATAAACGACGCACACGTCGACGTTGACTGATTGTGAATGCCGACGCATTAACCGATTTTGATATGCCAAATGTGTCGCTAAATGATGCCCCTTTTTGCGTTCTGTTTACTGACTGTCAACTACACACCAGCAGAAGCTTCTTCTTCCCTTTTACACCTCTCTTCCGCCCCTCGCTCGTACCTACTGCAGCCTCATTGCTGTTGCTTGTTCGCTGTGTGTGATGCGTGCGTTGCGCATACGCCCCGTGTGACTGGCATTAGCCCATGCGACTTGGCTCTTTTTGTATGCAAATTGGCTGGCAAAAGGCAGGGTAAGGGGAGCAGTGACGGGGGAGTGGCGTGGAAAACTTTTGCAGTGACAGATCGAGAGCTGCGAGAGCAAAGTTCAGGTTCGGTGAGGGTTTTGAGTTTGCATTTGCATTTGCCAGCCAGCTCATTAGTGTGCCTCATTGTTGTTGCTGCTGTTGTTCTTGTTGTTGCTGCTGTCACTTGTTGTCACTTGCTGTTAGTTCGCTGTTGCTGTTGCTGATGTTGTAGCTGTAGCATTATTTATTTGACATTTTTAACACTTGGCTTGGTTGACTTGCTTGTTCGCCGTGTTTTCAGCCTTGCGCGCTGTTTACACGCGCCAAGTCAAATTAGTTCGTCGAATTTGACTCAAATTGTTGTTGCTATTGTTGTTTTTGTTGTTGCTGAGCATCTGCTGTTGATTTCTGTTGATTTTGCTAACCAGCTGTCTCCTTTGTCTTCACATTCGTTGGCAAAATAGATGTATTATGACTGAGCTTGTGTTGCACTTTGGCAAGGCAAACAGAAGAATAAGGCAGCTGATTTGGGTTAAAAATATTACTGTGGAAGCTAAAAGGAATTGCAGCCTCTCCTCCTCCCCCTTCTTAATGACTCTGTTAATTTAATTGAACTGATTACCTCGTTGCCATACTAATACCGTCCACTACTTCCTTCCTTCCACATCCTATATCTCAGCCGTCAACTGTAAGCGAACTTCCAATCAAGTTTGCTATGATAATAGAATTCAAATTTTACCTCATAACATAGACAACGTAATGTTAAATTTGTACACAATTTGCATTAAACTGGTTGTACCACACCGTCTCCGTCTCGAGGAAAGCCTTAGTGAAGAGCATCTCCATGAAGTATATATACAATATATTCAAAGATGTTGGTAAGGAGCGTAAGAGGTTCACCCTCAACACGTTCTTGTTGTTGGCACTTTGGCTGATCTTGGCTCTGGCGCAATGGTTGCTCGTGGCTCTTGTGTAAGTAGACTTCCCTTCCAGAGGATCAATCTGACTTACACCTTTTTCCCCACTTTCAGTAAAGAAGTTGGAGACATATTCCTGAAACGTTATTACATAGTCATGTTGATATTCCTGTTGGCCATTCTGCTGTTCGCGGCGTTATTGTTTCTCGAGGAATTACGCTTCCACAAAGTTGGAGCCCCTGTGCTGACAGTGATTATAGTGAGTGCCAGAACCCTACATTGTATAACACATAATAAGCTCTCCTTCTAGGTGGAGTTACAGATTATAGCTCTGTTCACCCTAGTCGCCTATGCCCCCTGGTCCGAACTGCTGATAACCTATGCAACATGTGTGGTACTCTTATTCGCCAGTGCATTCATTGGCATGTTCCTGCCCAAAAAGGTGATGATATCATGAAAATACTAGCAAAGATTATTTCATCCTTAACTTCCATTTATAGTATGATCTGACTTCAAACATAGCACGGGTCTCCATGTTCAGTTATTTCTGTCTGCTGTTTGCAGTATTCTTCTTAATTGTTCATCTGCAGACGAGATTTCATATTCATACGTGTGACTTCAGTTTCCTGTCTGTGGAGACACCCATAACACTTTCGGTGCTCTTGGTAAGTATTTCTGTGGGACAACTGCTTAGTTCACTGAATGAGTTCGATGTGTTCAGTTCGTTATGTTCCACGCTCAAACCATAACTGGAGGCAGATTCGCCGAGATGGGTGTAGACGACTATTTTTTGGCATCCCTGATATTTTTCCACGAATTCCTTATTATCTACTGGCTGACCTTCTACTGGCAGACCGAACACGTGAAGAGCCCCTACTGGCAACTGTCAACGCTGCTGACAACGGCAGCGCCAACCCAGCCAGCGGAGTTCTGAGAGCAAGCAACCAACCAACCTTTGACCACAGTCATCTTCATTTAAAACTAGGTGCTTCCAAAGTATTTCATAGATACCCAACAATATTTGCAAGCTGTCAGCCTCTGCAAAACCCAGAGCAATCCAAAGTACGGAACATCTAATTTCAAGAACAAATAGTGTAGAATAAGGACTAGAGAGTCGGGACTCGACGGATATGATATGATGTGTATTAAAGAAAACCAGAAGAAAATAACTTTCCTTACAAGTGACTTTTTAGAATTGAGTCAAATAAATTTGTAGTCTTTTAATATTATTACAAAGTAGCATTATTTTTATAGATATTTTATTTGCGCCGTCTTTGAATTTCCTTCAAATTTTTGTTGTGGCTGAGCTTCTGTGTTAATTATACTCGGTACTTGTGGGGTTGAAGGGTATAACAACTTCGTGAATAACCCAAAATGTATGTAACAGGTAAAAGGAGGCGTGGCAGGCTCCATAAGCTATATATATTCTTCGTCAGCATCAACAGCCGATATGATTTGGCAGTATATGTCTCTCTCTTTGTCCGTTTGTCCGTATGAAAAACTTGATTGTTATTTGCGTTAACATTTGACAAAGAAACTGCAGTGAATGTAGGAGAAAAATGAGTATTAAATTAATAAGACCGCCACGTCTCCCTCCCGAGGAAACCCTTAGTAGACAGCATCTATTTGAAGGTTCTTAACACTTTATTCCATGCATTCAGGGATGATCGTAAGGACTTCACCTTCAAGGTGTACTTGTTGTTGGCACTTTGGCTGATCTTGGCTCTGGCGCAGTGGTTGCTCGTTTGTCTTGAGTAAGTAGACTTCAGTACTGGGGAATCCAGTCTGGCTTACAGCTTTTTCTCACTTTCAGCAAAGGTGTTGGAAAGATATTCCTGAAAGAGTATTATATATGCATCGGGACTTTTGTGGTGGCCATTTCGCTGTTCGGGCTGTTGTTTGTAGTTGATGAATTGCGCTCATACAAAATTGCGTCCCTTCTGCTGACAGTGATTATAGTGAGTCCAAGACCTGTACATTTTATACCAGAGACCTGGTCCTATAATACACACTCCATCTAGGCTGAGTTACAGATCATATCGCTGTTCACCCTAGTCGCGCACACCTACTGGAGTCACTTGCTGATATCCTTCATGATCTGTGTGGTGGTCTTAGTCGTCTTCGCGGCCATAGCTAATTTCCTGCCCGAAAAGGTAATGATATCATGGAAATACTTACAAAGATGGCTTATCTCTACCTTAACTACTTTCTACAGTATGATCTGACTGCACACATAGCACTAATGTACATTGTCAGCTTTGTGCTTCTGATGATTGCCATTTTTTGCCTAATGATGCATATGCTGACACCACTTATAACGGTGACTACTGACTATAGTTTCATATTGGTGGAGACACCCATAACGGTTTCAATGCTCTTGGTAAGTATGTCTACGGGAGAAGTGCTTAGGTCGCTGAACTAGTTCGATCCTCAGTTCGTCATGTACCACGCTCAAACCATAACTGGAGGCAGGTTCGACGAGATGCGCCTGGAAGACTTTTTCTTTGCATCCCTGACATTGTTCCACGACTTCCTCATTATCTACTGGCTGACCTTCAACTGGCTGGTCTACTACTTGTTCAACAAATACTGGGCAGAAGTACAAAAACAAATGGGTATAGATGAGGACGACATGTAGAAACGCGACTTGGATTCGAGTCACCTTCATTAAAAATTGGACTGTCCCAAAATATGAACTTGATATCCACCAATATATCCAAGCCGTCAGGCCCGACTTCACCACAACCCCAAATAACTTGAAACAACTCTCCTTACACGAATGAAGGGTAGAGAGTCGGGACAGGACGGATGTGATATAATGAATATTCTCGAAAACCAAAAGGAAATAACTTTCGACTTTGCTGACAAGTGACATTTTAACTTTGAGTCACATAAATTTTTAGAGTTGTGATAGACAAATTTTGATTTTCTGAATAAATTGTCGTGTAAATCGTTAAATTTTTGGTTGTACTGTTTAAAAAGAGAGTCTCAGTCAGTTTTACAAACAGTTTCACCATGGGTGATCCACAGGACTATGCCGTCTACAAGAAGACCCGTGAAGAGTTCGCCATGTGGGTCTACATAATTCTCCTCATGTGGCTCATCTTGGCGATATTGCAATGGGTAATCGTGCTGCTAGTGTAAGTAGCTTGGACAGCTGATGTTCTACAATCTACAATCTCATCAATTTGTCTCATTTATACAGAAAAGATATCAAGGGTTTCTTTCAAGAACATTATTACATCTGTTTTGCGGCATTTCTAATCTCTGTGATCGTCTTTATCCTCTTCTTATTCATTGAGAAACTGCGGTTCACAAAGATATTGAACTTCTTTGTCTCCTTCATAATTGTAAGCTCGCACTGCACACTAATCAACCCAGACTGATATGAACTGATTTACTAACTCCCCCAGGTTGAGCTGCAAATAATCGCGGTATGCGCGTTCGTTGCCAGAACAAACTTGGTCGATATGGTAGTATTCTTTGTAGTATGCTTACTCATTATGCTGATTTCCATCGTCGTGGGCTCGCTGCTACCCAAAAAGGTGAGTCGGGTTGGTTTCGCCACCAGTTGGAGTAAATTATTCCGTGTCATTTAGTTGGATTTAACCTTGGACGTGGCTATTATCTTCGTGTTAAGCTTCGTTTTCATGATTATTGGAATGTACTTTCTCATCGCCCTCTTCGTAATACCCGCGACCAAGCCTTATACTTATTTGGTAATGGAAATATTCATAGTGATCACGATTATGTTTGTAAGTAGAGTGTTTAATCAAAGAGTTCAATAATATATCGATGAATTCTTCCAGTTTGTGGCGTACCATGCGCAGACTATCAACGGAAGTCGCTTTGCCGAGATGCGACTGAATGATTATTTGTTGGGATCCCTGATACTCTTCCATGACTTCCTCATTATTTACAACACCACGTTCTACTGGTCAGTCAAATACGAGCCCCTAAAGCCAAAAAATTTTGAAATGTTTTTGAAGTACGAAGACAACAGTGCTAGTAATGGTACAGCTTCTTTTTCTGCTAGATCTCCGTCGTTTTGGGGTGATTTATTCCACGAGTAGATTACAGTTTGGTCAAATTCACAAATTAGTCAGGGCTAGGTCTTAAACAAGTAATAAAAATATACTTTAGAATTGTATTCATTTAAGGTCAAGTAATTTTTGTTCTTCGCCGTGAGTTATTCACAATTTTCAGCAATAAGACGAATAAGAATAAGAATAAGTCAAGTATTCTATAGAAACTAAGAAAAAAAAATAAGTAAGTTAACTGAAATTCCCCTTGCTGCTATAATATATAACTTTTTACGCATTGTGCATTTTGTGTTGC
Organism: Zaprionus africanus; assembly: GCA_018151435.1. Lineage (NCBI taxonomy): Eukaryota > Metazoa > Arthropoda > Insecta > Diptera > Drosophilidae > Zaprionus > Zaprionus africanus. The sequence continues at coordinate 16,918,389 of JAECXB010002310.1, forward strand.
ATACCTTCAGGGATGGCTTTGAAATCAGTACATATTTAGAATTTCTTTTATAACTTCTATCTTATTTATCGGATTGTAACCAAATTTTCAGTAATCATTTGGCTAGTTATAGTTATTGTTTCTGCCAAAAATGAACTAGCTGGCGTTCAAATTTCTTCAGACTTTTGCTGACGAATTTGCGATAGTCAAAACAATTTTTGCTTTACCAACGAAGCACTGAAACAAGTCAATATGATAAAACTTTCTAAAAAGGATTAAAGGGGATATCAATTGAATTAACATTGAATGCAATAAATTTTTATTAAGTTTTTACCATTAATTAATTATTATTTTTTTATGTATCTAATTAATTTTTTACTTTAAACAGTCCATACTTGACTTTAAATAAATAAATAATAAAAATACATATATTTGAAACTCCCCAAAGTAGCTTTGAATTGTTTGAAAATGTTTATTCTTTATTTGATTTGATTATTTTATTTTAAACAAATATTAAAATTAATAAATGAATAACAGCGACTTGAGGTTTGAAAATGAAGACTCTCTTATTTAAGGAGTAATGAGTAACTGCTCGTGTAGAAGTGCTTTCAACACTGTGTGCAGCTTTAAAGTCCGAACACGACCACAGCAGAGAGCTGACTGCATTTGGCGCTGGTGTTGATGTTGGATGTCAGTGACAGAAGTCAGACCTTCCTCTTGGCTGTCCCCAAATACCCCTTATCCAAGTACCGTTCAACTGGCAGTCCGTCATGACTGTGACCTGCACCAGATACACGATGTACGATAATATAATTTATGGCCCTGTTTTGGTGTTTCTCGCCTCGCTGCCTTATGGAACGTTGCCTGATGTTGCGTGTTACGCCCGACCACACGAGCCCCTTCCCCCTCTCCCACTCTCTCTCTCTCTCTCTCTCTTTTCCTCGTTCTCTCTGTGTCTTGTTGTCTGTCAGTCGCTCGTCGAGTCATCAACAAATCGTAGATTTGAATACAAATTGCAGCATTACACGCGCCGACTCGCTGAAACCTCGACAAAAGTGTCAAATTTGACATGAAATTAAGTATTTATTATGCCGCAGCCTTACCTGCCACGACACGCCCATTAACCCCCTTCCATTTCCCAGAAATAACGGCATTTCTTCTTTGTTTTTTGCATATATGTTTATGTATTTAGTTTCGCTTGTGTTTTCTCGACAATATTTAGTTCTGTAATTACTCGTTTTAGTTATTCATTAAGCTTCGTGAGGGAAAACATGCATAGATGTCCCCCCTCCCCCTTCGTCCCGCCTCCTGCTTAGTTTCTATAATAATCTGCACTAGTTTTTTTGGTAGATTTAGTAACTGCAACACGCTAAGAACTAACTGTGCTCGGATCAAGAAGTGCGAGTGTAATTGAAACCAATCTTTAACTATTTAGATAAGAAAATCAAGAAAATAAAACTGAAGTAATTTACTTTTTGGTCATTGAATAAATCAAAAGTCAAACATATATTCGAATTTCTTCTTGATAATACAGTTGGTATACTACAATTTATTATTATATCAATATAATTTATTAACATTTAGGCTTAATCGATACGATTCAATTAGTTTATGCTTCATACTACATAGTTTATACAATAAATAATACTCAGTCTTGGTTAATAATACACAATATAACAAATAACTAAACGAAATCAGATCAATCAGGTGAGTGTACTTTCCTCTCCCTGCCTCCCTCTCTCTCTCTATATATACAACTGCCAGTCTATACCCAAGCCGCATCTACCCCATGCGGCCCACTTTAGTTGCTGGGCAATCACGCGGCAACAACAACAACCAATGAGGCGCAATCGTCATCAGCAGCTGCCGCCGGCAGCAAAGTTTCTGCGGCCGCACTGCGATTCAGCTCCCCCTCCCCCTCCTGCTGCTGCTGCTGCTGTTCATCCGGCATGTTAATGCAAATAGCTGGCGAGGCTTTGTCCTCTGTCTGCCTCCACATCTGCGCTGGCGTCGACGTCAGCGTCGCCTCGCCTGCTGCTGACAGTTTGCACTTTTGCAGCTTATTCGAGCTTCGCTGCACTGCGTCCTTTTCCCAGTTGCCAATGCACGCACGTTGACTGAGGTGCTGCTGCTGCTGATGATGATGATGATGATGCACTGCAGCCAGACTGGGATACATAAACCTCATGCCGTAGGCAAAGTGACGGGGCTGATGGCGCAGAGCCTCCGCGTAGCTGGGCAGCCCTGTGGCAATTGTGTAGCAGGGTGGCGATTCAATTTGATAGAACGCCGCCTCGTTGCCCCCCGCTCCCCCTGTTGCAGCTCCGCCCGCATTGCTGGCCGCTGCCTGCAGCAGGCGACTGGCATCGCAGCTGATCAGGTGATGACTGGCGCCGTGCGAGGAGTAAGAGATGTCGCTGGTTGCATGGATCTGTGCCCGTATGTCCTTGTCTGGAAGAAGAGAAAGAGAAGAGGAGGGGAAAAGTTAGTTCCAGTTTCAATGCGTAAAGGTAAAGGGAAAGTTTGTGACTTTGACTTTGACGGACTTCGCATTAGATTGTTTCGACCCATACAAAGGACAAAGGGCGTGGCACTGGGGACGTGGCACAAGGGGCAAGGGACACGGGACACTTGTTGGCCTGGCATTAAATTCAATTTAGCGTAAGGGCGCAAACGCTTGAGCTCGCCCAGCGCCAGGCTCGGCATCTTTTATTGAAAAGACACAAAAAATGCGAAAACAAAACGAAAGAGAGGGGGAGAGGGAGAGAGAAAGGGAGAAGGAGACAGAGAAGACAGTCAGGCAGGCAGAGGGGCAGCAAAGGAAACTTTTGTGCTGACCGGAAATGCCTGCGAGTCTGGACGGACAGGCAAAGTTTCGCATTCAACAACAACAACAAAAAGAGACTGAGTGACTGACAACAACAACAACAAGAGCAGCTGCAACAGTGGAGCGAATACAACGACAAGTAGGCAATAACACGCCGGAAGTGAGAGCGCGTGGCACACGAGAAATAAAATAAATAAATAAGAAGCTGCAGAAAAATGCAGAAATAAAGCGAAACCGGCAGAGGCCGAACAGCGCCGGAAAGTATGCAACGATGAAAATTTAAATTTACATATTTGCCGCAGCACGAAAATTGCCGAATTTAAGAAGAGCAGAGGGTTTGTACTAAGCTTTAACTATCCGACAATTATGCGAAGAAAATAAAGAGTTATTCGACAACTATCTGAAGAATATAAAGAGTTGTAAATCTTTTGTCTTTGGGGCAGAAATCATTTCTATAACTTAAAACTGGAAGAAAGAACTCGATATACTTGACTATTCCGTCTAATTATTCCTATTATTAACTCTTATATACTTATTACACTGTTTATATATATATATTTAAATAAAACCGAATCCACTGTTGAGTTGGCAACCCTATTCTCTTCCCCCTCTTCCATTCACTCGTCATTCACAGTCCCTTTTTATGGCACCTGTTCGGTTAAAACAGTCATAAAATGTTCAAATCTCACTCGTTATTTGTTATTTGCTTTTATTTCTTTTGCTGCCACACAATGTTGCAGTTATTAAATGCGATTTAAGCCGCATTTAATAAATAATACACCCCTTGTTTGGGCTTTGTGCAATTGCAATTGAATCGCAGTGATTTCAAAAATCTCCACAATTTTTTAATTGTCTCTCGCTCTCTTATGCCTTTTATTTCATTTGATTTTATTGCATTTTATTTTATTTTGAAGTTTCATTACATTTATGTGTGTGTGTAATTTAATTGTTTATAACTCTCTGTGTTTTTTCTTCCTGTGCTAGAAACTCTCGCATGAGAAAATATTTTGGTCAAATGGTTTTCCATTAAAGCGGCGGGCAAAAAATGTTGCGCATTACAATATTAAAAGAGAGCAACAACCACGAGGGGGAGAGGAGAGGGAAAGGAAAGAGTCTGCCACTGCTGCAGTAGTTTTGGCAGTCACTGTGCCGCTGCTGGCAGCGACTGTTGATTTATTGTTATAACTGTAGAACACAAACACACTCGCATATTTTTGGGACGAGGACTTGGCAGAGCCATTTGACTTTTGTTTCATTTTTTGATAGACAGTCGGCAAACACAGCCAACAGTTGCCACTCACACATGTGCAGGGGGCGTGGCACACACACGGACACACACATGGAGTCCCTTCGGTCTGCAGGCTTCATATTTTATGCAAGTGCCGAGGCGCCTCTTGTCCCAAAAAGCTGTGTAACCGTCCCTGGACACCGGCACTCTTCACGGCTGACGCGTGGCGCAGTGGCGGAGGGAGAGAAGGAGTGAAAGGGGGGAGGGGGGACGACTGGCAGCTGCGAGAAAAAATTAGCACGCCATTTGTTTCTGGCTTTTGTTGCTGCTTTTTTACAGCTGCCAATGCAGGCGAATGTATGTAACAATTTAAATTCATTGCAATGAGTTGACGAGCGACAGAAGGAGCCAACAACAAAGAGGAAGGAAGCAGTGGGAGGGGAAGGCAAGGGGAATGGAAAGAGCACAGCAGCGCTCTCATTTATTTATTTATCCATGGCGAGGCGTCTCTGCTGCGGCCACTTGTAAATATTGCTCGCTTTTTGAGGTTGAAATTCATTTATTTCATTTAATTGTTGCGTCAAGGTGAGCAAAATGTGAACACACTGCGGTTGTATGAGTTATACGTGAGTTAACTGGGGAATATAGGTATTATATAGAATTTACATAGACTTATAGGAAATTAGGAAGAGTATAATACAGTAAGGTAAACTCTTTCTGTGCAGAAAAAACTTTTTAAAAATTATTTTTGCAGCATGAATTATTTTTAGATGTTTAGTCTCTTTTCCCTCTCTCTCTTACTATCTCTTTTTACTCTTTATACCTCTCTCTTTTTCCCATTCTATCTCTCTCTCTCTTTCATAGTTTTATCTGCTAGCAAAAAACTATTATCAAGTCAGTAGCCTAAATGCTGCAGAGCAACAAAGCAATTTGGTTAATTAGAGAGCTAGACTAACCTACTTGCAGAATGGAGTTACTTCACAACTGGATACCCTGTGTGTGTGCCGGGTATAATATGACCATAGCACAAGCCACAGAAAATCCATTAAAAATTGAGAAAGCTTTCTGTGTGCTGCACAAGTTTCGGCAGAAAGAGGGGGCGAAGGAGAGAGAGAGAGAGCGGGGGTAAGTGTGCTACGCTTAATTACATTTTTTGAGGCAAGTAAATTATGCACAACCTATACAACATAATAAACAGTGGCAGGCAGCAGTACAGAACTACAGGGGGAGTAGAGGAGAAGGGAGAGTGGAGGGAGCAGGTCCTGCTGGGTCCTGTTGCTGCTTTTGCTGCTGCTACTTTGCCTCAATTTACAAGTGCCGGCACCGCTGGCTGTTGTCCTGTTAATAAATTCAGTTGTGCGCTGCTCTAATTGATAACAAGCCAAAACTTGCTCCTCATCTTGAGTGTATGTGTGAGTGAGAGCAGTGTATCCTTGCTTAATAAACAAACTGTGAGGGCAGGCAAAGGGGACACACTGACTGTGACTGAGACGGAGACTGAGGAGGAGTCTGAGGCTGGTCTTCGACAGGGCTGGGCACGACAGGAGAGAGCTCGTTAAGTATTTATAAGGTAAACACACAACAACAGAGCTGCAGGAGCTGAGTCAGACGAAGGGATAGTAGAGCTCGAGTAGGGGAAGGCAGAGAGAGAGAGCATTAAGCGCAGAAAAGCGTGCTACGAAAATCGAGGCAAACTTAAGCCAAAGTTGCTTAATTATAAATGACACACGTGTGCCACGCACACACACAGAGAGAGGGGAAGAGAGACAGGGAAAGGGAGAGTAAGAGTGCACCTACTCGTAAACCCCATACCTGGCGCCCCCTATCTATCTATGTAGGCCAGTCTAACTTGTTATGCCCGAAAAAAGGCAACAACTAAACCCAACACGACACTAACGAAACTAATTAGACGCACAGGCGCCTCCAAGTCGAGGCAGAGGCAGAGGCAGCACACATATCGCTCAAAGCTCCAAATTGATATTTTACGTACTACCCTCGCTTCCCCCCCTTGCCAGGCCCGTGTAAACACGCCCCTTGTGGCGGAGTAGGGAAAAGTTTTTAAGGCTCGTTAGCACGAAATTGACAGTTTGACAGTTGAGTTGGCCATACTTTAATGCCACGGCCTTTGCCCCTGCTACATTCCTCTCTCTCTCTCTCCTACTTTACCTCTCTCTCCTACTTCCTCTCTCTCTTGGCACACACTACTGCTGGCCTAAATAAATCATTTGGCTAAATTGGTCTGCAAAAAGTTTGACACTCGAGTTGAGACTTGTTTAGTTCCATTCTCAGGGCCAGAGAGAGGTTCGCAGCTTGTTGCTGCTACTCCCCCTCTCCCCCGCTCCACTCTTCTCCCTCCTCACTCACTCTTTGGGGAACTATGTGTGTTTGTTTGGCTCTAATTATGTGTAAAGTGCCTAAGCATATGATTTACTTTTCGACGCTTATTTACAGCTCTCAAGAGCAACAGGTTTTGTTCTTCAACTTATTTGTTGCTCCATTGCTCCTAACTGAAGTGTACTTTGGACTGAGCTTAGTTCTTTTTAAGTGTAACCCCTTGAGGTATGTATATTGAATATTTTAGTGTAATCTAGACTTGTCTATGGTATATAGACTTTATCTTAATGAGACTGTTTTATAATAAGTTCCTCTCTGTAGAGCTCTGCAAACTAAGTCTGCTTTTCTAGTCTTTCACTTCTTACTTGTAGGAATCTCTTGTATATTTCCTATACATAAATGTTCCACATATTTTAGCATTATTAAATTATATGATACTCTCTCTTACATATACGCTCTTCTATATTATATAGATTTCATCGTTAAATAACCAAATCAAGACTTTAATGCAGCTGTTACAGTTTTTATCATCTCTCTGTCATTTATTTCCACTTTATCGACAGCAGACTGTGCAGAGCTCATCTTCTTGTTTATCATTGTCCATTCAAAACACACACACACACTCGCACACACTCACACACGCAATTTCACGCCTTTTTCCACTGCAAAAGTCAAATATTTTCCATATTATCGCACTCATAAAGAGCGTGACGTTGACGGCCAGAGAGAAGAGGAGGGGAGTCGGGCACGGGGGGGGGAACTTGGGGGCAGGTCAATTTAATATTATAAATATGCGGCTCATATATTTTGTGGCATCATAAACTTGTGTATCTAAAATTACAGCGCGCCAAAAATTTATGAGCACAGATACAGTGCGAGGCAGGGCTCATGAAGGAGGCACAGGCAGAGGAGGCACTGTGGCAGGGACAGGGGCAAAGGCAGTGCCAGAGGCAAAGGCAGAGACTGGGGCACAGACTGTGGCAGGCACTGTGTGGCAGGCTGTTCTGCATTTTATATTGTTCTGCCCGACGAAATGTCCCTTGATAAGGTCGAAACAGGCCCAGTTTGGGGATGAGGAATACTTACTGCATTTCTTCCATGTGCGGAACTTGCGATAGAAGTAACAGCTGAAGAGGATGAAGACCAGCGAGAGTATGACCAGCGAGGTGACCACACCGATCCACAAATAGTTGACCAGTTCATGCATGTCTGCGTCGCCAAAGATCTGCTCCCAGAGGGAAGAGGAACTACTTGCGTCCGCCTCGTTGTCCCGCAGATCGGCCAGATCGAGGACCACCGAGTTGGACAGTTGTTCTGTAGTAATACTACCTCCTCCAGATGAGGAAGAGGAGTCATAGCTGACGGCGGCTGCATTGCCAATGCGCTGCAGCAAGGCATTGAACGAGTGCAGGGCATCGATGTGTCGCAGATCACGCGCCGTGGGGATCTCGAAGGTGATGCGATTCTGCTGCATGTGCTCCGCGATGGCAGCAGGGCTCATGCTGCTCGCCGGTGCTGCGATGTACTCCGCATACAGCTCAGCTGCAGCAGTTGTTGCTGCCACTGCTGCTGTTGTTGTTGTTTCCACGGTATATTCCATTGTGTTCTTGTGTTTGTTGCACTTTTTATCACTTGCACTGCGATTACAGTTATTCAGTTTGCTTGCTTAGTTGCCTAGTTTGGCTGCCACACACGCGTCACGACACGTAAACAAAGCGCACTCTATAAATAGTCATGGGCGAACGCACGAGAGAACGTATTTGCTCTGCTGTAGCTCTGCAACGCGTCCGTTCGCTGCTGCGGCTGCTTGTCGACTGAATTCGCCTCTCGCTCGCCGAGCATAGCTGGGCTCGCCTCGAAGCAAAGCGAAGTGAAGCAGGCTTTGCTCTCCCACTCTCTCTCTTGCTCGCTCTCTCAGTGGGATATTTTGCAACTCACTCGGTCGCAGCTGTTCGACTCGAGTCTGAACTCCTTTTGCATGTTTTATTTTCGTTTCTTTTTCTTTCTTTTTCTTTTTTTTGTGTTTTTGAAAATGTTGAACATCCTTAATGCTGACCCAGTTAGTAAATGCTCACTCGCCTTTTTGGCCACAGCAAGACAAAGACAAAGACCTCGACGACATTTTCGGTTAAAGAAACTTGTTCACTCGTTCGGTCACGTTCGTAACGCATTGCGAGATGTTTTTTCAACTTTAAAGTTTCAGCAAGTTCTTGGGGCAAAAAGCAAATTGCAGCTACCGAAACTTCCACAGCGGCCATAATGAGGCGACTAAGGGAAGGGAGGAAGGAGGTTGGAGGTTGTGTGATAAGCTTGGCCTACGATTTATGGGCAGCGAAAGGCAAACAGAAGGAAAACATGCTCAAAGTTTAGAAACTTTCGAACTGTTCATCAGTGAGAAAAAACACACAATATTAAGGAGGAGAGAAGAGAAAATGGAACAGAAAAAAATAGAAAAAAAAAACAGAAAAAGTAAGCGAAAAAATTAAGGAATAAATAAAGAAAGTTGTGCTTAGGTCTTTGGCATATATAAAGAGTTTTTGGCAAGGTTTTCTATATAGAATATATATGAATTTAGAGTATTAAACATATATCATACGAGTAATAGTATTCTATTAACCTATAATTTTATTTATTATTACTTTATATTCCTTACTACTCCTCTTAAATTCCAATTCCTTCTTCTTCAATTCCTTACTGTTCCCAAAAAATAAAATTGAGCATCAGCAACATCACAACTCAAAATCTCTACCATAATGTGTCCCCCGACGAGCAGCCCAGTGCAGGCAATGAATTGCGCTAGACACGCCTTGGGCCATCCTCAGGCTCTTGCACTGGACAGCAGAACTCAATGCACCGCCAAGCAGCTCACCCCAAAGGAAGGCAAATAAAAACGTGCTCAGAAAGTAGAACAAATGCAATGCACACACTCTCACTCAGCCACGCTCTCACACTCTCACTCAATTTAGCACTCAAACACTCTCTCTCTCACTCAGAAACCGGTTTGGCAGCGCACTTGCGCGCTCTCTTCGTGAGGCGAGAGAGAATTTCCCTGCACATTGCGACGGCGAACACAGGCGAAATTCAGGCAGCATTCGCCTTTGAACTGCGCACGGCTAAAGGTCACACTCGCGCTGTGCTGCTGCGCTGTGTGTGTGTGGCACATTGACTAAATGCATTTTACGTAAAATTCAGCAACTGGTTTTCGGCAGGCAGAGGGGCAGGGGACGGGGGCAGAGGTCAGGGAAAGAAGTCGGGGGTACAAGCTTGTAATTGCTGCAGGAAATTGAAATAGATGCCCGATAATATGCACTTAGCTGCAGCTCTACAGCAACCAAAGTCATTCGATAAATGCATTAAAACTTTTGCCTAGACTCGCAGCAAGACTCCGACTTCGACTACGATATCGGGACTGGGCTGGGCTCCGAGGCCAGAGGCAGTTGCAGTAGCAGCGTCTCAGTCGGAGACAGGGCGAACGCTTATCGTTAATTAGCTTTCGACTAATTTTCAACTTAAACATAAGTTGAACTGCAGTTGTCGGCTTAACTTAGATTGCACAGATTTATGTGCCATTTACAAGGAGAGGGGGGGAGGGGGAAGGGAGAGGTTCACTTTAAGGGAGTTGCGATTACAGTTAACGATTGACTAGGAAAGTGAACTGTGCCGCACTGAAGGTGATTATGCGAGGCACTTAGGGAGAGTGTGTTTTAATGCAGTTAAACTGCTTAATACACTGCAATTATATTGTAGAAGATAATAGAGTCGAATTGGGAGATTTGTTATATATAATATTAACTTTATATCATTAGAAAGTGCCTCATAGAAGCCGAAGACAGTCTAACTTCCTTCTAATATATAATGCGTCATGATTATTTAAATTAATGCAGTCAAAAGATGTTCAAACGAAAGATATTGTTTAAAATATGAACCATACATTATACATAGCTTCACTATACTACATTATATATAATAGATAAGAAAGTTCCTCTTAAATTTCAACACTATCCATGGGGAATCAATCTAGCATCTTACTTACATCTTCTCTCGATAATTTCCCATATTTATTCAACTTTCAAGAAAAGCAAACACTCTGTCACTCTGCACACGCTTTCATAATAAATGAAAATTGATTTAAAAAAAAGAAAAGCTAAGGAAAAAAATTTAATTTCAATGCTTATGCGCCTTTTCTTGGCTGTCAACACTTCTTCTTCTTCTTCCATGTACTGCAAGTATTTCTCTCTGCTACTTTTTACCGACATTTCTTTCACTTTAATCGAGTTGCTCTTGTGAATGGAAATTAAATTCACAGCACTTGACTTGTCGCATTCAATTTGCAAATTTGCAGAGCTGCCTAAGAATAAAGCAGGCCCCTCCCCCTTTTCCCACCCTCTCCCTGGCACACTCCAGCCCCTTATGACTGGCACTTTCCACACACCCATGTGACAATAGATGCCATGTCATGTCCTATCTGCTGCATCTCTGCCAGTTACCTGAAGCAAGAAGGAGACTGCAAAAGAGAAAGAATGGAGAGTGGGATGGAGTGGGGGTGGGAGGCAAGGCAAGCTAAGTTTTATAAACAAATTTACACCTTTCATTTTGTGCACGTTTTTAATATAGTATATTTTCTTGGAAAATATGTAAGCTGTCAGGCCGCATGAAAGGCCCAGACAAACGCCACGTACGAGTATGCAGACGCAGATGCAGATGCTGTGTGACACCGAACTAAAAGTAAATTCATTAAAAATTCCATCATAAAGAATACCTAGACAGAAGCTGAACCACACTATCCCCCCTCCCCTAAGTGGGGGAGGCAGAAGGAGGTAGATGGAGGCTAAAGTTGTTTGCTTTTTACTTGAACTAACTAAAAAGTAAACCATATAAAAAAGAAACGAGACGAGGAAGCCTTTGCACTAACTAGAAAGCAGCAAAGCATAGACTGATATCATCAGAGTCTTTTCATCCTCCCCCTGGCAAAGTTTTTCACCTACACCCCTGCCCTGCTCTGTCCCTGCTTGCCAACCAGGTGTATCTTCACGCGTCTAACGCGCTTTGATATCTTCCAGCTTCCATCACACTTCACTTACACGCTCTTTAACATGTCAACATGTCAGCCACGCCTAACCGCCGCCTCTCTGTTCTCCCTCTGTTGCCTCCCTCTCTGTGGTTGACACAGTGACATAATAAAACGCTCCTTAGCGAAGTTATGAAAGAAGCAAAAGCAGTTCTCATGCAGACTTCAACTTGAAATTTCAGCACAGCCGCAAGTCGGTTGGGTAGGACGTAGAATTTGGGATTAGGGATGAGGCTGAGTCAATCGGGATGTGTGTAATTGCCAGAAAGAAAGAGGGGACAATAATTGCATTGGATATATTCGGTATACTTGGTATACTTGGAATATTTTGTACACTTGGTACACTCGGTTTATTTGATTTACTTGGTATACTTGGTATACTTTGTATACTTGGTATACTTGGTATACTTGGTATACTTGGTATACTCGGTATACTTGATATACTTGATATGCTCGGTATACTTGGTATACTAAGTTTACTTGGTATAACCGCTATACTCGATTTACTCCGAATATTCGCTGTATTTCATACATTTGAAACAATTGGTATTTTCGAAATACTTGGTTTACTTTTAAGACTTTGTACATTTGGTATAATTGGTAGACTTTGTCTTCTCAGTATACTTGGTATACTCGGTATACTTGTTTTAGTCTTTATAATCGATTTTTTCTTTATACTAAGTATACTCTGTATACTCGTTCGAGGGCAACTCTCCTGGTTGCCTGGCTTAGCAAATACAATTGCAAAAGTCCTTCGAATCTTGCCTTTGTCTTGTCTTCCCTCTTCTCTTCCGCTGCCCACCTCTCGCTCCTCTTAACAGTCGTGTGTGTTTATCATATGTGCGCTTGATTAGCGCTGACAACATATGCAGGCAGGCAGGCAGGACGCCAGGCAGGAAGCGAGCCAGGCCACAAAAGGACCCTGCACGGGACAAACTGTTGACAAACAAACAAGTGCTCATTTCTTATTTTCTACACCCTGTAACTGCTGGCATGTGAGCTATGCAAATTGACCACATGCTTAAAGATATCATGTACTCTTGCTACGTGGTAACTCCCATTCGATCATTCCTTCTCTGTCTGACTCAGCTTGCTTGTTTCTCCTTCGACCACGATGTGTATTTTCTTTTGGGAGCATCGCACAACAAATATGTGCCCGGTTCCGGCTGCTGCTGCTGTTGGTGGTGCCTTCTCTGGCTGCATGTGGCATGTGGAATGTGTTGCATCACTCGGCGACTCGGGGCAGAAGAAAGTAGAAAGACAAAGCAAAAGAACTGCAGCCTGGCAAGAGTTTAAAAGGATTTGCAGCCTGAAATATGTTTGTGCTGCACATTGTCCAACCTATTTACATGCACACAATACACAAACACAACTACAAGAAATGCAACTACAACAAATGCAACTACAACAAATGCATCTACAAATCCTGGAAAGCCTAACTACAGGGATTATGCAAATAGAGAGAGGAGAGAAAGAGGAAGGGAGGGAGAGGCGACAGTGAAAAGAACAATTTGCGCACAAAGAGCACAAGGTGAGCCGGAACTGGAATCAGGCCCAACTGATTAGGCCCAAGGAAATAGGGACAGTTTTTTCTCAGCTCGATAAAAAGGAACACAGAGAAGAGAAGGTGAAGCAGGGAAGAAGAAGTAGTCTCTAATATATGCTAAGCCGAGGCAACCCTGATAGGAGAGAAGGCCTTGACATCTTTCCGCCATTCTCTGTTAATGGAAATATGGAAAAAACCGATTATATTTTAAGTTGGATTTAAATAATTATTATAAATGCTGAATAATAAAAGACAATTCAACTATTTTGTATTGTGCGGCTCTTAATCTTTAAACTCATGATAAGGGTACCCTATAAAGTATATATTTGTTTATATATATTCCTAATCAGTTAACAGTTTGTGTCTTCGTGTATTTTTCTAAACTTGACACATAATCTTCTTATATATCATAAATAATAGGTTGTAAATAGGTTTTAATGAGTCGCATAGAAACTATATATTAATAAGAATATATTAATAGACATTGGTTATTTTTCAGTTATCAAACGGTGAACACTTATAAAATTAATTGAAGGGAATATTCCTTTCTTTATAACTCAGTACAAACCAAATATAATGTTTCCTCTGTACCACTATATCTTCCAAGATATGCTTGCAATTAATATTAACACAAAACCCTTTATATTTAATCTTCTCTTCTCTTCTGCTTCTTCTTCTATCTGGTTTCCCCTACTTCCCCAGTGAACTCGATTGTTTCTCCAACTTTTGTCGCACTTTCAACGGGTTTAGTGATATTTCAAACTAATTATTTATATGCTGAATTAATAGCTCTCAGCTGGTTTACAGTTATGCTGCTGCTGCTGCTCGTTAAACCCCCCACCTCCCTCTTCTCCGCTTACCCATTGGAATTTCTGTGTGCTCCCAAGTTGAAGCAGTCGCAATTAATCTATTTCAGTTTCAGTCGCATGCTTTGCCATTTCGACCTACATTAATTTCGTATTCATTGCTCGGTTGCAGCATCAGCTGTTATACTTTGCCTCCCCTTCCCCTTACTCCCCGATAACCTCTGCCCCTGCCTCATGCCCCATGCTGTGTGTGTGTGTGTTTGTTGCTGGTATCGCGTGCCATTCGCGCATATTTTGCGCACTTGAAAAGTTTCTCTTCTGCCTTTGCTTATTAAGAGGCAACAACAGCAGCAACAGCGGCAGCAACAAGAAGCTGAAAGAATTCTAGCCATAATTCAAGTGCGGCTCACAAACACCAATACAGCAATACAAATACAGCCGGATAGGACTATTCAAAGCCGTGACATGGCCGCGGCTGTCTCCGGTCCTGTGGGTAGAAAGGAAGGGGAAAAAGGGGAAGGAGGCACTGCGAGGGACCTTTTGCTAACCGGAAACAGGCTGCACGCTTCCGTTTCATGCCTTAAAATTAATGAGCTGACAGTGGCATGGGAAAGAGACGAGGTAAGGGGCAAGGGGGGAGCCCCAGAGTTGCCACACTTTTCGCAACTAATTTCGCAAAACTTTTGCAGGACGACCTTCGTGCCAGTTCCTGCCGGCGCATCACGCCGCACGTATCCGCATTCGCATTGCTATCTCTTTCCTGCGCTGTTTCTACTGCTTCTCCCCTTCCTCTTCTTTCTCCTTACTTCCTCTCTCCCTCTCTGCGTTTTTTCCCTGTAAAGCCAACATTATTTGCGCAAAATTTTCGCTTCAAAGTTTGCTTATTGTTTACGTGCGTTGCTTCATTAAGAACAAGAACTGACAGAGAAAGAGACAGAATGAGAAAAGGAAAGAGAGAGAGGGAAGGAGGGCATGCAGGGTCAGTGCGAGGTGAAGTGTTGCGCCGCTGCCGCGAGGATTACTTGACAACCGTTACATTTCCACAGCACAAACCCGAATTGGGTCAGACACTCGAGTTGCAGTTGCAGCAGATAAACCCAGTGGCAAGAAGGGTGAGTGAAAGAAGGAGAAGAGAGGGATGGGTAAAGTTGTACCGCGTTGCAGACGCGTGTTGTGTTTGCCTTTGATATAGATTGGATTGTTTAATAAGTGCACACGGGCAAAGGGGCGGCAGGCGTGGATTAAGTTATGAACTCTGTTTCACATACTTTCATAATTCTCTGTGAAGTTCTCACAGTCGCAAAAGTTGCCCCTCTTGTCAGCTCTCGTCGTAATTCACTTAAGCCAAAGCTCAGTTTGATGAGTTTCACAAGTTAATAACTGATATCACACAACAGGATCAACTGGGGAATTAAAAATGTTAATGTTCTACAGTTTAAATCTATATTTCCTTCTACTATAAAACCTTATCAAGTCACTGATTAGTTTCCCCCTGCTTTTGAAACTCATTTTGAGGTCTTTGAATTCTCAAAAAATTCAACGAGCCTCAACTCAGGAGGTTTAATTTGAATAAAGCAGCCAATCGAGAGGAACAAGAAGCAAAAAAATGTTGGAAACAAAGCAACGAGGGGCGGAAATTGAATGAGTAACTGAAGCAGAAATAATCAAAAGGCATCCAAAGAAGCAAAAAAAAACATTAAATAAACGCCAAAAAATTACCAAATCAAACGGCCGAAAAAGGCCAAAAGTGACTGCAAACTGACGCCTGCCATTCAAAACAGAATCATTCAAATCTGGAAAGTTTGCTCCGCATCAACGTAGTCGCAGTCAAAAGTCCAGAAATTAACATTTCCACCAGAGTAAACAATCAGAAACGGCGCCAAATTACGAACCAAAAAAACTTAAAATACCAATCGTTGAGTATTTATTCCGACGGACGCGAACATACCCTCGATGGGCGAGCTAACTTTCAAAAAATAAATACTAAATGAATTTCAGATTTTTACACAAGTAAGAAATACTTCAAATCGTTTGATAAAATCCCCAAATTATTTTCCTTTATATCTTCGCATGTTTCCTTAGCTAAAATACCCCCTAACACCTTTTTACAGGGTATGCAAATGCTGTGCAAATTGCTTTGCAGGCTGAGCGCGTGGGAGGGCCTAACGTAACACTGCAGTAGACAGTTAGTGAAAGAGAAAGCAAGGAAGGGAGAGGGAGAAAGAGAGAGAGAGAGAGAACATACAAGCACTGCGACAAAGTGAGAAACAGATAGAGAGGGAGGGAGAGGAAGGAAGGCAAACGATAGACGAGTATTAAACAAATTTATTCGATATAATTAGAAAACTTGGCGACTTCTGAAGTAATTCGCTTAATTACTTTAAGTGCGACAGTTTCCTTCCCCCCTCTCCCTCTCTGCCTCCCTTCTCACTTAGCATGAGCTGAGTTCTGTTCTCCAGCTGCTGCCTGGTGACAAGAACAATGCCAACAACAACAACAACAAGAAGAACAAAGGCGCCACAAGCCAATAAAAGTTACGCCAAACTAAATCAGAAAATTTGCGCACAAAGTGCCGACTTTCTGGTGTGAATAATGCGTAGAGCCAACCATTTTGGTAGGCAGTGTGATATTAATTGATGGCAAAGTGAAGGGCAGAAATAGGAAGATGTAGAAGAAAGACAGAAGGAAACTGAGTTGAAGAAAGAACTGAAAATAGAGAAATAGGGGAAACTGCAAGGTAGAGTTGATAAAGTAGATACACAACTGTTAGATGACTATTCATAATATGAAGGAGTCACACTACGTTGCATCATTATTTGAAGCATCATTGGAGTACAAGTTATGAAAATGAACTGAATAAACCTGCGTTACACAAATAATTTTAGCACTCAAAATCTACAAACCTCTTCAACAAATGTATTTCACATTTATTCAATCTCAGCCTTACTTTAACTACCTTCATCGAACACCTTATCATAAGCTTAGCTCAGCAAGTGCCCAATGAAGCAACAATGCTAAGGCTAAGCTCACCTATTTGGAAATCGTGTCCGAAACTGACCTGTCACAATGCCAGGACACGAACTCGCAACCCGGAACGGAAACCGGAACGGAACCCCCAACCGAAGCGTGAAGCGTAACCCAGTAGGGACGATGGCGAGTACAGGACTACGGCAGTTGTGAAGCGTCAAAGTTCCGGTACAAACTTGAAAACATAATACCACTTCCGGTGCCCACAATTTCAGGCAATATGAAAAAGCCACAAACAGCAAAACAAGAACAACAACAACAAGAAGTACTGCAAAGAACAGGAATGCTAAGCCCTGGAAAACAAAGCTCTCTCGTCCGATAACAAAAAGCTAGCGAAGTCCTTTTTGGCGTCTGGCCGGACTTGAGCAGAAATTTGTGTAAATTTGATGGTGGGATTTGCGTGGTCAGGTCAGAAGCGAAAGGAGATGGAGCAGGAGCAGGAGGGAAGGGAGCCAGAGCGCGTCTGTAATAAAGCTGAACGAGCAAAAATGAAGATGCGATGGCCGTAAGGATAAGGCAAGGATAAGACGCCGCTACTTAGGAGCGGGTCTGCATTACGAGCAGGACAATGAAACGGAAGAAGTGCCAAGGCAGAAGGCAAACGGCAAAAGGCAAAGTGACAGAAGGCAGCAGGCGTTAAAAGCCAACACAGCCAGAGCAGGACAGGATGAGCACACGACCGATAATGATGTTATTAACATAGAAATACACGTTACGGCCGCAGTCATGGGCGTAGTACGGGGGGTGGGGGTGGTGGCTAATAAAAATTAATGTTTATTTCGCGCTTTTGCTTTTAATTAAAAATCGCCTGCAACAGCAAATTGAAAATTTAAATGTGACCCAAAAATATCTCACAAACTTTATAAACCTCTCCTCCCTCTTCTTTCCCTCCTCCGTGACAGGCCCCTCGGCCAAACTTGAAATGTTTTCTAGCCATAATGCAAAGCTTTCAGCAGCAACTTTGCTTTACTGCGGCTACGCCCCTGGTTTTTTGTCTAGCTGTCGCAAATGGCAAAAGTTTCAGCTTTAAATAATTGGCCAGCCAGGGGAGCAACAGGAGAAGTAGAAGTAGATGGAGCGGGGGAAGGGAGGGCCATGGTTGGACAGGCAAGTCCAGTTAGTTTTAAATATTGTCGCTAATTTGCCACATTGTGCGTGAACAGCGCAGCAGGTGGAGGCGGGGGCGTGCCTGAAAGCTGGATTAAAATTATGAGCTTGCCATATTTTCTGAAGTGGGCGACAAAGTGCTGACCCTCCTTCTCCTCCTCCTTGAGGAGCTACCTTGACTGGGCCCATGAGCTGACAATGATGATGAAAGGACGCACAAGGACACGGACAAAGTTTCGCTCGAAGAGAGAGGGAGGGAGGAGGAAGAGGGGCTGCAGAGTGCGAAAAATTACCAGAGCACAATTTGCTGTTGCTTCGCTCACTCTTCTTCTAAATCAACATGAAAGTTAAGTTACATTTGCAACGGCAGAACGAAGAGATGCTCTATAAAAGTATTTATAAGTTGAAAAGTCGCTGGAAGGTGCACAGAAATGCAATAAAATATAGAGCTAATACTTTATTATTTCATATAAAATAGAGAAAAACCTGGAATGCCTTATTTCGAAACCTCTTTCAAGTTAGCATACAAATATTTATGTTTACGATCGCTTAGCTTAATCTTTAAGTTCCTCAGACAAAATCTATGCCATAAAATATGATTTACGCAACACTTTTTGGAACTTAACGTAAACAATCTGCTCTCAAAACTGGAAAATACCCTACACACATATATTAAATAGAACATATAATTATTTATTTATTTATTTAAAGTCAACTATGGTCAGTCGACTGTTTAAATCAAAAAAATTTATAAAAATGAGAATTAATTAAATATAATATTAAATAGGAAGAAAAGTATTTTTATTAGAAATTTTTTGGATTCCAAACCGGAAATTATATAGTTTCAACAGCATCCCATAAATTCTAATTGAATTCTTTTCTTTTTATTTAAGTTTTAACCTTCAATAAGTTCTAATTTTTATATGTTTAATTTAAAACTTGTTAACAACAAAGTTAATTAATCGTTTTTAAACAGTTTACTGACCATAGTCGACTTTAAAAAAAAAATAAATAAATATGGTTGGTAACATATCATATTCACTTTCATACGACCTTTTAATAATATAAGTATTTCATTTATTGCTTCCTCAAAACAGTCAACTTCTCTTTCTGTGCATTTACACCCCACTACTAACTAAGTTTACAGGGTATCAAAAGCCATTTAGCAGCATTTGCGTGAGTTATTAAGTAACAGAAGATGAGGTTCTTTGAAAACGGCGCTTGGGAAAAGTGCAAAGAGCTGGTTAAATAACTCATCAGCTGCCATAGAAACGCGAATGAATATTCGCACTACTCGGAAGGTAGTTAAGAACGATTTATCTGTACATCTCTACAGTCTGTCTGCTGCTCTCTCCCACTCCCCCCCTCTGCTAACCACGTAGACAGCAGGCCTGCAGGAGGAGGCGCAAGCAAAGCTCAGCTGAATCTCTCCCCTGCGGGCTGTGGTCAGTTGAGCCTGTTGTTGTTATCCTTTCGGAGCTGCGCTAGCCTGTTGGCCAGGCCGAGACCGCACAACTGTTTTGGCATCTTATTATGGCTCGTTGACAGCTGCATGACGTTTTGCGGCTGCACACATCGACAGTGGACAGTTCCGACAGCTTCAACAGCAACGACAGCCCGGACAGCTGGGACAGTGCTCTACCTGTCCACCGGTCCTGCTGTCCTGCACGGAGGCGTCAACAACAACTACGCTGTGCGTGTTTGTGTTTCGGTGCTGCTATCAATTGCCCTGGTCTGGCATCAAATTATGTTACGGCCCAAAGTAAATACAAATGGGAAATTTAATATGCATATACGTTTATTTATCGTATTTACTTTTTTTATAATTTTTTCAATTTTTACAATTTTTATATATTTTTTCTCGCGTCCGTTTATTAAAATTGGCAAACACTTTGCCAGACGACGAGCGACGCCTCCCTGCGCACTCCTTCCTCGCCCTTCTGCTGGTGCAGGCAATTGAGCACCAACTCACAAATGGCTGACAGCTGTCGACAGCGGGTGTAGGGGGGGCGTGGCAGTAGGGGAGCTTGGGGCATGACTGGGAACAGTTTTGAGCGCTCGATTCCTATGTGAAAACTACTTTTCAACGTGACGCCTGACAACGTGGCGTGAAAATAAATTAAACGACAAATTTGACATTCGCCAAGTGATCGACGGGTAAATAGCCTGCAATAAAGCACGACCAATAAACTTTTAAAATACTCTTTTAATATTAAATGAAGGAACCTCTAAGGAAAAAACCAAATAAAATGCAGAAACCTTAAAATATTTCAAAGAAATTAAGCATATATGAAATCTACCTCATTACAAATTTGATTCCAGAGTTTAGTTAGAATCCTTTCATAAACAAAATAGTTATGCAATATTTTCTGTTCTATTACCTTTGCATAACAGATGTTACAATCGAACTGGCACCAATTTGCATGTTATAATCGAACTCACAATGCCTGGCAAGTTGCATAAGTTCTGTCCACAAACAGCCGAGTTCACATAGTTAGTAGTTGCCACTTTTAGGGATTACTCGTATGAAAAGGCAGTTCGCTGCCATATATCGTAGCATGTGCGCATAATCAGCTTAGGACTAACGTTCTCCATCGAATGGTACCTCATTGTGCAGTACACTAGCCAAGTTTAATGTGCCAGAGTTACCCCTAAAGGGAGTTAGACATTCTCACAGTGCAGAATTCAAAGTTGAAAAGGAGAGAGGGGGGCACGCTCTGCCCGTCTGCAGTGCTCATTCGATTTGCCAGGGCCGACAATCTCGGCAGTCTTGTGTAGTCGTGTAGTCGTGTACTCCTGTCGTCTGGGCTGTCTATCTTCATTTGATTCCGAGTCGATTTCCTGGCAAAAACGCGAATGCGAACGCCGTCCGGCTGGCAGTCGTACTCTGTACGTCATATTGACATAAGTCAGCGGATTTCACATTGGTCACGTATTGCGGCATCTGCCACGTCGCTCTGCCTCGAACGAACGAACGTATTCCAAGATTTCAGCTGTATATACACTCGTATGTTTTGGCATATTGTGCATATGAAATGTGTGGGGAAAACTTAGACATGCATTCGAATTCAGTTCGTTCATTTCGTTTGCTTCGTTTCGCTGTGCACAACACCCAATTAAAAAGTTTTTTATCACCTCATGCATATATGACACTTGGCTGCCCACAGATTCCGCTCTATAAACACGTCAACTCACAACTCGGCGCATAAATATGCAAATTTAATGTGTTTTTAAATAATTCCCCTCCACGCCATGAGCTCGTTTTCCGGCCACGGCCCACGCCGAATGCGTTTTCCCCCATCGATTTCTATTTTCGGGCGCATCGATTCTAAACGGGTTAAAAGTTTAACATGATCATCGATCAGCTGCAGTTTAACAGATCCGAAAGTTTCCATCTATGTCTGCTTTCTTCTCAATTTTGAAAATGTTTTTAGCTAGTTTTATGGCTTTTGAATTGGGCGTTTATATGGCAAATGTTTATGACGCTGATTGTGAAAAACAAATGCAATCAACAAACTTACATCGGGATTAATGGCTCGTTAAGTGTCGAAGAAAATATTTGGATTAGATATTTTAAATATTTATCAACAAATAAAAGCAAACGATGAGCAGCCAAAGGGGCCATAAAACTGGCACATTTCATACTTTTCAAAATATAATTCAAATTTATTTATGGCACATTTTATAGAAAAGTTTTTATTATAATTCGAAAATTTAAAAGAAATATATGGTAACCTTTTTCAGAAGGTTTGAGGATTCAATTTGTAGGCAGTGCGCGTCTTTTTTCCGACTTTATTTCATTTTTATGACGAAACACTAAAACGAATTACACCCGAATGTAAATTCTTTTGTTTATTCTCTTCGGGTTGCATTAAATTAATTTTATTTTCATGATGACGCCACCGCAAGCGAAAAGTTTCCTTTTGGCGAGTGCTGGCAACCCTTTTTTCCAAGGCGTACTAGGGAAATATATTCAAAGAGCGTACTTTGAGGCAACACATAATTAAGCTTAATAAATTTCTAATTATCAGATGGTCGTTAAGTGAAAAAAGGGACGAAGGACCAACGAGGAAATAGGGAGTAGGGCAGTAGGGTGCCCTAACTTGCAGGGACAGTGGGCAACACATGCTTTGTGCCCCTTGCAAATTAACCCTTACCCTGCCGAAAGGGTTATATGGCCAATTAAAAGTGCGTCCATAAAATTTCGGTTTTATGTTCAGTCTCCGAATGCAGTTTAAATTTGAATAAATTGTACAAAACTGCGACGAGGGGCAAGAGTCGAGGGGCAGAGACCACAATGCTTCCCACGTACAGCTTTACGACCTGACCAGAAATTAAAAGTTTATCTTGATTTCCCTCTAAACAGTTTGATGAACAAAGACAACGACGATGAGCAGTCGAAATTAAGGGGTAGGGGACATAGATGAAGTGGGGAGTAAGAAGAGGAAAGAGAGGAGAGGAAAGAAGAGCGGGGAACGAAGTCGTGCTGCATAATTAGACACCCGTTGGGCTCGGACAGTGCGACGTCCAGCTACGTATGCAAATAGACTATGCCCTCCCTTCACCGTCTTTCTCTCGCACTCAATCTATCTCTCGACTGCATATCTCTTTCGCTGTCTCCTACTCCGCTCCGCTCTTCATTATTCACGCTCAGTTGACCACCTGTGAGCGGCGTGAGACAACTTTGATGGACTGAGCTTGTTACGGTAAAAAGTGCAACAACGCAGCGATGAAGAGGAGCAGAAAAAAGTGGTATAAACTAGCAGATACCCAGTAAATAATAAAGGCTATATATGTATGTATATATCTATTTTTTGTTTATTTATTTTTTTATTTATTTATTCATGTTTTAATTTGTTTTATTTATTCATTAAATGTCGACTTATTGCAGTCGACTAGAAAAAGAATGCAATATAAAAATTAAGACTTATCGACAAATAAGTAAGTTAATTAACAGCACTAAATAATCATTTTGAATATTGTGATCATAAATTGAAAATTTAATATTAATTTATTATAATTTATTTGTTTTAAATTAAAATAAAATTTAAGAATTTAATTATAAAATTAAGAATTGAAAATTAAGAAAAATATTTAAAATTTAAACTTAATAATCGGTTGAAGGCAACCTTTACTCATGTCTTGACCAGCTAGTTTTCTTAAATTATATATATTTAGAAGTAAATACCTCACAGCATACCCTCATCTAACACCCCCTCTCTACAGGGTGTTTGTAGAAATACATACCAAGAGCGGCGGACATTGTCGGCGACTTTTTCAGCGCGTCAAGGGGAATTAGCATAATTGAATTAAGCATCGATAAGCTCTCAAGCTGCAGTTGACTCTGATATCATGACAAGTTGAGTTTGTTGTTGTTCCTCTTCTCTTCTTCTCCTCCCTCTCTTGTGACGACGCTCTTCCCACACACAGTGGCAAGTAGTGCTCATGTTTTGGCTTCATTAATTTAACATTTGATAAGCCAAAACTGTGAAATGTCAACAGTCAAGACAGACAGAGAGAGAGGGAGAGAGGGGGGCGCCCAACGAGGGGCCGAGCGGGTTGGTAATTGCCAAAATGTCAATAAACGTTTACAATTTTGAGCGTTATCCATGACAAGCGCATCAAAGGCGCCGCAATGAATTGATTAGACAGGGTTGTCGAGTGCACAAAAAACGAGCAAAGGGTTGTTTAAGATTCTAATGGAAGTTTTAAAAGCTTCTAAGGGCATTGAATATATGAAAAGTTAAGAGAAAGATTAAATTATAGATATATAAACAAGGGAAGTACTAAATCACTACTTCGTAGGGTTGTTTTTTACTCCAAAGCCTGGTATACCCTGTGCGAAGAACAAGGCACAAACAGTTGGCTTACAAGTGCACAGCCGTGTTCCGAGCCAAACAAACAGACGGACAGTGGGACAGATTGCCAGACGGGGAGACAAATATTTGATGTTTAATCTTATGAAACGAGTAAACAAAACAGCAAAGATAGCAAAAGAGAGGGGGAAAGGGGGAAGCCATGTCTGTGTGAATTAAACAGGCGGCGCATAAAATGGTAATTAATTAAATTTAAAGTCAACTGTTCTCCCCCGTGGGGACAAGGCGGCGGGCTCGGGGGGAAAAGGATTAACACGAATACGAAAACAATGGGCAACAATTTGACGCTTAAACTGTTCCAAAAACCAAAGACAGAATGCAAACAACAAAGCAACAACAACAGCAGTGGGGTGCTGCCAGTGGGGGCTGTTTGCTAGCTGTGGGGGTGGGCGCTGTGGGCGTGGCTTTGGCCCAAAAGCGCTTTTAACCTACTTTCGTGTTAACATACTCACACACAGATACAGAGATACTTGTGTGAGTGAGTACATACATGTGCATAAATAAACTTAACATTCGCTTGCGCTGCCTGCTCTCTTCCCCCCTCTCTCTCTTTCTCTTTGCCAGCCCCTTCCCCCTTGAGTCTATGCCGTGTAAAAAGTGCGCGGACCGCACTTTGTCGCCGCGCGCGTTGCTTTCAACAAAATTTAATCTCATTTACACACCAGCTAACACACTCTCACACACACACAGATACACACGCATACACTTACTGACACACACACACACACAGACAAACATTGGCACACACTCTTCAGTTGGTAATCCTTTAAATGAGTTTAGCGTCACGTTCGCACTTATGCATTAAACACGTGTTTTTGCCTGGCATTATCCTTGCCTAGCACACACACACACACTCGCACACACACTTACTCACTCACTCACTCTTTTACTCCCTCACACACCCTCCCGCACTCGCCTGTGCAACGGTTTTTTGCACTCAACTGCTGCACAATTCAAAATGTCAATTGAGGCATGCGGCCATGTGGCAGTCCAACAGCACTTGAGTGCCACAGCAGCCGGGGAAAATGCCCCAACTGTTCCCCACTCCCAAACACCAAACAAACCCCTCTCCCACTCCTCATTCCTCACTCCACTTCCCTCTGCCACTCCCACTCTAGTCAACCCTTGCCCGGCGACATGCTGGTGCCCTGATGCGAATTGTTGGACGTCAAACATTCACGACATGCGCCGCGGGCCGTTCTCAGTTTAGTCCACGTCGTTGCACCTACAACAACTGCCCCCTGGGCGTGGCAGCACGGCACGGCCGACACCGTGTACGGACACAACACATAGAGCTAGAGCAGAGAGCCGGCACTCAGTGCGCAACGCTGGCTCATTAAAGTGGCATATTTCACACATAGTCCCCAGTAACAACGGCAAAAACAACAAGCAGCTTCCACTCGTGCACCCTACAGCCTTGGCTGGCGAGTGCTTCAGACTACTCAGAAAGGAGACGAGAGGAATCTGTGCTGGTTTGCTAAGCTAGCTTGTGGAAACTATGGAAGTTTGTAATGTTCTCAATTTACGCAATCCCAATAGGATTTGTTTCTTCTATTGCTCTTTGTAGTTGCAGTAGGGTGTTTCTCACTATGATAGGGTACTCCCACAAGTGTACTCTAAAATTTAGTTAGACTAGATGAATATGAATTTATATTATAATAATTGTCTTTATTCCTAAATAATTTTTAGCTATCTTACTTTATATGCCTCTTGTAATCTGTAGTAGAACCTATTCGACACCTTCGTCTCCAAAAAAGATAAGGTATTCTTAATATAAGGGTGCTCAAACTTAGGTCCTTACATTTTCTTCGCTTGACTTGAGGATTCGATGCTAGTTCTTAGTTTTATTACATAATACTCTTTGGCTTACACATTTATAATGTAATTGTTTTCTTGAAGGTTTTTTACCCCTTTTTTCTCTAAAACAGCTCTACAAAAGGGTGTTCACACTTGTGAACCCTACACTTTGGTAGGGAATGCTGATCTTAACTTTTATAGAAAATGTAGGAATTCTAAATAAAAAATATTCTATTTATTTATTTTTATAATTGATTGCTCTAATTTATTTATTTTATTATATTTTATTTTTTGCAATTTTTTACTTGCTAAGCTCCTTTCAGACATCACTAGAATAGGGTGCCTTTGCTCAAGTTAGGCTGCAGTCGCATGCATTCAGTAAAGCTTCTGTTCTCGTTCCCCCCTACTTCTCTCTTGTTTTTCTTTCATTGCTGCTGCAAGTACAGTTGAACACTGTCTCAGCTGGCAATTTTTGCCTTTGAAATAGAAAGAAAATAACTGCGTTGTTGTTGTTGTAGTCCCAGTTGTTGCTGTAGGCCCAGTTGCTACTGTGGGTGGTGCTGTTGCTAGAGGTGGTGGTGGTGCTGGTGCATTGCGTCGAGGGACGTTGCGAGTATGTGGCAAATTATTTTAATTGTTTGGCAAGTGCTTAGGATGCCAGCGCCTTAATGGACTTTTTGAGCCTGCTGCCAGTGGCAGGAAGCAGTGGCAGTGGCGTCGTGTCGTACTGTGGGGAGGGGAGTCCAACCGGAAGGAAGTGTTCGCTGGGTGTGTTCGCCGTGTTGAGTAAATTAATACCCAGGGAGTTGGGCTTTTGGGTTAAATTAATATTCTTTGTTTGGTTAATTTTCGAGAAAGGTTCCAAGTGCGTCATTCTTGCGGTTCTTGCTGGCTAATTGAATTGCTCAAACTCTTCAGGTTGTAAATTGAAAACTAGCTCGGAAAGTGTAGCATACGTTGGGGAGTGCCACTATGTGGCACATCCATCTGGGGCCGATAACGATAACTAATTAAAAGCTTATTTGCTGGCAAATCTATTGTTTAAATAAAACAAAAGTCGATTTACTCCTTAATTACTGTTCAATATTCATAAATACTCACAATGCATATGTGTGCATGCGAGTGTGTGCGTGCGTGTGTGTGTGTGGGTGTGTGCGAATTAAAAAACACTTTTAAATTTACAGCAAATTAATTCCAGAAGCACTGAAAGCACCCTTTATGCAAAAATATTAAATGCATTGCATGAAAAAATCGAAAACGAGAGAAGAGAAAGACGTAGTCGAGGCAGTTATACCCTGTAAATTATATTTAAGTTAGTACCGTATATAAGGCATGCTTGCGTAATAAGTATTGATTGAATTGAATAACTTTTGAGTGCATTCGAGCTAAAAAAACTGAAAAAAGTTCTTCGGACTCACGTATCCCCTTTGTTGGGCCAAAACGGGTGTTGCAAATAAATATAAATGGAAGACAGGCAGCAATATAATAATAAATAACTCGCCAACGAGGCGAAATCAATGTAAAACGCGTTGAACCGTATCATTACTGAATGTGGGTGGTACTCGAAAGGTGGGGGGGGGTCGTGGTGACGACAATATTACCACATAACGTCAATCAACAGCGTGTCGTTATATCTGCGTGTAAGTATGTGTTGTATATAGATATATGTATAGATATGAATGGGTAGTTATATCTGCTTGTTAAAATCAATAAAACATCAGGAGTATCTGCAACGAGATTAAAGTTAAAGAATTCAAAAAATTATTGAATATATTTCCGAACATAAAGAAAACTTTTAGAGTTTCTCACGGTTTATTTAGTAAAGTTATTAGTGGAGAAAAGCTGAAAATGAATGAATAAAAAGAATAGTTTGGTATTAAAAAATAAGTTCTTGCAAAGTTGTTTTAAATTATTCCTCGCTTCCTTAATACATCGCTGTTATTAAGCTGTTTCTGTAACATCTTTAATTATGCACTGCGCACATGCTTAATTGGCGTAGTGTTGGTTAACACTTCAATGAAGCGATAAGCTCATCAATGTTGGCAAAGCTGCTGCAGCGCTCGTGCTCAATTTAATTAAACTTCCCTCGATCTGCCCATCTTTGCTGCTCTCCCACTCTGTCTCTGTCTTCTCTCTTTCTCTCTCTGTCTGCTTCTCTCTGTGTCTCCGTCTCTCTTTGTCAACCTGCTTTGCTCCCACTCTTCGTCTTTTCCCAATCAGCACGCAGCGTTAATCAGAAAAATTGCAATCAATTGCAATTGGCAAGAATTGAAACGACGCAGCCATATTCGATAAGTATGTGGAATACACTTACACAGGGTGTTTCAGCTACGTTGGGATTCGCAGGAGTTTCTTTATCATGTGCAGTGTTGTAAGAGCCTTGACTAGACTTCATGTACCGTATGTACTACCAGTACCTTGCCACATTTAAATGTCATTATACCCTGCTTACTTGTTTGCCGTTCCAAGTGAATGGACAGTATGTGGAATACACTTATACAGGATGTTTCAGCTACGAACTGAAGTGTAAGGAGTTTCTTTATCAAATGCAGTGTTTTATGTCAGTGTTGTAAAAGCCTTGACTAGGCTTCATGTACTTCCAGCACCTTGCCACATTTGAATGTCGTTATACCCTGCTTACTTGTTTGCCATTCCAAGTGAATGGACACGTCACTCAACGTTGATGTTCATGTTGATGCTCGTGCTCCTGATGATGTGGTTGGCTGCAGTGGCGTAGCCAAGCAGTGTCTAGCAGGGATTGCAGTGTAAATCAAATAAAATAAATTTTGAAGTTACACTGATTAATTTCATTATTTGCACAGTCAAGAGTGCATAATCCATGGCAGTCTTTCCCTCTTTTCCCCCTGCACTGCGCCCCTGCTAGACTCCAAGGCAGGTGAGCTGCACACGGCAAACAAAAATTAAGTTGCCAAAGCGTTCAACTGCAAGCAGCGCTACTGCTTGCCTCCCTTCCACCTCCTAGTACCTCCCCCCCCCACACACACGCCCCGCCAACAGCCTGTTGTAAACTGAAGTTGCCGCACGTGACCGACAAACGTTCGACTGGCGAGCCCAATCCCAATCCCGATCTGAGCTGCAGCTGCCACGTGCCGCGCTGCAGCAGCAGCAACAGCAGCCGCAGCACTTGTCAGCGTATGTCGCATGGGCTCAAGTGCCACTGTGCAAATGGCAGTGGCACAGTTGTCGCTATTGCTGCTGCTGCCAGAGTCGTCGCTTTATGGTCACCTGTGGGTGTCATTAAGAGACAGTGCAGCACTAAGCCTGCTAACGGGGCCACAATCTCTGGCAGCACTGTGTTGCCAGCCATATTGCGCCGCCAATTCCCTGCGCGCATTCCCAACACATTGTCCTCGAAATTCCTTATCATATTCCCCATGATTCTTCCCACAATATCTCCCTTAAATTCCCCATCATATACTCTATTCTTATCCCAACCCAACCCACTCCCTATGACATGCCATTCAAAGCATTCATTAGATGTTCTCTTCGCTTTTAATATCATTTGCAAGTTTTACATTTTTCTGCCGCCTTTTTTTGCAAACTTTATTTAACACTTTTGTTGTTGTTTCTCTTTTTGTTGTTGTTGTTGTTGTTGTTTAGTGCTGTTAAATGCATTGCAATTTTTATCCGCTGCGAAGTTTTTTGCCTCCCCCACAACGTGACGTCGGAGTTTTGCATTCGAAACCGTACTCGCACATCCTGAATGCCCACTGTAATAGTGGGTAGTCCGAGCATCCTTCCCCTCCTGCTGTCCCACTGTGCCGTCATCCCGTTGTGTTATCTTGTGGTTTTTTCATATCAAGCAGAGAATTTTCTCATTAATTTCAACGTTTCTCCCGCTTTCCTTCCACATCCCCCCCTTGCTGTTGTGCTGTTGATGTGTTTTGTGGCTGTGGACAGTTGTCGGTCTCGGTCCTGTGGCTGCCAGTCCTGCGCCCGAGCCCGGTAAATGAGGGCAGCAAACTATTCGCATTGCAGGAAATGCGAGTGCCATGGACAGAGTACCGAGAAATGTAGAACAGCTAAGCGAGTTGACATCGAATTGGCGTAGATGGAATGAGCGACTTAGCAGTAGAAGAATCCAAGCTGCGCTATGCGGATTTAGACTAAGATAATTCACATTTTTTAGTCTACACTGCGTTCTTATGATTGCGAAGACGAAAGGATATTGAAATTATTTCTTATTGTGTACCAGCATCTGAACTTGTCTGCCAAGCAGGTTAATCAACACTGTTAAGTGTTTCAAATCGTTGCTAATTAACGAACTTAACTTAAAATTGAGAGGATTTTATTTGAAATCAAAATCTATCAAAAATTGTTGAAATTAAGGCTAAAAATGTAAAAGCTAAAATATATACTTTAATAATTTATATTTATACCCTTACAGGGAATATTAATTTTGACCAGAAGTTTGCAACGAAACGAACTAGCCCTGTCCATGTGTCCGTATGTCCGTGTTTTGTTTGTCCGTCTGTTTCACCGCCAACTAATCTATCAGTCTTGAAGCTATCTTTATGAAACTTGCTACACATGCTTTTTATTGCTGCACGTTGTATATAAGTCGGAACAAGCCGGATCGGACTGATATATCGTACACCTGCCGTACAAACTATCGGCTGAATTTTGTTATTTATTAAAATATTGTTACCAAATTTACAATATTCTTTGTTTTCTATTTTATAAATTAAGAGTATATAAAAATCGGCATGCCGGAGGTAGCCTTCCCCCTGCTCTAAAATAGTAAAGTATATATTGACATATAATGTTTGAGATTCAATTTCAAATTTATTCAACATCAGAGATATTACAAACGCTTTCCACCTCAGGGTCTTCATTTCGTTCAATTTTCTTCTTGGGGTTGCCCACTTTTATGTGGGGCATCGCATAAATAAGTTTTTTCCAGAACTGAGGATCATCGTAGCGCAAATAAGTGTTGAATTTCATGTAGAGCCTTAACTCCAAGTCCAGTTCACTGAAGTCTTCCACTCCGGGGTAAACGATTACAATTAGACGCTTCCTCCGATCCATTGATGTTGCTTTGATGGCTGTGCGGAACTCAAAGATACCCCAGGAAGAGCTCACGAACTCCTTTGTCATCAGCAAAATGATGCGCTTGGAGTTTTCGATAGTTTGCAGAATTGCTCTTGGTATCGATTCACCAACGACCCAATCGCGTTGATAGAAACATAACCTAAACTGGCGTCGTCCATTCTCTAGTCGTTCAACGTATTCATTGATCAGGTCTAGGTTCTTGTGAGAGAACGCCAGAAACGCATCGTACCGTTGGGGAAATTCCATATTTTCCGCATTACGGAGAATGCAATTTGGTAAGATATTGTGGTAGTAAAGGCACATCAAAATGGACGTTCTGTACCAAAAGATAATAATGCAGGCTACAACGATGAGAGCTGCCACAAATAGTATCAGATAAATAGTATAAACTCTGCATTTGTCCAATTTGATGCTAGGTGTCAAGCCGTCACATTTAATACTCTCCAAGTCATCTATCATTTCGGGAACTCTTTGAATAAATTGTAGAAAACTCGAAGGAAAGCAATCGCAGCTCCATGGGTTATTCGATATTCGAATCCGCAGAATATGTCTTTGTTGCTCCAGATAGCCAAGAACTTCTGGCCGTAAGTGCTGAAATCTATTATTTCGTATATCTAAAAATCTTAAGTTCTCTGGAAAATTCCAAATAGTAAGATCTTCAAGTTGATTGCCAGCCACATAAAGCTTCTTTATATTGGAATATCCTACGAGGCTTGTTGTAGGCAACTTGGTTAGATTTATATTTTCCATGTAGAGACTTGTTGTTCCTACATATGCTGTAGGTAGTTTTTTAAGCGCTCTTACTGCCTTGGGCTTTAAGCAAATTATATTAAATCCAATTATGTACCTTTTAAAGGAACACTTACAACCAAAGGGGCATTTGGTTCCATTTCGATCTTCAAACAAACTACACTCATTGTTTTCATTGCAAATGTTGTTAACAAGTTCAAATCCAGGCGCTAAATTGTTCTCTATGGCAAGATACCTTAGGTTCTGGTATTTTTTAAAGTATGGCAGAAGAAAATGATTGATATATTTTTTACTGGCCGTAGTGCCTAAAAAATCAAAGTCAGTAGCGTGTTTTGCAAGAGTTTCCGAGCTGAAATGAAGTGAAGTAAAAGTTTGAATTTAGATTTATCAATAACGAAATCTACAGTCGATTTCCTAAATATACAACTCCTTGCTCAATTAATCATAAATCAGTGTAAGTCACATGTACGTACCTCAGCCAATCGAAGTCGTCGAACTGCGAGGAACTCAGATTAAGAACTCTCAAGCTTGTCAGGTCTTGAAAATGCGCAGCGGAGAGATTAACAAAGCTGCAGTTCATCAGAGCGAGTTCCTTCAGATGACTCATGCCTTGAAACACTTCTCTGTTTAAGCTTATCTCAAATAATTTGGATGCACAGTTGAGCTTCAATTCGTCTAAGTGCTTCATGTCAGGCAAAAGTTTTGTTAATTTGACACTTTTTACTTCAGAAGTTTGGTTTAGATTAATGGACAACCTTTGCAGTTGAGATCCAATAAAGTAAAAGTCCTTACACTTATTGAGATCAACAGAATTATGGACATCGAGTGTCAAACTTTTGAGATGACTAAATTGTACAATAATTTCATTAACTGGAAGACACTTCTCATGCATTTGCCACCTGAGCTCAGTTATATTTGGCACCTGCCGTGCTAAGGCATTGAAATGAGTTAATTCCATTGATTCCGTGGTGTGTATTGTGATTGAATGCACTTGTAGGTTACAGATCTCGATTATATATGTAATCTGAGAGTGGTTTAAGTGATTTGTCGTGTTCAGTTGTTGGTGACAGTTTGCCAAATCATTATTGTTTTTGGGTACAAACGATGCATCAAATTGACGGTAAATATTTTGATTTGACATTCTAGTTTCGATATTAGAACGGGTGCACTTAAAGGAGAGTGTTTTCTTGAAATGCTCAAGTTTATATCTTTCGAGTTCAGTACATTTCTGCATGAAGACACTATCAAGTATATCACAACAGTTCAATGATTTAATTTTGAACGCACCCAGATTTGTGATTGTCAATAATATGCAGAAATACTTGAATAATTTATTCCACATTTTGCAGTTCTTCAACAGCGTGTTCGCCTCAAAAGCTTGACCTGAACTAAACAATTGTATATGTAACATATTGTTGAGCAATCATCAAATCAAGTTTTGAATAAAAGCTGATAAGGCTAATTTCGTTTTTATACCCTTCGCACATTAAAAATGGACCAAAAATAGAATGCGATCGTTTTTATACCCCGTTTCAATAGGGTAGAAGGTTATTAAAACTTTGTGGCAACCAAAACAGTATGTAACAAACTATACATTTCTTAAGAGGCATCAAGACGAATCGATATAGACATGTCCGTCTGTACGACCATAGATCTCAGAGACTTTGATAGCTAGGACTATGTGTTTCTATTGAACGCACTTCAATGTTGGGTGGTTGAAGAATAATGTTAATTCACATTTAAGAATACCTGTAGAAATATTTAATAATATTTAAACATTGCGTTAAGGATATCTTACAGTCAAGCACACTCTACTATAGTTTTCGTTACTTTTTAAGTCTCTGAATACAATATACTCTTTGCAATTTATTTTAATAAAATCAAGAGAGAAATATTTCGGCTATTAAAAGCATGACTCATTCTGATAAGAAGGAATATTACCCGCATATGTATACTATAGAATATGTACATATATTTCTATGTATATATAAATATAATAAATCAATTTATCAAACATTTCAAATATACAAAAATAAAAACAGTTCAGCACTCCAGCTTCGTTTGACTCCGCATCGCTTATCGCCAATTTCGAATACAAACCGATGACGGCTCTTGTGTACGAGGGTCGTTTGATAAGTCCGTGACTTTTTGTATTTGCCGCGCACCTGCTCTAAATACAACACTGCTCCTGTCAGCAGTTATCGATTAACAGCTGACTGTAAAATTTTGAGAAAGCTGCGTTTTTTGGTTTGCGTTTTATAGGCATTGAAAGCAGACGATCTCGATCTCCATTTTCGTTAAAATTCACGAGATCGTCTGCTTTCAATGCCTATAAAACGCAAACCAAAAACGCAGCTTTCTCAAAATTTTACAGTCAGCTGTTAATCGATAACTGCTGACAGGAGCAGTGTTGTATTTAGAGCAGGTGCGCGGCAAATACAAAAAGTCACGGACTTATCAAACGACCCTCGTACTTTGGCGATAAGGTGCCGCGCAGCCTGAGTTAAGTTTATAGAAATTATAGAAATACGATCACAATCAGTTGAAAAGCGCGTCTCATTTCCTTCGGCACGAACATATTAAAGAGAAACAACCGAAAATCAGTGCGTCGAGGTGGAAGTTCACACAAATTAGTGCAGGGTCAGAGAAAGGCACAGAGTAAACAGAGTGCAAAGAGTAGAACGATTGAGAAAGAAAGAGATGGGGGAGGGGGGCACAAGGAAGTCAAGACAAACAGCAATTAAATGCACATAACGATAATGTTGTGCCGAAAAGTCATTGGGAGCTAACTTAATTACAACTTCCACTTTACATGGCAGCAAAGCGGAACCAGAGTTTCGGGTCGGGTCGGGTCTCTCCCCTCCCCCTTCTGGCAGCGACCTCGACCTCGCCCAAGACTTGCGTCGCGTAGAACGGAACTGGTAAATCCACACAAATTACAAGAGTCTGCTGCACTTACAACCGGGAACAGATGGCGACTGCAGCCTCGTAATGAAAGCAAACACACCTCACTAAAACAACAACAACAACTAGAAGAAGTAGAAGCAGAGTGGCAAGAACAATGGGGAAAAACTAAAAAGAAAAGTACCGAAAAACCTGCAGTTGGTTTTCAGCTTGGTTGACTGGCCGAAGTTCAATGCACAAGTTCATGAACTTGGAACTTGCGAAGGGTTCGCGCTCTTTGCCTGCTGACGGAGCAGTTTATAATTAGAAAGCGTAAGACAAGCAGACTAAGGAGAGGGGAGGTACTGAAGGAGAGCTAAAGCAGAGCTCGGGAATTGGAAGACTGACAGGCGGACAGACAGACAAGCGGACACGGCGGACGGACCGCAATCCGTTGCCAGTCGCCTCAAGTATCTGACAAAAAGTCAAGTGGATTTTGGCGGCAAAAGTTGCAGTGCCTCATACCCGGGAGTATATACAGTGTACCTCACTCTCTATGCCCTGCTGCACCTCCCTCTCTTGCTCCCTCTCTCTGTTTTGCTTTCTCTCTCTCTCTGTCTCTCGCTGCCTCTAGCTGTGCTTCTTTCCCTCAAACTGTTACGTCAGACAACGTGCGTGGGATTTACTGTTTACCCAAGGCAGCGAGGCAAACCGAAGCAGTAACAGCAGAGCGAGAGAGAGGAAGAAAGAGAGAGAGAGGGAGAGGGAGAAGGGAAAGGGAAGACGATGAAGATGATGACAAGTGCGGACGGTTCTGCGATATTGACAGAAAACAAAAGCAAACAAATTGTCGGTGTGCAGTCGCGTATGTAAATAAAGAGTAAAAGACTACGAACAACAACGAACTGTAAATACCCTCAACAAGTACCCAGAGAAGCTTCACTCTCAGTACTGCCACATAAGCGTACTTCAGTTCGGCATACCCCACGCCAACAGGGTAGTCGGCAGCAACTTATCAGCATCGATGTTTAAATCGGTTTAAGGAACAAATAAAAAACTCGCGCTGTAACTGTAACTGTGCACGGCCTTTTGTTATTGTTTTTCAGCAGCTTAAGCAATATTTAAAACCGATTTAACGCACAAAGGGAAGAATATACCGAACCGAACACATGTCTGTAGATAGCGAGGGAGAGGGGGAAACGTGGAGAGAGAAGTGCGTGGAAGGAGAAGAGGAGCTGCGGTTAATCTTTAAAGTGTGCTCTGCTCCTACGCTGAGTCCCATTCTCTTCTCCCTCTACTCCCACTCCCCTCGCATTTTGTATTTGTTTTACGAATTTTAAATTCCGTGCACGCGCCGTCGTGCATTATACACACACACACATACACTTCCCATAGAGACTCGGCGATACTCGAAGCGCAGATACTCAGTGCAGCAGACTGTTTGTTGTCGCTTTGTTTGTCCGTCTGGCTGTCCGTCCGTCCGTCTGTTTGTTTGTTTGTTGCGTTGTTTGCGTTTTTCATACATTTATGCAAATAAATGCTGAATATCATAGCCTTTCTCCTCTCCCCTCTCACCTGCTGCCAAAGGGACAATAGTCAACGATGCCTCTCAAAATAAATATAACACATAATATAATACTCCCCTCTCTCTCCTGTCACCCTCTCTGTTTATCTGTGCGGGCATCTCTTTCCTGCTTCGGCTGTTGATAAGTGCAAAATACACTGCAATAAATTGCAGGAAGCGCAATATAAAAATGTTTATTTGTCATAAATTGCCATAGTTGGCATTTTGGCCCTGCAGCGTAAAAAGGCAATCAAAATGCGAGGGCCATTAAATTATGCGGCAAGAGATAGGTGTGAAACAGCCAGTTGCCCTAGAGGAAGGGTCGGTAGAGGGGCTAGAAGGGAAAAGGGAGTTTCTAGCATAGCTGAATAGTTGCAACAGTTGGTGGACACAGTAAGAGAAACTTTGTATTGGTTATGACAGCTCATCAACAGTTTTTGTTATGACGCTTGAAAGTATCACTGAAATAGTTATGATTTATTTAGGGAAGAATGGAAAGTTCTTCAGATTAATATGACAGCGTGTGTGGTTCTTTGTAAGTCAGAGCAGAGGGAGCATGAATGGCCAACTCCATTTCTATTAACCACAAATGAGCTTGTTCTTCCGCCTTGGAAACCCTTTTATTTTAGAAGTTAAAGACAAATTGTCTTTTTGTAGATATTAAATATCATTAGAACCTAAGTTCATTATAATTAAATTTTTATATATTATTCAAACAATATATAGTAATAGTATTTAACTATTTATGGGGTAACAAAGTTCTATACAAGCGCATGGATCATTACATCTAGTTGAGGATAAAAGGTACGCAATTTATCAACTTGTTTGATAAAGTCTTTGCCATATACATTGATAATAATAATAATTTAAACTAATCTTAATTTCTTACACAAATGCAAACTTGATTAACATTTATAGAGCACTTTTTTCCTTTGAGTACCCTCCAGATTAAAAAAAAAAATTATTATACAAATTTATTAATATAAATATAATAATATACTTAAATATTGTACAATAATAACAAATATGAATGAGTTCCTATAACAACGTTAAGCCTTTCTATAAGGTACTTTTTTTCAGTTTTGGCAGTGCATTTTTCTATTCTTCTGTTTTTATTACTAAACAAAAGCCAATTTTACTTAATATTTTATGTACCTAGCTTTAATATTATGTATAAATTTCATATATAAATACTGAAAATATTGCTGTTAGAGACATTGACTTATACAAAAATCTATATAACTTGAAGAAAGAGAGATCTCTCCCTTCATTTTTTTAACTCTTCTGTTGCTTGATTGTCTCCTGTTTAAGTTCTCATCCTTCTATCCTTCTATATACTCCTAAGCCTTCCCGTTGCCCTCCTCCTGCGCTGCATCCCCAATTTATAAAAAGGGGAGCAGCTCCAAGTCCGGTTTCAAGAAATATCTCGATTATTTGCATGTAAACGTAAAACGTGCTTCGCTTTGGAGAGAAAGACACTCTAAGACTGCACAAGACATTTGGAAGAGAATAAAGCCAGGCTAATATTTTCATCCTGCATGTCGACTCGGGCTATTACCAGGACAAACAGCAGGGCATATAAATCCTTCGGTGCGGCCATCTGCATAATGCAATTCTGTCCAGACCGAAAACAAGACCGACTAAGCCTTCATTTATCACATTTATCGCTGCAGGCGGAGCTCGCTTTAGCTCCGAGTGCAATGCAAAAATTCTATTGCCCCCGCTCCCTTTCCCCCTCTCCTGATGCTCCTTCCCCGTGACACTTGGACGAGCTATGGGCATGACCTGCAGGAAGCAATGTCGGCAGACCATTAAAAATTACAATAAGAGAGAGAAATGGAGAAAGGGAGAGAGGGAAAGGGAGTGAGGCGAGAGAGCGTTGAGAATCTGGCATATCATGTGAGACTGCGACATATGCGATAAATTTCCCGAAGAAAAGTGCCAAGCAAAAAGGCACTGCATCATTTTCCATTGTGCAAAAAGGAAACAATTGAAATGAGGCGAGTGACGGACGTGAAGATACCCTGTAAAAGACTTTAAAGCGCGAGAAAGACTAAAATAGAAGTAGGTAAGGTTGGATTAGAGTCAGATTCTTCGAGAGCTCTTCGTATACCGATATCCAGGTAGTGCAACATGCATAGATACCCTGTAAAACGCTTTTATGTGAGATAAACAGAGAAGGAGGTCTTTCTTAAGCAGACAAGCAGTGTATGCCTTCTACATACACTCCCAGTCCATCACAGCCTTCGATGGAGGGAGTACAACACCCAAAGATACCCTGTAAATACAATTTCCTTATAAGAAAAACAAAAAGATTGATCTGAGCTAAGCAGACTGGCTTCTTCCCAAGCCTTGTACATTATGTACTGTATACGCATAAATACCCTGTAAATGCACTTTTCATGCCAGAAAAACTGAAGGAAACCCCTCAGTAAAGCAGACTTGCATTGTATACCTTTTCTTTCCATACATAGTCTATTGTATACTCAGTTGTAGGGAGTGCGACAACCAAAGATACCCTGTAAATACATTTTCCATGCCAGAAAAACAGAAACGGAGACCTAAGTAAGAGAAACTGGCAGTATTTATCTTACATTCCCCTACCTAGTCCATCACACCCCACCTCTGACTACACAGTCTACAGGGTATCGCACAAAAAAAGATTATAATGCACA
This sequence comes from Zaprionus africanus, assembly GCA_018151435.1. Classification (NCBI taxonomy): domain Eukaryota; kingdom Metazoa; phylum Arthropoda; class Insecta; order Diptera; family Drosophilidae; genus Zaprionus; species Zaprionus africanus. Next base: position 16,956,929 of record JAECXB010002310.1, read on the forward strand.
TGTCGAGAGCATTTCTTGAGATTCCCAGTCATTGCTCTCTCTGTCTCTCTTTCTCCGGCTGCAGTTTGTAACAATTTATCAACCTTCTTTCCTTTACCCCCTCCCTTGCCCCCTTAAAGACACTGCACATAAGCCTGGTCCATAAGGATCAATGTGGATAACGCGAATCGATGTCGGTCGTAGGTAAACGTCGATGTCGTTCTTGCTGCCACTGCCACATGTAATTATCGTTTGTGCCGCAATGTGGCACGTTTCGTATTTGAATCGCGTTTGGATTTTGGATTCCGAATTGGAATCGGACTCGTAATCGGAACTCAAGGGGGAGGGAAGAGTGAAGGGGGGTCTTTAATTTGTCATGCTTTTCAGCAGCGTGTGCGAGTGTGTGCGTGTGCCTCGATTGGGTTTGTGTTTGCGATACGATAAGCACATGTTATGGTTATTCACACTTACTATTTTTGGGGGGTTTTCAGGGCTTTTCGGTTTTTGGTTTTCGTTTTTGGATTTCCGATTTTGCTGCCATCGATTTTCGTGCCTCGTGTTGTGTTGCGGTTATGTTGCAGCATGTTTTGTGCTATCAGAATTATGATTAATTGATTGCCAGCTATGGAGAGAGAGACCCTTTCCCATCCCCTTTATAATGGGGGTGTCAGGTCACGCCTCTGCAATTTGGGGGCGAAAACGGTCAATGTACGATGTGTGAAGTTCCAGTGAAAGGCATTTCAAAGAGTTGCCTGTCTACTTGACACCCTCCCCCCCTCTGTGGTGCTGCGCTGTGCTGCTCCATTGATGGCAAACAGCTGGACAAGTGTTCGCGCAGCGGCGAATGACAGCAATAATCAAACATAAGCAAGATTTAATTGGCACTCGAGAACATACAAACAAAGTGAGGAGCGGAAAGGGTTGGGGGAAGAGAGAGGAAGGGAGTTGCGGCATCCGTTCAAGAAATGCCTGAGGAGTAGTCTGTGCGAGATGACAAAGAGATAAAGAGGGAGAGTAAGACAGAGAGGGAGACATGGCCAGTTGCCAGCACTGAGAAAGGACTCTCAGTAGAAAGAGACAAGAGCACAGCGGGCAGGGAAGAAAAGAAAGGGGAGTAGGGGAAGGTGAAGACATAGAGCAGGAGGAGCACAACAGGCAGGCACAGCGAAAGGTGCTGGGGGAGTCAGCAAGGCAAGTTCTGTGGCAGCCACATGTGCGCGCTGCAATCATTTAAATAGTTATTGCACTTTTCTTGCCACACACACTCACACACACACGGCAATGCAATTAGTTTAAAATGCCAAAAAGCGCAAGCAGTGGAGTAGGAGTAGCCAGGGGTGGGGGCGTGGCAGCTTGACAGGCTGACAGCACAACAAACATGGCAAGGCAACCAGGCAGGCGAGAGAGCAGGAAAAACCCGAGCAGTGCATGGAAAAATGTCAAAGCAGAAATGAAGCCATTAAATGAACGGCAAAAGTTGTCCCAAAAAACACAAAAAAAAAAGAAGAAGAAGTGGAACAGAAAAAGTAGAGGAGAAGAAAGAGAAGCAGAGAAGAAAAAGCAGGGAGAGCGAGGGAGTGAGAGAGCAGCAAAAAAGGAAGCAGAGGAAGCTGCAGCCAACGCCAGCGGCAACACATTTAACACCCGCAGAAGCACGTTTACTACAGAGGGAGGGAGTTGGGGGTAGGAGCAGGGCAAGGGGTAGGAAGTAGGGAAAGGGGTAAGGAGAGGGAGGAGACGGAGGAGAGGTAAGAGTAGTGTGTGGAGCAGGGAGGAGTAGGGATAGCAGCAGGAAGAGAGGCAGAAATGGGGAAAGGGACAGAAGCAGAGGCAGGGAGAGAGCCAGGGAGAGAGGCAGGGAGAGCGGCAGGAAGTGAGGTATGTAGGGGCAGGTGTAGCTAGATGAAGCAGAGGAGAGTGCTGGGCAGTGTTGAGCAGTGGAACTAGGTGTGGGGAGTGGGGCAACAGCGCTTTGAATGGTTCAAACGTCATCGTCAACGCGGCAGTCCACAACATGAGCGACAACAGGAAGAGAAGCAAGGGAAAGGAAGGGGGAAGAGGAGATGAGAGGAAGGAGGAGGAAAGCGAGGAAAAGGGAGTGGAGGAGGGAGTGGAGGGAAGAGAGATGGAGAGAGTGGTAAAGAGCGAGCAAGAGAGAGATGTGGAGAGAGAGGGAAGTCGCCTGCCTCGTCTGCGTCGTAAACGTCAACATCTTTCACATGCGGTGTGTGCGTGTGCATGTGTGTGTGCCTGCATACAAGTCTGTGTGGCTGTGTATGTGTGTCCCTCTGTGTGTGTTTGTTGTGCTCGTGTCGCGTTTGACGAGGCACGGAAAAAAAGCGCTGCAGCTATAGCGACAACATCGGTTTGAGGTCTGAGGTTGTGTTTGGGGCCGAGTCGAAATTTTAATGGGCTACACCAGCCCTTTGCGGATTGTGGTCAGGGCATTAAGTGCAGCAGCAGTCAGAGAGAGAAGAGCAGGCAGAGCAGGAGAAGGAACAGGAGCAAGAGCAGGTGCAGTAGGAGGAGAAGGAGCAGGAGCTGCATGCACCCCCTACTGGGCGTGACTGGCTGTGCTAGTTAGCCGTAATTTTTAAATTGTGGCCAGATGCTTGAGAACAGAACTTGGCGTAGGGACATCGCCTGGCAAGCAGTTAGCCAGGGAGTCAGCCAGGGTTGCCGAGTGCGGGCAATTATCAGTGAGTGCCGCTCGCAGCTCAAGCCTGCAACTGATTGCCGCAAAGAGTTTAATTGCCTCAACTGCCTGCACCTAATTCACGTAACTCACCTCACCCACTGCTCACTCACCTCAGTCAACTGCATATGCAGCTTGCCAGCAGTTTGTCAGCTAATTAGCTGCGGCAATTAATTATGAAGGCGCTTGCTGGATGAACTTGTGGAGCTGAAGTTGGCTTTAAGTGGGTTACGCTATCAATTTCCATATTGCATATGCCACATTCCGGCGGGGCATGTAGCGCAGCGCGAACTTTGGCAACAAGACAAACGACTTGAGAGTGGAGAATTGGATGAAGAGAAGGAAGAAGAAGAGAGAGGGGGGAGGTGTGTAAGCTGGTGGCATAGAACACGTGAGTTGTGCAACATTTTTGCAAAGTAATTGCTCATTTTGACAGCTCGTGCAACGCCCTTGTTTGCAATGGTCTCCACCAAGTGGGGCAGAACAGAGAGAGAGGGAATAAAAGGAGGCAGAAGACAATGTGAAGGGAAGTAGCAAACTGCAGGGGGGGACAGACAAGCGCAGCTTTGCCAGACTTCGGCTTGTTGCTTTCTGCCACAGGAGGAGGCAACAACCCGCAGCAACCTGCAACAGCAGCAGCAGCTCCTTCCCCTTCTCCTCCTCCTTCTTATCCTGCCCGCGCAGTTTTTCACATACGAGAAAGCAATAAAATCTTATAGTTTGTTTTGTTCTTGCTGCTGCTGCTGCACATGTGGCATGCCACCAGCGCAGCAGAGCACGGTGACAACGACAACAATGACGACAAAGACTGACTACAGACTGCAAACTGTGCACTGCCAGTGACAGCCTGTCAGATGACTGTGTAGTGCGGGGTGGGAGGGCAGATAGAGAGGGAGGTAGGGAGAGGAGCTAAAGAGAAAAAAAAGAGGAAGGGAGAGGGGGAAGAGAGGAGTAGGGGATGGGGAGGTAGACAGCGCGGGTGCTTGCAAGTGAGAGACGACTTCGTGCTGTCCCCCACTTGTTGTCAACGCTGATGCACTTGCTCCTTGCTCCTTTGCGTCAACTATACACTACGCTACCTTTGCCAGCTGTTCAATAAAAATATATGGCATCAGTGGAGTGATATATAGAGGTCTAAAATGGAACATTTTGATATTATAAGAGATTCTAGAGTACTACAAAATATCTTGAAGCAAATGAGATCTGGGACAATGAAATTTGTTATAGTTATTCATCATTTCATTTATGAAGAATAGATCTCCTGAATAGCAAATAATGCGCAAATGAATCTACTTCATAGTGAAAATCCTTGACCACCACTTTAACTCTATCTACTATATACTTCCACGTATAACTGTAAACACATCCATGTAGGTTGAGATTTTTCTAATGAAACATCCATGTTATAACGATGTTCTCTAACTATACTGGAAAGATCAGATAGAGTATAAAGTATACAGTAGGTAGAGTTGAAAATGCAGTTCAATTGGAAATTTATAAGGCTAAAAAGCACCTTTATGATGATTTAAAATAGTCTTAAACTTACCTATGCATTCCTTAAAAAGTTTCAAAACGGTTAAGCACTTAAACTTAACGTTTATTTATCTCTATATTTAAATCTTAAATATATATATTAAATAAGATTTTCAAACATTTACTGATATACTAACTGAGAAGACATTTATCTTTATTCTCATTATATTACGTATGGAACTTACTCAACTATGCTGCTAATGTAAGATAAGCGAGCTAATTACATGCCTAAAGGTCAGATCCATTATAAGTCGGTGCAGTAAATGATCTACTCAATAGGAAATTAACTAACTATCCAGGTTCAGCTGTATTCCACTTAGAAAAACAAACTGACTATCCTAACTAAGCACTAGTTCACCATACAACAATGAAACTAGGTATATTTGAAATCACTCCACAAATCAATATACTATTCATGTATCAATGGCAAGGCTGATTTTTATTATGTTTGCTGATGCTGTTTATGAATATATATGCTATTAAAAACAGGCAATGTCACTCACTTTACCTTGCACAATTCCTGTTAAGGATAAATCGATAATAGAATATTTACAACTTCATTGAGTTTTGGCTAACCTAACAAAACACCTAAGATCTTTCCAGACATCAACATTTACCATTTACCCAACATTTGCAATTGCAGTGCATAGCGTAGTCGCCTATTTCTACCTCCAGCACAGTGCAGCTTTACTCGGCTGTCGCTTGCATTGTTGCCGCCTTTTAGTACAACTATTAAATGCGTTTCACAATTGTTGTCGATGGATTTGTTATTGCTGGCAATAAAATTAATATGCATGTTGGGGGCAACAGAGTTTCCAGGGTTTCCGATGACAGTCCGAACGGGTAAGCGACATCTGTTTTGCATATCTCGCTGCGCTTTCGCGTCTTTTATGGGGGAGGGGGGAAACTGCAGCTCCATAAAGCGAATGTGTTACTTTTTACTGCAAGACATTGTCTAGCCGGGGCAACCCTGCAGAGTCCCCAACAGATCCCACAGAATTATTCTCAATTTAAACGCATGACACAACAGAAAAGTGTCAGTCAGGCGAGGGGGAAGCAAGGGAGGAGGGAGTAAGAGGAGGTAGACTTGAGGTCTGAGGTCTCTGTGGGCACTTCATAGCAATCTGTCACAATCAATTAATTGCCAGAGAAAATATCAACTGAGCACATCAAACAAAAAGCCAGACGCAAAGGTAAACGCTGCCGATGCGTATCCGTCAGATACGAGATACAAGATACTTCGCTCGCTCTCTCTTTCTCGGCAGCTTTGGCTTTTATCAGCACGCACGATCACTTCAAAGGGCCACGGCGCAAAAGAGTCAGCGAAACGGAAGTGATTGCATTCACACCACATTCCCCTCCCCCTGTCTCCTCTGCCTCCTCTCCTTCCTCCCCTCTTGGAGAGCTGGCTAAGTGGGGCGAACTGCGGCTGTGGCTGCAACTGCGGCGCATTTGATCGCATTTGTCAGATACATTCTGTCGGACGTGTTCGATCATGTGTGCCAGCTTGTGGTGCAGGTATGCCAGGCCAGGGCCCTGTAGGGGTGTCGGCTCAGGGTTAACTGGAATCTGCCAGAGGTCGTCAATGTGTGTCCCTTTTAATTGGCAGCGACAGCTTCCGAAGGCGCTTTTTGGGGGATCTTTAAGTTGCACAAGAATAGAGAATGAAAGGGAGAAATACATGAAATTGAAAAGAGACAGAGCTTAGATATTTGTTGTAAAGGTTACATGAGGTGACTGTCTAATTATAAATTACGACTGAACTGAGTAATAAATACAGTTTAAGGAGGAAAACATTAAACATTTCTCTCAATTCTGCCTTAGGTTGTAAGAAGAATTTCAAAAGGCTTTCTTAACAGAGAAAATTAGAGAGTGTTAGTGCAAGAGACCTGGAGGTTCTTTAGCTGTATATATGAAAGTATTCAGATTATATTCAGTTAATCTTCACACTGAGATAAGTATAATAATACTTAAAATCTCCCTCACAAATTTTAATTACTGCAGAAAGTTATACATAATATATTTTAAACATTATAATTAATATTAATATACAATTTATTGAACTGCGTCCACATTGTAATATATAAGAATTATGTTTCCATATAAAACAACAACAAACACTCTAAAATTAAGAAGTATGAACTCTCTCAAATTATAATTCAAGCAACTACTAAATAAATTTGAAAAGCATAAAACAAAAATTTAAATTTTCCTCAATTAAGTTTTAAATAATTGAAAAATTTAGTTATTAAATTAATCGTAATCAGTTGACCGTCTAAAGTCGAGTTTAAATAAATAAATCAATCAAGAAAAAAATAAAAAATAAATAAATAAAATAATAAAAATTAAACATTTTAAACGATAAACATTTAACATATTTCATGCCCAAAGTAAAATTTCCTTCTTGCTTTCATTTAAATTTTGTCAATAAATCTTTAGATTGTCAAACAAAACTGATAATGATGCTGTTCATGAATGTAAATGCTATTTAAAATAGGATATATCACTTACTTTGCCATGCACAATTTCTGTTAAAGTAAAATAAGCCCCACAGACTAACAACTTCTGTGAACTTTGGCTAACATAATGACTAACCTACATATGTTAGCATGTACAGAAATGTGTTTGCATGTGCATAAACATGTTATGTTACATATGTTAGTGTAAGGTATGCAGGTCTACCTTTTTTGAAGTCTGTCGCATCCCACAGCGTGTAAGTATTGTGCAAGTGAAGAGACATTTCGACTCATAAATAATACGTTGACAGTTGTAATTTTCGAAAGTAATCAGGCAAAGCTAATTAACAACAGCAGAGACAAGAAAACGGGAAAAACATCAGCAGCAGCAGCCCAAAGGTGCGCGTGGGCGTGGCCCTAGCTCTGTCTCTGGCACATGTGATGGGAAATGGAAAATGGAAAACGAGAAACGAGTAACGAATAACGACAAACGAATACGAAGCGGCTATAGAAAGTCGCTAATGAGAAAAATATGACACAATTGTAATTATCTGTCGCGCAGACAGTCTGTCCGTCTCTCTGTCTGTCTGTCCCTCTCTCTCTCTGTCTGTCGGTCCCTTTCTGGCAGCACTTAATGCCAATACGAGTGCGGACTGCGAACCGCGTTGGCCAGTGGCAGTTGAAGATGAATGAGCATGAATTATAAACACATAAAAAACAACAACAGTGAGTAAAAATAGTTGTTGGAACTGCAGCTGACATTTCAGTTAATTTTGATGTATGTGCAGGGCGTGGCAGGGGCGACTGTGGAGGCAAGTTGCAAGCCCTAAACGGATTTCCACAACTGCGGGCAGAGAACGCTTGAGAGAACAAAGGTAAAAACAATAACCCAACAATGCGCTGGCATGATATGTGGGCTCGTGAAGGAACCGTTACACGAGGGACTACTAGAAGTGAGGTTAGGTTAGTTGCAGCTACACCTGCCGCTTAATTGGGAGCAGGTACAGGACACAAGTGGCCCGAAGTAGGCGCCATAAAGTTTCATTAACCATGACGTGTTTTCCTCGTTTCCCGTAGCCAAAACAACCCCCTGCCCCCCCTCTCATAGACAGACAAAGAACCGTAACTGATTAACTAAATGCGCAGGGAAAGTGAGAAGGGGAGGGGAGGGAGTTGCAGCAGCATCCCCTCTATTAAATATGATCTATGCGTGTGGCAGCAACAACAAAATGGGAATAGAAATAATATGAATGCAATTTTCATCTTGTTTTCATGGGAAACAATTCCCAACTCTGTCTGTGGGTGGCAGAGTTCCAGTTAAGATAGGCCAGGACTGACGTTACTTGCTGTTTTTCCGCCCCCGAAATTGTGCCACGTCATGCGGCACTCGAGCGTGATCATTTAGTCGGGTGAGAAGGCAGCAACCATATAGATAGCATGAGAAAGCCAAACACAGATCGGATCTCGACGAAACAGTGACCCAGAGCAGACTCCTGCTGCCTGCCCGAATTCTGTTTATAATGTGCCAAATTTATGTAGAATATTTCCAATTCGGAAGCAGATGCAGAAGCCAAGGCGGAATTCTGTTTACACAAGAGAAATCGAAATGCGAAGCAAGTGAAACGTTCAAAATGCGGCAATTTACGAGGCATTCGACGATTTCTCGAACTGTTTATCATACGGCAAATGAAGAAGAAGAAGCAGCCTCAGCAAAAAAAGATACACAGCACATGCGAGGGAGTGGGAAGGAGGGAGAGAGGGAGTGGTAAAAGAGCCAAAAATCAGTGAGAAAGCCTGGCAAATGTTTACACAAATTACGTTGCTCCACTCCTCCCCCAATTCGCAGACATATTTGAACGGCTACCGTATTGGAAAATAAACCAATTGCCTTGTGCATCCGATAGATACAGATACAGATAGCAGAGCGGGGAACGGAGGCGAAGGCGGCAGGACATGGCAGGCGCGTGCAAACATGCCCGGCCTGACAAGCCCGGTACGTCAGGCGATAATATTTTTACAACACACACAGAGAGAGAAATACACACACAAGCAAACACACATATAGAGATACACACGTACAGCTACAGCTACAGCTACAGATATTTAAATGTATCTAGGTATCTATTGAAGCGCTGCAAGACGAAGGCAAAGCGGATTGAAGGTGTTAAATGGGCATGAAACAGCTGCATTGCGACGTGGACGCCAGGACAATCACCAAATAAACACACACACAAACACACACACATACACACAAAGTGCCGGAACAGGACTCGTGTATCTGGGCAGGGAAAAAGCTCAAAGAACACGGCAACGGGAACGACAACGTATTCCCCAAAGAGCGAAGGCGGCAACGGGCAGATCGATTCAGGGACATATGTAAATACCAATTTACTCTCTGCGAAATGTCAACAACTACGATTACAACAACAATAACAACAGCAGGGGGAACAGGAAGAGGGGGTGGAAGGTTGGAAGGGTTGCTGCCCTGTGCTGCCCCAGAGGGCTTCTGCTCGTGCCCATTTCCGTTTGCCTTGTTTAATTTCAATTCAATATTTTACTCGTATTAATTTCCATATCGATCAGTACCGAGGCACACCTGGTCACACCTGGCCACACCCTAGTAGCACACCCCCTCCCCTAATGGGCACTAATTAAGCGTGACATAATTAGTCAACTATTGACGGGGTGCATTTGCTTGTGGGAAAAGCATTTTGCAGATTGCCGGAAAAACCTCAGGGCAGTTTTCAATTGATTCTGCACGGCAGAACATTTCCCATGCCCTTTGAACTCCCTCTCACTCTCTCTCCTTCGGTCTCGCTGCTAATTGTTGAGCATTTAGCAAGTTCCTCTGGGAAACTGCTGCGAAAAGTATTTCATATTTTGTCCCCGAGTTGCAACATTGCCACACTGCAACTTGCCCCATTAATTTATGTATATTTCAAATTAATTTCGCGTTGCTCGGACCTCATCAAGTGCTGGCAAGAGAGCTGCGAAAACACATTTGTTTTGGCAACATGCGGCAGCAAATCTCTTAAACCGAAAAACAACAACAACCACAAGGGAGGGAGCACAAGGAAAAGGGCAGAGCAGAGGAGAGGGAGAAGCAGGGGAAGAGGAAGCCAATGTAAGGAAAACCCCATTACCAAAATGAATTTATGCACATTTCAAAGAGAGAGCAAACAAACAACACAGCAAGGTGGCAGGGGCAGGAGTGGGGAGAGGGACAGAGAGAGGGAGCTGAGGACAGTGAGGAGCTGCGACGCAGTTGATGATGTTGACGTGATGTTGTTGTTATGATGCTGAGAGAGAGAACTGCAAAGATGAAACACTGCAGAAAGAAAGAAATTTGCATGCAGTACAGGGAAGAGAGAAGCTGGAGAGAAGCTGAAGGGAAACTGAAGGGACTGAGGGAAGCTAGAGGTGAAAACAAGGGAAGCTCGGGGGAAGTCTGAGGGATGCTCGAGGAAAACACCGAAGGCAGTTTGCGGTTCCCCAGAACCTTGCTCGAGGTGCATTCCAATTCCAGTTCCAGTTCGAGTCTCTGTTTGTTTTCGCTCTTGTCTCCAGCAAGGCTGCATAACAAATTGCCACAGAAAACTAACTAGACCAAATATTTATTTTTTTAACACGTTAATCTCACAAATCCCCCTCAAGTGCGGCTGCCAACAACAACAACAACAACAGCAGACCGCACTGAGTTGTCTATGTAAACAATGTGACACCAGATACGCACCGCCAGCTCCGATGAGACTGACTTCTCTTTAGTTTTTTTTGCCTTCTCGAGCACTTTTTCAACAGTTTTGTAAATCATCGTCGAGCTGGCCTCAGTTTCTGACTGGACACAGGAGTCTAAACAAACAAAGCCAGCTGAAAATAGAAAAGGGAGAGAGAGTGGGAGAGAGAGGGACAGCGTGAGCAGAGGCAACAGTAGCACATCAGCGAGCATAATCAGCCGCAGGCATCACACAAAACCAGAGAGCTGTCACCACTTGAACTGTCCAGACTCCGATCTTCCCCGATTACCTAGTGTCCCTAGTCTCGTCTCTTGTCTCCCCTCTCGGCGACTCCACGCATTGCTCAGTGCAGTTGTTTTTTCTTATAAAAAGTGACACTGTCTAAAATGTCGTCAGAGTGGCAAAAATATGACCAGAGGCAGTGTCTAGAGGCAAGACGAAGTGGAGATACTCTAACCTTTAGAATGTAAGGCAAAAGGCATAAAGAAGAACATCTGCACATTGATTTGAACTGCCTTTATTGCATTCTTCTGGATATTTCTGTTTAATTTTTTAGTTTTTCATGTTTAAAACTTTCTTTTATATAAAAGTATTAAGCAAATCAAAACTTAAATATACTCAAGGAAATAACTTATGTTAAAACGAAGAATATTTTCAGCAAAAATTGAATATCTTTCAATATCTGAAAGCCTTCTTTTTCATCATTGACGCAGAACTAGAATCCAGGCACCTTTTGCAATGCTCTAGAGTAGTAGTAGACTTGATATGAAGCAGAATAGATTTGCAGTTCTATAGATATGCAATAGACTTCATTTTAAGTATACTAGATTTGCAGTGAATTTCATTTGTAGTAGTCCAGAATTGCAGTAGACTTCATTTGAAGCACCCAAGATTCTGTAGTTTACATTTGCAGTTGACTTAATGTGCAGTACTCATGATTTGCAGTAGAGATTATTTGCAGTAATCTAGATTTGCAGTAGAGATAATTTGAATAAGTCTAGATTTGCAGTAGACTTCATTTGAAGCAGTCAACATTTGCAGTAGTCAAAATATGCAGCACTCAATATATGCAGTATACAACAGTTAAGAGAGTTAAACTAACACCCTTCTACTCTCCTCCAAATTACCTGCCTTGTAACTAGTCTGCACTACCCCATTTCAGTTAGAGTATATTGAAAATTATCACTGTAAATTGAATCAGTATGAAAAGCGAGTGAAAAGGCGAAATAAATGTGCGTTTTTTGTCAGTTTTCTTTTTGCTCGGTCGCCTCTTCAGGCTGCTGCGAGTCAACTGACTGTCCGACTGAAGTGTGGCTAACTTCATAGTGTCTCTCTGTCTGTGTGTGTGTTTGTGTGTGCATGTTTGTGGGTGTGTGTGGTCCACTCTTGACGCGGTTCAAGTGGTTGCTGCTGCGCTGCCCCGACCAGAGGCAGCGCAAACGGAAGTAACTCAATGAGCAGGTCGAGGCGGTGGACGGGGGTGGAGGTGGGGACCTGGCGTGTTCTAGTTGAATGCAACTGTAGCACACTGTGTGTATATGTGTGTGTATTGGTGAGCTTGTTAATTATGATAACCAGTCGAGGAGGGTCAACACAATGCTCAACTGCAGAGCGAAGCAGGCTAATTAGCAGCCGTTGAACTAAACGCCTGCCTCCTAATTTGCAAGCAAGTTCAGCCCCCTCTCCCTCTACCTCTTCCTCTCCCTCTCCCACTTACAGTCACTTTCCTCTATGGCCAGCTTGATCTCCAACTGGGAGTCGGACACGAGCGGGTTCATTAGCGCGCATTAGCGAAAACTAAATTTCCGTTCTCTGCCGCTGATGAAGATGAAACACATGCCACAAACAACAACAACAGCAAAGGGAACAACAACGGGCACAACAAAGCTAAACAACGGCAACAATAAAGCCCAAACCCATCGCAACATCGCCGCAGGTGATTTTTGTGTTCCAACAAAAGCCAAACGCAGAACCCAAAAAAAAAGAAAAAAAAGAGAAAAAGCCTCACGCGAAACCGAAAACAAAACACGCTCCAATATAATTAAGAGCCTCAAGTGTATTTAAATCAAAAACAACAACAAGAATAACCTTCAGCCACGTCATAAAGGAATCGGACCCGAGCTGGGGATGTGGCCACGTCTCCTTCTCAGGCTCTGCTGAGGATGAGTCGGCGAGGCAGACGCAGCTGTTGCGCTGGCTACGCTTTTGTCTTTGGAAAAGAAACCCCATGGAGAGAATTTCGAATTTTTGGCAAGCTGCAAAAGTTTTACCCCCCTACAACGGGAACTGCAGGTCTTATTGGTTGGAAGATAAAACTAAGCAGAAATCTATATAGTATTTGGTTAGTGAGAAGAAACGAATCATATGTCTTTAAAGAACTCAGGAATGTAACTACAAACGAGTGCTCTAATTAAGTTTTTACCATAACTCATGTATTTTTACTCTATAAAAAATAAAGTAATTTCAGCAATGCAGATCTTTTTGGTATATAAATATTTGCATATATTTATAATACTAAACTGATTTCTGTTTAATTTCTCCTTCCTACCTAATAAAATGAGGAAAACAAATTTGTACAGTAATCTTTGAAATAAACTACAAGCGATTTCTATAGAAAAGTACTTACCATAACTCATCTATTTCTATTATATGGGTTAAAATACTTTACAGGAACTACAGGTCCTAAAGATAGTGAGAAGAAACTAATCATATATAGTGTAAATAGTGAGAAGGAACAAATCAGGAATCTACATTTTGAAATAATCACAAGACAAACTACAAATAATTTATCTTGTAGAGTTTTATTCATGGCTTATTTATTTCCACTATTTATGTGGGATAAATCTTATTTTATCTTATAGATAGTAAGAAAAAACTAAGCAGAAATCTATATAGTCATTGAAATTTCTCTAGAAAAATACTTACCATAACTCATCTATTTTCAGACTGTATAGGACAAAATTCGATACAGCACTTAAGATCTTACAGTTAGTAAAAAGAAATGAATCAGATGTCTATATATTAACCAAGAAAAAAAGTAAAAATGATTATTCAAATTAAGTTCTTACTATAACGCATATGTTTCCACATTATATTCTTCAAAGTACAAAACACACTCATCCAGTTCGTCACAAATATCACCAGACAACACAAATACCTCCAATGTAGGTGATTATTTTGATGGGCCGCCAGTTTTAGCGACTTTAGCTGTAAATATCGAACAGAAATTATGGCACAAAGTTAGCGCTGCGGGAAGGGATCGCAATGTGCAAGGTAAGAGGGATCCCAGCTGCGGGGGAACTGTCAAAGGGGCGAGGCTGGGGCCCCCATTCGAAGCAGAGCATATGAAGATATGCCAGCTACGCACACGCAAATAACTCGCATTCACATTGTCCGCATCCCCCTATCCCCTCTTGGGCGTGCCGCCTCTGCCTCTGGCTCCACGCTGGTTGCGCGTTGCGTGCGATGTGCGTGAAATGCAACTTAATCATGCCGCGAAATATTTCAGGGATTTCAGAAACGCACACAAAAGAAATGAGGCAAGAGCTGAAAAGCAAAGAACACGCCCCGCCAGGCGGCAGATGGTCCGAGCACACACAGACGGACTCGACTGGACAGACAATCTCCCCCCGCCTCCCGCTCCTCTCCTGCTTCCTCATCTTCCTCGGCTGTCTGTTGATAACTTAAATGCCACATTTAGATACAGAATTTGAGCAAAGGCGGCGCATAAATCAAGCGGCAAGATCACCAGAGGCTGCTGCTGCAGCGGAAGCGGGGGGCGTGACTCAAAGGGAAGGGGAAGAAGGGGAACTGCAATACGATCGGGGGAACCACGAAGCAGACTCATCTCGCATTCGAATGTGTCCCGTGCGTTTAATTATTGTCATTTTTTCTGCAGCTCCGTTTTCCCCCTTTTTTATGTCACTTTGAGGGGAGCTGGAAGTGCTGGGGGGAGGAGGAGAAGGGGGAGGGAGGTAAGCTGCTCCCTCAGAGCTCTTTATCATCATTCGTCGCCCTGGTCGACGTTATTTGACACTTCCATGACATTTTTATCATTTAAGTCACATTCGCTCTTTGTTTATGCAGCACGATCGGAAACAAACAAAACAAAGCTGGCACCCCCTTCCCCCCTTCCCATCTATAAAGATATTTTATTGTTGCCCAATACAGTCGGTATCTGTGCACCCTAATGGAAGTGCTGAGTTTAGTTCTTGATTCCAGTTGAAGTTCTCGTTGCGCTTTTCGCTTTTTAATTGTTTGTTTACAGTCCACGCCTCCAGCTATGGCAGAGGGAGGGGAATGGGGTTGGGGAAGGCGTAGTTAAGAGGCCCCATGATAAATTGCCTGACGCGCAATGAAAAGCCATTAAAAATTGTTGTTAAATTCCCGGGACTCAAATTGATTTAAGTTGCGAGAGTTGTTGATACACGAAAATCTATAAAACTTGCAGTTACCTTAAACAACTCTATTAAAAATAGGCACCAGCCGGGAAGGGGTACCGCGTACGGTACCGCGCTAGTACCGGCAGCGGTACCGGTTTCAAAACACATCATTCAGTTCGTTTTTAGTGCCTCACTAAAAGCCAAGTATGGTGCAGGGGAGAACAAACAAATAATATTGATTTGAATTGAAGTATCAACTTTACTCGCACAAAGGCAAGAGGGTGCTCTCATTGCCGTACCGGCAGAGCAATTCATCAGTTGCAACTTTGTTTTCTTAGTTAATTTCAAGGCGATAACGAGATTTCGTTTAGCCTGACTCAATCGCATGATTTAATGGGGAAATGTATGAGTATTTTCCCCCAGAAACAGCAGATGGGAATTTACCAAAAGGCAGATAAGCAAAAGAGGCAGAGAAGGAGAGAGAGTGAGAGAGGGTCTCTTGTAGTTGATTTTATTCAAAATAGACTCTTTTATCAGCACAATTTCTGTCTTCGCCCCAACTAAGTAGCCAGTCAGGCCCTCGAGCACTCTCTAATATAATTGATTTTCCCATTTTCTTTGGAAAATCCACCACCAGCGCAGAGCAAACTGCAGCGAATTATGTGCACTTATAAATCAAATAGCCTAACTTCGGGCACACTATAATTATGGGAAATTTATAAAAAATTACATAATATTTACAAGATGTTATCAAAGTTAAGTATAGGTCAGACAGACGGGCAAACAGACAGCCAGGCAGCTGGTCGAAGTGAGCAGAGTTAATTTGTCTATTAACCGACTATGGGACGTACCTTTCTGTGGGAGACAGCGTCGAGGAGCGCCTGGTCTCCTGGTCAGAAATTTGTAAATGAGTCTAATCAGTCAGCCAAAGGGTAAGCCTATAATTTGGTAATTACTCGCAGGAGTACCCCAAAAAAGAGCCTCATGCTATGGCAGGCAATAAGTCAAAAACGGTTGCATGTAATACATAATTTGGTATTCATATACAGAGTCTATAGCTTGCTGATCTCAGCAGTACCCAAGCGGGTCCCGCCTGGCGTAATTAGCAGTTCCAAATGCTGGCTGCCTGCGGCGTTTACCTGAGCCGAAGACGAGTCCAAAACGGTAGCCGGGAAACCGTTGCCTGTTTCCGCTGCAGTTGCAAGTGGTGAGATGTGATGTGATGCAACCTCCTTGTATAGAGACATCGGGGCACTTCAACAGCTGAGGCAATTTTGACATTTTGATTTGTGGTTTCTACTGATGATGAACATGTTTCTGATGCCCTGCCATGTGGTCGATGTGGCAGAAAGCGAACAGCTACAGATTGACCTTGAGTCAAGGCGAAGGTAGATGGACAGATGTTAGCCGGATGTTCTATAAAGTAGTTCCAATGGGGGAACAGTTCGTAAAAGGTTGTATACACTCCCAGATTAAGGCAAAACTGTGACTAACCTGTATAACGGAAGATGTATTTTAATGCAGTAGTAAATATCTCCATTATATACATATTTATATACTTATTTAAATACATACTCAGTCAGATTATAGAACTGGTAAGTACGCATCCACCCTGAAGTAAACATAGCACAAGTTCAAGTTCATTGTCTATTTTTGATAACACGCAACCTTCTCGTGACGTCAGTTTTCACTTATCTGTAACGACAATTTCAATGAATAAAAGACCAATAAAATACAACAGTCTGCTCTTTAAAATGTCTGGGTTTTTTTTTATTTTCTATTATGTTTCGGGAATTAACCAAAGAGACGTCAGACTTATTTGTATTCTATTTCTCAGTCTTTAAAAATTAAAGTGAATGAATGTAGTTGCAATTATTTTTATTTTGTATTTTATATTATACAGTCGACTGAATTAGAAGTAAAATATTAAAACAATAAATCATTTACAAAGTATGTTATTAGAAAAGCTTGAGAACACTGAAAGATGATGATTGATCCGAAAGCGATTTGAAAATAACGTTTTATTTTATTTGAATATCCCAAATGGAAGATATTTATATATTCGTTTTCAAATGTTTATTAAAATAACGTCATTCACTTTAAAAACATCATGACGCACTTAATTTTGAATGAAAAGCAATAAATGCAATATATATTTCAAACTAAATTATATGGAATTAAATTTAAATTAAATTAACTTAAAATAACTTTAATTTCAACTTTATGTTAGGAATTGATTTGTATAACTGATTTTTTGTATTTATAACTTATTTCTAATTCAGTGGATTGCATTTAGTCGACTTTAAGAAGTACAATATATATAAATAAATAAATCAGAAAAAATTTCTATAACTTATCAACCACTGTTATATTATGGTATATATAGTTCTGAATTTCATCAGAATATAAGGACCATAAAGATCAAATTATGTATTTAAAATAACTTCGATTGTGATAGATAGCGCTGAACAAGCGTAAATTCGATACAAGGGTATAAATTTATATCAATGCTACCCTATTCGAGTAGCCTTTCTTTGTAGGGTAGTGCAAATTATTTTTAGAAAAACATTTACCAAACCGCAATGCGAAAATGCCAACAGCAGTTGTGACCACAGCAAATATAAAATATAAGACAAAGAGAGAAAGTGAGAAAGAGAGAGAGAGAGAGGAAAAGAGGGAAAGAGAGAGAGGGGTGAAAAGAAGTTAGAGAGATATAGATAGAGATTCCGTTTTTATTTTGAACATTAAAGTTCATAGAACTTGCCTGGAATGGACGCACTTGACCGTTTGGGCAAGTGAAACATGTGCTACATTATGACCTACGATGTGGGTCATAATTTCATCAAGCAGCGGGAAAGAGGCGAGGAGAGGAGCTTGTCAAAGTTGAAGAAAACCTTTCTCTACACACTTCCTTAAATAGCTCACGCGCCTCGGCTCTGTCGAGGGACTCGCTCACGCACTTGTGTGCTTTATCTATAAAATATTTACTTGTCAGTCCAAATTTGTAAACCATTTTTGAAATACAAGTTGCAGGAGGGGGAGGAGAGGGAGGTATCCTTTTGGAAATTCCCACATATGCTGTTGTCGTCTATGTCAAATTACTGTTTAACTTTTATGGTGTTTTGTCGTACTTTGTCGCATTTTGCTAGCTATTTACGTCTCTGTGTTTGTGCATAGGAAGTATAGATTGCATACCCTGTAGGGGGAATGAGGAAGGGTATTTTCAGATAGAGGAAGTATGATGAAAACCAAATATTGAGAGAGATATATAAATTGATATATTCATTGCACTTCACGTTTATCTCTCGCATTATTCTAGGGTATCTGCTTGTCTATCACTCTCTCCAACTCGCTTGCCTTATTTTGTCGCTTTTGCAGCTTATTTCTTTGGCATTTTTCGGCTGTTTCGGCATGTGACGCAAATGTGACATAAAATTTTAGGGTGGAACACATGCCCCCCTATGCCCAGCCCATTTCCATTCTCTTTCCCATTTCCAATCTCTTTCCCATTCCATTCCGATTTCCCATTTTCCCCACACAATATGGCGCTGCTCTCGCCAGAGCTGTGCTTGTATTGCTCTTGTTCTTGTTGTTGTTCTTGTTGCATGTTGCCATGTTGCGTAATTGCTGCAATCTGTGGAGGGCCCCCTCACGCTCCCCTCAATGAGGGGGAGGCGTTGGCACATGTTGTCGCAACAGCTTTTAAATTGTTATTGATTGGCCTGGCCAGGCGAGTGTGCGACATGTTCTCGGACTGCGTAAGTGTGGCTGCAAGGAAAGCGAAAACAAACAAATTAATATGTTTGTGGCATTAAACATATGCGAAATTGGGTTAGCTAAATATCGAGAAGAAAACAGTCAGAGGAGTGAGGGGCATATCGAATTCCGATAGAATATTTGACATGAATTTAGGGCAATTTAGTTGGGTAGCAAGTGGGAAGAGAATTGCGTAGGTCAAATTACTAACTTAAGTAACTTGGTACTGCAGTAAAATGAAATTTGCACTATATTAAGTGATAAGATAATCCCAGCGACATTTTGGGGATCTTGAAATGTATAATTAATATTCCTGAAATAAATATAATAACTCAGCATCTACTGCAGCCATCAATAAGAAACTTTGTGTGTATTTTATAGAGAAAATTAAAGAGAGAAGAGCTGTGCTTAATTAATCCAACCAACTATAGTAGCTCAAGACGATTGGGCTTTAGCTTCAATATCATAACCATATACCCATGATTCGTCACCAGTTTTGACCCATTTGAGTAAATGTGGGTCATCGTAGACGTCATCCAACAGCTCTTGAACGATGCTCATGCCACGGTTCTTTTGGTCAAAATTAACCAAAAATTGCGGAGCAAGAAAAACACTTATTACAACCAATCAAAAAATGATATGTGTACCAACATAATAAAACAAATAAATCGACAACCGAAAGTACATTGCACGCGAAATTTAAAAAGTCATAATAAAACAAAGTAAAGTACTAAGCAACTTCCATAGCAACGCCTTATTTGCAAACTAAGCCAAGTAACTCACTAAGCACAAAAGCTAATCTAACGATATTTGACAAATACATTAATTTATTAATTAAACCTAAGAAATTCCCTAAGCAGAGACCTTAAGACTATTAAAAAAACCCAAGTAATTTTCTATATACAAAAGGTAGCAAGAGGAAATTTGGCATAGGAAGTGAGTGAAAAAAACTTGTGGAATTTCCTACAGAAGAAACCTAAAAATTCCCATATAACTAAATATTCCCAAATAACAAATAAGCAAACCTATGACAATTATACCCTCGCCTGTACTTAACCTTTATGACAATATAGAAATCGGAAACTATCAGTCAGTGCGCGCTTTAAAGATTGTTAAACAGCGAATGTGCATTTTTCGCTATCGCGCAGCTGCAGGGGCACGATGCACTCGCTGTCATATGCAGTGCGTGCGATCAAAAGAAAAACGAGCCGAGTCAAGGCCCAGGAGAGACACCAGCCTGGGCCCAGAGGCAACGGCGGCAGCAGCGGCGAGTGTTGCTGCAGTTTTCTTATCTAATTGCAGTCGGAGCCAATAAATTAATAAATAGCAAGCAATAAATTTAGTAAAAACAAGCCATTAATAACACTTTGGTTGACACAGACAGCAAGAGAGAGCGAGAGAGAGGGAAAGCGAGGGAACCTGGTGACCGCCGGTGGCAATGCGCGTCGGTCAGGTCGGGTCAGCCAGGCGGAGCCAATGAGTCGCCAAAAGGTCGCCGACATTGGACGTGGAGGCGCCGCGACTTGTGCCGAAAAGTTGAAAAATTGAGCGCACAATGTTTTTGTCACCACAACAGGAAGAGAGGATAAAGGGGAAGGAAGGGAGCGAGGGAAGGGGGGAGGTACTTTTCCAAGAAAAGTGCACACAGTTAGTTGAATTCGTTGCACTTCGTTGCCTGCGCGTGTGGGTGATCTGTGTGTTTGTGCCGCGACAATATGTTGCAATTAAATTTTTAATACTATTTAAATCTGCGCCACAATGCGACAGAATTTGTTGTAAATTAAACTCGATGCGCCGCCGTGGCCCGCATATGTACATGCATGCCACACCACACATAACATACTATGCCTGCCGCATACCATGCCACATAGCAGCCATGCATACTACATTCAACGCGTGCCACATCCCATTACGGCAAACTATTTTAAAACTGTTTCGGGCAATTTGTTTAATTGAAAAATCGTAAAATGGCTTTTGCTCTCTCTCTCTCTCTCTCGCTCTCTCTTTGTTGCTTTCAAATTGATTTTTATGACACGAACAATTGACAATTACGGGATATAACGGAAATTTACGAGGCAGCGTGTGTTAAGCCTTCTATTATCTGTAGGGTGCTTCGGTAAAGCACGATTGTTTCGATGGCTTACAATTGAAATGGGAAACAAACTTTTACAGCACTTGGAGGGAGAGAGAGAGGGGAGGAGGGGGCAGGAGAGAGAGAGGAGAGAAGGCAGGAAAAGTGGGAAGAAGGGAGACAGACAAGAGGCAGGTGGGGAGGGGTAAAGAGCAGGGGGTTAACCACCCAGTTAGCCACCCAGTTAGGCACCTAGTTCGCCTACCAAGTTAGGCACTTCAGCTGGTGCTAGGCCTAAGCTCTTGGGCCCACTCCACACGGCCGATTAAATCAGTCCTTCGGAGGTCAGCTCTATTAGCCCCGAGCACGTAGCACATTTGAACAGCAGCTGAGAGCCTCAGCTTCAGCAACAGGATACATTGTTGGGAGGATACTTGGGAGACCGCAAGAATGCACGCTACCCAAATTTGTGTGTGGAAGTAGTAAAAGTGGTGAAATGCCAACTGACTACGTGTGGTCCTAACTGACTCCCTCCCTGACTACCTCCCTGACTGCCTCCCAGATTCCTTGTCTACCCCTCTGACTTCCTGACACCCTTCCCGACAGCTTTCCCGACTGACTGCCCGACCGACTGACTCTCTTGCTGCCTCCCAGACTGACTGTCTCTTTGACTGACTTCCTTCTTGACTGACTGCCTCAATGACTGACTCCCTGACTACCTCCTTGATTCCCTGGCTACCTCTCTGACTCCCTGACACCCTCCCTGACTGCCTCTATGACTCCCAGACTGACTGCCCGACTGACTGACTACCTTACTGCCTCTCAGACTGACTGTCTCGCTGACTGACTCCCTGACTACCTCCCTGACTGCCTCTATGACTCCCAAACTGACTGCCCGACTGACTGACTACCTTCCTACCTCCTAGATTGACTGCCTCTCCGACTGACTGACTGCCTCTCGGGCCGACTGCCTCTTTGCCTCCCTTACTGCCTCCTATAGTGCCTGCCTCTCTGACTGCCTACCTCCTTGGCTGGCTGACTGACTGACTGACTGCCTGCCCGATTGCCCGACTGATGGACTGATGAACTGACAGTCCGTCTAGTCTATTGGACTGAGTGAAGTGCGTTGCGAGAGCCAACAAATGGCACTCGGACACGCAATGGGAAATTTATGTTGCCCAGCATTGTGTCTGTCCATGTCCATGTGAGCTGCTGATCCAGAGATAAAGTCTCAAATTAGTTTTGTGGCTGGTAATTAAATTTAATTTTTTTATTAGGCCAACCGCAGTCGGAACTGGCAGCTTGAGTGGAATTAAAGGTGTCACTAGAGAGAGGAAAAACTAAGATAGAAGGTTGGGTATTTTCCCATAAATATGCATAAACAAAATACTAAAATGAATAAAATATGTACAGCAAGGAGCGAACGATGCTGTTTGCCAAGCTTTTCATAATGTTTCGCATACGAAACGAGTCTTTAATGAACTCGCAACACACTCGAAGTGCGGCCTATTTACATAACCTAAAAGCTTTCGGGGCTGAGCTTGGCAAATGGCAAAGTGGGCGGGGCCAAAGTGATTCGCCTCGATTCGATTAGCATTTGATTCGTGAACTTGCTGTCAGTTTGGTTGACTTGATGACTCGCTTCAACTGATTGATTGATTGATGAGTGTGGGAGTGGCAAGTCCCATCTTAGCTCCTACAGAACTTAAGTCGAAGCAGCCTTAAAGTGTTCCAGCTCCAGCTCTTTAAGCTGACCCAGTGAGCAAGCCAGCATCGCACACCCTCTCACAAGTTCTCGGGCCCGTAAAAAGTTCCTTTGTATTATTTTAAGTGAAATTCCCGACGTCTGAAGAGGTAAAAAAAACTTTGAGCCAAGGTAAATGTAAACACGGATAAAACAATATCGGGAAAAGGGCAACTGCAGCTGGGGCTGCCTCCGCTGTGAGAGGAGCCTAATAAAGTCGCTAACAAATTGGAGCACATACATATCGCAGAGCCCGCCCCAGCATAATCCTGCGACCTGCTACGGAGCCTGAGTTATGATAAACTGCGTGGAACTCCAGCCGCACCCGCTCGCTCGCTCGAGGAGGTAGCTGCCTCCAGGTAATTGAAATAAGCGTGCAAATTTATAAGGCTCAAAAGTGCTGGCCCCCAAAAAGCTTTCCACCTGCCTCACTTCATCTGCTCTTCCTCTTCTTTCGCTCCAAAAAGTATATATATGCGTGTCTATTAATTATGATTTCGGGCCTGGAGTGGAGCACTCCCGCCGAGCGCCCCAACATGGAGGCCACCTGCGCCGCTGAAGCCGCCGGGCGGGAGCAACAAATTCAATTTAAATGAAGCGGAAAATTCAATCAGGTCGCGGTCGAGGTCGAACCACAAGTCGGGAACGTCACAGTTAAAGGTCTTTCGGCATTTTGGAATCTTCGGAGTTAGTTTTCCAGCGGCTACTGCGGCTTCATAGGTGGTAAATTGTCTGAGCCCTCGACAAATTCTGCGAAGCGTAGACCAAGGCAGGCATAAAGAAGTCAATTTATATAAATTCCCCCCTCTCTCCTCTCTCTCTCTCTGTGCTGGGTCCTCTGTCTTCTGCGGCCTGCGGTCTGCAGTTGAAATGCAATTTACGAACTGTTCTGGCCATTGTTTTCCCGAGGTTTTCCTTAAGTCATTGCCCGCGTGTGTTTGTGTTGCTCGAGTGGTTTCTTTTCTTTGCTTGCTCGTTCTTCTTTTGTGTAATATACTTTTAAATTAGGTAGCATATGTTTTGCGGTCCACTGGGGAGGGGCTGAGACGGGCAGGGTATTCAATCAAAATGATGTTATTTTAATTTCGAAACGGATTTGCGTTGAGAATTTTTAATAAATTGTTTTTTATTGCGCACACTGTGGTTTCTTTAGTCTCAGAACTTCTCTCTTTCTCACTCTCCCCGTCTCTTTCTCTCACTGTTGTTTCCCTACTCATTGTTTTGTTCCCAGTGTCCTTGGCTATAATTTTATTGATGGCGTTTCATGTGCACTGAATTGTGCGAACATTTGTAAACTGTAATTGCAGTTGGGTTCCGTCTCCGAGCACAGCCCACCCAGAGAGAGAGAGAGAGAGAGGAAGAGAGAGAGTACTGAGAGAGGGTACTGTTGGTGCACGGTGCTGGGTACTCGACTTGGACAACACGCAGATGTATTTGCCATATAAGTGCATATGTTTTGCAGGCTTCGCTGACTTTGGCCAAGCTAAACGAAGCGGTAGACAGAGGAATTGGAGGAGGAGCAGGAGCAGGGGCAAGGCAAGCAGGCTGTGGGGGGTGCGAGGGAATGTGAGAGTATGAGGAACGTGTTGAAAGGGCACTGCGGAGACGTACCTAAGGGATTAGATAAATTGAACTCGAGCCCAACTACAGTAAATATGCCAAGAAATGAACCCAAGATGAATGGCTTGCAAGAGGGAAATGAGGAGGTTTGGGGGAGAGGGAAGGAATGGGGGGATAAAGCAGACAGAGAAGTAGGTAAACTTGGGCTGAAATGAGAAAGAACATAGTAGAAAATCAGTTAACTTTTAGATAAAGAGACTTGAAGGCGGAGAGAAAGAGGGGAAGAAAGAGAGGAACAAAGAATATAAAACATCTCTCTATCTTTCTGAGTAACAGAGAATTTTAAATAAATTTTCCATACCCGAGAGAGGTAGAGAGATAGATAGATAGATATTAAACATATTCCATATTCCCTTTACAACATTCTATATATCATATTCCCTAAAGAAACCACAACTTAATTGATATTTCTGTTTCCATTTCGTACGCACCTTTCCCTCCCCCGCCCCTTAAGTTATTTGTTCCCTCAGTTATTCCTCCAGCTTAGCCTAAATGCAGGATTGTTTTTTTTTTCGCTGCATATGTAAAATACCCCTTAAAATCCCCTAAAAACCTGCGTGGCAACAACAAACCGAATCAGCTGCAATGCTTAAGCTCCAATTTGATAAACGTAAATCCCACAAAGATGCCTCCGTTACCGAACGAACCCTCAAAAGTGGTCGCTGTCGGCAAAGCAGTGTAACCCCTACTACCTCCCTCCCCCCTCTTCCTGTTCTTGCTGTGCCCTTCGCTAACTGAATGCTAGAAATGCGAAATCAAAAAGGTGCCTCCAGGCAAATAGAAGAATACATTCACACACACACATTCCCTTGCACATATATGGCATTGATTTCGGCATTCAACTCTCCTCTGAGAGGGGTGTGGGGGTAGGGGAAGCTGCGGCTTTTGCGGCAACTATTTGGAAAATTGAGACACCTACGGCCAAGTATATTAGAAGGTTGCGCTTAGAAGCTGTAAAACAAAATATTTACACGCATAAAAGACTCGCAAGGCAGACGCGGCATGCCAAGGCAGCTGCGACCAAGAGGAGGGAAGGAAATATTGGAGGAAAGATGGGCGAAAGAGCGGAGCGCGGAAGGAACTCTCCTAGCAGCCCACAGGACATGCGAACGAGACATTAAAGCCAGGCGAAACACTTGCCACAGCAACATTGGAGAAGGAGGCAGGGGGCAGGGAGACATTAAACTGACAGGCGGGCCTTGCCCTTCCTCCCCTCCCCTCTCACCTCTCCCCTGCCAGCTAGCTTCGCGTCACGTCTGCTCGACGCTTTTAGTCTAAATAAAGGCATTTAAGAGATTTAGAGCAAATGAACCTAACCTCAAACATTCGCCGTCTGCCATTGCTCGTCAGGCTTAATGGCGCTGCCAGAGAGAGAGGGGCGTGGGGGTGTGGGGGCGTGGTGCATAAAAACAAAAGACACGCATGTCCTTGTCTGTCTGTGTGACACTTTTATGGCGAATTTAAGACACGCAACTTCGTCTCGCTGCTGACTTTCCTCGACTTCTTCCGGCTTCCGCAGTCTGTCTCCCTCCCTCTCTCTCCCTCTCTTTATAAGCAAGAACTGTCCTCCTTTTTTTTGGCAATTTGTCAGTAGACGCTTTAATTTCCTGCGTATCCTGCGACCTCGTGATGACAAAATGACGCAAATAAAATTCTGTTGTGCATTTCCTGCTCCTCGCATCGCCTCTGCGTGCATGTAATTGCTTCATTTTTTATGTCTCCCTCTTGATTTTATTTGTATTTCCATTTGCCATTTGCCATTTTATTTTATTCTTATTCATTTCGCCCTTTCGCCGCCATCGTCGCCGTCGCCGCCTTGTGCGCTTCTTCGGCAGATTTCCTGTTAATTTTTGCGCTTGATTTTTATCTGCGCGCTGCCGCTGAAGTTAATTAAGTTATTAAGCGTCCCTCGCAACAGTCCTCGAGGGCCGTTTATTATTATATATGACTTCCAAGTGCACGGTGTGTGTGAGTGTCAGTGTGTGCGCCTATATGGTTTTATGGCTCCTAGATCAAGCGCGAAGATATTAACCCTACAGGGAAAGCCATAAGGAGAGTTGCTCCACAGGCATTTGGCTAATTAAATTGTCCCCTTCATGAGAGACGATGGGCTCAAAGATATACCATGATATATGTGTGATGCACACATAAATTCTGCACAACACTTTTCAATAGTCAAGCGCCTAGGGAGAGTTAAATGTTATATATGTATATTAAACATGTTTATAGACTCTGACTTGAACAACAAGATGCCCACACTAAACGATTCTGGTTAAAATATTTAATTAAAGACTATTAACATCTGCAGGTAGGTGGGCCTCGTTTCTCTCGATGCAAATAACAGACTGATTAATTGTTCTCCTTCTTATTTATATTTTACAGAATATGGTAATATTAAGGTTAAAACAGTTTCGTTGCTTATTTAATGTTCTCCTACTTATTAAAATTTTACAGAGTTAGCTAATGTTAAAGCTTAAACAGTTAGGTTGTTGATTTGCTGTTCTCTTTTTTTGTATTCTTATTTTACAGAGTATATTAATGTTAAAGTAAAACATTTTGGTTGCTGATTTATTGTTCTCCTTCTCAATCTTATTTTACAGAGTATGTTAATGTTAAAGTTTAAGCAGTTTGGTTTCAAATTTATTGTTCTCCTTCTTATTCCTATTTTACAGAGTATGTTAATGTTAAAGTTTAAAAAGAACTGCTGCTTACAGATACATAGCACACAGAGTATGTTAATTAACACATCTAGTTTATTATACGAGGGTCGTTTGATAAGTCCGTGACTTTTTGTATTTGCCGCGCACCTGCTCTAAATACAACACTGCTCCTGTCAGCAGTTATCGATTAACAGCTGACTGTAAAATTTTGAGAAAGCTGCGTTTTTTGGTTTGCGTTTTATAGGCATTGAAAGCAGACGATCTCGATCTCCATTTTCGTTAAAATTCACGAGATCGTCTGCTTTCAATGCCTATAAAACGCAAACCAAAAATTTCTCAAAATTTTACAGTCAGCTGTTAATCGATAACTGCTGACAGGAGCAGTGTTGTATTTAGAGCAGGTGCGCGGCAAATTCAAAAAGTCACGGACTTATCAAACGACCCTCGTATTAGGGTCAAAATGATGTTTATTTCAAATGTATTCTAACATAACCTCACTCAAATACTTAACATAGTTTGGATTATTTCCATAAAACCCCATTTGTAAGCTGGTTCTTAGCATCTCCTATTAAGGTCTGTGCCAAATTGCACTGAAAGGCTTCAACGCCTCCTACACTGAAAGTTTTTAGTCTCAACTTGTGATGCAAATGTGCATTAGCAATTCCCGCGCTCAGTTGCCAGACAAAGGTCCTACATTAAGAAGCTCTCTCCGGAGTTTCAGCTCTATTGTTATGCATGAAAGTGAGTCCATCTATCTCTCTCTCTCTCTCTCTCTCTCTCTCTGTCAGTCAGTGCATAATTCAAAATGTCCGTCAAGTTGTCATAAACTGCAAAAACAACAAAGAAACTGTGCAAAAATTAGAAGCCGGTAACATTTTTTGGGGTACACAAAAAGCGAAGTGAGCAGAGAGGTCTGGCTAAATGGGCAACTGAAAGAGAGGGAGAGACGGAGGGAGGGAGACAGATAGACAGACTGTTGGACTGAGAAGACTGTCAGCGGCACTCGGGTTTCAACTTATTGCAAATGTAAATATTTTGTTTTAATTTCGGAAATGATAAAAACAACTTTTATGCGGGCTAAGGCAGAAGAATGGAGAGGGGGAGAGAAAACGTGTGTGAGAGAGGCGGAAAAAGTAGAAAGAGTGGTAGAGAGAAGGAGAAAGTAAAAAGTAGGTGGAGGTGAATGTGGAAAGAGTTTGAGAACTCTCGAGAACAGTGATACGAGTGAAAAAATTACGAAAACTAATTATAGGGGTGCATCCTCCTAGAGAAAGAAACAGAGGAGAAGGAGGAGAAGAGGAGGAGGTGTCTCTGGCGCTATCTAGTGGCACGCAAGCGTTCAGCATAATTAACCACTTATGTTTAAACAAATTTTAAGTGCTGCCTGCAGTTGCAACGTGGGAATAATCAGAGCAGCAGAGCAACCAAAAATGTCAAGGTGTCGACAAGGCATGACAGTGTGGCGTATACCCTGTAAAAGCTAAGTTATAATTGAGTCAACAAATGGAGCAATGTGCTCCTCCTTGTCTACCTAGTCCTGTATACCCTGTAAATGGGCAGACTGAGGAAGGACTCGGTACTGCAGCAATGCGGCGAAGTTTAAGTGAAAAACTTTTCTGTTTTTGCCGCAAAAGTTTTCGCAGCAAATTGCAGCGGCTGCCATTACAGCGACTGGGGAAAATCACAGCAGAGCAGAGAATAGAGAGAAGAGAAGGGAGTAGCTGGGGGAAGATTCTGTTGGGGCAACGGAAGCGGAAGCAGGGAATGTTAACCGAAAACAAACAGCAAACAGCGCAATGACATTGATTTTTACGTGCTCTCTCCGGGATCAGGCCACAAAATGGGCCAACTCAAGTAATCATTAACACGCACCGGGCACAGGGCAGGCCAAGAAGGCTGCCTTGAGGAGAGGCAGGAGGCAAGTTAAGCAGCTTAGCGCAGTTGCATGCAAACGGAAGCACATTGTAGCTGCTGCAGGACCTTAAAAGGACATTACACTCAGCGCAACCAGAACAACTACAATGTGCTCAGACACGCAGACACAGAGAGAAAGAGAGAGAGAAAAAAGAGGAAGAGAGGCTCGGACAAGGCGCCTGAATACCCCACTGCGCACTCGAATACCCCCTTTGAATATTGTCGGAATAGTTGCAATTAAAACCAAAGTACTTTTGCCTTTTTAAAATAGTTTCCTTTTTGGCAAAACTCCTGCAAGAGCCTCTCTGCCTCCCCCCTCTGCCTGGCAACACTTCCTGCCTTCTACTTTCGCCCCTCCTTCTCTCTTCCTTCTGCACAGAGACAAACTAGACAGACAAAGGCAAGTGGCAGAAATGTTGCAATTACTTTAATTATTGGCGGCAGGAAATGGGTTGACAGACGCAAAAGAAACAGCAGAAGAAGTAATGCGAGGCAAGTGGAAAGAGAGGAAGTGGGAGGTAGTAAGAAGAAGTGAGAGTGAGAAAGCAAAGGAAGCAAAGCCAGCGAACTGACTGCTGCAGCAGATAGATAGACCGATAAAGGGCAGAGCAAGGAAGCGAGGGACGTACAATAAGTTGCCAGACACGGTAAGGAATAAAATATGTATAGAAAGTTCCAGAGTAAAGCCAAACAAGAAAGGCCATTGATTTCAAAAATATGTAAGATTCACTTCAAGTTAACATATTTTATTTTTATTTTGATTAAGTATAAACACTAGTTAGTATACATACATTATAAAATAATATTATAAACATTAGTATAATATACTTTGTAATATATATTTAATATTAACACTTTAGTAAAGAACTTAATAGTTCAGGCTGAAATTTTTAGGATATACATATATATATCGTTTTTATCTATGTGCATGTCGAAGCTGAAATTAAGTTCATTTATACCTTGATTAAGATTGGCAAATTATAAATTTGTGGTAGTGCTGAGGGTGGAACTTAAGAGTTGAAATAATCTTTACTTGAATATAATATACATAAACATTCGTACTAAATTTGGGGTCTCTAGCTATCGTAATAGCTGAGATCTCTGCGTTCATACAGACATACAGACAGCAAGATAAACGAACAGATGCCAAAATATAATATTAACAAATTAATTAAAGGTATATAGTTATAGATCTAAACATATTTTATAAAAATATATATCAAATTTAACAGATTAATATCTTCTTAGTTTCTTCTCTATTCATGCTTTCTAACTTCCCTTCTCATTGTTTCTCTGATATTTCTTGCAACTCGCACGTTTCTTTCGCCCACCCCTCGCACTCTTCCAATTATATGGCCAAGCAGGCACTGTCGGGTAAGTGGAGAGAACGTCGTGGGAGGAGGGGTGAGGTGCGTGTTCTGTGCACACAATCTGGCAATCACAAACGCGAGTTCGTTTCTTTGATTTTTGTCTGGCATCGCATACTTTTTGGCGCCTTGGCGCTGATTTTCGCGCTTGTTCTGATTCGCGCTTTATACGTTCGTCCTGCTTTCTCATCTACTACTTTGCACTTTTTTCTATGCTTCAGTTGTTGTTAGCGTCACGTAAAAAATTAGTGACCACCCGCTGTTTGCTTTCCTTTCATGTGCTGCCCTCAGCACCCTCCCCGCCCCGGTACCACCCAAGGTGTCGGCTCGAAATGCGTTTTTTGGCACGCCCCGAAATGGAATTCCTTTCATTTTGATCGCGCTCCTATTCCACTATGAAATTGTTTGCACACGCTCCTATGCAAACTTTAAGCATGATAAATGAATGGAAGAATGCTCTCCCTCTCTCTCTCTCTCTCTCCCTTTTTACCGCCTTTGTAGTTGTTGTCGGGCAGTTAACTTTTGCCTTTTCAGTGAAATTTTTTATTGAAATGCATTTGCAACCCCAAATAGAACCCGATT
Source organism: Zaprionus africanus (assembly GCA_018151435.1). NCBI lineage: Eukaryota > Metazoa > Arthropoda > Insecta > Diptera > Drosophilidae > Zaprionus > Zaprionus africanus. The sequence continues at coordinate 16,987,422 of JAECXB010002310.1, forward strand.
GCGAACCTGATCCCAGTAAATTCCCATAAATAACTAGACAAATGATGTTGGTAGGGAGGAGGGGAGGTAGGGAGGTAGATGAGGTGCCCGCATGTGCATCCCTAGGGTAACTGGACACAGTAGTTTTTTGTTGACAGCTCGCACAAAAAACGCATCGGGATTGAGTCATAATCGATGGATGACAGCAACAAGAGAAGAATTTCCAAGCCAAGGAACTGTCGTATTATAGGAATTATATTTGATTTCTTCAGTTCGCTGACAGGCACCGCCATAAATTGTCAATCATAGTCGTAATTCTTTATAATTTCTACACTGTGGCAAAGAAGGGGACCCTTCGTGCATAAGGCAAAGCCCAGGCTAACCCAATCAACGTCTGTCTCCGACTCCGTCTGCAACTTTGACGTTTGCATTGTCGCTCAAAGACGAGGCTAGAGACGGAGTCGGGTCCGTAGCCCGGCAGCCAATTTGTCGGGATTTTGGGTAGGAGATAAGCGGCTTACTCGGGTTATAAATGGAAATTGCAGTCACAAGGCGCGTTCCTGTTTACATAAGGCGATGATGACGTTTTCCTGGCCATGATGACGATGGATGCGAGCGATTTGAAAAATCAGATTAATAACTTCGATTGCACTCTCGAATAAAAGCGAGAAATGAATCAACAGAGAGAGGGAACAAGAAAGAGAGACAGAGAGTGGGAGCAAGGAGAGGGGGAAAAGGAAGCGGGTCTCAAATGTTTTCTCTACTCTACCTGATAATTGGCTCACGTTCCAGGTAAATACTCAGCGCATATGCTGTTTCAGTTAGCGCACACGCTTATCTGTGTGTATTTGTGTGTGCCTGTGTGTGTGTGTGTGTGCCCCGTTGTCTGTGTGTACTTTAATTAAAAGTCTTCGCTGCGCTTTTTCCATTTGATGCCAACAAAGCGAATCTGCTGATAGAGTATCAAGTACTTCTTTATTAGATTGAATTTTTGACGCTGCATGGGGAAAGTTTTAATATAAAAACTGAGCACGACGAGGAAATACACATGCACAATCTCTATAATTGAGTTTAAATATCGAATTGCAATTTAAAATAGAGAAAAGAGAATTGTAGTTTCACTTCTTGCAGCAGATTAAAGCTAAAACACGTTTGATTTGCATACAACCTCAATTTATTTTATTATTTACGGAGTATTTCTGCCAAAGTTGCCACCTTGGTTTCTTTTAACATTTTCACATTAAAGGTGGCTGCACTTTATTTATCTGCATCTATCTTTAATATCGATTAATGCAGGCTGTGATGTAAATCATCGCTGTAACAGCTATGCGATTCTCTTGCACTCTTCATTGTGCAGTGTGTTACAGCGCACTGTTAAGTTAACATTGATACTATTTACATATATTTCTATCTCCCACGCACTCGTTCAAAGATTCCAAGCCTTGCTAATCCTCAACAGCATATGTTAAGTGTGGAGAGAGAATTGTGATGAGAGAGCAACGGCAGACGCGACACACTCCCAGCAAATACCCGATCAAGTGAACGAACTGCAATGAGAGCAACGAAAGCAAAAACAAAATACACAGCAAGAGAGCCATTTGAGCATCTCGCTCGTTCTGTTATCTACGCCTCTGTACATTGAAGAATTAAACTTTAATTAAATAAATGACGTTATAAGATCAACGAAAATGCAAAAGTAATTAAACATTATCTAAACTAATCCACTTTGGCTGCTCATCAAGTTAAATTAAAAGGCAGCCCACTTCAATTTAAACAAAATTAAAGTTTTATCGCCAACTTGGGAACAACAGACGCACACGACTGTCGCACACACACAAACCCACACACAGACTCGCACACGTTCCACTCAAACACGCACTCAAAGCAATCAATGGACACCAGCATCATCGATGCCAGTCGAGCCTAACTCACTGTAAAATCCGATGACCACTGTCCAGGGCGTAGCCGAATCCCGGCTGAATTAAGAAATTAGCAGCAAATAGAAAACAAATTAGGAAAGGGTCCGCTACAGACGAGGGCCAGGGCTATAAAGGGCACACGCAGATCCCTTCCCCCTCTCCGACGTCCCTTGTCGACAGTTCATGTTGTGGAAATCAAAGTGATGCTTCGTTTATGATGGTCTCCGTTGGCGTAGCCCGCACATCATCGGGGCAGACAGATAAGACAGCTGGACATAAAAACTGACCACTGACCACGGTCCACAGTCCACGGGCTGCATTGCCAGCCTATGTCGTGCAGGAAATAAAGAAAATTTGCTGCTTGATTGCCGAAACCTCACCGAGAACGCCTCTCCCCCAGGCAGGTTTCGTGTCCAACGACTGTCAATTGTCAATCATGATGATTTCTTTCTCGTGCTATAATCTAACTATCGCGGGGACAACACAAACACAGCACCCTATACACACACACACATACACGCCCATATATATGCACATATATAGCACATAGATAGCTGTCGATAATGAAACGACGTCTAGTTTTTTCAGCTTTTGCCTTCCTCGGCAAAAATCAAATGTGCTTAGCTGATTGCTTGGGGACCTACACCAAGTGGGTGTAGGTGGGTGTCCATGTGAGTGTGTCTGTGTGTGTGTGGGTGGCAATGACTGCGGCAAATTTAGTGCTGATGCTGCATGTAATTCCATTGATTAACTTTCCATGCGAATATTCTGCATAATTTCATGTGCGACAACTTGTCAAAAATTGGGTTAGGCAGTGCGTTGAATGTCCCACGGGTATTTGGGCAGGTTAGCAAGTGCTTTAAGGGGAAACTAACTTTAAGAAAGCTGGAGAGAGAAAGAGAAAATACCAATCAGAATTTAACATAACTTCTACAGCTGTTATATCGCTCAATTAGCCGTCAATCGAAACTGGCCTTATCGATAAATATTTATGGAGCTGCCACTTATTGAGCTTTATGTGCCCCAATATATGCCTAATTATGCCATAAAGAAACTTCGCAGGGTCTCTAACTCAACTTATCGAGCACATTAACTCGATTAGCTGCCTTCATTTACGGCATAAAAAGAAATTCATTCATTTTATTCGTATTCATACGAAATCGTTTACGAGCGCGTGATTAATACACAAAACGATGGCGACAGCGACAACAATGGGAACTGTCATAATAAATCTTTATCAAGTGCCTTGGAAAATATGACAAATTATGAGGCGCAAAAGTCCGAGGCATAATAAATCAAGAAATCAAATGTGAATCGGGCTGGGCTAATGAGAAATTCGCCTTGTGGCGACGCCAATTAGAAATCATTTAATTGCACAACAACAAACCCATAAAAATGAAATAATTAAATAAGCGGGCAGAGTTAGAGGAGAGGGAGAGCGGTAGAAGAAGAGTTCATCAATAACAATCATTGAATTTACATAATTCTCTCATTAATCAAGCGGACAAATCTTATGTCACATAGGGGCAGTTCAATTAAACGGGGCGTGGGTTTTTCGAGAGACCAAAAATCGATAGGCAACAGAAGCTGGCAAAAGTTCTATCGGAATGCAATTTGCTAAGCCAACACCTTGCTCCACTATCTGTAGCAGTCTCCCATTGCTCCACCTCCCCCAACCATCCCTGTCGTTCTTTTCTCTCTGGCTGATTTTCAACAAAATTCGGGCAAAAGCCATATTTCATTCGCTGCCAGTCAAATCGGACAAGCTAACAGACAGATGGACAAACAGTCGAAACTGTGGGAATAAGTTCCAATAAAACCAACTGAGATAAAACGCACACGAAGCCGTGTGGCACCTCCATTCCCATCCACCATTCCCGTGCCGGTGCCCATCCCCAACCCTTATCCGAAAGTAATTTAACTCCACTTCAAAACTCCAACTCCAGCCAGACTCCAAAACGTGGCAGGCTGCGGCGGCGGCGCTTGGCTGCTGTCACAGATTTTCCGCTTCATATTTGTAGTATATATACAATTGCATATAGTATGTACATATTCCATATCCCTGCTATCGCCTCCGGAGAGTCGACAGAGAAAACGAAAAAAAAAAGAACTGAGAGAAATTATGTTTATTTTCGTGTACACAAGATATAATATAAAGAGTCAGCCAGGGACAGAGAGATCTCGTTGTATGTAAATTTATTTATTTTCCATCTTTCTGGTGCGAGAAACTCTTGTCTGGCCTCGTGGCCTTGTGTTATCGGCGACGCGAACGGGGACGGGGAAGGCGGCGTCGTCGTCGTCCGGGATTTGTGCCTGACGTGAAAATTGTCAAAGGGCGCTTAAAGTCTTTGGCGCTCTGTGGCTGCTCAGCTCTGCTCTCTTTCCGTCCAAATTAAAGAAAATGTTATTTTTAGGCTTGACAGGCGAAAGGATTGAAGTTGGGATTTGCCAGCCAGAGCACCTACCAACCTACCTACCTCGTACCATGCGAGGAGGGGTGGCTTGGGCTGGCGCTGCCATTTGAGTGACATGCTAATGGTACTGCTGCTGCTGGGGTGCACTGGAAATTGCCGCGAAACGCCCTCGTAAACGATAATGGAGTGTTGCGTTCTCACGCCTGACAGCTGATCCAGAAGAAAAAGGGGGAAAGAAATTATTATTTCAAGAATCCACAGGGAGTTTGAGACGCGACAAATGGTGATAAATTAGAGAAGGTTGAGAAGGTGTGGCATGTCATGAAAAACATTGTGAATAGCCCCAGATAGGAAGTTTTACTTTCACACTTTCACTGGCCAAAGGTTTCTAAACCATTTTGATTATCTTATCCAATTATATTTTATTCAGAAATTGATTAGTACCGAAAATTAAAATATAAAAAGCTTCATTATCTTTGTCCAATAGTTCGTGTGCACGCTTTATTTTATATTCATGTAAATTATAAATACTTATATTTAATATGTGTTGGGCAATTTGATTACATTTTGAAGGCATCTTTGAAAGCCGATAGTTCGTTTATGTTACAGTGATCCGATTCGAATAAAATTTATATTATATAATATACATAGGAAAAGTGCAATGTAGTATATTTTGCAATATCTTGACACATAACGATAATCGGCCGATAGTTTGTATGGCAGCTATACGATATATCAGTCTTATCCGGTTCGTTCCGACTTATAAAGAGCGTGCAGCAATAAGAGACATGTGTGCCAAGTTTCATCAAGATAGCTTCAACACTAAGAGTCTAGTTTGCGTTGCAACAGGCAGAAAGACGGACGGACAGACGAACAAACGGTCAGACAGATGAACGGGCGGACAGACGAACGGACAAACGGACGGACGAATACGGCTAGATGGACTGCCCCAATGATGCTCTTTTCAATATATTTATGAGGTCTCTAAACCAAAATTTAATGAAAGAATTGATTCGCTTGTTTAAGCTAATTAAATAAAAAATTAAATACCCTCTGCAAGGGTATACAAGTTCTCAACTAGCATTAAACGCAGATTCAACTTTGGTGCAGAGCAAGAGCTTAGTCTGATAACGCGAATCGTACGACACAACAGTGCGTGTCATTGCTCGTTATCAGCTTGGGTTATACCCGAAGCGTATGGAAACCTACAAAAGCCAACACACATCACTTGAAATATCATTGTTTGTGTTGGTCCAGTGCGCTGAATATTTTGATTTTGTGAATATGAAATTAAATTGTGCTCTCTTCCTCTTGCTGGCTCTGTCGCAGGCATTGGATGGGAAGAAGGCAAGGAATTGCTTTGCCAGAGATTCGTCGGGAGTGCAAAGAGTCACCCTATCAAATGGGGACACATTTGATGTCCTCTGTAATTCAGATATCGCTGGTACTGGATGGCTCGTAATACAGCAGAGAATCAATGGCAGAGTAGACTTTAACAAGAGTTGGGAGGCATACCGGAATGGGTTTGGTGACTTCTGGGACGGAGACTTCTTCCTTGGCCTGAAGAAGATACACAGATTGACTGTCGAGCAACCGCAGGAGCTTTACATTCACATGGAGAGATTTAATGGCACCTCATACTATGCCAGATACGATGAGTTCGCCATTTCTGACGATACCCATGAATACAAACTTAGTACATTGGGTACATTCTCTGGTACCACAATAGACGAGTTGAGGGATCATAAAAATAAGAAGTTCGCCATTGCCCGTTTCAGGAGAGCCCCTGAAGATCGCTTTGGCGGCTGGTGGTTCACTGACTTTGATCGTAGGTAAGTGTATTTCTCTCGGCCTAAGGTACCCTGCATAAATATTTAAATTAAATATTTATTTCCCTTTGTTGTAGCAACTTGAATGCCAAGTACTTTCCAACTGAGGTAAACAACGAATGGAGCTCCATTTATTGGGAAGGTTTCACATCCCTGAAACGAGTGAAGATGATGATACGCCCCAAAGCTGCTGAAGAATAAAAAAAATAAAAATTTAAATGAACACGAAATACTGAAAACAAAGCATTAAATCAATTATAAAAACTTTTCCATGATTAACTAAATAAAAGAGAATTTGAACTTTGATTATCGCATTGGGAATTTTTTTTATGTATAAATTAACCAAACAGTTGCTAAGAAAGAATAATGATGTCGTATTTGTTTGTCTGCAGGCTATCATTATAATGTGCAAGTTTAAAACATATTGTCTGTATTAAAAAAAAAAATCCCAATGCCATTAATGCTTATCAGCATCCGCTTCCCCGTTGGCAGCTATAAAAAGGTGGATTCTGCACCCAAGATGTTAGTTTTCGTTACGTTTTCGTCTAGTACGTAGCCGAATAATTGCGATCTTGTGTCAAAAAACTGAAATGAAACTGATTTGCTTTTATTTCCTTTGCCTGCTTCCTTTGTTGCTGGCTTGGAACAGACCTGCTGAAGCAGATGAGTCCCATCAGGTGAGAGAAAAGATTTGCAAGTCGTGTGCGAGCAGAGTAGTAAATTCCAAATGGTATTGTTTGTGTTTTCGTCAGTCTTGTCAGATGTCAGATGATCAACTGAAGGAAGAGTGTTCTGAGTATGCCTTTCAAGTAACGAAGCCATTGCTACGTTACTTTGAGCAAGTTACTCAGAAGATAGACGAGCATAGTACAGATATGGAAGATAAAGACAAGCAAATTAGGAATCTTAAAGAAAACGAGATTGAGCTTCAAAGGCAAATTACACAGCTTACGATGGAGTTAACATTCCTTCAAATTGAGAAAGCGTCTAATAAATCGAGGGAAGATTCAATGGCGGATGTACAGATGGAGCTTAAGAAGCAGCAAATTATAATCCAACAACTATCAAAAAAGCAATGTGACATGGAAAAGAGGGAATTAAAAACCAAAAAAAACCAAATCCATCGTTTAGAAAAAAAAGAGATTGAGCTTGAAAAGCAAAATCAGCAACTGGTAGAGAAGGTAACAATCCTTCAAAATGAGAGTACCACTTGTAAGTCCAAGGAGGTTTCCATGGCTTCTGAACTAGAGAACCTTAAAAAGCGGGAAATGACCTACGAGCAACAATCAAAAAATCAGAAAGAAATTATAAATATATTTAACGAAACGATCAGATCAGACATAGAAAAATTTGCAGAATGGGATTTGAAATTGCTTGCATTAAAAAACAAAATTCATGAACTTGAAGAGGAGGAATGAAATTAAAAGTTATCCCAAAGTGATTAAATGATGAATTAATTTTTTAATCAATGTAATGTAATTTAAACTTAACTTCTCAATGATTTAATTTAATAAAGCAAATCAAAACATGAACATAAAATATAATGCAGACAGTTATTGTTTTTATTTTGTATCATCTTTACAGATTGAAAGTTCTCAACTTGCCGCACCGGTCTTTTGGTCAAAATTAACCAAAAATTCGCAGAGCACGCAAAAGACTTATGACCTTTACGCCTCTCACAGCCAAACAAAAAATGATATATACTGGGAACTTGGTACAGATGTTCGGGAAGAGTGTACCAACATAACAAATAAAAAAAAAAAAAATAATCGAAAGTACATTGCCCGCGAAATTTGAAAAAACACCTTGCTGTTTAAACACACCTCTGACGTCTCTGGGGTCGGGGAAGTGTTTGACAAATATGCGTGTATTGCGATGCTTGACAAGGGCAAAGTAAGTTGCAGATTAAATACAACAACAACAAACGAGTGGTATATACAAGTATTCACAAGGATCGTGTGAGCGATAGCCGAGTTATGAATAGGTTAGCATGAATGCTCCTGCATGCGAGCGTGCTTCCCTCGACAAGTGTGGCCATTGCACATTGTTCACATTTCGCTGATTTCAGTGTCTTGTGCCTTTATGAGCACTTTGCACATTCCGCACTCGCCACACCCCCTTAGCCCCTTACCCACTTACCCACTTACCCGCTGAGCTTCGGGGCCAAGGCACGCACTTGTTTTATCGCTCGCACTATGCTCGCTATCACATTCCTTTCTTCCATAACAATGGGCCATGGTCGAGTGGAGTCGAAACTCTCGACTCTCGTCGCGTTGCCAACACATTTCGGTGATTTACATTGATAAAGTTAATGGAATGGAATGCGTGTGTGCTCTCGCTGCTGACTCGACTCTACTCGACTCGACTTCAATTCTTCTACTTTCGGACTACCCAATATCCAATCTCCTTTCCTCCTGGTTTCATGTGCAGAAATTTGCATTTCTGGCAACGACGTCACACGCCACGCCAGGAAGTTGTATACAAAGAGTTGCACTTAAAGGCAGCCCCCAGAATGTGCCCCTGTTCATGTCCAGCAGTCGCGGCGAGTTCCCTCCGCGCGCACATGCAATTTTTATGGCTTGTAAGCCAACGAAATGGCCTTCTGCTAAAAGCCAGCCACGCCCCCTCCCTCTGTCGCTGATAAGCAGGCAGCTTTCCTTCCCTTTTTTTTTTTTGAAGGTGTTTCGCTTCTTTTTTTTTGGGTAAACTCCCGTGCGGAAATGAAATGCGCCTAATCTAACAAATTTTCGTGCTAATTTGGGTCAAATGCGGATTTGCATAAATTTGCCGGTTACCGTTAACGCTGCCACTGCCAGTGTTGCCACCTTATCAGAGTCCATTAGAGCCGACGACTTCAGTAGGAAAAGAATTATTATTTTCTCGGCATTTAAGTCATACTAACACATGACAAATTTCACATGGTGAGGGAGGGAAAGGGGGGTTAGGTGCCCCAGCCCTGCCCCATTCCTGCCCCTGCAAAGTCATTAGCCCAAGCACCCGCGCCACTTGGCCAAAGCGTTACGGGATGCCATCGCCAAATGGAATTTTGTCATAAATGTTGTTGCTCTTGTACTGAGGTTGTTCTTCTTGTTGTTGTTGTTGCCACTGGTACTAGTGACATATTTTCGTGCAAAATTTCACGCTCATGCATATTTAAATCGGCCCAAAAACGTATACGTGCAGCAAACTGCTGTCAGACGCTATAAAATACCCTGTAATGGCAAATTCTTGTTGAAATTTGAGCAAAACCTTTAGAAACTTAATCTAAATCATTTAAGCAACCTGTTTTTATTAATATCGTATAAAAATAAAACATTATTAGTGGCTTAATTACCTAAAAAGTGTTTTTAATTACCTCAAAGTAATTTGGAGTAATTAAAGCTACTTATTTTATGAAAATTAACGTAGTCTCTACTTATTTCATGAGTATTAATATATTTCTTGAGCCTAGTGCATTATTTGCGCAACTTTCTAAACGACCTTACCAGAAAATACTCACTTACAGGGTATATACTCGTATGTCTGGGTCGTTTGCGCTATCAGCGAAGCCTTCACACGAAATGCGCTTACTAAATAAGAGGCCACATTAAAAATTACCCAGGGATAGCGAACACGAAGTGCTACAACAGCTGATATCGCCCTGCTGCCATAACTATATATCGCACACACACACACACACTGAAACACACACATGTTGATGTGTGTGAGTTTTGTATTTTTGCACTTCTGTGCGGCTGTCCAGAGCGCACATCAATCAAATGTCATGGAGCATTTGAGGCAAGTATTCCCAGTATTTGCCGGCAACGTTAAATATCGTACGCGAATATTTTGGGCGTGTCACAGTCCTCAGCAACAGCAACTCCAACCTCCCTCCCCCTTGCCCCCTTTCCCACTGCCCCACTCCTTTTCCGGCCCTGATTGTGCAGTAAGTGCAGAGTTGCGTGCCAGACAGTTCGGGACACACGCCTCGCCTCGCCTTCACTTGCCTCGCTTTGAACTGCCAACGTCTCGTGGCAAAGGTGTAAAAAGGGGCGTGGCACACTGGCACGAGCCCAAAACGTTGACACGACGGGGGGCGTCCAGTTGGCAATTTGCTTTAAATTGTTGCCATTTGTTTCGCACTGTGCGCTTAGTTGCATAACAATTCTTTTGTTTAAACTGCGCAAATTATGAAAATTGCTTTCGCGAGGAAGGAGCGAGCAGAGCAAAGGACCTAAGTATATCAGGATTATGTAGAGCTGTCGGGTTCTGATTGAAGACAGATGTGAGTGGAAAATGTACTTGAGTTGATAAGTCTAAAGATAAAGCAGACAAGCTAGGAGTGACTAGTCCCTCGGGTTCAGATAGGTACTGCGTGACATAGACCTTAAAAAAAAGATGATCGTGCTTGAAAAGAAAAAAAGTGAGGTTGAGGAATTCTTCGGAGTGACTTTATAATAATATTTTAATATAATATTCCATATATATTTATTAAATATGCATATTTATTGTCTAAAATATGAATCCTTCTCATGATTATGACTTCGACTTGAAAAAGACGTAGTTAAAGTAGAGAACATCGTTTGAACAGGCCCGTAGCGAGGCATGTGCAGGGTGTGCGGTGCAGAAGAGCTCTCGGCCGCCAGAGGCCCTCATCCGACGGGAAAAATGGAACAAACTTGACGTTCAAACTGATGCAAATGCCTTTTTCCGAAATCTTTTTATACTGATCAAGAATATATATTACTCAAACATTATTAACGTCTTCATAATAAGTATTATTTACTTCTTCTTGGAAATATTTTTATATGTTCACACTATATTTAAAAGCTAGGCAATTAGACCGTCGCTACGGACCTGAGTTTTAAAAAAAGATAAGATAAGGCTATTTATATCATTCTATTTGTTATGTTCTATAGTTAATCGCTTGATACAATCAACATTCTAATTGTCTTACTTTTCTTATGAACTTTTTAAATTGTTTCGGATATCTTTCTGATATTTATATTCAGAATGGATGCTTTCTCAATAACAATCGTACTCTAAACAAGCGCACTGTATTCTAATTCTTGTTTAACTAAATGTTACATTAAGTAATTGCAATCATGATAAACAGTAAAATACTTTCAAAGTATTCCATAAGTAATAATTTCTAGATTCACAAATTGAGATTGACCTCAATACCAAAACCTCCCCACATCCCTCACTTTCTTCGCTCTTTACTCAAACCCGTTTTGCCTTAACAAAATATGACGAAAATATACAATTTGCAAGCCGCGTTGAAGCATCCTCAGTTGAATGCACCCATTTATGAAGAAGAAGTTAACCTCGCCTGACCTGCTGCCAGCTTTACTATAGTTCTGGCTTCTTCTCGCCCGGCATTGGCTCTCTGATTTTCCGACTTTCTGACTCTTACGCTCGACTGTTGTGACCTACTGCCGGCGGGCAGGGCTCAAATGCAATTTCCTTTCTCAATTTTTTATATGCACATTAAGCGCCTTTTTACATTTCAATTTCCAGCGAGCAGCTTGCTCCAGTCCCCCCCATTCCCCCCTCTCTCCACACCACGTGCTATAAGCATATAAAAATTAATATTTTACAAGTAGCCCAAAAAACTGCTAAGGATTCAGCAACAGTCGAGGCGCGAGGCAAAAGAGTAGAAGAAAACGAGGGGGAGGGAGCCATTGTTGTGTTTGTGTTGTGTGGGAGCAAGTGCAGCCAGAGGAGCAACCCGGACTGGAGCACTCAGTGCAAATCCAAATGTGTGCTGAAAAATGCATGAGAACTCTGGCAAACTAGGTGAGAGCTGAAGAGCTGAAGAGAAACAGGTTTATTTTAATTTCGGTTATAAACTATACGAGTTTCCATTTATTTTGCTCATTTTGGCACGTCCTGGCGCCAGCAATACTCACCTCCCGTAGCCCACCCAGAGTCAGGCCAATAATTTTGGGCAAAAGAAAAGAGAGAAAAGGCGAAACCACAAACAGAAATCATTTCGACCAGTCGGGGGTCTAAGAATCACATAAATTTAACTGTGGAAAGTTCTCACGCACTCGGTACACCTGTGGTCAGGTGTGTAGATCTAGGCAGACTCACGTCTCGCGTCTCTGACAAAAGGAATTGCCCCCTAAACGTGGGCCACAACTGCAACAACAATGGAACAACAGACTCAGCGACGTCTCGCGGTGCGGCTGACAAAAGGGAGGAGACAAAACAAAACAATAATTTCTTGTTTTTCCCATTTCCATTTCTATTCTACTATTTCGTGTCTATTGTGAGTCTGGTTTCGCTGCTCTTCCCCTTCCCTTTGCCTTTGTCTGCGATTCTGCTTAAAAATGGGGCTTGACATTGTCTTCGCGCCCCAGAGAAACTATCGCACGTTGATCTTTTGTGAGTGGAGAGTGTTGGAAAATTGATTGCACATATGCTATATAGACATTGAATTTATTATATGATTTCTATGAATATCAAAGTGAGAAAAGTATCTCCAACAGCTCTCGGTTTAAGGTTAGATTGCTGTGCACAATTACGTCCAGTGAAATGGCCCTAAACATTAGCTTAACTGCCCTGCACAACTGTTGCAATGGCCTTATCAACACTAACACCTACTCCAGAGCCATTAAGCAAACAGAGTCTGCAATTTATCGATAATATTTTAAGCGTATTCGCAACTTTTCAGAGCAATTAATCGACAATTTTAAACAGAGGGGGAGGAGTTGCAAGGGCGTTTAGGATGTGATGTGATGTGACTGTAGCTGTGGCAGGTTGTTAACTCTGACAACACAGTCGGACAAATCCGTTTTGGGCCTAAGGACAACAACACACACAGTACACAACAAGCTGGAACAAGTCCCAAAAGGCTGCAACATGGAAAACACATGCCAGGAAAAATGAAAAACCAGGTCAGATTCCGGCTGAGCCGGTGGTGGTACCTCTGTCTGTGACTGGCCCAATGCAGTTGTAATCGTTAGAAAATTCGAACATATTTGACAGAGCGCAAAAGTAAACAGGACACGAGGGTGAATGGGGGGTAGACTATGCGGATCCTGTCAGCAGGCGGCGGGTGAGAAATGAGCAGAGCCAACAACAGAGAACAACAGCTTGTTGAGCGATAAAGCAATTAGAAGCAAAATGGGATTTTGCATTTGAAATACTGTTGCAGTGACGTCATGGCAGAGCCAGAGCCATCTCGGGTACAATAGCTCAGGGGGGCGATGCAGGGGGCGCAAGTTTGTTTACACAAAAAGGATTTCAGACGCGCTCTTTAAGTTCCGACAATGACAAGCAAGGGATTGAAGGGCGTCTATGGGTGAGTGGTGGGTGGGGGGGCGTGGCACTCCCTTAACTGACCTACTTCAGCAGCTTATGCATTGGTGCAGCGTGTTGTGCACAGGATGTCAGGATGCGCTGGATGCCGGATGCCGGATTGAGGCTTCGTCAAGGAGAAGCTGCATTTTCATGCATTTGGTGCGGCTTGAGCGAGTGTTGAGCCGCACACAAGGAGGATGTGCTGAGAGTTAAAGCGATGCAAGATGCGAGTTGCAAGATGAGAGCAATGTGGAAGATGCACAAGATTGCCTCGCATCAAGAAAGAAAAATTCGCTTCGTTGCGCTGAAAGTTTTCATATTTGTTCGCCTCGTCGAACTTTTGAGATTGGGTACGTTATGTGCATGTGTGCGGGAGTGTGTGTATGTGTGTGAGCCAATTTCTGTATAGAAGAAAGTGTGATGTGCCATAAAAAGAAATGAGACACTTTTGACGCTTATGGCAGCTCTTGTGCGATAAGCAAGAGCAGAAGGAATATGAACTTGAGGCGGAAAAAATGTTTCAAATAAGAAGACTGCAAAGACATCGATAATCGATAACAAGCTAAGCGGGAGTTGCCATAAGTTTGCCAATAAGCAGCGAACTGTAAACTTAACATATCGAAAGCTGTTAAACAGCAGCTTAAGTATCGATGGCATGTCATCTCCACTTGATCTGCTGTTTTATTGCATATAAAATGTTAAAATTATTATTAAATATAAAATGTTAAAAATGATTATTAATTTGTTGCCTGTTATATAAATATACAAATATCACTCTTGAGACAAACAAGCTGGCACTAGGTATTGTAATCGATAAGTTAAGCGCCAGTAAGTCCGAATTGGGCAACTTACAGTGCGCTGTTAACTTAACATATTCGAGTAGACAACAAGCTTAAAGTATCGATAGTGTGTCAAGTCGATATCTGTTGATTTATGGACTTAACTCACAATGAGAAATACAACCAGAAATTATTATTTATTGCCGCCCCAGTGAACCAGTTATACTTCTTAGGATCATAACACTGTGCAGCTTCACCGAATAACACCCTTGGGACGGGGGCTTGGCCAACTTTTAGTTCAGCTTTTACTCGTCAACATGCAGCTGCTTCGGAGCCCCCAAGCCTCTGCTGCATAATTCACATAACCCACTCGCCAAGCTCAACTGCAGCCACTCAACAACTGTAATTTTTATTTAAGCAAACAAAACAACAACAAACCAACAAACCGAGCCGTCAGACAGTTGGACACCCAAACCAACTAACAAAGATCCCTAATCTCGAGTAAAACCAGCGTCGGGTTCAGAGGCTGCTGCAGCAGACATTGTTGTTGCTGCTGTTGTTGTGGGTAGAGGATGAGTGTGAAGGGAGAAGGAGCAGGATGAGTAGGAGAGTGTTGAATTATTCGCACATATGCAAAGTTGGCAAAAAGTGCGAGTCCGGGCAAAGGACAAATGAAAGGATAGCATGGCCAGACAACACAACACACACAAAGCGGACAAAGGATGGAGTAGAATGCGACTAGCACTTCTCTTCTCTGTCGCTCTTATGAACCACCCCTTGATGACCCACCCCACAATGACTGTGCAAATTTGGTGCAGATAAGCAGAGTCCGAGAACTGCCAACAGTCCGAAACTAATGCGCGCTGACATGCAAAAAAAGGGTAAATGAGTGACAGGACATACGCCAGGGCACACTCGCATCCTGAGTGCACTGTACACTGAAAAGAATTCTCGACTCCACTTTAAAGCTATGAAGTATTTAAAATACATGGTGGGGTATTATCCACTGGAATACCCTGCATTTCTCGCTGTGTACACACAGAACCAGCCCGAAAACAAAGGGCTAACTAACCAGGCTCTTCCTGCACATCCCGACAACCCTCTCTTGTCTCTCTTGCTCCCTCTCTTTAGCCTCTTTATCGGGCTCTCTCTGTCCCGCTCTGTCGTGTTAAATGCTATGACAATTGCTATAATTGTCAACTGTCAAATGGCATTAACAATTTTTCGTTATTGTTGTTGTTGTTGTCGGTCCTTGCACTTGCCCGCGCGCTCAATTGTGTGCGTAGGTGTGGAAATTTGTAAATGAAAGCAGAAATGAAAGCAGACGAAGGCAGATGAAGGGTATGGGAAGAGAGGCAAATGGCAAATGGATAAAAGGGCCAAAGGCTTAAGCCTCCAGCTGGTTAGACATTTGCTGTTTTGATTCCGGCAATGAGATTAAAGCGCAGCCCAAAATTGCCAGACAATGCGAGTCTTTTTGTGTGTATAGGCCAGACATGGCCAGATTTGCTATAGATCCTGTTAGTCCTAATTTTCTCCTACTCCTACTCCTCATCTTACTTCTACAGATATTTGTTGTTCTAGGGGAAGTAAGTAAACAGTTGTGGGCTAGGTATCGATATGCATGTATAAGTAAGTACGGTGTGTAAGTACGGTGTATAAGTAAGCTGTATAAGTACGGTGTATAAGTACAGTGTATAAGTGCTATGTATAGGTATACCATGTATTTATATGACTGTATCACTTATAAAGGTGCTAGTTTTATTAAAGTTTCATACTTTCTTATGAATATAAGTATTGTGTACAAGTACGGCGTATAAGTATGGTGTATAAGTACGATGTTTAAGTACATTATGTGTTTATAATAGTATATCACTATAGGTCTTATTTGCATTAAAGTTTCAAACTTTCTTATTGATAATAGTTGTGAATAGTTGCTTATAAAGATCAAAAATATATATAATGTACAGTTTGTACTTTAAGAAAATATATATCCCAAACCTTTCTTATGCTACAAACTCCTCACTCAATTGATATACCCCCTGCAAGACATACGTGTAAATATATATATCTCCCACATATTATAGTTGACAGTTCTTCAGTTTGTCGAAACTGTCATTCTCTTGCTTCGCATTCCCTTTCGTTGGAACAAAGCTCTCACAGTGATAGCCATAACTTATCCCTCCTATTCCTTAGTCCCGTCAAATCACCGCACAAATACTACAGCTCTCCCTGTTCGTAACTTTTCGTAATTCCAAACCGAGCAATCATCGTCAAGTTGGCAGCGCGTGATGACAGTTTTTGCCAGCCACTAAATGTCAAACTTTCTGACATGTCGCAGCGGCACCACATATATATATATGTACATATATATATAGTTGTGTGTGTGTGCGGACTCATATGTGACATCCAAGTGTCATCAAAAAGCGAACGCGCTGGTTTGCATTTTTATGAGAATGACGGAGAGAAGCTCTGCAATGACTTGAGTGATTTTTTTTACGATATTCGTATAAAGAAAAAGCGAAGCAAAAGATTTTGCATAATTAAATTCTGTGTCAGCGGCAAGAGCAAAGTTGTTGTTAGCCCGAGAGTCGCTCTAAAAGATACACAGATTCCGACACGACTGCACAGATACAAAAGATCTGCGGCGGCGCTCGGCGAATCAGCATAAAATAATTGAAAATGTGTGCGCTCTCGAATCTATTTGAATAAACGCAATTTGAATGCAAAAGCACGAAGTGCAAACAAGACAGCAGACACAGGCTGGCATAGGAACAGGACAGGACATTGGACCTGCTGTCTGCCGTTGATGGATGGTTGGAGTAAAGGAAGAAGGGTTGGAGTAGGATTAGAGAGCGCTAATGTTGAAGAGGCCGAAAGGGTTGCGCGAAAGTTCCTCAGGGGTAACTAAAAAAACAGATACTTTATTTCACTTTATACTTTAAAGAAACTTAGAGAAATTTTCAGTAAACTTTATTGTCATAGAGTCCACACTGTCATTCATCTTGTGCCTGAACATTAGTGTCATCATTATCATACTGATTGCGAGCTAACGATTTGCCATTTGCTGGGCCCATTAGGCACCCACATATGTCAACTCTTTCCACACACAGTCCACACTGAAACACGCGGCCAATAATTGAAATGTCAGATCGGTGCTAATGACAAATGTAAAAGTCCAAAAACCCCAAACGAAATTAATAAATGACACAGATTTTAGCACTTTAGTCGGGACAGAGAATACGAAATGCCCGATATCGTAGGGGCACTCAAGAGACAGAGAACTGTTATAAAAACACAAGTGACAAGTGTGTGGCAGACATGTGGGACATGGCATGGAAATGCCAAAGGGAATGAGTATGGAATGGAGTGGAGGAGTGGGATGCAACCCGCAGACGCTGTGGTACAAATCTGTGAAGCGACCGCACACTGGAATTTTGACACATTTGACAGGCGAGCCGAGAGGCACTTGGTAAGCAGCCATTTGATAGCCTCATTAGTGATGAGCCACTGTACAGGAAGAGCTGAAAAGGAGGAGCTGTCAAACTGCTTAAGAGGTTCTCTCTCCCTCTCTCTCTCTCTGTCTCTTCACTTTGGGTTTCTTGCGTAACTCAAAACCAAAAGGATATCGAGCGTAGCACATGAGAACTTGACACTTGCTCCGACTCCTACTCCGACTCCAAGTCCGACTCCTGCTCCGACTCCATACATGGCCTCCCGCACACATGTGTCTCGTTCGTGTTTGTCCGAAAATAGCCACAGGCAGGCGACCAAAAAAACAAACCAAAACTTAGAACTTCAGAGGCGTTGCCCCGTAGAAGCCAAACTGTTCAGGTTCCCAGCCCTAGCAAGCCTGAACTTGGCTCTGCCCCAAAGCATTTAGTCATATTGAAACATTAAAAGAGTCAACACCCACAACGCACCACAACGGGGATAAGCCGACAAAGCAACTGGACATATGTATGGTCAGAGTCGACATAACAGACATAATAAACAAGTCAAGGGGTAGTCAGCACCAGAGTCCAGTCCAGTCCAGTCCCCAGTAATGACAGCCAACCGAAATTGGGCACAGGAGTCATCAAATTTTATGCTTCAATTGAACTTCCGTATGCTCTACACTCTCAACTAAGGTTATTAGATTGAGTAAGGCAGATGAAGAAGGTGCTTCACTTGGTTATGTAGAAGATTTCAATTCTTAAAGAACGGAAAGTATTGCAGAACCTTCTTCAGTAACACGATCGCTGCTATCGATACATTGTCTCTGCAGCCTTTCTTTCTTCAACTTTGTTTTGTCCTTTGCTGTCTATGGTACTCCCCCATGGTCCTGTAGCGCAACAAGGCCCCAAGCAGCCATAAAAATATCAAAAAATATTTCTATGTATTCATAAACACATGTCTAGAAAGAGGGAAGACCCGAACGGTACCAAACACGCCACCGCAATGTGACCACAATGCGAGTCCGCTCTCCCCACTGTACCCTCTGTATATATATATAGTTATATACATGGACAGCGGACATGGTTTATGTGGTCGGTGCTGAGCTCAAACAACCCAAGCCCAAGTAGTTCCATATGTGAATTTAACATGCAAACTGCTGCGAGGACTTTTAGTGCCTGTTAACGGTCTTCGAGGGGGCGGAGGACGGGGTAGGGTTCTCAAATATCCGGTCAAGCGAATCCTTACAAGCAAGCGACGATGAACATTTCATATTTTGCTCTTCGTCTTTTTTTTGGGGTTTCCTTTTGCTTAACGCCCACAAAATTTCTGCTAAATTAAATTATAAATATGGCAAAAAGTCGCCGAGAGAAAGAGAAAGAGGGAGGCAGAGGAAGACCATTATGATTCATGACAACGTCTGGGAACGTCCTTCCTGCCTGTCTCCCTCCCTGTGCCTCTGCTGGATATCGGGCATATCTGCTTACAAAGTGCGTGTCAAATTCAAAAGCGAGTTATTCAATCCTTTAGTTAGTTGCTGGGCGGCCAGTGCCGTTAGTGGCCATGCCCGCTAGTTGTTTGGACAGATTTGGGGCTGAAGATTGGCGTCCAAGAGTGAAGAGGGGTCTGGGGGTCTTTGAATTTCCGCAGCTACTTGTGATTGATGAGGGTTTCAGTTTATCGGGAACGCCCTTTGAGTGTGGCTGAAGTGAATTTCAGGGAATGCGTGTAATCCTCGAATTCAATCATATTTTAACTAAAGACTGACATACTCTATCTCTCTCTATCTCTCTATCTCTCTCACTCTGCTTATCTATCTCCCTCTCTTTTTAATTCGCATTCACTTTAAGAAAGCCTCTTCAGTTGCAGAGTTGAGTCACTTCAATTAAAACTTTTTCAATCAGTCGCTGCTATCTTGCTTTAAATTGATTCCTCCTACACGTATATATACTTAGTATACGACAGCCTCAAGGTCGTATCAAATGACCATCGACAAGCCAAATGGGAAACCGACAACCCAAGCCAAAAATCCTTAACTGTGGTTAACATCTCGCAAATCCATTAACTGGCACACTTGGAGCGTGAAAAGGCGCGCTGCACGACCGAATAAAAGAAAACAAAGCAAAGGAAGCAGAGAAAGTGAGGGAGAGAGGGAGAGAGGGAAGGTGGTGCTAGCGGACCACATAATTTCATAACACTTCCAGTTCATATAATCTATTTAACCCAAATTTAAACGTGCCGTGCGTTTGTTCAGTGTTTAATCAGTTGTAAAGCAATTTTCGCAATGTTTTTTCTTTAAACGACTACGCCACGAAGAAATGGGATTGGGACTGCCGGGGCGTTGGGTTTGGCGCATTGTTAAGTTCCCTACAAAATGGCACCGCGAGAAAAGGTTGTTGAAATGAGAAGAAGGTAAGGATGTCAGATTGAATGATGGTGCTCTATGAAAAGATAACGGAGAGTAAAGTTAAGAGATATATAAAATATATTTATGAATTCAATAAATATATAAATTAAATATTTGCAATAGTAAGGTTAAGGGATAAATAAAAAAAATATATAAAATATATAAATAAATCGGAAAAAAACAAAAAACAAATTGTTGTCCTTTTTAACTTTGACCTCGAGCCAGCCAAAATGAGCTTAGAAAGGTCGGAAAAACCCTATAATATAAATTAAATATATACTCGTATATAAATGAAATAAATATACAAATTGAATATATACATATGTATATCTGTTCATTTGTTCATCTATATTTTAGTTTATCAATTTAAATACATATGTATCAATATATTTATAGAATCATCATTAACTGTATGCATACTTATTTATGCCTGGAAGATAGATTTATTGTTAGATTGTTTGAATCGAAAATCGCAAATATAGGGAAAATAGATTAAGATGTCATATCTCTCTATATATGCATGTATCAGTCATATGTACACCAATCCATATGTATATAAATCCATCCATCCATCTGTACATCTATGTTATCTATACATCCACCTGTATATTTATTTATCTATAATCCATCTTTATATCCCATATCTACCTATCCCACGGTACATTTGTTTATTAATCCATCTTTATTTATCTTCAAGTTATCTATTTTTATATATCGATCAATCTATCAGCAAATTTATTTATCTCTTTTCTCATATACTTACATATCCTCCTATCTCTCCCATCTATTTATTAACCAGCGTCTTCATTTCTCTCAGTGTACACCGTCGCTTCGCCTATTCTCGCTGCGTTCTTTTCGCTTGCCTTGCTGCCCATCTATCTAACGGCTTCTGCTCCATTTCAATGGCAACTGTTTCGCAGCTGATAAAAATTGGCAGATCCGAGCAAGGCAAAAGGGCAACAACTGCTGGCAGTAACTGTTAGCGGAGCCCGAAGCACGGCAAGACAGGGTAGACAGCGAGAATGAAGAAGAGCGCGTAGGAGCTCAGAGGGTATGGATGGATTTAAGCGGCATGCCTAATCGTCTGCGTAATTGTTCTGCCACAGTGCGTGAGTGTGCTGTGCAGGACGTGCTGCCACATGCCCCTCGTTGCTGATCGTTGATCCCAATTGCTGCAAAAATATTTCTGCAGCTGCAACCCCTGCCAAACACAGCGCAGGGATACACCCCCGCAAACTGCAACCGCCGAAAAAATTTCAATTAACTCTGTTAACGAAAGGTTAACCTCGAGGTCGAGGCCGCCTTGTTGAAGGTCCTCGTTTAATTTGATTAATTGCTGCGAAAATTGTGCGCTTTGTGGTTGGGCTGCTTGTTGTGCGTGTGTGTGAGTGTGAAACTGAGACAAATTGGGTATTTCTAGGTGTCATTTGAGTGTCAATTGTCCTAAAGGATTAGGGCCCAAAGGTGTGTGTGTGCAAAGCCCGCCCTGTCAGCAGGGCGAAACGAGGCAATTGATGATTTGCAATTGAAATAAATGGTTAGATAGGCTAGAGAGCAAGTAACTTGAGGTATAGATAACATAATGAAGGTCTCGTCTCTCTTACCTTATGTTATAGACTGTCTTTTATTCTTGTTCTAATTCTCCCTTTACAGTGCATGTTAATGTTAACAGATATGTTCATATGTTTTCTTATGGCTAATCGGTGTTGCCAGAATAATAATATAATGTTTACAGAGTATGTTATTTAACAGCTGATACAATAAGTTAGCTGCAGATAAGCAAAGTATCGGGTTTCAAAGAGCCTAAGCACTTCTAAGGCGCAGATACCAAGCAAAACTCTCTTTCTGTTAAGTACCTAAGGTTCACTTGCAGACCAAGTGCATATAAGTTGGAGAGCTTAAAAGGCTTCACTTTGAGTACACTCTCTAAACTCTCTCCCCCTTCAGCCTGTTCCATTAAAAAGCGACCAATAAAAAGGACACCAGGCACATCAAAACGAAATGTGTCCATTTCTGACCTTTTGCACTCTTCGGTTAATGCACAAAGGAGAACGTCTAATTGAATTGTAACAGAAATTGGGCAAAAGGAACACTCGGAGCACTCGAAATCTTTTGATGCCCAGCACCCTGTCGCTAGGCAGAAGGAAGGAAGGACAATGGCACAACGCCGCAAACGGATGTTATATTCCGTTCAAATGAAAAGGAAGCAATAAAATAATTTTTTAGAACTGCAAGCGAACAATTTGTAGGGCTTCCGCTTGGACCAAGGATGCTGCTGTAACCAGCTAAAATAAATGCCTGGCTGCTGTCTCCGACTCCTGTTCCTCTGCAGGACTGCAACAATTGCGTCCTGCGAAGCCAGAAACGGGCAACATTAAAACAAACTATAAAATGCAATCGATCTAAACGGTATAAACCGGAAAAACAGAACACAGCCATTGTGTATAATGGAAATGGGTTTTCCTTTCTTTTTCTCTCTATTTACTTTGCCATTTTCTTTAGCAATTGAAAGCCGTGGGGACGGAGAGACGGGAGAAAAGGAAAACGGAAAGGAAATAAAGAAAATAATGCGCTTGCAACTTACGACGACAACGGAGAGAAATGAAAAACTCTGATATTGATAGATGCGATATTAATGGCAAAACGTTGAGGGAATTTAAAACTTTACGATTCGCTTTGTTGGTTTAACGCCATCGCCATCGCCGTCGCTGCCAAGTGAGAAATAAGGTCGGTTTACGCGCGATTTAAAGCTTCATTAATCACCATATGAGCAGCGGGATGAGAAGCAAAAAAACATATTGCAAGTGGTAGACAAAGACAAAACGGATAGAAGGATGAACGAGAAGGGCCACTGGGGGAGGAGGGAGGAACACTTCTTTCAAATGAACATTTTTCATCGTTTTGCCAAGAAAATATTTTGAAAATTTTTGGAAATGAAAAATAGTTTGCGTGCATTAAGAATTTCTTAAGATAAACCGTCCACATTCGCTGCAAATCATTCTTTCAAAGAAAAATTGATAGCTAAAGAGTAATTTTTTAAATTTTAAGATATTCTGTATGATTTATATTTATAGTTCTTTATTATTTTTATATTTTATAATGTATAATTGTCATTAAAAAAAACTTTGTTTGAATATTTTAATGATTTATGAATTTATTTAAGTTTTTAGGAAATGGAAATTTTGTTTAAATTAATTATAATTTTGAAAACTGTGGAAAATTACTTTAATTTTATATTAAATTGATTATAATATTCAAATATATAAAAAAAAAAAAAAAAATTGTGCTACACTACTTAAGATCTTTTAAAGGTATTGTTTTACATATAAAAATTGCAATATTCTTTAAACATTTTTTCACATTCCATTTCTTGCAATTTTCGTTTCTGTTGTCCCATTCCAATCCTAACTCAACCTAATCCACATTATTACTTTTCCCATTGAGCAAACAGCAGAGACAGCCTCAACTTAGAGTTCTCTCTTATCTTTGCCATTACTCAAACTATTATTGCTCCCCTCGCTGCGCCCTTGCAGAAAAAGAAGATGAAGAAAAAGAAGAAGAATATTGCCATCATATTTTCTCATATCTGTGGGCAGCATTAAACAGGCAAATCTCTGTGACATTGCTCGTATGTTTCCCCGAACTTATCTGCCCCTCCCCCTGCACACAAAGTCAGCAATTTTGGCAAGTCAGGGAGAAAAAGAGAGAGAGATGAAGAGAGCAAAAAAGCGTCGACTAAGTAAATCTCAGCGCTTGCGAACAATAATCTGACATAATGTTTCAATTATGCCTCGTTTAGCATTATGGACGCTATATGAACGACCCTGCGACCCGCCGCAGAACGAGCAGAGGGAGTCGGCGCCTCCTCCCTGCACCTCTCACTCCCTCTCCCTCGCTCACTCTCTCAGCTACTTCCCAAAACATTACAAGCAAAGCAGACGGAACATTTGGAGAGCTAAGCAAATCTCACTAAAATAAACATTTTAGCATTAAATTTACATAAGATGAACAAGGATGGAAGAGGAGGGAAGAGGGAGGATAAGCAGAGAAAGAAGTAGACGATGAAGTAGAAGTAGCAGAAGAAGAAGAAGAAGAAGAAGCATCTACTTAGGACACATTTTCATAAACAGCAACAGTCAACTAGGGCCAGAGAGATGAGTGTGTGCTTCTGCTCCCGTTCCAGCTCCTGCTCCTACTTGTTCTCCTTCTCCTCCTTCCACACTCTCTCATCTACCTCCTCCCTTGATGGGCTTTCGCGTATTTGCATAAACATTAGCAAAACAAATTTGCACATTTGCCCAACCGAAGTTGGCGCGTCAACCTTCAATTCCGCTGTCGACATATGCAAACAGGCCGCAACAACAAAAACCAAAGGGAAAACAGCAACAAGATGTAGCATATAGCAGCACGAGATACCCTGTAATGAGCTGGGAGTACCAAACAAAGAAAATGCTGCAGACAGAAAACCACAAAGAGAAATTGAACACATAGCATAACTTTTACAGCTGAAAGCGCCATTACATTATAATCCATATCTGTTAATAACATTAACATGACTCTGTATATATCTAACATTAACATACTAGTTAATTAGTCAAACATTAACATTAACATTAGCATTCTCTGTAATTCTCATTCTCTGTAATGCAATATTAAGAAGGAGAAGTTTCGGCATCACAAGAAAAAGGGGACAAACCTAGCAGATAACCGCTTATACCCTACGCAGCTGCTATTGCAGGGTATGCACAACAACTGACAAGTTCAAGATGAAAATTAAGTTATGAGCACCGCTAAAGGCGGAAGTCTTTAGGCCAACGTCAAACCCCAAATGCGGAAAACGGAAGTGCGTGCCACACTGCCACAGAGGAAGGGGGAGAGGAAGCAAGAGGAGGCAGAGGGGAGGGAAGCTGTAGAGTCGAAAAAAATATGCTAAATCAGCCAAAATGCTTAAAATCATTTCGCAATGATGATTATGAGCATGATGACGATGATGATGATGATGGGCAAATAAAAATGTTTCTACTTGTTTCTCAGTCTAGTCTGGCACTCCTTCCGCCTCTTCTGACTCTCGCTCCCTCCCCTCCCTGTCTGTTTGTCTGCGTTTTCTTAGCAACTTTAGCGCCATTTTCGTCGCTTCTCGAGCAACTCCAGCAAATTTTGTGGCACTTTGGCGCCCAAAACTCGGAACGAACGACAGCAAATATGCGTTTTATTGAATTTTATGGAGCTAGACGCGGCGCGACTTGCCACACAGTATGCGGCAGGATGCCAAATTCAGGCTGCTCCTTTTTTTTCATTCAAAACTTGGCTGATTCTTTCTCTCTGTTTGTCTAGGAACTATACAAATTCCGAGCCTGACCGCCAACCGAGCGTGAAAACTGCCAAGGGGCCTTGAACCTCAAATCCGAGGAAGGCATATTTCGCTTGGCAGTGAACTTGAAAGAGGAGACGAAGGAGATGCTTAAGAAAGGGAAGAAACAAGGAGAGACAGAGAGATGATTATTCATATGCAAGCAACTAATCGATGCTTGGTTTTATTGTTATTATACTGCCCGATTCAGTATCTAATCACATGGAAGAGCAGACAAATATTGAATGGACTCTTCACTTGATTCATAGTCATTAAATTATCTGGCCAACTCAAGGAGAAACCTCAAAAACTAATTAGAGAGCAAAATGCAGCTCAGCTCTAATCCCAATACTGATACAGTCAGTGTGGTTTATATACGTATATGTTTAGCATATAGTACAGTGCCTGGCAGCAATTAATCAACGCCTGCATAGGCCCGCAAAGGAGAAATAAATTCAAATCCTTTCGACAGCTGACCACACAGCAATGAACAGCAATGGGATTGGCAGTGGAATAATAATAATAATAATAATACCAACAGCAACAACAAGCTGCATAAAATTGCAATTTTGTGTAGCGTAAACAAGCTGGGAAAATCAAATCAAGGCTCAGGGCAAAATTTAATTGCGTTTAACCGAAAATCAAATTTTCAGCAGACTTGCCACGAAGGATGCCAGTCTTAAGATTCAATCAACGTGCGGGCCACTTCACCAATAACAGTACCAATAACAACAACATCTACTGGAGGAGGATAAGCCAGACGAGCCCGACAGTACGATACCCTTCGGTCAGTTTGAAAAACCCTTTTCTTCCTATTTCAGTTTTCACCATTAATTAATTCTTTTTTTTATATATTTACTTTAAACAGTCGAACTGACCAAAATTGACTTTAAATAAATAAATAAAATAAAATAAAAAACATCCATACAACAAACCTAAAAAAAACTATTTTACTTTGACTTGAATAACGTCTGTATATATAGTCTGATCAGCTAAAAAATTTGTGAAGGATGGAGATATTGATATCAGCTAAATATATGTTTAAGTCAGAAAGATGTATCTGTTATACGTTGCTTACAAACCGAATTGAAGAGTTAAATTATTGATTTACGTGGGCGCTGGGCGTACTATCCAAAATATGACATAACCTTTATCTGCGTATGATATATCAAAACCTTATGCCAAGTTTTACGACTCTAGCTTTTATAATAGCTGAGATCTATGTGTTCATACAGACAAAGAGACAGAAAAGTCCTTAATCGAATCGGTTAGTGATGCTGAACAAGAATATATGTACTTTTTGTGGTCTGCGGCGCATTCTTTTGCCTTTTACATAAAATTTTCATAGAGTTAGTATACCCTTTTTTGAAGATTTTCAATGTTCGTAGGATATAACAACTGAAGGAGGATAAACAACAACAAATCAAGGAGGCTCGTGTTTATCTTAATATGGCATACTTTTTTCCCACACAACAAAGATAGAATGTGAGATAGAGATAGAGGGAGAGAGAGTGAGACAGAGATAGTCAGTCTGGAATATTGTGAAAAAGGATAATAAAATTGGCCGGCAATGCCCGACGGCATAAGAATAAACAACAACACGCCCGACTGCAGCCAAAAGGATAGTTCCCAAAAACACAAACACACACACATCACAGAAAGGCTTAGAACAGTCATGCGAATCTGTGTGTGTGTGTGCATGTGTGTGTTGCAATGATTTTGATTGTGGCATTGATTTCAGTTTAACACAATCAGCACACAGGACGTTGAACGACGCATCCTTGCGGCGTTGTTCGTTCTTCGTTTTATTATTTACTTTTATTTTGATTACATTTTGGCTTTGAGCACAGTTCGCTCTTCACACTTCATCGGCCCCAAGGGAAGTTTCCTGCCTCCAATTCCCCACTTACCTTATCTACTGCTGTTTGACCTTTGTATCCCTTTTTTGCCTAACTAAATCATCGTCTAATTTGCCAAAGGCCTGCGAGAACAACACACAGGCATGTTTCTCTCCACTCCTTCTCTTTCCTACTCTGCCTCATCCTCCACTTCTTCAAATTAGCCGCCTTATCAACAGGTGTAGCACAGAACCCGCCCGACAAAGAGCAGCTGTAGCAGCATCCCAACCTTTGTCCATATTCCTCGTTCCAGGTAAAACAAACAAGACGCACATAAAATTCCGATTCCTTGTATTCCGTTGTTATTACTTTACCTTTACCCTTTATGGGGCTGATGTTTATCATAGTTTCTCTACTCCTTTTTCTATGAGGCATTCCATTTAATAAAATTTTATTAATAAACCCGCGCGCCTGTCAAAACCTAATGGATTTCTGGTATGCTGCGATAAAAATCTGTTTTCGTATAATTTGTTGATAGTTTATGAAGGGTTCTGTGGCATCTAACAATCGTAAACCCAGGTGAGTCACATGTCTGTTGTGGCAGCTGAAGGATCTGCAGATAAAGTAGGTATACCACATATAAACAATAGCCTAATGAATTATGATTACCTTAACCCATGACTGTTATACAGCAATGTATTTGTTATACGATTTCCTGTTGAAAAGTAATTTTAATATTGAGTTGTCATACAAGGAAATCAGTTATACAAAGGGTAAGATTAAGGTGAATTTATTTAATATGGATTCAAGAACAGTTTACTAGGAATTAAAAATATTTTTATTATAACATAACATATAAGAATGTTTTGAGGAACTTAACAGTATGTGTTAAGGAATTGTTTTATTAACAGTTTTGATAGCTTTGAAGTTTATTTAGTACTAATACAAGAACTGTTATATTAACTTTTATTATAAGTATTTTCATTCTATAAAATAGTTCTGAAAAATTCTAACAATTCTCCAACAAAGGTATAGGTTTAAGCAACTGATATACAAACTGTTAAGCCTTTGAAATATAATCTGTTAAACATACACTTAACATATACTAACCATACATGTTTAATTTAACATACATATATTATTCCTGCAAGTTAATTTTCTTTTCAAGGCACAAGAACAACTGTTATACTACTTTAACTTAGACTCATGCTGTTTGTGACTCCCCTTCATATCCTTAGTCTGTTGCACTTCTCTGCAGAACCAATTAAAATTAATTTTATTCAATCGGAACGAAATCCCAGTTGGGTCTTCACTTATTTCTTTTGTGCTACCTCCCCTCCTCTCCTCAGCTTCTCCTTCTTCGTCTACGTCGTCGTCGTCGTCTCTCGCTTAAGGAGCGATTATTTAATTTCAGCTATTAATGCTGCGACTCCCCAGTTGCCAGTCTGTGTGTAGCAGTTGCCAGTTGCCAGGTTCCCCTCCCTACTCCCTACTCTCTTCTTATTCCCCACTCTCTGATCCGGCATCCCCAGTTAGTCAATGCTTATTGATGTTTAGTTGCCGTAGCTGTTGTTGCCGTCGAGCTGCTGAGCTCTCTCCCTGCAGCTCTGTGGCATTATTTCACTTGCGTTTCCGCTTTTAGCTTTGTTTACTTTTACGCTTGCCACACAAAAGCCCCAAAGCCCCAGAACCATAAGCAAACCCTCCACATCCAGCCCCATTGTCAGCCCTATACCCACAACCACAGGACCCACATAGCATCGAACAAGCCGCACTATGTTTTGGTATTTGTATTTGCTGTTTATACCCTGTAAATAGGTGCGATGAGGTGTTACTGGAAAGGAATTACACTCTATTTAGAGTAGAAAGTTAATTACTGAATGATCAAAATCCAAAGGAAAGGGATTTAAATTAATAATATAATTAATTAAAATTGTGTTGCTATGAGTGTTTCGATAACATAGTCTACATTAACAGGTGCTTAACAGTTGCTTAGATTAAGAACTAAAAGCTGCTTGGCATGAGACTTAACAGCTGCTTAGAGCATCAATTGGAACAGCTGATTCTAATTGATATGGCAACCTCAACCATTTATCATAGGTACATAGTGACAACATTAATAAATTCAATTAAAATTTGTAAATTAAGCAGTGAACTGCCGCGAACAATTATTATTATCGTAATCTGAGAACGTGGCACCCTCTCACCTTACACAGGGTATGCCCCAGTCGTCTTCACTACCCTTTCGATTGCTAACTTGTTTGGTATTTGTATTTTGGTGTTTTTCTTATGCCTTTTGCGTTTCTTTTCATTCGTTTTGTGTTGTTGTTTTCTGTGTTTTGTTCTTTTTTTCTCTCCTCTTCCCTGCTCTGTGAATCCCTTGACAATGCAATAAATTGCGCAAAAATTGGAAAAATAGAATTTTAGCCGCACCGCAACGCAGCTCGCCAGAAAAAACAACAACAATAACGACAAGTCCTCTGGCTTTTTGGATGGCGCACGCAACGTTCACAATCTAACGACTGTCCCAGCACCAGCCCCATCACCAGTCCCCCCTAGCCAGGTTCCTGCTCCCCCTCCCTTGCAGCGGAAATCAAGTGCTAAGCTTCCCACAACGCAATCAATTGATTTCTATTGTTTTGTTAAAATGTCGTGCAGGCTCTGCCCCATCCCCTGCCCCTCCTCATACTATTTGCCATTGCCATTCTCTTTCCCCTTCCACCTTTCGGTGAGCTGTGGCATTTTTATATAAATTGCTTTGTTGTGGTCTTTATTGAAATTTTTGAGGTTACTTTTGCGATTGTTGCTTTTGGCCAGCTTCCAGAGAGGGAGAGAGAGAGGGAGATCCTAAATAAAACTGTACATTATTTTTGTTTATTTGTTGATTTTACTTCGACGTCTGTCGTCCAGTTTTGCATTTCATTTTTATGTTCTGTTTTCTTTTCTTGTTGTTTTTTTGCCTGAAATATTCATGAGTTACGTTTCGGGTAAATGAAAAACGTTCTATGGGGATTTATTGTTCAGTCTCTCGCCGGACCTATGAATGCCTGATAATTTATAGTTTCGGCTTTCCGGACTACACCCAAAACATTCAGCACATTTGTATGGGGCTGCATGCATTTAACGAGGCTTAAATGGATGGGAAAATTGATGAAAGCGTTGCGAATATTGAAACAAGTTGCAGATTGTGTTATAAATATTTGCATGCACATCTCTATGGCATCAGCTGTTTATTTTAGAACTGTTATACGATATGTTATCTTTGCATTTGTGTAAGAATTTGAAGAGTGTACTGCGGTTCTTCAATAATGATGAAGGTATTTCTATATTGGTGTTTGAATATTATATTGTTTTTTTTTGTGTTTCTTTTTAATTTTATTTAATAAGTTCTCGTGGCAATGGAAATGTCTTCGTCAGAGTTTGCTGTTAAAATGTCGAGGAAGATATTTCTATCTTTAAACCTACGATAAGTATTTTTGAAAACCCAATTGCTGGGGTAATAGCCTAGCTATCTATAAAAAAATGAAAAAAATTAAGCTGTATAAAATATACAGAAAACTTTTTGTCCAATTTGGTGTATCTAGCCATTATAGTCCCTGAGATCTACGCGTTCATACAGACATTTTTAACCAATTTTAAAGTATTTTTAGGAAATTTAAATGAAACATTTTGAGTCTTACAATATTTTAAATAGTATAAGCCGTACACTAGGTATACTAAGACTTAAGATATTTTGTATTTTAAGACTGTACAACTGTGAATCAAGTTGTGATTAGGAATATTTTCTATATATGTATAACAGCTATATAAGCATTTATAGTATAAACTACAGTTCCTTAAGAAAATGCCCCATTCCTTCAGACTTCCTTCTTAATCCCTCGTCACAATTGCAATTCAGACTAAAAGAGACATCCCAGTCTGCCATAATAGAACAATAAAAACAGTTTCTGTAGATCGCTATCAGGAACAATCGAGTTCTTCCTACTGCCGATACAGATCTCGAATTGTTGCACTTCTGTTTGTAGTGACTCGCATAAAGGCGCAACATTACAGCGATTATGCGATAAAGAAGACATCTCTGTCTCTGTGGATTCAAGAGAAAACAGCTGAAGAAGAAAAGAAAACGCAGAGAAGAAGCAACAGAAGAAGATGCCTACAAAAAGTCATGATTATGGCAAATTTTCGGGTCCTTTTGTGGCCAGTTAGAATTGCGCTTTTCATGTTGACGTCTTCATAAATACAATGGCCGGCGGGACAATCATCGACTGCAAAATCTCGGATGTCATGCTAGGCACCCTGATGCAGCATGCTCTTTTATGGCCCGTCCGGGGGTCGTCCGAGCCTAGGTAGAGCTCTAAACTGTAGGCAAGTTTCACAAATTAGAGGCTGCCCGTGGCACTCGCCAGGGGCGGTCCACAAGACTTCTGTGTCCTGTGTCCTCTGTCCCGGCATGCGTTTTATCTGCCTGCCTAGAGCGACCTGTGCACATTGTCCTGCCGGCAGCTGTGTCTCTTCTGATGCTGCTAATGTCTCATTCTCGCCAGCTTCCCTGGTAGCATTTACCAAGAACGCAGCCTTGTCTCTCTTGCGCAATGCTGCTCTCTCGATCTAATTCCCTTTCCCTTCTCCTCGTTCGTCTTTCTCTTTATTTCTTTCCTTGCGGTAGGTGCTTGCTAATTGGCTTATTGTCAATATTTGATAAGATTAGTCGGCGGCACTGGGTCGCAGCTGCAGCTGCTGGTAGTCGCTGCCTGAGGATTTATAGTTCTCTTGTTATCCTGGCTGCGCCCCAAAAACATTATTTAAATCGCTAAGCAGGCAAACAAATTCCACAGACCCAGGCAGACCCCCCAACCCCCCTCTGCAATCCTAACCGAAATATGAAAACCAACAGGTCTGGCGCCAGGAAGGCAGTCTCCGCACTCCGAGCTCCTCTCGTTGTCATAATTTAAATCGCGTCCACGCGTAAGCCGAGGCTAAAATATGGAAAACTATGGACCGAGATCACTTTGTGGACGCGCGCTCTCCCCTCCCCTTCTCCCCCTTCTTCTCTCTCGCCTGCTGGCTAGTCATAATTTTCCGGGGAAAAACGCATGGAAATGAGCATTAGAGAAAAAGGTTTTTCACTCGTCTTAACGATTATGCAATGTGGCAACTCTCCCTTTCCCTCTCTACCCCCTACACTCACTGTCTATCTCTCTCTCTTTGTCTGTCTCTCTCACTTTCGATGCTCCTCTTCGCATACCAAATCAGCTTGCTTACCTGTTAAAGGTGTTGAGAAGAGGGGGAAGTTGTTGCCGGGCGCCTGTACGAGGTTGGCTCCTGAGCGCCGCCGGAAGGTTGCGACAATGTTATACGCTAATTGAGCACAAAAACATTTTTTTTGGCCCCAACGCACTCATCGGTTTTATGGCAATGCTACGACACTGTGCAGCAAAGTTGAGGTGTGCAAATAACTAAAGTTTATAGCGGAATTCAAGCTCAAAATTGGCTTAAAATGAGAGTAATAAAATAAATAAAAACAAAAAGAATACTAGAATAAAAAGCCCGTTTGGAGAGACCTCAACTATTTGTGTAATACCCCTTTTTAATTTTATGTAATAACAGTTTTTACAACTAATGAAGTATCTTTTAAATGCTTCCACAAGATTCTTTATTTTTTTATTTACTTAAAGTCAACTATGGTCAGTCGACTGTTTAAAGTAAAAAACTTGATTAAATATGTATATACAAAAATTAGAATTAATTAATGTTAAAAACTTAAATAGGAAGAAAAGAATTTAATTAGAATTTATTGGATTAAAAAATAATCATTGGATTAGAATTAAATTGATAGAATAAATCTTTAACCCTCTACCTTTATTTTTATATAAATTTCAACAATCTTAACTGAGTAACTATCTTGAAATTCAATATATATAAGAACCCTTTACATTTTTATCTTTATATATTTATTTAATTTAATTTAAAGTAGAACTGTGCTCAGTCGACAATTAATAAACCTAATTGCTTGTGAATAATATAAAAACCTTATTTTAACACATTTTTAGCACTTTATTTTCAAACTATCTACAATATCTAGCTTAAACCTGTAGCACAGTGTAACACATGCACACAGCACGCTTTGTTCTCCGAGCCACACGTGTCTAACACAATGAAAAATAACAAGAAACGAAAAGAAAATGTGAAGAACTTGTTGAAAATGCATTCCCCATACTTTATTTGTGTAGGCTCCTCTCATTTTCCACGTCTTATGACACTTTTATGGCTCTGCCCCGCCCCCCTGTGCTGTTCTCTCTGTATCCCTGGTTTGGTTTAAATGCAGGCAACAAAAGTTATAATTATGCATAATTTAATTTTATTATAATATGCATTTTCCGCATAGCATTTTCCAGCCCGAAAAGATTTAAATTCTTGGAAGGTGCAGCGAAAGCCGCCGGCGTCAGGCTGCGTGTGCGACAGTGTGTGTGAGTCTGTGTGTGTGTGTTGTCATTTTACTAAAATTTATGCATTCTTTTCTTCTTTTTTAGTGGTAATTTGATTTTGATTTGAAAATTTTAATTAATAATCATGTTTGGGGCGCCTGTTTTTTAAAAAATTCCGATGAAATATTGGGTAGTCTGATAGAAAGAGGGGGATGTGGAAAGAGGGAGAAGACACAGGAAAACACAGTCTGACCCCATCGAATATGGAAATCAAAGTCAGGCCACAAAATATATACAGAAATGTAATAATTATATGGCTTTTAAAACAACTAATTGGCCAGAAAGAAAACTTTTCTATGCGATTCAAAAATGCGCTCAGCTGTGGCGCTTCTATGATTTTATTTGGCTTTAATGGGCTCTATGATAATGAGGCTTAGATGGAGCGTGTAATTAACTAGACATAGTAGAAAAGGTGTCAGACAACTGCAAATGTGCCATATAATTAATAATATATAATAATATATAATGTGAACAGTTAAGAGAAAGGTTTCATATCAGTAGAGTTGCTTCAAGCCAATCTAGGTTTCGATCGGTAAACCAACAGTAACTGTAATTTAAAGATTCCCTATTACACTAGTACCTTTTAACAATAATTCAAAAGGTTTAGACTTTAAAAAAGTATTACTTTACAATATTATTCAAATAGGGAATTTATTGTAAGAGCTATAAAGCACTTTCAATATCATAAAACGAAATTTTGGTCAGCTTATTGAAATTGATTGATTTCGTTATTTAACAGAGGCTCAACATAGATTAAGTTAGACTGTTAATTAGCATAAACATATTATCGAGAAACTATTATCGAAATAATAGGACTGTCCAATTTAGCACTTATAATTTTGAAATATCTTATACATTTTAAAAAATAATATCAACAATTATATTGACTTATGAAATTTAATAATTAATCTACTCAATATTAGATGACGTTATAAAAATTACCCCAATTCTTTTCATAATTGTACGAAGCTGTACAAAATAACTAAGCCAAGTTTCATAGACTTCGCTAGTTCCACTGGGCTGTGCTTGACTGAAAAAAGGTATAAACTATAAAACATATATAATATATAAAAGAGCAAAAAACAATAGTAATGAATTTAATAAAATTTGCCATACATCTTTTCAGGTCTGTTGTTTGCCGGAACAAACGTCTCGCATTACTGGAAAATCTGCTGCTGGAAAACTCAATTAGTGCGCGCTCGAGAGCAGCCAAAGAATCCAAAGGGAATTTGCAAAAAAGATCAATTTTCTGCAGAGGGACGCGTACTCTTAACAGGATAAGATGCGTTTAAGCAAATGAACAAAACGAGACGAAACAAAGGAGAGAGTGAGGAGGAATAAAAGAAATGAGAGAAGAAAGAAATAAAGCAGAATTGCAACTGTGTAGGGCAGAACAAAGGAAGGAAGGCAGCACTTGGCCAGGGCGGCAAATGGTCAACTCGGCTCGAGTGAACCACAAAAGGCAAACGGCGGCGGCAGCTGCTGCCGGCAAAGATGCTCGACAAGGCACGAGATTAACAATAAGGAGTAGGCGGGGGAGGAGGCGAATGCAGCTCAGGCGGAAGCAGCTTCTTAGGCGCAGCTCGGATCAATTAGTTGAATCGAAATGAAAATCATAAACCCATTTAGCGAATAATTTTCGATTTTCTTCCAACTCTGCGTAGCAAATGCAATAAATGTGCCGCACAGCTGCGTTTCCTGCGGAGCACGTCTAGCTCTCCTGTCCTGCTCTTCTTAACTTCCACTCTCCTGGTCTCCTACTCTTGAGGCCTCCCTCCTGCTCGCCTGCTGTCCTGCACTGCAACCTTTGACTGACCAAAGAAAAAAAGTGCAGAGTTCACTTTGCGCCTTTGATTTCGCCGTGCGTTGACACTTTCAGCTGTCCACTTTTGGACCTACACCGCCCACTGTGCGCCGTCATGTGCTGGTGCTAATATGCTAAGCAGCGGGACACTGTCCTCCTCATGTAAATCCTGCTGTCAACGCAGTTTTAACATTTTACTTTAGAAGAAAACTTCTTCCTACTGCGTTGCAGCCAAAAAAGAAATGCCGCGTTGTGGGAAACTCAATCCTGAAGATGCCTCAAGGCACTTGACCCACATGCAGCGATAGCAACAGCGATCAAAGAAGAATGCCCCGCCATGCGATACCTTCAGGGTATCGATTGAGGATCCCTTACAACAGACTACAACAGATTTTCTGCTATATTGAACAATTGCATAAGCCCTGAGATCGCATCAGTGTCAGCTGTTCAATTCCCCAAATAAGGGATCTTTGTCTGCGGTTCCCCCCAGCGAAGGAGAAATGAAAGGTTGCTTATCTATCCCTCTACATATAATATTGTATATTCAAATCTATTGTACATTAAACTATAAGGTAGCATATCTATGCCTCTATAAATAATATATTCAAATGCTTTTTAAGACATATCTATCCCTCTAAATATATTTAAATCAATTGTTCATCAAACTATGTTTTGTGTTTTCTGTCAATCGAAGTTCTTTAATTTCTGTTCCGTTTTTCTTCTCTCATCGAAGCAGGCCTTGAGCTTTCCATTGTAAACATTTATCAAAAGTGCGTACAACATGTGGACCCATTGGAAAAACTTTAGTTTATGCCTCAGCGCGAGCCAAGCAACAACTGTGAGCTTAGACTACCCAAAAAACGTAAGATCGCTCCCAATTTTTGTTATTTTTGTGTTGAAAAATAAAAAATACGCCCAAAGTTGGTTCACACGACATTAGCTAGAGCACCCCATAATATCCTTAATACTATTTAGTATATATTATCATGGGACGCCGTAAGTCAAAGCGTAAGCCGCCTCCAAAGCGTCAAAATATCCAGAATCTGGAAAAACAGTTCAATTGCCCGTTCTGCAATCACGAACTCTCCTGCGATGTCATTATGTAAGTTGCCATCAGGAATCAGTTCTGTATATATAGTACATTATTTTCTGCTTAGGGATAAACAAAGGAGCTTGGGCCGCATCTCCTGTAGAGTGTGTAAGGAGTTCTTTCAGACATCGATCATCTCGCTATCGGATCCCATTGATGTCTTCAACGATTGGATCGATGCGTGTGAAGCAAATAACTGAACAAAGTATACTAATAAAATATTAGAACACTACTCTATAAACACTACAAACAAAGGAAGTTCTATAGTCGGAACCAAACACTGATCTGTACTCTATAACTTCCCTAATTACTGCCCTCGGACGTTATTTGAAATAAACTTCGTCTGTTTTTGGTATTTAGTGGTTATTTTAGGGTCTTGCAAAACGTTGCTGATCCGCTCCAGCTTCGTACGATCGCTTTCTTTCTTTGTGTTTACAGCCCTGGATAGCACAGGGTGCACTTCTGTTTAATCTGCTGCCAGAAACTCTGCTTTAATTTCTGCGCGCAAGAAATCAGCTTGGACAAAAACCAATTGAGCCCTTTAAGTTATGCTATACTTTTTTCCACTAATATTGGTAACACAAAAATATTCGAAATTAAAAAACAAAGTTAGAATTAATTTTAAAGATTGTCCTAGTTTTGAAGAAATATTTACAACCTATTATAATACTTTCTTTCTAGACATCCCAATTTAATCCGAATCATTGAAAAAATTTAGTTTTACGACACAGGAGTCTTATAAGAATAAGGTGTTTAAATTAGTTTAGTATATTTTAAAGGAAGGTATATTGAAGGTATATATTGAACAACTTATAGAATATTTGATAACTATATTCATGCCATTTCTAATATAATCTTATATTTGGCAAATCATGAAAATAGGTCGTTCAGCCATTTAAATAAAAGCTGATAAACTAAAGTTTTAATTAGGTTTATTTATAAAATATTTAATAATCCTATACCTATCAACTGTATATAGAGAGAAACTAAGTATAATATCTAATAATTTCAACAAGGTAACATTAGCATCATAGCTAACCTCATATCAACTAGAACTGACCCAAATTAAAATAGGCGCACATATTTACACAGATGTATAAAATGAAATACTTTTTTTTAGCAAAATTTGAAGCACATTTTGGCAACGGCTCTAGCGACTCTGTTAATGGATCTACTATAAAAGCAGCAGACAAACTCTCATTCATCATCAAGTTCGTTTGAATACAAACACTAGAAATCCTCATACAATATGCTTTCCAACAAAGTTCTGTTCGTGAGTTTGGGTAAGTTAATAGAAAGGTTGCATGAAAGAATATAGTTAAATTAACCGAACCACTCCTTAGCTCTCCTGGCTGTGGTTGTTTTCACCACCGGCGAAGAACAGATCAGCGATCGTCGTTACCGCTGGGAATCAGAGGAAAATGATGATGATAACAAGCAGGAAGAATCCAAGGATGATTCCGAAGACAATGAAGACTCTAACCAAGAGGAGCAGCAAGTGCAGCAAGACGATGCCGACCAAAATGGTGAAGAACAGGATGAGTCTAATGACAAGAGCGACAACACCGAGGAGAAGCAGGAATAAGTCACTAGTTCAAGACGTTCTTAATTAATCTGCAGTTAAATTGTTTGCCTAACTTCATAATGTTGTTCTTAATCTAATTTGTTGCTACTTAAATAAATGCATTTACACATAAATAACAAATGAATTCGCATGTTTTGTATAATTAGTTTTATTTAACATAA
Source organism: Zaprionus africanus (assembly GCA_018151435.1). Classification (NCBI taxonomy): domain Eukaryota; kingdom Metazoa; phylum Arthropoda; class Insecta; order Diptera; family Drosophilidae; genus Zaprionus; species Zaprionus africanus. Next base: position 17,025,784 of record JAECXB010002310.1, read on the forward strand.
TTTAAAGTATGTATAATTCAATTTTAATATGGTGTACATACATTTATTTATTTATATTTTAATAATTACTTGTATTATGCATTTAAATATATTTTATGTATATTTAAACTATGACTAAACATAAATTTCACAATAATTTTATTTAAATATGATCAATTAGACATTGGTTTCTCCTTCATCTTCCTTCACATCATATAGTTTTATAGTGTTTTTTTAGGTTTAAACAAGTTTATTGTGTTTTAGTTTTGAAACAGTAATTGGAATGATACACAGGCAACTGAATATGTATTTATGTACTCGGATTTAAAATTGGAAATCGAAATCGTTAACGCCAATAAACATTTAAACACAATAACTTATTTGTAGACGGTTTATCCAAAGAGGGTTTCCTACTTTTTTTTCCCCCAATACTTTCAGCTGCTCATTTTCACAAACATTGTCAGGAGAGATCCTTTATTGGTTGGAAATTTTGGTCGCCAACAATAAATTGCACACATGTTCATCTAATCAATCAGACATTGGTAATGTGCCTACTGCTATCGATTCTGCTGTTATAGTTTCTTTTAATTTAATTGAAGTTTGCCTTGTTTTTTATGCGTTGCGTTGCGTTTTGAGTCTTCTTTTCTCACCGCACACCCCACCCCAGTCTATTGCGGTCCACTCCAATCCATCCATGTTGCATCATCATCATCATCACACATTACTGTCCGTGCCCACGGCTCCAGTGAAGGAGAAGGGCTGCGCGTTCTTCACGATGCCCGCCCGATCGCTTGTCGTGGCCGCCGTCGTTGACGCATTGCCACCGTAGCCGCCTTGTTGCGCCGCAGCACGCATATCGTCCGCAGAGGCTCTAGAAAAAGTACAAATCAAATTAGCATCTTATAACAAGCAGACTATATACAATATATTTATAAATAATAAAGATAAGTATAAACTTAAGAGCAGTAGTGTGAGAACTAAGAAAGCGTGCTTGGTCCAAACTCAGGGGCGCAGTCGAGGGAGAGGTACAGAGATAATCAAATGAAGATACAAGGCCTGTTGCAAGGTTTTCAAAGCAATCAACGTGTACGAAACTAAAGTTCTAGCAAAGATTATAGAATAGAATAAACATAAGATTCCATACTCTATAAGAAAGTATATAAAACATATTCCAAACTCTTTAAGAGTAAAATATACAGTAGATTCTATAAACTTTGATGCTAGCTAGAACACTACAGAAATAGCAAAACATTTCAACTAAGTTAGGTATTATTAAAAGCGTACTTCTTGCAGTTGTTGTTGTTATCGTTGTTGCTGTTGTTCTTGTTGTTGCTGTTGTTGTTGGAGTTCGGTTATTAGCTGGATTGGTTGCAATTGGCTTGAACTGGACTGTTCGGGGGCAGTTTTGGCATTTGCATTTGCATTCATAGCATATAGTTTACAGATATAGTATGGTATATATTTGTATATAAGCATATTTGATAATTGTTGTTGTTGTTGTGTTAACAGAACATGAATGAACTTGATTTCATTTTCTCTTTATTCAATTCTTTGGATTCAGGGAATTTCTGATCCCGTTGCCTGTTTAACATTGGATTCCAATATGGATCCACTAGGATGTCTTTAAGTTGCGAGTATTATTAATAATAAATAGTACAGTAAAATGAGTAAATTATATATATATTGTAACTGGAGAATGTGTTGAGTATGTTACGGCTTAACTCTGTTAATTAATTAATAACAAAAAAGCGCACGCCCTAATTAAGTATTTGCAATAATTTATATGAACATTTCTGGTATATATGTATATAGAAATATATAACTATATATTTGTATCTTCAATTTGTGTTTTTCGAGAGCCAAAAAAAACAACAAACGCGTTTCTCCAACTGCTCAAGTAACATTTAACATTTTTAAAAGCAAAGCATTTCTCAGTGTGTTATTCTTGTTGTTCTTGTTCTTTTGTCCATGTTCTTTATCGCTCAACGATTCTTCTCGCTGTTCTTCCTGTTCTCTACTCTATATAGAAGTATTCTGTATACCTTGCTGCGTGGAAGCTGTTGACTCTAGGTTTGCTTGTGTATTCGAATTTCTCACTAAAAATAAATCTTACATGCATTTCTATTATTCATACTATGTATATATATTTGTTATATATACATATATTGTATATATTTAACTTGTAACAACACCGCGTCGCATCGCATCGACAAAGGACATTTTAAAATGGAGAAAATGCAACTGCATGCAAAAGGACGATAAATGAACCAACACGTTTTATAAGTTTTTGTTTTGTTTTTTAGTAACAACTATGAATAGTTTCGCTTTCGATTGGTGGGGTGTGTTCTGTAATTCGCTCTGTAGCTGTATCTGAGTATATATCTCTGTATATACTGTTTACACTGTGTTCTGTTTTGCATTTGAATTTCTCTACAATTGTTTTATCCGATCCTTTTTGTTATTTACTGTAATTTTTTTTAATTGGAACGAACTCTAATAACTATGCGCCGTAAAAGATTTGTTTCTCATGATATTTCCTAGTTCAATTTGACATGTGTTGTTGGTGTGTGTGTAGGTGTGTTGCGTGTGTGTGTGTGGTGTGTTGAGTGTGTGTGTGTGTGGTGTGTTGAGTGTGTGTGTTGTCTGTGTGGTGCTTTGGCAGCATTAGCGTTTGCTTAGCGCATTTATGTTGGACGCCAAACATCGGGATCTTCCATGAGTGTGATATGTTGGTCGCCGCCCATCTGCATTTGGCCGCCAGGCTGACCGCCTGCCATTTGAGTGGGCGATGTGGCCGCAGCGGCCATGTCCTCGCGCGAAGCTCTATTACGTTAATTATTCGATATCAATATCGATTGTTAGTTATCGATTTTGTTAGATTTGTAAGCGTATTCACAAGAAAATAAAGCAAGTGAAGGAAATAGAGAGAACATTGTTTTAATTAGCGTTCATGACTTGTCTCATATCTCCAAAATTCCAACTAACTGATTTATATTAAAATTAGCCTAGACTTCAAACGGGTCATATATCCGTTTCTTGAGACCCGATACTCACTTCTTGCCTAACGCCATCATGCCGTAGACGACACCAGTGGCAAAGATTAATCCGCTGCCAAACAAACTCGCCAGAGAGAAGCACATGAAGATGGGCGGAATTGCCAAGCTGGAGATAGGAGAGAGAATGTTATTAGAATAAGGGTATATAGTATATATATCTGAGCTACTCACGCGCAGTACAGGGCCGCTCGCACAAACATGGGTTTAGTATCCACTAAGTCAGCCATCGTGTTCACCTGCTCGATGCAGGGAAAGCAACAAGGTGCCTCCAGTGCCATCACCACAAATCCTGCTACCATTTGTATGATGCCAGCGACGAGGCACGCCACGTTCAGTGTAATCAGCGATAGCACGTTCCATAGGCCGAAGAGTATGGCAACTGCAAGGGAGAAAAGAGAAAGGTGTTAAAGAGAGAACTCGGATAACTCTTAAGTTATGGGAGACCATGTTTAACATCATTTGCCTTTATTTGTTTAAAAGGGGGGCGTTGCCTGACGTAATCATAGTAACTATGCTACAATAGACACCCAACTCATGTTGTTTACCTCCCACTTTTTTCGTCCCTGGACTATCCCAAAAAACGCCTACTACAAATGGCCACATTATCTATCTCTCTTCCTCTGTTCCTCTTCGAAACTCTCTCTCTTTATCTAGTCTATAACACATTTCACAGCGTAATCTAATCGACAAAAAACTGAGTCATCCAAGTGCTAAATTTGCAGCAAGGTTTCGTTCTTTTATTTGTTATAAAACAAACACAAAGAGAACATAATAAAACACGGACAAATGATATGCCACACCGAGCAGAGAAGCGTGACAAAAAAACAGACGCGAACACTTGTTCAAACTGGAGCAAATGAATGGAGAATTGAGAATTCATCTCTGTAGACAGCCTCGCTGCTGTTTAACACACAAATAAACAGATAATACACGTAGATAGAAAGATAGAGAGAAGGGAATGCTAATAGAATGCAGAGAAAGACTGAAAATATACGTGGCTGGAATAGTTGAAAACATGTCTGCGATAGTTAAGCGTAGCTAACTATTTAAATTGAATCATTTTAATATGTTTAATCAAGATAACATCAAGAAAATCCGGCAAATGGAAGCTAACTATTTTAGTTTAATCATATTAAAGATAACACGCTGACAACTTACATAGTTTCTTTTTAAATTCCGAAACAGAATTATTATAAAAGTATTTGTTTTATCAGCTGCCTCGCTTTGTTTACTAAGCCAAAACAAAATTGATAACAGTTAAGAGAGCCGGTAAATAAATGCATAACATGCTATGCTAATTGGGCTGGTTAAAGTGAAGCAAGTACAGTAATTGTACGGTAGATACGTTAGATTATTCCAGAACACAGGTGTATAGAGAGTACATACAAAGTCTAGTTAGGGTGACTAGTCATTCATCAAATTAAAAAGGTACTTTGCTATAAACTGTAAACTGATCTCAGCTCTCTGAGGTTATTGCGGTATTTCGCTAGAGAGAACTAAAGTATTTTGCTAGGAGAGCTAAAGAAGCCAAAATAATGATCATAACAGAGCAATCTACAATATAAATTAATTAATATGTATATCTATAGATCTGTATTTCTATAAACAACTTTATAATTATATTCATTGATCATATATAATTTTATAAGCAAGTAAACTTTCCATCAAGTAAACAACTTAAGGAATTCTTTCGTAAACCACAAAGATCTAAAGAAGTGCAAACATAAAATAATCATAAGATCTAGGAAGGGTTGAGTTCTCTTTGCGGTTGACATTTTTCTTTGTTTTTGCTCTCTTGATTCATTCGCACAGCATCGATTGCATGAGCAGTAACTAGTTTTCTCACTCCTGACTTTTATGGCTTGCGTCTTTATGGATTTGCTGATTACGAAAGGTTGAACAATTGTGTCAGCTGTTCGTGTCATTGACCTTTGAACTGCCTGTTAAATACTCCTGAAATTCGCTAAGAATAATATGCAAATCTGAATAAACAGGGGGTATTGCTATGGCAACTGTGAGAAAGTAAAAGAACAATAAAGACATATATATATAGTATGCATGTTTGTATGTGTGTGTTACGCAAAATAACACAAAGCAGAGAGAGGCCTGAGAGAAAGAAATTGAGAGAGCGAGAGCCTGACACAAAGGGAGCGGAATACTGTAATTTATAAAATGAAACGAAACTCATAAAATAGCATGCAAAATTGTTGGCGCATTTTAGTGATTAAAGAAGAAAATATGATAAAACTTGACACATAAACGGCGTAGTAACACGCCTACTACGCACGCACACACACACACATACAAACATACACACACACATGCACAGAAGTCACAGATACAGACAAACATTTCTGTATCCTTTGTATCGTTTCCTTTTTGTCTTTATCAATGTCAGGTCGGAGAGCGAAAGAGTGAGTGAGTGTGCGTGTTGTGGGTGGTACACACACACACAAACTCACACATACATGCATACGCAAATGAATAGATAAGAGGCAATAGCGTAGAATAATAAAAAATCGATGCTAACAGTTACAGTAAATGTGTTATTGTTGTTGTTGTTGTTCTTATGGCATTCTTATTGACATTCTGTTCTTGTTGTTCTTGCACTGTTACTGTTACTTACAAAATGCTGCAACTATGCCCAGCAAACGACTTCCATATTTGAGATACCAAGGCGCCTGTGGACCGTCAACTGCTTCTTGTTGATTTGGACGCGCCAGCATTCCCGTTAACTTTTCCACAAGCGACTGCACATAACGAAAACATTATAATTATTATTCAATATGTTGTAAATGTATCCAAAAAACTATAATTTGTGACGCGGCCGCTTCCAAAAACTACACACGCACACACACACAAATACATTGCAATACACAAACGTAATTCACGTCAGCAAAAAAACGGCTGCCGCGTGCCATCAAATTTATCCAAAATTCTTTATAGTTATAATAATCGCGTAGTCAACCGTTGCACAATTACGTACCATTTTGTTAAGCACTTATTTACACTAAGACTATATTAAGAAAACACAAATTTAACAATTTAATGCACTTTTTAACACTGACGAAAAAACTCAGAACAGGTAGAATTACAGATTAACACCGATAACCGATTGAATAATCGATTTTCCTTCTGGTGCTACCAGACTGTTCAATCTTAAAAGAACTACTCCACAAGTTTACAGAACTATAACATAACTGCTCCACAATGATACAGATGTTACCAGAATGTAAAATACTTATTAAGCAAAAATAAAATGCCTTTAAAATTGAAAAATACTTATGTCAAAATCAGATATACTTCATTAAGGCTTAGCTTTTAGAAATTAAAACTTACCTCTGATCTTTTATAATAATGTTATGTTATTTATATCAAGAAGTAAACAAAGGATTCCACAATTCCCAAAATAAAACATAGTTGTTTTTGCGGTTCTCGGGAGTACAAAACAATAATTGAATACAGTTATTTATTGCCTGAATTTAGAAAAATATTGCCATTGTTGGGTTGCACACAAAATGGGGGGACGGGGGGACTGGAGAGTTTAGATAAAATGTATAATTATTATACGAGTAATTTTAAAGGTTACATTGCGTTGTCTTGTGTTCGTTTCACAAATGAATTAGGCCGTTCGGTTTTGATATACTCATCATATCTAAAGTCTACAAATTGCCATGTATGATATAATTTTGGACGTTTTACAGTTGAAAACTGATGAAATGCATAGCAAAAGGTTTGCGTACTTGGGCGCTTGGGGGGATTCTTAGTCTACGGCAAGTGTAGAGTTTCTTTGTAGAATGGCAAAAATATACATAACATATATTTATTTGTAGACTTTAGTTCACATCAGTTGATCTTTCGATAAGGTTTTGCGCCCAAGTACTATTTGATTGTTGTCGTTCTCTCGCGCTTAATAGTTAACTTAGATTTTTCGGACTTTCGGTAATCGATTCATGGGATTATAATTTAACCCATCAAGTATTTTTAGGGTGACTGCTATGACTATTGTTTTTGTAGAGTATAAACTAAAAATGTATGTGTTTTAATTTAGTTAAATTAAAGCCTTGGCTTCTGGTTGCACAATAAACTTATTACATTATTCTGTTTCTATTGTTCTTCATTGATATTCAAAGGAAATTGTTTTTCAATTGTTGCTATTGTTTTTTGTAATATGATATTCATTTGAAATTATTTCACTTTTTTGTTTTACTGTTTGGTTTTGCACAGAGAAATGCACAATAAAATTTCTAAAAGACGTTAAAAAAAACATAAAATCAAAATAAAAAAGAAATATAAGTAAAAATTTCAAATTTCAATGCACATTTCTCTGACGCTTTTGTTTTCAAAATAAAAATAGAAATGATAAAGACCATGGGAAATGAAAATTTCAAGATAGAAATGTTAAGTTGGACAAAAATAAAAAATTAATATGGCTTTTCAAAAAGCTTCAAAAGTCAAAAATAAAAGTGAAAAAGAAAGATTAAAAGACCCGTCTACTGGCAGCATTTGATTGTTGAACAATTTTCAAAGTTTGAAAGACTTTAAAGTTTCATAAAACTTTTTGAAGTAGTTATAGTATTTATCAAAGCTTAGTTATATATTCATTTTATTAAGCCCGTTTGCCCATTTACTTGGGATAGAGCTCCCCACGAGGATTGAGAGAAGGCAATTGGCATTATCGAGTTCGTATTAAAACTTCTTATAAAACACTTGTTCGGTTCGTTATGAAAGGTTTTCTTGTTGTTATAGTAGTTGTTGTTGTTGCTTTTTATAGTCGTAGTAGCGAGCCGTTTTGTTAAGATCACAATTGTGCTATGAAATACTATATCACAATTAAATATTTACACTCGTGTTATAATTTGTATTTGTATTTTACGCTCTTAGGTGGTGGTTCGGGGTTCCTAGGGGGGACCCAGAAAAAGTCATGCAACTGAGATTGCATATTGATACGCGCCTCTCACTCTATTCAGATATAGAGATATAGAAGAAAACCTAAAGCAGAACCTTATCCCGCATTTAAAGCTACGCTTTTAGTTCACTTTTCCTTTAACATTATCATCAATTACTACATTAGCATCACTTCTCTTTGAATTTTTGAAACTTTTTCGCTTAGACGAAATGAAAACAATCTAACATAGTTCATATATTATATAGAAATCATAGCGTATCATTCGTTAATTGTATCGTATCTTATCGTAAAAAGTGTTTTCCTCCTCTAACATTGCACAACTTCGCTTTGCTTTTTGCCTCTTTCTCTTCTCATATCTTCATCAGTTTCGATTTCGACTTGTGCTTCTGGAGCTGCGGAAGACCTAGCGTATTTCAAATGTGCCTTGCTTGTTGTTGTTCTTTTTTCATATTTGGTATGAAAATGTACGTATGTATGTTAATTTACAAAAATGCTATATACAAAAAGTAAATGTCGAAATTTTGTTGAAAAAAATGCATCTCCAAAACGACGAGTATTTCGAGAGATCGCTGAAAAACACCTAAAACTAAAGACTCTACAATATTGTCCATACTGCACTACATGCTGCCTTAAAACGGGTCTTTAAAATTTGAATAGAAGAAAGGGAAAGTTAAAAAGTTGCAAGTTAAGAAAGTCCAAAAGTTTCTTAGCAAAAAACATTTGCTATGAAATTTTTGGTGAATGAGAAATTTGTCCACGAATTAAAACTGGGCGTAAACATTGGGGGCCCTTGTTGTTGCCGCTGCAGCGGTTGCTGTTGTTGCTGCTGCTGCGACTGCTGCTGCTGCTGTTGTGCAGCAAGCTGCTGTTGGGATTGACTCCTCAAGATGCGCAAATTAGTGCCAGATCCAATGCGCTGCAGCGTACGCATGGAATCCGTATCTGGTGTCGTGATGCTGCTGCTGTTGTTGCTGTTGACTCCAGCAGTTGTCTGTAGCACAACCGAAGCAGGACGTGGACGCAATTGTTGCTGCTCCGGCTGTGGGGTCTTTTGTGCTGCGGCAGCTGCAGTAAGCATGGCAATCAAATTCATGCCGGTTGTGGGCGTGGGCTGCTGCTGCTGTTGTTGTGTCTGCTGTTGCTGTTGCTGCTGCTGCAGCTGTAGTTGTAGTTTAAGCTGCTGCTGTTGTTGTTGTAGCTGCAGTTGTTGTTGTGGCTGCTGCTGTTGTAGTTGCTGCTGTTGCTGTTGTAGTTGCTGCTGCTGTTGTTGTTGATGTAGTGGATTAGTCAAAATGCTCTTGACAACCAATTGCTGCTGATTGCTTTGCTTATCACTTTGCGATTTGGTGCGCGATCGTTGCTGCTGTTGCTGCTTTTGTGCCTTGGCCGCCTTCAGTTGCTGCTGCTTCTCCTTGCGTATCAAATCAAAGGAGCTGACATTCTGCAATTGTTGCTTCGAATTAGCTTTCTCATTGTCTTTCTCTTTCTGACCTTTGCTTACCTTCTCATTGCTTGCCGGCTGTTGTTGGGCATCGTTCTGGCTTTGGCTGTGGAACAGTTGTCGCTTGCTTGCTGCAACTGCAATTCCATTTGTAGCAGCTGTTGTTGTTGGTGTTGCCATTGCTGCTGCTGCTGCAGCTGCAGCGACTGCTGTTGCTGCTGATAATGTTGCTGTTGTATTGCTGCCTGCAGCCACGTTAAGTTGCTTGTTGTTGCTATTATTAATGTTGCCATTGCGCTTAGCATTGCTGTTGTTATTGCATATGTTGCTGGCAACAAGATTGCCACACCCAGCTCCTCCTGCACCCGCCTTTCCATTGAGATTATTTAATTTAACACCATCCAAATCTCCCATCGACTTGTGTCTCTGTCGTCGCGATGCGACACGTTGTTGCTCCTTCTTGCAACTGTTGTTCATTTGCATTGTGGGCGATGTTGGTGCCCCGTTTAGTATTCCCTTTGGACTCTGCTGGCCCGAACATTTGCGACGACGCGATGTCGATTCAAGTCCCGATCGTCGATCATTTACCCACTTCTTCAACCGCTTCACAAACGGCATTATCATAAAGAAGGAATTGGAATTCTTTCCCAATTTGGCCTTTGATATGGCATCGTTCTTATTGACCGGCAACGCATCAATGCGGAACCAATCGCAGCATTTAATCTCATTGCGGGTGCGCGGTGCAAACTGTGTGCCCAACGGTATATTGCGCACTATATACAATCGGGTGAATTGATAGTTGATAAAAGCCTCGATGTAATCATCCGGATCAATGATGTCGGTTATGTCAAAGCCAGTCTCCTCATAGACCTGAATAGAAGAACGTATGATATGAGAATGATCCTTTAATGAGCTATTATCTATTGATCACATACCTCTCTGGTGGCACAATGTGCTGGATCCTCGTTCTCGTTGATTTTACCCTTAGGAAACCCCCAAGAGTTGCGAGCAAAATACGATTGCACTAGCAGACAATGATTGAGATCCTCCGAAACAAGTATGGCGCCATATGTGGGCACTGACAGCTTATAGTGCTTCCATTCCTCCAGTATCTGTTCGACAGTGCCGAAATGCTTGTTCAAAAAGGGAATGTGCTGTGCAAAGCAATGAAGAACATTAATATAATTGATCTAACTATCTGTATCTTGATTCTCACCTGAAAGACCTGCATGGCAAACTGTTTAATGCCCACAATGGGCAACTTTCTTTGCTGCTGTTGTTGTTGTTGTTGCTGCTGCTGGTCGGCATCTTCGGGTGCACAGAAAAAGTCCAGATAGAACCAATGGGCCAACTCAATTTGAAAGCAAATGCGTATTAAATTATTTAATTCCATGTCGGGCACATTTATGATGAATCGACTGGCCAGATCGTCGAGTATATCGGACGGAATTTTCGATTTCTCTGGCAATTTAATGCTGGACGACTTAATAGTTGTTGCTGTTGTAGCTGCTGTTGTTGCTGCTGCTGCATTTCTGCCCGTTGTTGCTGCTGTTGTTGTTGTATCCTCAGTCGAGGAATAGGAGCTGCCATAGCTATTGGCCGTAAGAGAGTTTGAGGATGTGCTCGAAATCGTCGATGATATGGATGAAGGAAGGCGTTGCTTATGTTGTGCGATATTCCCATTTTGTTGCTGCTGTTGTTGTTGATGTTGTTGCTTTAGTAATTGTTGCTTTTTCTTCTCAATGGCAATGGGTGCACTGATGCCAGCAACAGTCGCTGCGGCAGCTGCTGCTGCTGCTGTTGTTGTTGTGAAAACCGCACCCGTTTTTAGCAATTGATTTAATACATCATTTTCAGTTTCGTTATCAGAGTGTCGTTGTTGTTTATTTGTAATTGTTGCTTGATAAGACGACACACTATCTTTGCTTGAGCTCGTGCTATTGTTGTTGCTTTTATTGTTGTTTATGTTGTTGATGTTTAGCACTCTTTGCAGTGCCACTGATGCGAGCAACGCCAAGTGGTTGACTTTAAATAATAAACAAAAAGAAACCGTTTTAAACTTTATATAAAAGAAAACCATTTTAAAGAAAAACTCTTCGTGCTCAATAAGTTTTCTTTCGACATTAAAATCCCAATTCGGATACCTGTAACATGTATTTCGATTTGCTAAAAATGTCTCCAAAAGTTATCGATAACGCATAATCGCTAACTTGTTTATACTAGTTGTCTACCTGAACTTAGTTATTGTTATCGATAAGCATTTGATCGATGATTAGACTACTTCAACGGTATTTAAACTACTTCATATGGTATTTAAATAACAATAGAACACTTGCAGGTTCATTAAACAATAAAGAAAACCGAGAGTTGACCTTGCCGCGCCGCCTTGTCTGCAATTTCAATTTCAAATGCTTAGAGAGCACCTTGAAAATGTGCTGATTAATCACTGATAATATGTATGCGCGCATATACATACATACATACATAAATATATACGACCGCTAGAGCTGGGCCAATGATCTGCTAATTGCGCAACAACAAAAAGTATCACAATTACAAAAACTATACGGCTACTACTACTCGTATTTTGGCCTCCAAAACAAAACTAGTCGGGCCTGGGGGCCCTCTCAGTTCACCGACCTGCCTGCCTGCCGAGTGTTGCAAGCAACAGCGCTGCAACTGCGCGCGTGGAAAACTACTGGGGAGAGATAAAAATACTAATATTACTAGGCATGGAGAGAGTGTGGGTTGGAGAGAGACCGACAGAGTTCTGCCAGCCTGCCTGCCGACCGCCCACCTCTTACGCTCAGCTCCCCCCCTCACCATATTCTCGCAATCACTTAGTGCAAATTGTGTGCAGCATTTATTGCAAAATTGTTTTGTCTTTGTTTATGCAACAATTATTTTTATTGCACGCGTTTTATTGACAATAATTTACCGTTATCATTTTGTTGAGCAGCAAGTGTAGGGTCGTTGTTAAATGTGCTGTTTGCTGCTGCTGATGTTGTTGTTGCAGTTGCCAAAACTGCTGCTGCAGTGGATCGTCTCTGTCGCTGCTTGTGCTGTGACGTCGACGTCGTAGATGCTGTGGCAGCGGCGGCTGTTGCGACGACGGCAGTATTGAATATTGGAGCAATTTCCATAATATTACTAATGTTTTTTTGTTGTGTTATTGTTACTTGTTTTTATGTAATACACTTTATATCTTTTTACTTAACAGTAGTTTTATATTATTTGTTGTTTTCCTTTCACGCTAATTTCATACTCAGTCTTCGTCTACGTCTTCCTCCACCTCTTCTTAATTTTTGTCACGTATCTTCACAATACCGTGGATCGCGTTTCTGTTGTTGTAGTCGTTTTTGTTGTAAATATGGCTGCCAATCGTCAAAAATGGGAATTGTTGTTGTTTGCTGCTGCTGCTTTTGTCGCACAAATTTTAATTTCCAATGCAATTTTTGTACTCGATGGTTTCTGTTGATGTTGTTTGTACATGCATTTCTTGCTTTTGTTTTTCTTGTTCTTGTTCTTGTTGTGTTGCAATCAACATTATCTGCTTTTGTTTTTGTGTTGTTGTTGTTTGTGTTGTAAGCCATCCACAAATAATTGTGTCGCTAAACAGAAACATAAAGTCTCCGCTACTCTCCACTCGACATACGTACGCACACAATCAAACTTGTTTTTTTCTCACGTACTTTCTAAAAAATGAGGCTGCCCGTGTATGTGTATGTGTATGTGGTTTTTGCGTCACTCGTATCTACTGCTTGAATTTGACTTATTTGCCAATATCTTCATGCATGCGTAATTAATATTAATTTAATTATACGTTGCACTTAAATTTATGAATTATTTTGCACTATTTAATAGCTTTTTAAATTTTTGGAAAATGCTTCCTCGTCGCACATATACATATGAAAGTCGCAGATATAAGACCAAGTTTTGGCTTTCGCAAAATACCAAAAAACAATTGGCTTCTGTTCCAAGGCGTACAAATTTTTGTCCATAATCCAGAAACATGGTCACACTGTTCAATAATATGCAAATAAGTGAAACAAAATAATTAAAGCAAATAATAATAACATGACCAAATCCAAGTAAATACATAGATTTTTTTCGTACATAATATAAAATAGGTTTTATTATTTTCCAGGAAAAAGTATACGATAGCTTACACATGTTCCCGATATATCGCATACATCATTTATCATCGATTACTAAAAGATTCGATAGCCCAGGCGATAGTTTTCAGCTCCAGAAAGGCCTGCCCCTATCTATCCCAACGAGAAGCTCTTTGATGAAAATATTGTGAAAATTTGTTTTTAATGTGGAAAATAATGTATAATGGATTCTTAAATAATGAAAAAAGTGTTAATGCACTACCCAGCATTGCAGACGCGTTATAAACAATCGTTAAAATTGTGGGAAACGCAGAAAGAAGTGCTTTAAATAATTCGATTTTTCCCCCAAGGCACAAAACTCAGTGCAAGTGTGAAAATCTGGTTATTTGCGCAAGCAAATGCAAGTTATAAACACGAAATAGAAATATCTAGCACAAATGTCACTTTAAGCAACCAGCAAAATTGCATTTTCGAACATTTCCGCCTGCACCTGGTTTCCGTGGACGTGCTTTGTATCCGTGGATAACAGAGACGCAAAGGTATATTGGGATTGGGAGTCTCGAACGACTACAGCTAGGGATGAGCGCGAGTGCGTGTTTCTCTACGACTCACGACAAAGAAATCTAAATAAAAAGTCAATTCAATATTTATAGTTACAAAATAAATTCATTATTGAGAATAAGAAACACACTAATCTATATTTTGAAATTGTTATAATTCTTTCATTGTTTTGCGATTGGGAGTAAAATAAAAGACACGCACACACATCCACAATTTAACTCTATGCATTTTGTGTATGTGTGTAGGCGACAAGCAAAGTCACAGGCAACGTTTTGTTATATTACTCAAGTCTCTCCTAATTCTCAATTTTCTCCTTATTCTCTATATTCTCTTTTTTCTTCATCATTTTAGATAGACGCCGTGTGGGGTTGGGCTTCCGCCCCGCTGCGCTTAGCGGCGAACAGAATGGGCGATCCTTTGCTGCCGGGCTCCACCGGCCTTGCCAGTGGCGCTACCGCCACAGCCACCGCTGGCTCGGGCACAACTGGAAGTGGCCTGGGTGGTAGTGGTGGCACTGGTGGTAGCGAACGTCCACCGTCACCGGCACGTCTCACCCACACATCGGAGAAGCATCCAAAGGTCACGCTAACCGAGCTAAATATGTTACGACGTCATCGAGAGCTCTGCGATGTTGTACTCAATGTTGGTGGACGCAAGATCTTTGCCCATCGCGTCATACTGAGCGCGTGCAGCTCCTATTTTTGTGCCATGTTCACGGGGGAGCTCGAGGAGTCACGTCAGACAGAGGTCACCATAAGGGACATTGATGAAAATGCTATGGAACTATTGATTGACTTTTGCTATACCGCCCACATCATTGTGGAGGAGTCCAACGTACAGACACTTCTGCCGGCTGCTTGTCTACTGCAGCTGGTGGAGATTCAAGACATTTGCTGTGAGTTCCTCAAGCGCCAACTCGATCCGACCAATTGCCTGGGCATACGCGCCTTTGCTGACACACACTCATGCCGCGAACTCTTGCGCATTGCTGATAAGTTCACGCAGCACAACTTCCAGGAGGTCATGGAGAGCGAGGAGTTCCTCCTGCTTCCGGTTGGTCAGCTCGTCGATATCATTTGCAGTGACGAGCTCAATGTGCGCAGTGAGGAGCAGGTCTTCAATGCTGTCATGTCCTGGCTGAAATACAATGTCGCTGAGAGACGACAGCACTTGGCACAGGTGAGTTTCGTACGCCTCCCTTCCTCCCTGATCCTTACTAATGCGCTTCCCATCCCTTAACAGGTTCTTCAGCACGTTCGTTTGCCTCTACTCTCGCCCAAGTTCCTCGTCGGCACTGTGGGCTCTGATCTCCTGGTGCGCTCGGATGAAGCCTGCCGTGATCTCGTCGATGAGGCCAAGAATTACCTTCTGCTGCCACAGGAGCGTCCATTGATGCAAGGTCCACGCACCCGTCCACGTAAGCCAACGCGTCGCGGTGAGGTGCTCTTCGCCGTGGGTGGCTGGTGTTCTGGCGATGCCATCGCATCCGTGGAACGTTTTGATCCTCAGACCAATGACTGGAAAATGGTTGCGCCCATGTCCAAGCGCCGTTGTGGCGTTGGCGTTGCTGTGCTCAATGACCTGCTCTATGCCGTGGGCGGTCATGATGGCCAGAGTTATTTGAATAGCATTGAACGCTATGATCCTCAGACTAATCAATGGTCCTGCGATGTGGCACCCACCACCTCATGCCGCACAAGTGTCGGTGTCGCTGTCCTGGATGGATTTCTTTATGCCGTTGGCGGTCAAGACGGTGTACAGTGTCTGAATCATGTGGAACGTTATGATCCCAAGGAGAACAAATGGTCAAAGGTGGCGCCAATGACTACACGCCGTCTAGGCGTGGCTGTAGCAGTGCTCAGCGGACATCTCTATGCCATAGGCGGCTCCGATGGTCAATGCCCGCTAAATACAGTGGAGCGCTATGATCCCAGGTGAGCTTAAAATTGTTTGGATTGCTTAGTCTCCATTCTATATGTGCTTCCTTTCAGACAAAACAAATGGGTTGCCGTCAATTCCATGTCCACGCGTCGCAAGCATCTCGGCTGCGCCGTCTTCAATAATTATATTTATGCCGTGGGGGGCCGTGATGATTGCATGGAGCTGTCCTCGGCCGAGCGCTATAATCCCATCACCAACACCTGGAGTCCCATTGTGGCCATGACCTCGCGACGCAGTGGCGTAAGTGGAACGTCTGATCTACTCCCTAGACTTTGCATAATCTCTTCTTTCACTCTCTCTGTTTAGGTCGGTTTGGCTGTGGTTAATGGACAGCTGTATGCTGTGGGCGGATTTGATGGCTCTGCCTATTTGAAGACCATTGAGGTTTATGATCCGGAGACAAATCAATGGCGCCTTTGCGGTTGCATGAACTATCGCCGTCTCGGCGGCGGCGTTGGCGTCATGCGTGCTCCACAGACTGAGAATTACATGTGGTGCGATAACAGTTTTAGACAGCATATAGTAAACTGAATTCCTAACTCAACTAACTTTAATTCATCTATTTGTATTCATCACAAACACACATACACACACACACTAATACACATGCTATGCTAACACATACAAACACAAACAACACACGCACACGCAGGATACGCAAGGATTCTGTCGTCTGATGGGAGCCGAAGCCGACGTCGTCAGCGCTGCCATCGCAAACGTTGCCGCCGCCGCATTTCTACTAAACAAAACAAGCAACAAAAACAAAATAACAACAACAACAGCAGCAAAATAGATAAATCAAAGCCAAATTAATTCTCCATCTGGTTTAAAGAGTTGATTAAGCTTTAGAAACCTAATTGTATAATTATTGATTAATTAATTGTTAATTGTTTCTCACTTGCGTAGCGCGTTAAAGAAAAAGTGTTTTTAACAAAAATATGCATAGCGTTAGTTCACACACCGGCATACACACACAACTGCACACATATACACACACACACTTTAAAATATATGAATATATTTAAACAATTATGCATATGCTATAACAATGTACTGTAATATGTCGTAAGCAGCTAACAAAAATACTAATGTAATATTGTTGTTGGTTAAAAGTTTCATGGAAATTTCTAACATGCCTTTCTCTCCTCCCTTCACCCCCTCGCCCTAAAAAAGAAACCTATACTCGAAAAAACAAAGCATTCAAAATCAAACCTAAACTATTTATAAGAGCTGTAAACAAAAAACAAAACTGAAATATATATTAGTTGTAAATGAGTAAGAATAATAATTGCGACACACGGGACTACAACTAAAAATTAAAAACTATTTAACGAATTTGCGAATCCCTTGCGATACCCCTAAAAAAAATATTTACAAAGTTCTAATTAAGCGCCGAGAAAAATTATCAAGCTTAAAAAACACGGTTAAAAAATACAAATACAATGAAATGTAGCTCTAGTTCTAGCATATAATCCTTTATTTAGCTAAATTAACAAATACGAGATATTTATGATATACAATCTGTCTAGCTGATAAGTTCCACTGTCTCTGTAAAGATTTAGAGGGTCGCACCCAAAACTTGGAACCAACTCGAAATAACTAATTCGCAATTTCAAATTCTAATCTATTCAAGGCCTGCATTTTATTTATTATACATTTTGTTAATTTCGTTATTGCCTTTGCATGCATATACATGTATTCATATACCCTTATTATACGTATTATTTATCAACGATTTGTTAGTTAATATTTTTCTCATCACTCCCCTCATTTTATTATAATTAATGTTGTTAATTCGGCGAACAAATCAGAAGTTTGCTTCCAAATAAAACTTAAGAATAGCATTTAAAACTAAAAACTCTAAATTATAAATTAGTAATAAGACAAGTTTAACAAACACGTACACACACTCACACCTACACACGCATTTCAACACAACATTAATGAAAACAAAACAGAAAAGTAAACTTAAATAATTGCACAGTAAATAAAGAAGCATTATGAAAACGTATTATGTATAAGAAATATACATAAACGGCAATAGTAAATACATATAACAAAACCGCATAAATAAATGAGTGTTCCGTTGTTTTCAAATTCTTGGCTGTCGATTAATTGCGCGCGTAATGGAGGTAACATAAACGTAATCGATAGCACCATTGGCATATCGATGCAGTATTTTGTACTGCATGAGTTGTCGATATTGATAAGCTGTTGCTCGTGTCGATGAATGCCGTGCGTAATGATGACAATATTGACGTTATCGATACCAACATTGCAATTGATTGATATCGATGCAGTATTTTATGCTGCATTGCATTGTCGGTATTGATAAACTGTTGCTCGTACGTCGTACGTGAACTTGATGTGAGTTTTTCACGATCATGGAAGTGATTTGCCGAATTTGTCTGGCTGATTCAGATGCTCTGATGAGCATATTCGAGCAGGGGGAGCAATCGGACATGCCCAGCCTGGCGGATATGGTCAGTCAGTGTGTTGATTGTCCGGTGAAAAGCGATGATAATTTGCCAAATATGATTTGTGCCGGCTGCACTCAGGACGCCCAGACAGCGTACAAGTTCAAGCGCAGGTGCGAACAGAGCTACACCGTGCTGACCATGAAGGCGGAACGGAAGGAAATGAATGTGAATTTGGAGGAATTGTGTGACATGCTTGAAGCAGAGGATTGGCAGCTACCAAAAAGGTTCCCCGACTTGGATTGCATTAAAGTAGAACCAGAGGAGGGTCAAGAGGCGGCGGAAGAGGAGCAAACCGAAGAGAAGAAGGAACCACCGGCAAAAGAAACTCATGCAGAAGAGACACTTCATTATTTAGAGACTACTAAAAGTCCTACCGGTGAAGGGACCATCAAGGAACAAGAGAATATATCTGAATCACCCACCGCACACACGGATGATACATTCAGTACGAATCGTTATCCTGTGCGCCAAATTAATTGCCAGAGATATGCCAATGATAAACAGGAAAAGGAACTGGAACAGGATGCGGACTGCAGCACCGTGTATGAAGACGAGGAGGAAGAATTGGCAACAAGTGAAAATTCCGAAGAAGACACTGACGACAAGGCACAGTCCGACAAAGCTACGAGGATGCACAAGTGTACGGAATGCTCGAAACTGTTTAAGTATCACAAGAATCTCAAGGCTCACGAACGTACTCACACCGGTGAGCGTCCGTACAAGTGTCCGCACTGTCCGAAGGTCTTTGCCCAGAGTCATCATGCCAAAGATCACATTAATATACATGCTGAACAACGTCCACACCAGTGTCCCCATTGCCCCAAGGCATTTAGCCAGAAGTCCAACTTACGTGCCCACATCTACGTGCATATGAAGGAGGACGCACACAAGTGCACCCACTGTCCGCGATCCTTTCCTCGGAAATATGATCTTAAAATTCATCTGCGGGTTCATACTGGCGAATACCCAAACAAGTGCGATCAATGCACTAAATCATTTAACAGACGTCGCGATTTAGAGCGACATCAACGCATTCATACTGGAGAACAACCCTTTAAATGCTCCCTGTGCACCTCGGAGTTCAACAGAAAGGATCGCCTCCAGATGCACCTAAAGCAACACAAACGGGAGGAACTGATGGCCTTGCGAGGACAAGGCAAACAGAAAGTGTAAAATCGATTTGAGAGGAATCTAAAGAACACAGGGTATTCGCTATATATAGTAACAAAACAAGGTCCATAACAAATTTGTATTATATTGTAAGGCATTATGTAGTTTTTTAATTTAGTTAGACTTTTTGATGTTTTTACGAAACTCGGCTGCAACTGTGAGAAATATTTTTGGAAAGAAATATTATTGAAAAAAGGCTATTGAAAAGTTAAATTAAATAATTCCAAAGGAATTAATTTACAGGTTAACATTTATAATTTGAATATTGAATATTCGTTGAACAAACTCGTATGTTTAAGATCGATCGTTTATTTTTGACATACAATATAGTAAGTAATATATGTGTGTATCTTAACCAATAAATAACTATTCGTACATACAATTATTTATTATTCTTCTTATTCTGTTTCAGTTTTCCCTTCACGGGCGCTTTGTTGTTCACGTCTTTTCCTTTAAATGATTTGTTTTTCAGTTTAGTTTCCTTGTTTTGCGACGGTTTTTCCTGTTTTCCTGCCTTAGCGGGTTTCCCTTGTTTTTCCTGTTTTCCTGGCTTCACTGGCTTATCCAAGTTTCTGGGCAGCGGCAACTTTTCTGCTTTTATTTTAGTAGAAATATCCTCGCGCTCCAGTGGCTTCTTGGCGCGCATTTTGGCCTCCGATTTGCGAACCTTCTTCATCTGTAGCATGTAATCCGGCACAGTTCCGCCCGAGTTTTTAATGATTTGAGCAATGCTGGCAATAAAGAGAAGACACTTAGAATGGGAAGCATAGATGAATCTTACACAAACTTACTTCCTCAGATTGGCCGTATCATCTTGGGTAAAGAAGGTGATGGCACGTCCGGGACGTCCTGCGCGTCCCGTTCGTCCAATGCGATGAATATACGATATGGTTGAGGGTGGAAAGTCATAATTGATAACCAGGTTGACGCCCTTGAAGTCAATACCACGACCCATCAGCTCTGTACAGATCAGCACCCAAATGTGACCCTCACGGAAGGCACGCACGCAATTGTCGCGCTGATGCTGCGTGCGTTCAGCGTGGATGACATCGACATTGATGCCATCGTAGAGTAACTCCTCGAACAACTGCTTGGCACGCTCCTTGCTCTGCACAAAGACCAGCACAGGTGGCTGCAATCCTTGGCGAACCATTTCACGCACCGCCAACAGTTTGCCACTCTCTGAGCCTACAAAGAGCAGCTCCTGCTGCACCGTGTCCGTTGCACTGTTCTGCACTCCGATTGTTACACGCACCAAATTCTTAAGATTGCGCAGTGCCCACTTGGCCACAGGCACCGTGTAGGTGGCACTGAAGAAGGCTACACGTTTTTGGGTATGCGTGCAGGCTGAATAGATGTCGTCGAGCTGTTCCTTGAAGTTGTTCTGACCCTCCTCCATCAGACGATCGGCTTCGTCAAGTACAAACCACTCAATTCCGGACAGATCAAGCAGCGGCGGCTGCTGTTGCAACAGGAAACGCACTCGATTCGGTGTGGAAATGAGTATATCATACTTCTGTTTGCATTCGGGTCCATATTGCTGCCGTGCTTCGCTCACCTTGCTGATAAAGTGTGTGCGCAGACCCGTTGACCGTGTCAGCTCGATACATTCGCGATAGATCTGTTGGGCCAACTCACGAGTGGGCGCCAGTACCAGTGCACGCAATCCGCTCGTTTTGTGACTACGTAGTCCATTGATAATGGGTGTAAGGAATGCCAACGTTTTACCTGAGCCAGTAGGCGCACAGGCCATGAGAGCCCTGTTCTTTAGCATCACAGGCAACGCTTGCATCTGAATGGGCGTGGGTTGACTGAAGCCATAGGACAACAGATTTTCTTGTAGGCGCGGCAACAACTTATATTCGTCAGTGCTGAGTTCATCAAAGTTAGATATAGGAGCTGGCACATCTTTACCAAGCACACTTATGCTGTGCTCTTTGCGCAACGCATTGATCTGTTCCCCCCGCTGCACTTGCGCCAACTGTTCCGGCGTCAGTTGCTTTTTAGGCTTTTTACGTTTAGGCTCATTTACGGATGTTCCTATGGCATCAGCAAGTAAACGAAAGTCATCGGTTCCTTTGTCTACTTCTGTCACTTTGGCTTTCTTTGCTGGCCTATCAACAGGCTTCAAAGATTCTGGTTCTGTCTTTGGCTTGACTACAGAAGCCTGCAGGGACAACAAAAATTAATACGAATCGACCATTCAACCAGTGTTTACTTACCGGTCGTTTTTTTGTAAACCGCACACCAGCTGTTAACAATTTAAATATATCGTGGGTATCCATTTTTTAAGTAGCAAACAATAATTTTAGAATTTATTTAAATAACACACGCACGTGCATTTGTTTTGTTACTATAGCAGAGTTGCCAGACTGCATGCGGCTAGCCGCTAAGCCAGCTGTCGGCTTTTAGTAGAAATGTTATCGATAGTATCGCTAACATATTCTGTTAAAGCAGCTGACTCAACAGATGCCGCTGTTATTATCAACAATAATTAAATGAAAATTCAAATTATACAAGTGGTAACGGTTACATCCAAGACTATATTTATTTGTTATCAAGTCTATTCCCCTTCATCGGTGTTGACTAATGTATCAATAAGTTCTACACGGCGTCGCAACCCCTTGGCATCCTTCTCACTACCTTTACCGCCAGGTAGAGCGCCTCCCCAGCTAAATTTCTGTTGACCACTGGCCTCCGTTTCCAAGTAATTGTCCTGGAAGTCCAAGCATAGATTATGCATGGCACAAATACTCTCTACGATGAGGCGCACTTCATTCAAATCACGTGGCCTCCAAGGCGTACAGAGTATGAAAGCGACGAGCCAAAATATCCAAGACGTCATCGGCCAGTTGATAGGCTGGTTCCAACAACTCATTGAAGATGGTGTCTTTACGAAAGCACTCCGACTCAATGGGACGTATCAAGTAGGACTTCAGAGGAAAACTTGAGCTACCAATAAGGTAGCTGCTTGCTGGCATTGTGCGTGGATTAAGGGCCAAAGTTTGACCGATTGGTGACTCCTCGAAATTATATTCCTGCGCCAGTTCCACATAGCAATCGATGATTTTGTGCTCGGCATTACAAATCAATTGCAGCACCACAGCGACTTCGGCGTGCTCTGACTCCATGAATATATCCAGACGCTTCAGGGCAATAATCCCGAACAAGTCACGAAAGCAGCTGAGATTTGGCACATCCTGGAAGCCTTGTAGTGTGTTCTGCTGTGCCTCCAACGAATTGGGCCACTTAATGAAGCTCTCGTAGTTATCCGAGATGATGTGCCAGAAACTACGCACTACTTGCTGGCACACTGACCATGGGAACTGAAATTTACGTGCGATTTCCTCAAAGTGTTCATCCGTTGCCAGTTTCCATAAAGACAGCGAAAGTGTTGTCAACGGAGCAGGTGCGCCTGGAAGCGCATTCCTTTTCAAAATGTCCTCGAGCGCTTGCTGGATTTTCTACAAGTCAAGGGTTAATAAAATTTCACACCTATTGAAGCTTCAACTTACTAGAAATGTCAACTTGCGCATATGCAGAAACGACTCAAACTGCGCATCTACATAACGATGGAGCAGATTTAATTCCGCATACTTCCATTCCAATTTGGCCACTTTCTCATTGTTCCTTGTCTTGGGCTGCTCATCTGCAGGCGGATCGGGCAGTCTGCGTTTTAATTTTCCCTTTCCGTTGCCTGCTGCACGTTTCTGCTGCATCATTGCGAAGATTTCCGCCTCGTCATCGTCGCCTCCTTCTAGAAGCGGATAATTGTTTGTAAAGAATCCGGTGTGCTTAGGGGGCTCATCGATGAGCAGATCTTTGGTAATTATTGTAGTTATATTTGCCAAAACAGCGCGTTCCTCCATTGCAATTTTGCAGGCACTAGCTGTCAGCTCTGGCAGACACCCGGTAAGGAGAATGTTGGGGATGACGGGACTCCATTTCCACCCTCGTTGTCAACGAATATGGCAATGTCATCAGCTGACACACGAAAGCGCCAAAGTAGTATTATTTGAATTTGAAAGCTTAATCCGTTAAATTTTTATGATTAGGGAGAAGAAAATATAAAATATAAGTTAAACTTTAGTAATTAATTGCATATGTATGTAAAGAACATTAGCGCAATTAACTCAATTCGAATCAAATTGCTCGTAAGGTTGCCAGATAGTTAAAAAGTGTAGCTGGTACAATAACATATGTTAGCTGAAAAACTACCGGATAGTCATAAAGCTTAGCTACCACATTTACATTTCTATGTTAACTGTTTCTGTTATTGGGCGCCAGAACTATTTCATTTGATTACAACAGCAAATAACTTTTATTAAATATTTAAAATAGAACCCTTTCTTTAAACAAGGCAGACAGAGAGAGCCATATATTCGATGATTTTCTTACTAAGCTCCACAAGGTTGTCCATAGTAATCGCAGACAGAGAGAGTCATATATTCGATGATTTTGTTACTAAGCTCCACAAGGTTGTCCATAGTAATCACACTCAAGGCGAACTGCAAATAGAACGTTTTAAAAAATGAAGCTTACCTGCCCCCGTCTTCTTAACCTCAAAGTTATCCCAGGTGCAGTCATGCAGACTGGGATCTGACGATAAGGAGCCAGGACGATTGCCGGGCTTTAAAGCGCCAGCACGCAGCTGTTGTACCCGTTCCCGCAGCGACTGAAGAACCTCAGTGTGTGTCTTCGAATAGGCAAGATTATTGCTCTCACAGGGATCCAAGCTCAGATCGTAAAGGCATTCCTCCAACAAGGGATTGCAGCCACGTTGTATATCCCCACAGCGCACAGAAGCAGAGCGGGAAATGGAATTGATGCGGGTCTGTGTCATGCGTTGCAGATCATAGCGTGCCAGAGCCTTTGAGGCAGGTGAGTTGCGTATCTCCACCACATAACGGCTGCCTCGAGGATCCAGTTCATCCCATTCGCGGAAGGTTAACACATTATCGTATACTCCCGCTGCAGTAGTACCATTTATGTATTTCCACTGTCCCAACATCAGGGAGCTCACACGCCACTCGTCATCCAAGATGTGTAGAATCTCTCGAGGCACATGCACTGCATCCTTTGCTCCTGATAGTTGAGGCCAAAGATCAATGCCATCTAGCTTCAGCGAATCGGGCAACTCAATGCCCGCTGCATGCGCCAGCGTGGGCAGAAAGTCACCCACATAGATAGGCTGGGTAAAGATGTTACCACGCGCCTGCAGCAATGGACTCCAAATAGCTCCGGCGACACGCACACCTCCCTCCCAAGGAGTGTTCTTCTGACCCCTTAGCGGCCAATTGGAGCCAGTATTAGCCAACAAACCTACCGAGGGTGCACCATTGTCCGAGTAGAACATCACAATGCTGTTCTCCAGTTGATCTGTGCGTGCCAAGGTGCTAATGACGCGCCCCACACTCTGATCCAGCTTGGAGATCATGGCTAAATGAGAAATCATATTTAGTACAAGGATCGAAGTTCACTATGTCCACAACTTACCCGCATACTTTCTGCGATTCAGATCTTTAATGTGTCCAAACTTGCGTATCTCTTCTTCTGGTGCCTGCAGTGGATCATTATCGTTTGCCGCGTGTGGTGCCAGATGGCTGAGCATAAGGAAGAGCGGTTTCTGTTTGGCCGGCTGTTCACGTATCAGTCGCTCTGCCTCACTGGACAGTAAATCGGTTACATATACCCCACGATCTGCGCATTCCAGCTCCAAATTCCGACGGAAATCGTATCCCATGCTATAATTCCTTTCCGGCATTATTGAGCGACGCTGATAGTAATCAATGTAGCCTCCCCAGTAGCCGTAATGATAGTCAAAGCCTCGCTGTGTGGGTGTGTACTCCGGTCTCGAGAAGCCCAAATGCCACTTGCCTACCAAATTGGTTGAGTAGCCTGCCTCGCGAAAGATCTCCGGCATAAGTGTGATGTTCAACGGGAGACCCCAGGGCTCCTCGTTGCTAATTACAAAGTGCTGGGTGCCTGGGAGAGAGAAAGAGAGAGAGAGAGAGACTTTTGCCAACTTGATAAATAAGAAGAAACTCTCTGCTTACCTGTGTGTATGGGATATTTCCCGCTGAGCAGAGCTCCACGAGAAGGAGTACACATAGCGGGTGCATAAAGACGATCCAGCAGACGTCCATGATAGGCCAGAGCATCAATGTTGGGCGTGAGAAACTCCCTGGCTCCCCGAAAACTCACATCATCGAATCCCTTTGGTAATTAATTGTTATTCACTTAACACTTATTGCTCCATAAACCTTTTGCTTACCATATCATCAGCTAATATAATTATTATATTGGGTAATTTATTGTCCACTTTGTTTGTATTCGTGTCATTTGCTTTAACCCAGCCGAGATTGAGTAAAAGTAAAAGCGCTGATAAGATGACGACGCGCATTTTGATAAATGTCTATGTAAATATTGAATTAATTTGAATGCCGCTCTGAACCGATCGACACGGCGAACACTAAACGACTGAGAAGCGAAGCGCGTTGAACACAATCTTGAGCTGCCCAAATTGAGCTGAGTGAGTAATTAGCGGCAAAACGTTAGGCGCTGTTACGTTGCTCTTTTTTTTGTTACGAACAACAACAACTTGAGTAAATTACAAGCACCTAAATTTGTCAACAATTAGTTTATTAAAATTGAAACAAGTTATCAAACTACAGTGGCTCTCAGCTTATTTCGTGCAAGCTAACACATTAGCTTTAAATCAAATATCTTCTGAATCGCAACAGTTATTTAAAAAGTATATTAGCGAAGTATTTTTTAGGGCTTTTAAAACAGTTTTTTTAAATAATACATTTAAGACATTATTTAAATAATCAATATAATAAATACGAAATACCTGTACGAAATAAGTTAAGAGCCACTGTAAATGTAACTGCAAAATAGTGTGGTACACTTTTGGGCGATAATTGTGATCGGGAAGTATTATTGCACAATCGATAACACTATCGGCGGGTGTTGCCATCATGTTTGAAGGAAAGTGAATATGGACTCACTGTTGCTGTCAAAAATGTGAAATGATATTTTAACTTACAAATAAAATAAAAGTCATTTATATATTTGAATGTTCTGAATTTATTTACATATCTTTTACAAGTCTCCACAGTTTTCGATTATAACTTTCTTAGATGGTTTACCACTGTTTGATCCCAGTGACTCAACTTTCTTGATGACATCCATGCCCTCAACTACTTTGCCAAACACGACGTGTTTGTTGTCCAACCAATTTGTTTGGCCAGTGCAAATAAAGAATTGTGATCCATTGGTATTTCGTCCGGCGTTGGCCATCGAAAGAGTTCCGGGTCCAGTATGCTTTAGCGTAAAATTCTCATCTTCGAATTTATTACCGTAAATCGAGCGTCCGCCCGTGCCGTTCTGGTGAGTAAAATCACCGCCTTGGCACATAAAGTTAGGAATAATACGGTGAAATGGAGATCCCTTATAGCCGTAGCCCTTTTCGCCAGTGCACAAGGCACGGAAATTCTCAGCTGTCTTTGGCACTACATCTGTGCGCAATTCCATAACGACGCGTCCGACTTTCTCGCCTCCAGCGGATAGATCAAAGAAGACGCGTGGAAGAGTCATTTTGCAGTCTGCCATTATTATAATTAATTAATTATGCAATTACACAAAAAATGTTTATTTTTACCAGATTAAATATTCTGTTCACGATGTGTTCTGCTTGAAGTCTGAAGATGAAAAGAACATATGATTCTTTCTGTCATGACTGACAGTTTTTCGTGATAAGTATTTCTCTGGTATTTTAGTATAATACTGCTGGTCACACTAATCGCACGTTTGACATTTTCGGAGAGTGTCAAATTCGTAACAAATATTTTTGTTAATTCTTATTTTTCTTTTTATACTTCTGAAAATTATGGATTCTTTGGAACCTACCGAAGGCAATCGTGATGAATTGATCTTAAAGCAACAACGTGACATAGAAAAAGAGGTGATGCATTACAGGGTATATTCTAGTCAATCAATTATAATACCAAACACCTGTTTCGGGCACTCTAGATCAATGAATCAATTCCGTTGGTCAGTGATCAAATGCCACTGGCCTGTCTGACGGCTGAATATGATGGAGACGCCATTTTTACGGCTAAAATTCAAGTTTTAGCCGACAAATACAAATATATGAGAAGAACTCGTCCAGATGGCAATTGTTTCTTCAGGGCATTCGCATATTCTTACCTGGAGTATCTGATAACGAAGCGAGAGACCTATTATAAATTTCGATCATTTGCTGAGGCTTCCAAAGAGAATCTTCTTAAACTCGGTTTTCCGAGCTTTACCCTCGAAGATTTCCATGGAACTGTAAGTTAAGTTACGAGAGATTTTGTAAAACATATTATTACTTGGTTTTATATGATTTGCTATCAGTTTATGGATGTAATCAATCGAGTTAACCCAGATAATCCGTTGGGTACAAAACAAGCAAAGGAGGAACTGCATAGTGTCTTCAATGAGCAGGGGTACTCCGATTATGTTATTGTTTATCTGCGCCTAATCACATCCGGGAAACTGCAGGAGGATGCAGATTTTTATCAAAACTTCATCGAAGGTAATCTGACGATTGAAGAGTTTCGGCATCAGGAGGTCGAACCAATGTTCAAGGAATCCGATCATATACACATTATAGCATTGTGTGCTGCCCTAGGCGTGGGTGTGCGCGTGGAATATCTGGACAGGGGCGAGGGGGGAACGGTAAATGCACACGATTTTCCTGAAGGAGCAGAGCCAATGGTTTATCTTATCTACAGACCGGGACATTACGATATACTCTATCCAATTTAAATTATAAACGGCTTAAATTGTTTGATATGTGAGAAATATACTATGGCGTTATCGTTTGTTGTAGATTTTTCGCTGTTTTATAGTACTCATCATATATGTTCATATATATTATATATATACGCGAGATTTGCTGTGTGATGCATGATAACCTCTGTTGTAGACCTTTCCATCAATAATTAGTTCGTTTATTTCATTTATAAAATGTGTTTATTGATATATATTAAATATTGTACATATTATATATTTATTTTAGAATACCGTTAACTATTTGCTAAATTACTATTAGAATTGACACAAATTGGGCTATTTAAACGGGGCCTCACTAGGCTCTCAACACATTCTCACACACACTCTTACACACACTCACACACCTAGAGTATAATCATTAGCTACTTTAAAGGCATAATCAATTACTCATTATGAGTTCTCTTTCTACCAGACAACACTGCGCACTGCAGCCGGAAGTCCACAGATGGCGTTGTGCACGGGAATGGCCAGGAAACCGGCCAGGGCAATGCCATAGGAATCCGATTGCACCACCATGGCCATGGCGAATTGCTGACGACCCGGTGGTATTTCCTTGGACATGCGATAGAAGGTGTTCACATAGGCGCCACCGCCCAGTAGACCCTCCCACAGGACAATGACGAACACAATCCAAATGCTGGGCGTGTAGAACCAAATGACTTCGGTGACAAAGTAAACCACATTGATGAACTGAAACACGGACATCAGCCAGATCTTGTTTAGTTGGAAGATGTTCACAGAGGAGCGTGAAATGAAGACACCGATCTGATAGTCCACATTCAGCCAGCGGTATTGCGATGCCTTGTCCAGGAAGATGTCCTCAAAGTAGACCAGCTCAAACTAAATGGATGGAACACGTTAGATAAGGTAATTGCAGGACAAACATCTTCACTTACCATGCCCTGATTGATGAAGTACTCGAAGAAGTAGACCAAACAGAGTGGCAACATGTAACCGAACAGGTGCTTGATGTAGGACATCTTCTCCTTGAAGCCAACCAGAGGCTTATCGTCACTGATCAGCTCCTCGGTGGACTCCACTGCGGTCACTGGCAGCACCTGAGGACGACGCAGCAGCAGCCAGAAGGCAAAGGCTTCGATGGCCGGAAAGATTAGCATGATAAGCATCGTATCGCGTGGACTGACATTTAAGGAACGCAATGTGGCATAACTGAGTGAGCCTATGACACCAGCTCCGCCCGTGCCTGATGACCAGGTAGAGATGACGTTTCTTGGGGGAGAGGAAAGAATAAGTTGTCGTACAAAAAAGGGTTACTCCATACTCACTTGTTGAAGCGCGCCGAGTAAGCCAGGAAAGTGGTCTCTCCTATGCCACTGCTAGCGGAGGTGATGACCACGCCCAGCAGCGCCATCCACTCGGCATTCGCAAAGCCGACAAACAGAAAACCAGCGGCCGAAAAGGCCACCGCCAGTGCAATGCGTACACTGCAAGAAATGCAAGTTAAAGAAACATAAAAGATGAAGAGAAATAAAACTCACTTGACCCAGAAGGGGAAGAAGGGCATCAGTATCTTCACGAACAACGAGGGCAGCACATCGGCCAGTAAAATGGCGCCCGTGGAAACCAAATGACAGTTGCGTCCATTGTCGCCTTCTGTGCCAGTATCACTTTCAGGCTAGAAATGAAATATTTATTATGATTACGTAGGCACTCCTTGGAGCATTCTCTTACTTCATCGTTGAACTGTGCTATGATATCGTGTGCCGCACTCAACATGACCACATAGCCATAGTTGTTGCACAGACCCAGTATCCAGTAGGCTGTCAAATCCCGCCAGAGACTGCGATCATGGCGTACGCTGTGTGCTGCTCCTGCAGGCGTAACGACCACCTGCGGATTGTGCTCGTTATCCTCGGCCTCTTGATGCTTCGTTGCCGTCATTATGGCCAGGAATACTAAGGTAGACAAGATATATAAGAATGCATAATAAGTCAATAAGTTATGTAAGGTAAACTAGGTACACTAGAGTATGCTCGACTTGGATTACCCACTCTTCTATTAAAATTGTTTCCTAAATAACTTATATGATTAATAGGCATGTTTTCAAACAACTTTTGGGGGGTTATAACTAGAGTACATATCGAAATTGTATGTTTTAGTTTAGAGTACTTCTCGATTTATGAGGGCAGAAGGGGGCGTGGCCACTTTATTTGCTTATATTGTTAAGAGTTATTGCCAGCAAATTTTAAAGCCTTAGCCTTTGATTTCTTAGAGATCTGGTCCAAAACCAAAACTTTTCAAGAATATATATACTATGTGAGGTCATAATCAATACTGATCAAGAATATATATACTTTGCGGGGTTATAATCAACACTGATCAAAAATATATATACTTTGTGAGGTCATAATCAACACTGATCAAGAATATATATACTCTTTGGGATCATAATCAATAATGAACAATAATTTATATACTATTTGAGGTCAAAATCAATACTGAACAATAATATATATACTTTGTGGGGTCAAAATGAGCACTGATCAAGAATCTATATACTTTTTGAGGTCGAAATCAATAATGAACAAGAATATATATAATTTGCGGGGTCGAACATGTTGATACTGCCTGTCACCCACATTTTCAGTATGAATAATCTTAAAATACCTTTATAACAAGGTGCTAACTCAAACCTGCTTCTCTCTCGCCCTTTTATAAGAATATATCTTAACTCTCTAGACCATTGTATAACTCTCTAGGCGTTTGTTTACTCAGGTGTTGCATAAAAGATAATGTAAACGACGCTCAGTTCGCTTGTCTCTCAATTAAAATAACTTTTAGTTTTACGCTCGACTCGGTACTTAGTTCATTTGTTCACCTTTTGAAAAAAAAGTACGTTTATTATGCCAAACCTGTTCGAATGCGGTCTTGAAAATTTCATTGAGCAAGTTCAGAACACGGGTACGTGCTTTAAATATCCAAGCAAGTGAT
This sequence comes from Zaprionus africanus, assembly GCA_018151435.1. Classification (NCBI taxonomy): domain Eukaryota; kingdom Metazoa; phylum Arthropoda; class Insecta; order Diptera; family Drosophilidae; genus Zaprionus; species Zaprionus africanus. The sequence goes on from JAECXB010002310.1 coordinate 17,057,229, forward strand.
GCAACTACTAGTCATATATCCATTAGGTTTGTTCCTATATCGAATTAGCTTCCTGTCACTTTTCGTAATAGTAACAATTGTATTTTCTAAATTATTTTATAGCTCTTTACTAATTAACTCGATAAATATTCAAGACCCAAGATTGACGCACAAAACTGTTTAATATTTGTTTAGTTTGTTGTGATGTGCGATTGAGTCTGGATTTATGAGTACGTGAATTGACTTATACTCTGATTCATTGACCCGGTGGAGACCCAAGCAACTTGAAAAGTCAAGCAATGATATATAAATAACAGAACTATCTCATCTACGTGAAGTAAGTGCGATTATAGTGTCTGGAAAGCCACTTTGTATTGGTTTTACATAAAGAAACAGTTTGGCAATCGAGAGGGAACTTTACCGCGCCCCCGGATACAGAAAAAACTGAACAATTTATTGGCAACGTTTTACGTATGTGCAAAGTGCAAATTATTTCATTTGTTTACGAATCCCAAGAGCTTGTGACTTGATGTCGAGCAAAACAAGTGCAATAAGATAATATAAGAGGTATATAGCATAAGGAAGGAAGAGCATGGGTAGATTAACTATGATTATTTGTATATTGTACTGTAACTATATGACATTTGGAGAAAGACAGAAAGTATCTACAAAATTCCGAGTTTCATGATCAATTAACAAGGGTATTTCAAGTGCATTGTGATTGATAGCACACGAAAGCTTCTATAAAGAACGGTAGGTGGATAGAAAGCTGCCATGCCAGATCAGTTGTATCTAATCAAATTATATCAACGAGATGCCGCTTGTTGACCTTGTCAATGCTTGGGATTAGCTAAATGAGACGCCCGTAACCCACGTGAGAACACACACTAACCAAGTGGAAATAATTAAAAACAACACAAAAACAATTTCAATTCAATTAGTCTCAGGCTTTCGAATTCCAGATCGTATTCCGTATTCTTTTTTCTGAATCATCATCAGGTTTTTTCTTCACACAGTGAAGTTGTTGACCCACTTTGTAAGACAATGCCAGGAAAAACTTGACACCTATCGAACAATAACTGTAAATCGAGACGAGAGTTTGCGACATTTGCCTTGGGTTTTCAATTTTATGGCACAGCAAAAAAATTTGTGTTATTAACAATACTCAAATTTCATGAAGAAAGTTTCAGTTTGAAGATTGCGAAATATATTTTGAAATAAGTTCGATTCTTGCTCTAAATTGAAGTGAACTACAATGATACTCTCTAAAGTTAGGATCACAGTTCTTAAGACAATATAGTCTACTTAAAATAACAGTTATTTTCTTTGTTTTTCTATTTAATATTTTCGAAAATTACTTAAGTTTTGACGCACTCTTTATGACCACCTTATCTTGCTTAAACTTGATGCAAGTTGTTGTAATAAATAAGGTTTTCAAAAACCTTTAGAACTCTTTTCCGAGAATTTCAGATAGCGTTGTAGAGCCGACAAGCGTTTCGCGCGTTTTAACGTTTCACGATCGACTGAATCAGGAATGAACGCCCACTAAATGCGACCCACAACGAAGTCAACGCGTTGCAGCGAACGTCAAAGACCCCGTAGAGCTGAAAAATCACGCGAGCGCGAGCATAAAACCGAACGGTCAAAGTGCCGATCGAGCAGGTAGTTATGTATGTATCGATGAGGGAATATACATATATGTTTGCATATAAACACAGAACGGTGCTGAGAGAGTTTTCTTTTGAATGGGACAAGTTTGCTGCAGTCGGCGAAAATCAATCTTTGTAGATAGGGGAAAGGAAGAAAGTGAGGGGGATTGATCGGTCATTTCTTTTTAGAATATATCTGATGTATTTCTTATTGTTTGCAAAAGATATATGCATTTTATATTTAATTTTTGGTTGAAACTAATTAAGCATGCAGGCAGCGTTATTATTGTTATTTTCATTGTTTATCGCTCATCGTTGCACGTGTTCAAAGCAGAGAGAGAAAGAGAGAGAGAGGAAACACCTGAAAAAAAGTAGCAGAGTGGAGAGAGCTGTACTTCTCTTTGCTTCTTAAAGCTTTAAATAATAATTGAATAAGAATAATTGTTAAAGATAAAGTTAATGGTACTGAAATTCAAAATAATCTTCCAGTACTCTTAATTTCTGTGTAAATATTGTCGATAATCATTAAATGATACTATATATTCAAAAAATACTGCATAAGTGTCCTAAATAAAGGTTAATGCTACTAGAGATGAAAATAAACATCCAGTTTTTAAAATTTGTATATCTGAAATCGTCCAAAAACACTTCAGTCTGAGACAACTCGAAATTATACTTTATATTCAAATAAACTCGACTCGATTGGGCAATTAAATCCCGTTTGCTTGAGGTAGATTTAACACGGGTTAATTTAATGACCCCAACTGGGGAATTTCTGTACAAATTAGACGTAAAATCCACGGGACCAACAGTAAAATCTTATCACAGGCACAGAGCACGTTTTATATGTAGAATGTATTACCCTTTTGCTGGAAGCCCTTGGCGATTAAACGCGTTCGAGCACTGAAAGCCAACTGAATGTGACAAATTCAAGTTGGAAATCAGTAAACTTGAGCAGCAATTGACATAATCATGATCATTAACATTATCATTAACTTTATCTGGGTAATTCGCGGACATAGATTAAAGCCCTCAGTTGCTGGCAATAACACAAACCGATAAGATGAACATGATAATAAAACACGAGCCGTATAAATCTTAAGATATCAGACGAGCTAGCAGGCGAATGGCAACAGGCTATCGTAGAGCAATAAATCTCGTATAATGAAAGGAATTTCAGACTCAACTAAATACTATATATACACCTGACATATTGTATTGAGTGCGAAAATTGAGCAACAAATTGTGTCAAAGAGGCGAGATTCGAAATAAAACCATTTGCGCGCTTGTTTAGCACGTTCACAAAACCGCCAAATGCAATTTCGCACTGCAGCCGCAAAGTATGCAACTAAAAACAAGTAAACGAGCTGCACGCGAGAAGTAGTAAACCTGGTAGATACCCTTTTTGGCAGAAAACTTAAAACACTTAATACAGTTTCTACAATATTGTATAGTATAAAAGAGGATATAATATTGTAGAACGCATATTCCCTGCATTAACAGTGACAACCAATTACAGAGTACAACAAAAAAGAGTACAAGTGCGCTGAACAGAATGAAAAAACGTATCACAAAATGTGAAACATGTTGTTGACAAATTCGCAACAAACTGAGTGAGTGAGCCAGGGAGTGCAGGGGTTGCTGCCTGCAGCTTGATAAAGACAATCGAATGTAGTAAATAATTTACAATTGGCTGTCAATTGAACGTTTAATGTGATGTGAAGGCATCCGAGTCCTTGCCAGGGGAGTACCATAGTAGTAACATGTACAGCCTGTTGACAGCAAGATTGAATGGCCAATTTGTCTAGTGATGTGGTAATTTGTCATAAGTAGACATGTCAGGCATGCCGCAGGGTCTTCTAAAGCAGTTAGGGGCGATAACTCAGTGCGTAAAGAAGGAAGAAAGAAATAAAAGCAGTTCCACGTATTCTGAAACAAAGAAAACAAGTTTAGAAGTTAAATTATTGCTAAATTGAACACTTACATTTACATAAACTGCTTGAGAAATAAACGTGTGCATTGAAGTAATTTTCTTGTAGTTTTTAAATTATTATTTAATTGGAAAGAACTGTACTGCGACCTTGTAGATATATTATGCCTCTGTTAGCCTTAGGAGTCCTTTTCCAGGTCAAATTTCGTTTAGGAAATACATAATTTCTTTTGGTCTGGTTAACCTTATGTAGTCAAAGGTGCTTACATACAGATGCAATTCTCATATCCTCATATATAGTTGGTACATTGGTATGTTCCCTGGTGTCTCGACATGCATGTCACATTGCTTAATATTCCTAGTTTGATAAGATATAACTGAAGCCTGCAGTGACTTGGGAGAAGTCTCAAGGGACCCTGAGTTCAGCAGCTTCTACCTCTGGGGCTTATAGCAGTCTAGAAGAATCATGGTGTCAGTTTCCCGTTCCGTTGCACGATTCATTGCCGCCTTAGGAAATCAGTAATCAATCGCCCGACAATCTGTAAATCTTAATGATATGATTGATTAGTTGAGAAAGATAGAAAGAAATTAGCCAATATCAGTAACAACTTACTTGGAGCAAGAAATAAACCCATTGCAAACTGTGTGCGTGTGAAACGTTGATAACTATTTTTAATACTTGGGCTGGCGCTTATCTCAGTGGTGTCAAGCCCCACACACACCCATTGAGGCCCTGCAAAGTTGGGGGCATAAAAATGCAAATGCAAATAGGGGGCAAAATAAAAAATCATAGCCCAAAATTGAGCAAACAGGAAAAGTTTTAAATGCAAATACGAAAATCGCCTGAAAACGAGAAAACGTGCAGCCTCTGAAAACAGGAAGCGCGGCACAGAATGGGTCGCTGCATTCGCTGCATAATTCCACAGGCGGAAAAGTTAAACGCAAAGTGTGCGTCCGTCTTTTTTCCTTTTATTTTTTTGCATAACAGCTTAACTGTGCCGGGTGCCGGTGCCAGAGTGTCAGGTGCCTAGTGCCGGGTGCAGGTGTTTAAAAAAGCTCTCGCGGCGGTCTCGGCGGTTAATGTGCTCGCTGGACATAGCGCTGCCAGGCGTGCTCCATGAGCAGCAGAAGGAGTACCAAAATATAGCCACAGATCAGCATAAAGAATAAAGGTGCAACGTACTCCATGCCCACGGTAATGACAAAGTTCTGTGAGTAGCAATGCAGTTTCATGCGGGCCCACACCTGGCGATGCTTGCGATAGATGCCCGTCTCCAGCAGACGCATCAATCTAAAGAAGAGAAACAGAGAGAGGGGGAGAGAGTTGGATTAGGAAGTCTATTCGTAATCGATTTGGTTGCTTACTTGAAGCGCACAAGTTCTTTGTAGCTGGAGTTGCGATGCAAGTGCGTGTAGAGCAGCAACTCGGGTCGAAAGAGTATCTCGTTGAGATCACAGATCTCTTGTTGGGTATAATAGCGTTCCACAAAGGCATAGCCTGAAGAGGCTTCGAATACGTAAACATAACCGGGATTATCGCGTACCTTTAGTATACCCTTTGCAGCGGGCAACCAGAGTTCCGTATTCTTGCTCTGTGTCTCAATCTTTCGCTTGGTAAATAAGTGAATCTCCGGACGCGACGAGTACTGAAAGTAGAACTTAATGAAATGCATTCAGAGTATAACTTATTGTACGTACATTCAAATAGCTCTTGGTAAACGGAAGTGGTTCCAGGCCAACGTCGAGTGAACTCTCTGCCAGCTGCTGCACTGTTCTAATGCGCGATTTAACAGGAGAATTCAACAAAGAGGAGACGACCACAGAGGTATAGTAATTGTACATAATGAAACTGATGAGGAACAGTGCGAAATAAGCGAACCGACCGCCGGTCGAACGTGGAATCAGCGAGGAACTTTGAATACAGGCAGCACCAAAGCTAATTAGAAACGTGTTCAACAGCGAGGGTACATAATGTAGACGCCAGCGAGGCTGCATACGACGGCACTCCAAGTAGAAGGTTAGCCAAAGCAACAATGCGATCGCAATCAAGAAACCAGCAAAGATAAACCACACCAGCGCACTGAAAGGTTGCAGGAATACATCTCCTCGTATGCCAGCATTGTGGGGAGTGCGAAAGAGGCAGACAGAACGAAAGTAGCCCGTCTCAATGATGGCCGACAGATGACGCAGCCTTCCCTCGGTGGCCAAACAGGGCGCTGAACCAATATCCGCTGACTTATCCACAACGGCACCCACAGAGCCGTCAATAACGTCCGTGGTGCTCCAACGATCCTTAAAGGTGTAGTTCATACTGTAAAGCGAGAGGATTTAATTAAGAAATAAATATTTAGAATAAAATACACTCCACCCCTTGCTTACTCGCACTGCAACATGTCTTTGAGGATCAGCGTAATCTGAAATCCAAAACGAACAAGGGCATCGACATGTGTTTCATTTTCTTGGCTCAGAAAACGTAAAAGCATCTCGGGTGGCCAGGTAATAGGTCGCTTAGTCACCACCGTAGCCACACGCAGCACCACGTCCCGCAGCTGTTCACGATTTCCGTATTTGGAGCGCAAGTGTAGCGAGCTTAGATACCGATGCAAGTGGCAAGAAGTCACATTGCAATAGACCTCATAATCTCCGGTTATATTCAGACGTCCACCAATGTGGTTGCCATTGCTGTACACATCGTAAAGCGCATAGCTGACGGAGTCTTCGTCATGGTAAGATAGAGTGTTCTGCTTAACATAGGTGACATCGGCATCAACGGATATATTGAAGCGCCTAAAGTAACGATAGAAGCCCAGAACAGACATGCCACCGTGCAGTAGCCAGTGATAGTGCTGATTGTATAGATGTGTTTGACTGGCCTGCGAGAGGAACAAGATAAGTAAAGCATTCCTAAAGAAATGCAGCCGATGCTCACCTCTACCAACAAAGCTCTGGTTTTCAAACACTTTAGATCCACATAAATGGCTAAAGTTGGCTGCCTATGATCGAGATAACGTTCTTCCAAATGTTCCCAGTTCCATTGACTCAGATGCACGAACTGATGAAAGATGAGATGGGGCGATTGATGAAATTGTTGTGCCAATTGAAGAGCTGCAAGAAGAAAGCGGTAAATTAAAGAGAATTTCCTTTTTAAATTTTTAACTTCTTTCATCCCACTTTCATTTCTCTGCCAGCAATGGAAGATTACAATGAAACTGATGCGCGACTGCAGCAGATTGTGCAGCAAGAAGTTTGCCAATTGGAGCAGCTGCATTTCTCTGAAGCACACACACTTCTTGACCAGCTCTTTTATAGTAGCTTCTCCTGGCCGTCAATTTGCCTGTCGCCTGTCAGTTTGTTTGTTCTTAAATTGAGCCTATTACCGTTTACGTGCCTCAATGTCGCACAAGACGTAGCTGCCGTCTGTGCCACAGTATTTCCAGGCCCAAAACAAATAGACAAATAATGTAGGCACCAAGGAGCAGCAGAAAGAGCGGTCCTGCTGTCTCCAGACCCACCACAACTGTCATATTGCCCTTGTAGCAATGCAATTTGCTGCGTACCCAGTAGTTAAAGTGCTTGTAATGGATTCCAGTTTCCAATAGGCGCATTTGACTGAAAGAAACAAAGATTGATTAATTGCTTGATTGATCATCATTCCTCAATTGACAAACTTATATCTGATCAATTCCGCAAAGCTTGACGTCTTGGATACCATGGTATAGGCCGTGGTCTCATCGCGCAACAGGATTTCATTCAGTTCACAGATCTCGTGGGGTTGATAATGTTTTCTCACAAATACATAGGCACTGGCTGCTTCAGCGATATACACAAATCCTGGATTATTACGCACCATCAGTACACCCTGCTCTGAAGATAACCAAATGCGCTGTGGATCGCGGCGACTGTTCACGATCTTCTTGTGGTACAAACTGAGCACATCTGTGAAGTTGGAGGTCTGGAAAGAAAGAATATTATTACTAGTATTGATTTGGAGACTCACGCACACACTCACCTCCACATACACCTTCGTATAGGGCGTTGGCTCCACAGACACTTCCAGTTTGCTGTCGGCCAGTTGTTGTATGGTGCGTATACTTGATTTGGGTGCATCACCTAGTAGAGTGGACACCACAATTGATGTATAATAGTTGTACATAAGAAAACATGTCAACATGGTGGCAAAGAAGACCATGCGGCCGCCTGTGGAGCGGGGCAATAGCCAGGCACCCTGTATGCAGGCGGCACCAAAGGACAAAAGGCAACTCGGCAGCAAAGAAGGTCGCAGTGACAGTTTTCGTTTCGGATTCAACCTGAATTCCAGCTGAAATGTAAGCCAGAGCAAAAAACCAGCGAATATCAAGAGCGCACTAAACATCAACCAGACGGTCCAGCTGAAGGGTTGCAGAAACTCTGTGATACGCAGTTCAGCCAAAGCCGAACGTGGATTACGGAACATGCAGACGCAACGAAAGGAGCAATGCCAGGAGAGTATCTTCAAGTATTTGGCACGCCCAGTTGTATAGAGAAAAGCAGTTGCAGTTAAATCGACATTGCCATTACGCAAGTCCCCAATGAGGCCGCCTGCACCTCAGAGTCTGTCCATCGATCGCGAAAAATAAAGGAGTAGCTGCAAGTTAAAGTGTTAAATAAATCATAACACAGTTATATAAAAAACATACTTGCAATCGAGCATATCTCGGAGCACTTGGTACGCCTGATAACCCAATCTGGCAAAGGGATCCTTGTATATGTCATCGGGACTGCTTAAAAAAGCCTTGATCTGCGATTCCGGTGAATCAAGTGGCAGGCTGGTGACCTTTAATTGGGATTTATTTTAATTTATAATCATGACTCATCACAGTTGCCAACTCACTGCCGAATTGATTCTCAAAGTTAATCCTGTGAGTAGCTTGCGATGCTGTAGTCGCGATCTTTTATGCAGTTCGCTCAAATAACGCTTCACATGACACTGCTGTGCATCGCACTCAATTTCCCGATCTTCAGTTATGTTCAGCTTGGATCCCAAATGCTTAGCCTTGTTATACAGATCGTAGAGTACGAAGTTGTTTAGTCTTCGATTCTGCTTTACATAAGTTAATTCAGTGTTGATAAAAAGTTGTGCCTGATTGAAACGCTCATTGATTTCTGTTAAATTAAAACTGCTGTCGTAGATGAGCCAATGATAACGATCTGTAAATAGACGTTCCGAATTAGCCTGCAAATGAAACGATTAATCAATTAAGTTATTGAGTTAGTGTTTATTAACCTCTGCTCACCATATCCAAAACAGTGGACCTGCCATTGCAGTTGATGTCCAGATAAATGCCCAACTTGGTGAGCTGGTGATTGACTAGTTGATCCTGAAGTTGATCTACTTGTAAGTTTTCCTTGTCAAGGTGCCAAAATTGTGTATATAAAGTTGCATTGCGTGTGAGCTGTGCTAGATGAAGCAGTGCTAAAAGGATATATAAAAATTGAGGTATATTCAGAACATCATAATTAAAGAAACTTACATTTCCCATTCCAACAGTGCAGAAAAACAATATTATTTAATTTGGCAATATGCACAAAATAATAGATTATAAATTGAAATAGATACATGCTCTAAACGAGGACAATTAATGGGGAATACGAACTAAATTCAGTTCCTTTTATATCGAAGCCCAAGAAAATGTCAGCATAATAAATTCGTATCGAACATAATAAGTATATCAAATAATGTCATGGAAGGTTTTAAGTTCAAATCACAGTTGACAATTTAATGGACTTGCAAAGTAATTGAATGACGGCTGACAGTTCAGTTAAGGTCAGTCTAAGGGGGCACCCAACTAATTGAGCAATTATAGAGGTATAGAGAACTCACCTAAGCAAAGATTAAACTTTTTAACTTTATAATCGCATTGAGTTTCGTCTGCTAAAGTGTGCCCAACTAAGTTCCAGCATTAGAATTAAAATTGCTGCGAAATACGAGATACACAGGGCAATAAAGAGGGGTGCGGCGTATTCCATGCCCACATTGATGACATAATTGTTGGCGAAACAGTGTAGCTTCTCTTTGGTATAGAAATTCTTGTGTTTGCGGGTCATGCCACTCTCCATCATGCGTAATTGAATCTGTTTCAAGAGCTCCTTGTACGTAGAGTTCTTGTGCACAATAGTATACAGCGTACTCTCAGATCGGAATAGGATTTCATTAAGCTCACAAATCTCGTGAGGTAGATAATATTTTTCAACGTGATTGTAAATGAACGACGCCTCCGATATAAATACAAAGCCAGGCTGATCTCTTACTTTGAGCACACCTTCTTGGGCAGGTAGCCAAATATTGGAGGGATTACGTCCTTCTACCTTACGTTTGACCAGATTCTTTATATCAGAACGTGGAGAGCTCTGTGTACATGAGACAATCGATTAAATAAGGACTCTTTATACAAACAATAATCAAACTTACATTTAGATAGACTTTCGTAAAAGGAATGGGTTCAAATCCGACGTCCAGTGGGCTATCGGCCAGTTGTTGAATGTTTTTGATATTGGAACGAACGGGGGAACCCAGTAAAGTGGATACCACAATTGATGTATAATAATTATACATCAGAAAGCAGGTTAACATGAGTGCAATGAAGGCCAGTCGTCCGCCTGTGGAGCGTGGAATCAAGTGTGATCCTTGTATGCAAGCAGCTCCAAAGCTGATCAGGCAACTGGTCAGAAGTGATGGTATATACTGCAGGCAGTTCTGCATCCAAAGATGTTCCAGTCGAAAGATTAACCACAGCAAAAGGCCAGAGAAAATCAGCAGCGCAACAAACACAATCCAAACGCCAAATGTAAATGGTTCCAGAAATACGACTGTCTGGATTCCTGCATTGTGTGGTGTGCGAAAGATACAAACCGATCGAAACTTGGCAAGATCGTTGGTAGGATAGATGCGGTGCAGTCGTGCGTCCGATAGCACAAATGGTGTTGTCGACAATTCAACATTTCCATCGGCAACTTCGCCCACTGCACCGCCTATAGAATCATTTATACTCCACTGATTGCGCCAGATGAAGCTGAGACTGTTTAAATTAGATAAAGACGGATTTTAATTGTATAAAGTGTTTCTTTTGAGACCCACTTAAATTGCAAAAGTTCCTGTAGATGCTTATTATTGTGGTACCCCAACCGTGATATCCAATCCAAGTGAACAATTTTTTCACTGGCCAAAAACTCGAGCAGCTCCTGTTCGCTTGAGTTCAGCGGAAGCCAAGTTACCTGTAAAGATTTTTATTTAGTAATGTTCGAAACGTGATGCAGACGAACTTACCAATGCAACCTGCCTGAATGTGATTCCACTTAAATTGCTACGATGTTGCAGGCGAGTTCTTTTGTGCAGTTCGCTTAGATATTCCTGGACCTCACAACTCGTTTGATTGCAATAGACACTCTGATCGATGGTTATATTAAGTTTACCGCCCAAGTGGCTGCCCTTATTGTACACATCGTAGAGTGTAAACACACTGTCATTGTCTGATTGGGGTTTAACGTAAGTTACATCCGCATTGATGCTCAGGTTGGCACTCCGGAACCGTTCTTCCAATTGGCTTAGGTGTCCAGCTTCGTCGTACAGCAGCCAGTGAAAGTGTTGCGTGTACAGCTGCGCTCGACTGGACTATAAGAATATAATGCAACTGGAATTTTGAGGGTGCTTACAGGCACTCACCTGATTCGTTATAAATTCGCTTTGCCTGCAGCCGAGATCCAAAAAGACGCCTAGTTTGTTTAACTCGCTATCCAAATATTGCTTGTGAAAATTCGCTAAGCCCTCAATGGGACGATTGATGTTAACATATTGAAAGAATATGTAATTGTGCGAAAAAAGCTGCGACAGTGGCAAATAAGCTGAGAGAATAAATTTAAAAATTAATAACATATTTTAAATTGCTTAAATTAATTAATTTAATTTCTGCACAGACTTTAAATATTGGTACCAATAACACTTGCAGCGCTGCATGATGCAATTAATTGAATGCATAATGCAGCCCTGCAAAAGTATTTTAAGCGATCACTTTACCACTGTTCGATAATTTCGATATTTTACTTTCGATCGCAGTGCTGCCAGACTTTCCTACATTGTTTTGTTAACAAACCTGGAATCGGCCAACAATGAAATATTACAATACTTCTTAGATTGATTTGCAACAAATTGTAAATGATAAAATTGTAAAGAGCCAAATGTGACATTTTGAACAATTGTGAAAGAGAAACAGCAACAGCAGCGTCTTTTATAGTTGCCCAAAAAATGCTTAAATTGACAAATTGCTCAATTACTTCTTGTCTGTTATACATTTTGACTTATGCTAATTGAGTTATTAGCCTAAAATTTAAGCTGTCAACCAAAATTGTTGGTTGCACCCCCAAAAGCAGATGGGGGAGGAGTCCAAGCAACAGGTGCGTTCTCTTTGCACGCGTCATAATAAACGCAGCACGTGGCCGAATAAAGCCGCAGCTAGCAATGCGCCGGCGCAGAAGCTCAAACGTAAACAAGCCCCCAAACACTGTAACATTTATGAATGAACCACTGCCTCCTCCTGCGCTTCCCCACGACTCTGCGCCGCAGCAGTGTTAATGGTTTTCAGCCATGATTTAGTCTCCGCCGTGTGGCACTGGGGCGTCAGTGATTTTGCGCCTTTTGCATGTCCGTGAATGTGTCGCCCCCAGCTCGTGTCCGTGTGTGTGTGTGTGTTTGTGCCCGTTCTCTTTCTCTGTGTGTGTGTGTGCGCTTTATGCTGTCGGCATATCCTCTGCCTCTGTCCATGTTGCCTGCTGCTGCTGCACAATTGAATCTTAGCCAGCGCTGGGTTTTAATGTCGTTCAGTTCAGTTGGCGTTGCGCGCTTGGCGCGTCTCGACGTACATTTCTGCGACCGCTTTTCAATCTCTCTCCTCTCGGTTAGCGACGGGCTTAAAGGATTCATTCGTTCCTCCTTCTGTATTTCCCGTTTGATTTCGATATCAGTTCGAATGTTTGTCGTTATTTTGTGCTTGCGCTGTTATTATGGCAAAATCAGACTGACTCAGTCACTCCCTGATGGATTTTTGCCTCCGGCGGATTTTTGTCGGTTGATGTTGTGTCCATTGCAAAGAGATTAGACGCGAATCGAAAGACGACAATTGAGTGGGATAAAAATTCCAAAGAAGAAAGTGTAGGAAACGTAATGTAATCAAAATATACAGAAGTATAATTCAATTGTGAAAGTACTAGGCGTATGCGTTATATTTGAATGGATTTCAAAATAATTGACCTATGGTAGATAAAAATAATATTATATATATTACTATCTAAATACCGAAAGCTAAACGGTATATGCTATATATTTTAATATATCGAAATGTTATAAAGAGTTACAATATAGGTTTTACTGAATACAAGGGGTATTCATCTTGTTTTAAAATATCCCTAAAAAAAACTCGAGTTAAATCAAAAGACAGCTAAATTTTATAATTTACAATATCTCACAAACACTCAACCAAAACCAAAAAAAATTTTGGTAAAGGTTAAATAGCTGCCTACATCTGCGATTTTTTTTAAATTTTTTTCACTGATAGGACTATATTTATCATGAATTTAGGTGAACGAATTATTTGGCGGTCGCTTCTAGTTTTTTTTTAATTGAATTTTGAAAATAATTAAATTTACATGTATTTTGTTGTTGCCTTTTTGTGCATGGCGCCAGTCTGCCTGCAACATTTTGTGACGGTACAGTGTCCTACAAACCGATTCATTTGGAATGAAAACTAACTGTTTAGAAAAAGTGCGCTGCAGGCGAAAAATTTTGAAAAAATAAAATCGCGCGCGCGATTTTATTTTTTCAAAAATTTTTGCCTGCGGCGCTCTTTTCCAGAACCCATAAAAAATTTCTTTGCCTCACACATGTGATTATCTGAAAGTATATGACATATTAAACATCTTCTTTGACGCCAGTTTTCCGACCAACGACTTCTCGTTTCATGCTCCGAAATTCTCACCCAGTAGGGAACTCACAAAATAATATATTTTTGTGTATGAACAACATTTCGTTTGAATTAAATCGCTTGTGGGACACAGTGCGCATCGTTGTGACGTTTTACTCAGAATTAGCCAACAACAAAATACATGTAAAATTAATTATTTTCAAAATTCAATTAAAAAAAAACTAGAAGCGACCGCCAAATAATTCTTTCACCTAAATTCATGATAAATATAGTCCTATCAGTGAAAAAAATTTAAAAAAAATCGGAGATGTAGGCAGCTATTTAACCTTTACCAAAATTTTTCTCAAACCATATTATTATGTCTTTTAAACATATGTTTAATGTTATTATAATAAACCGTCATTGTTAGCCACATTCATTGAGTGCCAATTAAAATGTCCAAATTAGTTCAACTAATAAACCTAATATAAATGTGCAATCTGAAATCTGAAAACTGAAAGAATTGACAAGTGCTCAATTAAAATTATTTACAATGTTCCACAAGAGAAACCCCAAACGTATTAAAAATCAATTGGTATGCGGTCGGGACCCGCATGATAAATGCAAAAACCACAAAATATGACAATTATAAAAGAACGTAAAGTGCAAATAAAATGAAATTATCGCAGAGTTGCAAAACAATCGCAGACATTAGAGACACGCTGGGGGGTGGCTGGGGATTTTTTTGGTCAACCGAGCAAATCATTAACAAAACTATTAACAAAACCCAGTGGAGTAGTGGAATCTGGTATCCGCGATATTTATGAGCGCAATCATGTGGGCTTTACTGGCAAATTAAATGCTATGCAAATTTGCATTGGGGGAGCATCTGCGAAAGTGGCAGAACTGAAACTGAAAGTTAAACTAAATAAAATATTGTAGTACTTATATTTACACTCCAATTGTGTAACAGAAGTAGACAGATTTTTTCAGCTTCACGATGGCACTTTGAATTTTCTATTTTATTATGGCACTGGCAGACAGCGTCGGAGGCTTTTGAATTTTTCCATTCTTCAACAGTTTTTTAGTTTTCTTTTTACTCAGTGTGAAATCAAATGAAAAAGGGTATTGTGAAAAATAAAGTTTAAAGAAGATTTTAAATGTTTTTATTTTTATAGGGCATTAAAAGGTATATTTTAAAGATTTAAAATCATTTATAAATATTAATAATATTTGTCTCTTAATTTGAATAAATATGTTGTAATCTTTAAAGCTTTACTTAATATATATGATAAGCTTTATGATCTCTTGGATTCATTATTTATATTTATTTTATATGGTATGCTGATTTAATTAAATTAAATTCTTTTCTTCCTATTTAAGCTTAACCATTAATTAATTCTTTATTTTTTTTTATATTTAATTAACTGTTTTACTTTAAACAGTCGACGTCATAGTTGACTTTAAATAAATAAATAAAAATATAGCCAAACAACTCACTTTTCTACAGGGTATATATGAGTCAATCTTGTTTTTCCTGTGGTTCGTTTTTTTGGCAGCTGCCGCTGCTTTAAGTTACAAAACATCGCTCGTATAGGCCAAATGCAAAGTAGATACGAGTATAAAAAGGAGAGACCCCTAAAAAGCTGCTGTTGGGCATCGCACTCTTGAGATTTACATTGTAAAGTGATGCGTTTAGTTTTTCTGGCACCGCACCCTTTCTTAACTGTGCATGTGTGTGTGTATGTGAGAGATACAACAGAGCCTAACAAAAACTGCATTTAAATTAATTGAATTTTCCACATTTTTTGTGGTTTGACTTAGTTCCGTTCCTCTTTTCTCGTTCCTCTATCCCCATCGACGCATTGGTCTATTGCTTTTATCGAATTGGTTTGGGGATTCGTTAGTTGACCCACAAGTCAAGTTGTTGTCCGACCCCGCCCACCAGCTTTCCTTGCTCTGATGGTCGTCGCTTCTCAATCTCCTATGCATTTTGTGTGTCATTATGTGTGGGGGACGAGGGCCGAGACAGCAATGCATCTCGTTTTGGTTTTATCTTCTCCTCTTATTTTTGCTCTGCTTCGCTTTCTTGTACATCTGCATTTGAGTTCATTAAATTTGCAGTTAAGTTGAAATGTTTTTGTTTACCTTTTCAGATGCATTTGGGCCTTTGGGCCGGGTGAACTGTAAATTAAATGTTTACAAATGCTTCGAAAGTATAACACAAAACGATCATAACAGAGGAGGATGACAAAGATTAAAGAAAAGAACCGAATAGAGAGTAGTAAACAAAAGAAATCATTTTGCCAGTCTGGCAACTCAGCCATCAAATACTTTAGTATATTACTTATCGATCAGTCGATTCTCTATTTTGATATATTGAAAATACACTTATTAAGTACATAGGGAATTATCGTTCAACCGACAAAAGCTCTTTTCTACGGACAAGAGGATTTTAGTATTTCCATTTTACACCTTTCGCAGCCCAACAAAGCTTTCAATCAACATGTTTTAACGTCATTGATAACGTGGTAGTGCATTCTCTTTGCACTGGTGCAGCCTGTACAGGGGAATGCACTTAGACAAAGACAAATGCAAACAACCAGAGCAGCATTTGGCCCTACCCTCCCCACCAGAGCACCCACTCTACTTCGCTACTCCTTCGCAAGAGAACGTGTGCCTGGCATCCTGTCCAGGTTGGGAGAGGCACGTGCAGCAGCTTAACTGTAAAATAATTACAAAAATTGCATTATTTTATGTCTGAATCTCATTGGACATAAGCCACAAAAAAGAATATACAGATGCAACTGTCCAAAAAGTTGTGGCAAAATTTTTGACTTGCATTTAATTAAATTGCGCATTTGGGGAAGCTACTTAAAATTAACGAGAAAACTTGTGGCAGGACCTAGAAAAAGAGGAGTTTTTCTACACAATATAATTTACTTATAGGTATATAAAACGAATTTCCAACAGATTGAAATGCACAACTCATTTGAAGACGTTGTGGCGCAAAAAGACACTAAAAATTGCCAAGACCTGGTGGGGAACCCTTCACTCCCGTCTGCGAGTCCATAGAAACCACCTGCTGCACCCACACAGTAGGCAAAGACCCAAAAGAAACCATAATACATACAGGCTGGTATGCACCAGATGCTTAGAAAACAATTCAACAAAACTATGCACAGTTCAAGCCGAAGTCTAGAACACTCTGCAAATAACTGGACAATATCATAAACAGGAACACGGATAAGATGAGATGAATGAGGATTAACAAGAAAGATTTAGTTATTTGAAACTTAATTTAGACGATTGAATTATAGTAATGCCAAATACCCTTGGTTTGGTTACGATCTTGGTCCTCCTGCAATGTGAGCTCATACTCTACAAGGGTACACAGCGGTTCCAGTAACAAAGCTGCATGGCAGCCCCGAAAAAGGCGACATATTGTATAGAGAGCGAGTCAAGGCATAGTGAAAGTGGGCAAAAAGAATAGCATAAGTAAAGAACGGAAGCAGCCAGGCACAGCGTACAGTGCAAGAACAGGGGCAAGAGGAACAGGAGACGGGCAGGAACGAGGAGGGCAGCCTTCAAAAATTGAGTGCAATTTAGACGACGTTGATGAGAAAATGCGTTGAACGTGCTCAAGTTGTGCTGCTCTATGCTTGTGGCTGGGCGAGAAAAGGGTTAGGTACGAGGTAAAGAGAAGAACGGGTTACGCTTAACCCTTTCGCCAGTTAACAAAGGCAACATGATGATGGAGCGAGGATGCATGGAAATAAGGAGGGGATGATGAAAAACAAGAGGCGTCGCGAAATTAGAAGTAAAAGCTCGCGGTCGTTTGAATCTCTCTTGGCTGTTTGTTTGACATTATTCTTTATCAAAAAAAGAAAAACACTGTATGTGTGTCTTAGATTACGCACTGAAATTTATGATCGTCTTAGCTAATTAATGGCATCAGGCCCCATGGGAAATTTGACGAAGACCGGACAAGGCTTTGGAGTGTGTTGAGTAGGCTAATTTATGAAGTTTCAAATTTATTTTTCGTGCGTTTTCTAAAAAAAGCATTGTTATTCACATTTCTGTTATAAAAAAATTGATGTTTGTTCAATTTTATTATTTCTTCAATTTTGTTTACATTCTTTGTTCGTTGCCACCCATTCGCTATATTGGAAATGCACCTCAGCATATTGCAATTGCCAGATCGTCGATCGTCAAAAGCGTTGCCAGAGTCGAGCAAACCAAATAAATAATAATAAATAATCGATTAAAAACTTGATTTGGAATTACAAAATGTGTATACAATATAAAGAAATTTTATGCATCTATTACAAACTTAGTATACCCCTTTCACACACTTTTCAATGGATTCAACAAATCCCTGGCAATAGGCTGCGCAGAAAATCAATTTAGCCAGAGATGACTCACATATGTGAGTGCACATACATATTTTCAAATTTTCCGCATTTTCCGGCAAGTGCTGGGTAAACCAACTGCAACTAATGCATATTTCCTTGCCTCAGCCACATGCATAATTAGCAAACACAGCGCTTAATCAAGTGGCAAGTAGCATTGACGAGGCCAGAGAGAAGAAGCAGTGTGAGAGTGAGGGACGCTGAGATAGATGAGCTGCTGCGTCTCGAGATGCTATCGGACGCTCGTCCGACTTGAAGGCAAGGCAAAAAGCAAGTGGTCGAACGGAACCCACACTTGTTAGTAAGGCTACCTGCCCGCACACACACATACACTCGCTCACGCTCACACGCAATTAGGTTAGTGGGTGAGACACATAATCAACTTATGGGTCGCATTGCAAGTATTTTGCATAATTAGATGGATGGTCTCTGCGCCTTGACGCCTTCCAGCTGACCAAGTACGAGTACGAGTAGGTGCTAGAGGACACCGGGCCCCCGTCTCACCTTGTCACGCTGCCCTGTTGGCAGTTGATTTTTCATTAACGTCGCGCGGTTCGTCTGCGTCGGTCTGACGTTGCGCTTATTTATTTATTCGATTTAATAACTCACCATTAATAAGTTTGAGCAGTGTCGGTTTATGGTTCGTGCCAAGATTAATATATAAATATAATTTAAAAAATATGCGCACACACTTGCGCGAGTTTGGCAGGCATTAATCTTAACCATTTCCCTGGCGTGCATTTATACGAGACTCATATTACGCATACGCCACGTGGAACGTGTAATAAAGTGGAGAACATTCTTGAAATTTAAAATAACACAATATTTGCAGATTCTGAAGGAGTATTAATAATGAAATTCAAATAAAAGCGACAAACTAGTTTCGGCCATAAATCCGACTTGCTTTGGGCTAATTGGCCAATCAAAGAGTGCTCTGGTAGTTAATCAAACTGCCAAGAACAGCCTGGAGAGCCAAGAAAGAGAGAGAGTGGGCAGTTCAAGCAATTGAAATCATAAAACTCATCGCAAAGAAGACCTACAGGCGACAGGCAGAGCCTGTGCCAGAGTGGGCACAAAGACAAAAGTCAAGAGATACCGGGCAAGATAAACGGAACTAATGCGAAAGAAAAGTGAAAAGCTGTGCTTGGGAAATTAAGAAAAACGCCGCTCCAACAGTTGAGTGCAACTTCCGGTGCATAAATGAAAATAAATACCAAAACAAACTGCAAGAAAACTGAAAGAGAAACTGCCAGCAGCAGAAGCAAGCGCAGGAACTGGTCACTGGTCACTGGCCACTGGCTCACGGCCAGTTAGAGCGACAAATGTTAGCCAAACGGATGTGTAGATTAGACCAGAACAGTTGTCTGTCAGTTGTCTAAACAATAGACTTAACAAAAACAACATCTACAACAGCAACTATAACAATACTCAGCAATATGTGCACAAGCAGAGCAACAACAACAACAGCATCCGGCAATGCGTCGCCTGACCTCATCGGCAGCAACAGCAGCAGTTGGAGCATCAGTCTGTCCTGGCTGTGGCAAGGCCAACGTTTAGACTTGTGCATATTTAAAGTTTTGATTAGCTACTGCCTTCTAATGTCCTGCATTTGCCCAAATGCCTGGCAAGCGTCCATAGGTCTGCCTCTTGCCGGCATCGGCGTCATGGCCGGCAGCATCAAGGGACGTGGTGATACACATCGTCTGGGTGAGATTGGTGCCGGCTCCCTGACCCGTTCATGGCTGACGCAGAGTAATAATCATGCTAATATCTCTGAATTGCTGGATAATCTTTTGCGTGGCTACGATAATAGCATACGACCGGATTTCGGCGGTGAGTTGTCATTGAAATTATATATATTTTAGTATTACTATTATTTAATTAGTTTAAAGTACAAATTATCTCTTTATTTTCTGTTTTTCTTTGTGTTAGAGTTACCAGCCAGTTGATCACATTTGCCATTCACCTTCACTAGTGCTGCCAGATGGTGATCGTTACAGTGCTGCCATATTATGGCAAGACAAAGGGGAAAAGCTAAAGTAAACAACAAAACAGTGAAAGACTTAAACATATTGTGTGTATTTATTTGCTTCTCAAAATAATGCCAACTGGTGATAATTTATCGCAAAGATTTCGCCTCTGCGGCTTGTACTCCTTGACATTCCTGTTTATGCATCATCTTTCGGCTGTTTACCCTTTGCCAGATTTCTGTAATCAGCGTGCAAGAACATGAACAGATTTCCCTCTTGAGCGGAAACGTTTAATGAAGCGGAAATCGCATACCTTAAGGGGGCTGTCAATAATGTTCGCGCTGCGCTTCTGTTGAGATGTTGATGATGATGCGTCGGCAGTACCTCCTCCCTTGGCAAATAGTTAGTGTCAAAATCGACAAATATTTACCAAACAAATTTTCATAGCAATTTTTCTACAATTTCTCTTCCTTCTGACAGTCTCAAGGATTTCCCCCATGGTATCCAGCGAATTGATAAGCTTTTTCAATTTTCCAAATGGCCTCTGAACCATAAAAATTTAAATATTTTGGAAATTTAAAAGCCTTCAAACTCTAACTCGGCAGCTTAACGCGCGTTTCTCGCCATTTACGCAGCGCAAAGCCCAAATTACATTGTTTTAAACACTTCATTAAGAACGGCGGCTTCAGCGCAGGACGCGCAGCAAAAGGATGTTGGAGCCAGAGTCAACGTGGCGTGGTGTGGCGTGCAGGATGCATAACGCATGTTTGCCAAGCTCAGCGCCAAAGTCATTAAAAACTGTTCTCATAGGCAAAATACAAAAAGGCATAGCAAGAAAACTGCATATTAGCGCAAAATATAACGCCACACTGCGCTGATAGCTGATACCAGATACCAGATACTGTATATACATATATGTTACCATGCCACGCGTGTGGAGAAAAGGGGCGGGGGCCTGTCTACCAAGCGGCTTAAGTGTCATTGTTCATAGCGACAACATTTAAATTCCGTTTCATGTGAAGGACTTGTGTGAATAATTCATGTCGAATATGGTACATGTTTAAAGTGCAACCTCAGTCCGTGTATATAGTTGGACAATCGGTATCAGACAAGTAAAGATATATGAAATAAGTATCTAGGTAGGCAATCTAGAATATTCCTACTGTACTAGTGTCTGTCTGATTTCTTCTTAACATAACTTGGCTATTCATTTTAGAATATTTGATTAGGTATAGAGAGACTGATTTTTACTTTAAAGAACTTACCAATTGGACAGCAAAGTTCATGATACACCTGCCCCGAGTACTGACTTAAGCGCTTTTGTGGGCGCTTCTAAAGGGTAAGATGTCCAAAAAGGAAAAACATTGTGACTTATATGGCGTAATCCAATCAATATCCTGGCAGCTGAATGCAGTAATAATTTCTGAACTAACTTTATATAGTTTCTCAGCAGTGCTTACTTTCTTCTGTTTGATTATGATATGTATTTTATGTTTTTGTTGATTTATATTATATTACTATATAATTCACTATATAATTCTATAATATAGAAATGCATATATTAGGTAAATGCAAACCTAAATTAAATTTTACTTCTTTTCAAAAAATTAGTTGACAAACTGTATTAATATTCATCCCCTTCTTTGCAGGTCCTCCTGCTACCATTGAGGTGGACATAATGGTGCGTAGCATGGGTCCCATTTCGGAGGTGGATATGGTGAGTGAAGCAAACACCATGAAAATGAAATGAACACTTCCTTGCAGTCGACAAGCCAATCCTTGATAGTCTCCTTCTGCTTCCAATTCGCACCTTATGCTCTCTTTTCTCTCTCCGCTTGCAGACCTACTCGATGGACTGTTATTTTCGCCAATCCTGGGTGGATAAGCGTCTTGCCTTCGAGGGCGCACAGGACACACTGGCGTTGTCCGTCTCTATGTTGGCGCGCATCTGGAAGCCGGATACGTATTTTTACAATGGCAAACAGAGCTATTTGCACACGATAACCACCCCGAATAAGTTTGTGCGCATCTATCAGAACGGACGCGTGCTCTACTCGAGTCGACTGACAATTAAAGCCGGCTGTCCCATGAATCTCGCGGATTTCCCCATGGACATACAGAAATGTCCACTCAAATTCGGATCATGTGAGTGTGGAGTGGCAAAAGGGTCATCTGGTTAGCAGTACCCGAGGCAGTGCAAACCGACGAGAGCTGTGTGCTCTGGCATAATTATGCATAATCGGCGCTGAGAGCGCTTTGATGTAATTTGTCCTCCGTTCCGTCCGTCCGTCTGTCTTAAAAATGTCCATGCATATGGCGACCACTTGTTGGAAGGACAAACGATAAGTGTGTGTTAGAGTGTATATGTATTGTGCAGTACCCGGACTTATAGCTTGAATGTCATGACATTGAAGAAAGAATTGTCGAACGGCAATTTTAAAAGGGTCTTCAATTAGGTTTGAGGGCACATTGAAAGTATTAAGGTTTTCAGTGAAAACTGTTAATGAAAGGAATTTAATTAATTTAAAAGGCTTAGATATTATGCAAACTGCTTTAGATCGAATTATCATATTCGATTGTAAGTCAGTGATATGTCGTCGATTCCGTCTGTTTTTATCGCTACATATGTATGTTGAAATGGGGTGGATCACGTCATGTAGTCGTGAAAAAATCGTTAAAATTCCATTAAAATTTATAAAGCTGTTGGAAAAAGAGATAACGAAAAAGAATTTCAGTTTTTATTTTTATATTGCTCTTTATTTAAAATTTAATTTTGTTTTTATTAAGACAGAAAAGTTAAGTGAACATTTTCAAAAAAGTATAAGGGTTTTTTTTATATATTTTTAAGTCATTTAAAATTATTTCAAGTCTGTTTGGGGCGTATCATCATTTTCACTTGCTTCAGAGCATCGACGCCTTCCCAAAAAATGCCTTGATAATCGCTTGTTGCAGTTTCGTAGTATTTCCCATTCAAATTACTGCAACGAAAAAAGCTTATTGAATTAAAGAAAATTGTCATTAAAGTCGGCATTAATATACTAACCAATAGGCATCGTAATCATACCACCAGCCACCATGAAAAAAATCAGCGTTGTTATTTTTAATATCAATATCGTTATCCCGATCTTGTGTTGTAAAGCCATTATTTTTGTTATGCGTAAATTTGTCAACTGTTGTACCATTAAATTTACCCAACGTGGTAAGTCGATATAAATTCTCTTCACTCGAAATTGCGAACTCGTCGTATCTGGCATAGTAGGTACTGTCATCGAACCTAGTCATATGAATAAAAAGTTCGTGGGGTTGATCTGTGGTTAATCTGTGTATCTTTTCCAAGCCAAGAAATAAATCACCGTCCCAAAAGTCGCCAAAGCCATTTTTGTATGTGTTCCAATTCCTGTGAAAGTCGACTCCACCTCTGATTCTTTGCTGTATAACGGTCCATCCAGGACCCGCAATATCTGAATTACAGAGGACTTCAAAGTTGTACCCCTTGGAAACGGTGACACTTTTCACCCCCGACTTGACTCTACCTATGCAACTTTTTGCTTCCAATTGGCTTTTCAAATTCTTTATTTCTCCCTCTTGTTTATTAATGGTCTTATCTTTTTCCACAATTGCATTTTTGTAACTTGTTGTTTCGGTTTCACATTTTGCCAAAATTTTACCCACTGAACTGATATTCGCTTTAAGTTTTTCCATCTCATTATATTGTTTCTGAGAGAGACTTTTTGATAGTTGTTCGAATTGCTTTCTCATCTCCTCTAGTACGACTGTCATCGAGTCATCCTTCGATTTGTAAATCTTCCTCTCTGTTTCTAGATTCATAATTTGCCTTTGCAGGTTAATCTCATTTTCTTTTAGGTATTGAATTTCATCGTTCTTGCTCTTTATTTCTACACTATGATTGTCTATCTTCTGAGTTACTTGCTCCAAGTATCCCAGGATGGGTTTAGTTACTTGATGGGCATACACCGCACACTCTTTCTCCAGTTGATGAGACATTTGACAAGACTAAATAATAAAAATACAAATAGTTCAATATGATCACCTAATGGTCTTCGGATTCTACTCTGAATCTGCTTGGAGATCTCTTTCTCACCTGATTGGGTTCGGCTGAGACAGAGAGTCCATTAAAGGACCTCAAAATGGCCAGGAATAGTAGGAAAATACAAATCGATCTCATTTTAGTTTGATACTTTCGCGAAGCACAATTTTTGAAATATTCAGTTGAGCACTACACAAAAACGTTCAATGATATTTTGGGTCCGGAATTCCGTCTTTTATAGCGCTCATCGTCCATCGATGGATGCGAATTGGCTGATAAGAAGAAAGCTTACGTCAGTGTTGTGTGGCATGATGCGCGTTATCAGGAGTAGACAGTGCATTTGACCTGCGCTTAAGTAATCTTAAGAAAGGTTACTCTGGGCAAGCCGAATGTTTCAAACAGATGGTTGCTATGGACAAAAACCTTACTTGCGCTCGGTTGCAGTTGCATGTTAAAGTTGTCCGATACATTCTATGTTGATAATTGAATATTTATCTACTTTAAGATATTATATATGTAAAAACTATGTAGGATCGTAGATTTTTTCTTTTGTGTGTTGCCGAAATAAGTGTAGAACTAAATAAAGCATTATATTTTACTTATGTATATATTTCTTTTAGATCTACAGTTTTACATTTAATCTGATTAATTGTAATTTGCATCTTGTGGCGCATCGCTTTTTTACTGGTGGGTGTTCTAGCTCGATTGCAGCTGGTCTGCAGTGTTGCCAGAATGTTTGAGCGTCAAAATTGCATTTAAATTTATAAAGCTGTTAGAAAAAGAGATAACGATATGAAAGAATTTCAGTTTTTATTTGTTAATTGCTCTTTATTTAAAATTCAATTTTGTTTTTGTTAAGACAGAAAAGTTAAGTGAACATTTTCAAAAAAGTATAAGTGTTTTTTTTATATATTTTTAAGTCATTTAGAAATTATTTTCAAGCCTGTTTGGGGCGTATCATCATTTTCACTTGTTTCAGAGCTTCGTAGTCTTTCCAAAAAATGGCGTGATGATCGTTAGTTGCAGTTTCGTAGTATTTTCCATTCAAATTACTGCAACGAAAAAAGCTTATTGAATTAAAGAAAATTTTCATTAAAGTCGGCATTAATATACTAACCAATGGGCACCGTAAGCATACCACCAGCCTCCATGAAAATAATTAGCGTTGTTATAATACGGATCAATATCGTTGTCTCGATCAAATGTTGTAAAGCCATTATTTTTGTCTTTCGTAAATTGGTCAACTGTTGTACCATTAAATTTACCCAACGTGGTAAGTTTATATAAATTCTCTTCACTCGAAATTGCGAACTCGTCGTATCTGGCATTGTAGGTACTGTCATCGAACCTAGTCATATGAATAAAAAGCTCGTGGGGTTGCTCTGTGGTTAATCTGTGTATCTTTTCCAAGCCAAGAAAGAAATCACCGTCCCAGAAGTCGCCAAAGCCATTTCGGTATGTGTTCCAATCGCTCTGAAAGTCCACTCCACCTCTGATTCTTTGCTGTATAACGGTCCATCCAGGACCCGCAATATCTGAATTACAGAGGACTTCAAAGTTGTACCCCTTGGAAAGGGTGACACTTTTCACCCCCGACTTGACTCTACCTATGCAACTTTTTGCTTCCAATTGGCTTTTCAAATTCTTTATTTCTCCCTCTTGTTTAATAATGGTCTTATCTTTTTCCACAATTGCATTTTTGTAACTTGTTGTTTCGGTTTCACATTTTGCCAAAATTTTACCCACTGAACTGATATTCGCTTTAAGTTTTTCCATCTCATTATATTGTTTCTGAGAGAGACTTTTTGATAGTTGTTCGAATTGCTTTCTCATCTCCTCTAGTACGACTGTCATCGAGTCATCCTTCGATTTGTAAATCTTCCTCTCTGTTTCTAGATTCATAACATTTTTCTCTAGTTGCCTTATTTGCCTTTGCAGCTTAATCTCATTTTCTTTTAGGTGTTGAATTTCATAGTTTTTTCTCTTTATTTCTACACTATGATTTTCTATCTTTTGAGTTACTTGCTCGAAGTATCCTAGGATGGGTTTAGTTACTTGAAGGGCATACACCGCACACTCTTTCTCCAGTTGAATAGAATTTTGACAAGACTAAATTATAAAAATACAAATAATTCAATTTGATCACTTAATGGTCTTCGGATTCTACTCTGACTCTGCTTGGAGATCTCTTTCTCACCTGATTGGGTTCGGCTGAGACAGAGAGTCCATTAAAGGACCTCAAAATGGCCAGGAATAGTAGGAAAATACAAATCGATCTCATTTTAGTTTGATATTTTCTCGAAGCACAATTTTAGAAATATTCAGTTGAGCACACACAAAAACTCTCAATGATATTTTGGGTCCGGAATTCCGTCTTTTATAGCGCTCATCGTCCATCGATGGATGCGAATTGGCTGATAAGAAGAAAGCTTACGTCAGTGTTGTGTGGCATGATGCGCGTTATCAGGAGTAGACAGTGCATTTGACCTGCGCTTAAGTAATCTTAAGAAAGGTTACTCTGGGCAAGCCGAATGTTTCAAACAGATGGTTGCTATGGAAGCTATAGCTATATTCCATTTTCTGGACAAAAACCTTACTTGCGCTCGATTGCAGTTGCATGTTAAAGTTGTCCGATACATTCTATGTTGATAATTTAATATTTATCTACTTTAAGATATTATATATGTAAATACTATGTAGGATCGTAGATCAGTGTTGCCAGAATGTTTGAGCGACGAAAAGACAAAGAGATAGATTTGACGGGAAAAAAGCTGACCTGGCAACACTGCTGGTCTGTCATAGACTTAGTTATCGATTGGCGGAACTTGTTCGTGATGTATCGTGACTGCCACATAAGTATGTAAATGTTTCTAAATATTCCATTATTAGATCTCTTTCTCCTTCACTAAGGAATTGGTCTAGCTTAGCTATAGTACATTATTCTATCCCCAAACAGCGCTATGCAACTGACATTTCAATTATTTCAGCCAACAAACAGCTGACGTTGATGCATTTCCATCACACGAACACACAAAAAGAGACACCCAAAATAAAGTGAGAAAATTCTTAGCTGTGGCCAACAAAAGGTGCATATATTTTCATTAAATGGAAAAGAACACGTATTTAAAGTTGCGAATCTATGATAAGACCGCGACCAACCCAGACCCAGACCTAACCTGCCTTATCGCAAAACCTAAATTAACAGACGACACCGAGTCAAGAGATAGAGATAGAAAGAGAGAGAGGAAGATGGGGGGGAAGGCACTGCTAGGTATTATTGCTTCCGATTTGTTGTGAATAATGTTGCATGCAGTCGAGAATTCAATTACCCCTCGACACTCGACTCCCTTCTCGACCAGAGTTGTTGTTGTTGTTATTGCCTGCCACTTAATGTTGACAATTTCCCATTTGATGCGACGTTGACTCACTGAAAATATTGCCAAAAAGTCAGAGCCCGAAAAGAAGTGGAGAACACGAGTGTAGAAATGTAATAAACGAGCACACACGATACCCTGTAATCGTATTACACACGAACAATAACCCACTCAACCGAAACTATTTTATGTTATAGTGGAACTCATCTCAATTTTCAATTTTGATTAATTAAGTGGTTACTTAAAAATGTTAGAACAGTCAGTTCAATAAGGGAAGTAAAATATACCCCTTGAAAGTACATTCCCAGCGCAGGCCCATCTTTTACCGTAGATACCCCACTTTATTATGGGTGCTGGGTATCATAAAAATAGGAATAAGGTAAACCAATCCGCATCCACACATGTCGCAATGTTTGGCAATTTGTGCAGCGAGGCGACAACAACAACAGCAACAACAGTTACAGCGACAACAAAGCAGAATAAAATAAAATATCTGTACGTGTGTTGATAGCAAACGTTTGGAGAGCGAACCAGTGGAGGAGGCGAAAGAGAGGGAAAAGAGACGCCAAAAAGAAACAGTTGGAGAGAGAACTAGTAACGGGTGTACTGAGCGAAATATGACAAACTGTGATTGGAACCAGACACTGTTGATACCGTTCATTATGTAGAAAAGTGCAAACAAATGGAATATACACATATGTAATATGTTTGTCGGGAAAAAAATCGTAGTTTTAGCTAATACTTATAATAATAATAGCAGAAAGATCCAACGTTTGTTCCATCGCTGTTCTATTATTTTATTATTTAGTTATATGTTAAAAATATTTGCTGAAACAATAAATTTGATAGATAACAAAGGAAAATAATTTAAATGTTTTATAAGTTTGAGTTATAGTCTTATTTATTTGTGAAGTGAATCAAGTGTGATCGTATACAACAATATCAAGTCTCTTTTTTGTAGGTTAGGTTTATAAATCCTTAGCTTAAACATAAAACATAATACATTTGCAGTTACACATGACATTTCAAAACACATATTAGGTTAAATACAAAATTAAAAGTATGTCTTAAGAACCGACAACGCTCAGCGTCGCCATGTGGCTTCATTTTCATCTATCTTCTTGCTATTTGCCAACCTTGGCCATCATTTTCATTAGCTTCTCCTCGTCGGCGCCATTGACATTGCCCACCGTTCGATTATTTTTGAGGAATACAAATTTCGGCATACTGCGTACTTTGTACTTCTCGACGAGGTAATCGAACTTGTCCACATTGATTTTCAGGACCGTAACTTTGTCGCTATATTTGCGTGCCAACGATTTCACCAGTTTATCTATATCCTGACAGGGTCCGCACCAAGTTGCATAAAAGTCCAGCACAATAACCTTGTCGCCGGCACACTCCATGCGATTTTCGAAATCCTTCATGTTGCGTACGCAGGCCATTTTATAATTTGGTTTTTTTTTTTAGTTTGGGTTTTTGGTCTCAATTTTAGGACGATAGATCGACTGATCACCTTGAAAGACTTGCTTATAATGTGAAAAGTAAAGTGGGCTGCGCTTTAAGCTTGACCTGTTAAATTGCAGCAGAGCACATTAAGTTGTCTGCACTTGACCTGTTAAATTACAGATTTCTTTAGTGCGTAAGGAAGACTGTGATTTAAACTTAATCTGTTCTCTATCCTAGACCTGTTAAACTACAGACTTCTGCGGTGCATAAAGCATCCTGCGATTTAACCTTGACTTGTTAAATAGGCTGTGGCTGAACTGTTAAATAACAGATTAGTGCGAATTTACAGTATGCATTAAAGTGACTGCAGAGTAATATAGTGAACTCTCTCATTCTCTCTCGTGAAGTGGGCTGCGCTTTGAACTTGAACTGTTAAATTTCAGCAGAATGAATTAAGTACGTAGTAGAAGTATGTATAAGAAATATATAAGCAGCTAAAAATTTAAGATTCAATATCTGCATCTTTTCCAACCGTGTTTCAATTATTTTCTCCTACTTTTTTCTACCCCATTCTCATGCCTTTCCTTTCTAGGGTAAACTGCGTCTCTATTTTTGGTGTGATCTTTTTTAATTGCTAATATTTGTGCTAGCACTCATTTCTTTACCTCTCTGTCTATTACTCTCTCTCTCTGCTTTTCTCTCTCGTTCGTTTCGCACAGTTGGCTACACCACGTCGGATGTCATTTATCGCTGGAACAAAGAGCGTCCTGCAGTGGCCATTGCGGAGGACATGAAATTGTCACAATTCGATTTGGTCGATTGTCCGGCAGGTAATTTGACGGACATTGTTTACAAGGCAGCCGCCCCCACGCCGTATAGCTACAGCAACAAGGACATGTTGTCAGCCAAGCTGCCCAATCCAGCGAGTGGCAGCAACAACAACAAAGTGATGACTTTTGCGGGTCCTGGTGCCAAAAATCAACATGTACGCGGCACGGGCTTAAAGCTGGACAAAGGAGCCTTTGGTTCGGGTCGTGGAGTGGCCGGCGGTGGAGGCGGTGGTTTGATCACGAATCTGGCAGGCAGCATTAGCCTGGAAACGCATCATCCTTGTAAGTTGAGATGCTGAGATTGTGCAGCTTAATCCTAACGACGTTTTCCACCTTGCAGCGGAATATTCCATGCTGATGGTAAACTTTCATCTGCAGCGGCACATGGGCAACTTTCTGATACAGGTCTATGGACCGTGCTGCCTGCTGGTAGTGCTCAGCTGGGTCTCATTCTGGCTAAATCGCGAGGCGACCGCAGATCGTGTTTCACTGGGCATAACGACAGTGCTAACAATGACTTTCCTTGGCCTGGAGGCACGTACTGATCTGCCCAAGGTGTCATATCCCACGGCCTTGGATTTCTTTGTCTTCCTTTCGTTCGGTTTCATTTTCGCCACGATTCTTCAGTTCGCCGTGGTGCATTATTTTACCAAGTACGGATCGGGTGAATGTTACTTTATAATCGAGGAAATGGAATCGGATTCAGCTGGCTCCGAGACAGATGTCGATGCCAGTGGACAGTCGGACTTTCGTGGCAGCAGCGAGTCCAAAATCTACGAGGTTATTCCCCTCTCCATGTGCGCCATCAACATGCCACCTACATCAGGAGGCAGTCGCCTGGGAATGCTACAATCGCGGCGCAGTACACGCAATCGTCGTCATGGTTTGGGTCGATTGGGCTTCTGGCGCTGCTTGGACTGGTTCAGCTGGCGCAGGCAACCTGCGAAGCCACGCAAGGCGACGTGTTCCGATGAGGACGAGGAGGATGATGAACAAACTCAGTTGCGTGCTGATGATATTCCCTGCACCTCAGCTGCTGCAGCAGCGGCGGCCGCCGCGTCACGTGCCCCGCCAGGTTCGCCACCCGTTGTGGGACGACGACGCATGTCATTCTATCGACGCGAAGAGCTGGAGGCACGTCGCAAGGGCAAGCGGACGCCACAATACAATTCCGTATCCAAGATCGATCGTGCCTCGCGCATCGTCTTTCCGCTGCTCTTCTTCCTGATCAATGTGTTCTACTGGTATGGCTACCTGTCACGCAGCTCTCGCATACTGGCCAATCAATCCTCGAGCACCTGATGTTACCTTTTAGCAATTTAGACACAGTCCTTAAAGGATCCCAGGCGTTCCATGCGAGGCGAGGGTGTGCGTTAAAGGGTAATGAGAAAGAAAGGAGGAGGAGGAGAAAGGGAAAGGATTTTCGACTTGAGTTTTTGCTCTCTTAACCTGATTTGCTATGAACTTCGAACTATGAACGCTTTGTGGGATTTCTTTATGCGCTAAATTGCTAAAACAAAAATAGAAACTGCTTAACTGACATATCACAGGACTAATTATGAATTGTACATATTGTATATGTATGTATATGTGGCCAAAGTATCGTTTGTACTATCGCAATTTCTGTATTATAATATCAGCGTTGTGAAGCTTTACAGACTTCCCTGCCCAAAACTAAAATAATATAATAATAATAACCAAAATCTTGCAAAGATTTGTAGAACATCATAAGTATCGAATGCAACTGCCACTTGCCATATTTATCTGAACGATCGTACAAACGATATTTGTTGCCACTTCAATCTATATCTACTGCTTCTATATCATTTGTACAGTTAGCCTATAAGTTGCCTCTTCTTCTATGCTAAGTTATAATTACTAACTTCAATTCCAATAAGTTTTGTGTTAAATGTTACTAGATTTGTTGGTTATCGCTTAAAGAGCTTAATGTGGGATCATCTCTCCATAGAAATTATAGAAAGAACTAACAGTAAACTGTTCTTAAAACTAACTTCAACTTACTGAACTCATACTATAAACTATAATTAAGATGATCTAGTGCCAGAACATGGAGAAACTAATTGTACTTTTAATGAATATACAATAAACAAAAGTATATATTATTGAAATATAATATATACCATATAAATATGTCTGCATATATTTGTACTTCCCATTTCAAACATGAAAAGCAAAGATAATACTGGGTATATGATATGGCAATGATATCATAGGGGCTGATAAGAAACAACTCTGCGTTTCGCTCTCGTCAGTTTATTGATATTGCGGCTGGCTTAAATATACGGCAATAGATTGCCCAGTTGAGGTAGATAAACATCTGGCATGGGCAGCTGTGGATTACTATGCAACGTTTCTAGTTGAAAGCTCCCGGTGCCGACCAGCAGGGATTGCATGTTGCAGTTGCGGGCGAAGGTGACATCGATTTTGCAGCTAGAGGGGAGTGGGGAAAGTGGAGGTTATCAGTTGGGTTAACACTAAACTGTTTCCTACTTACCAATCGCCTATCATTAGAGTGCGTTCTGGCTGCAGTGGGGCAACCGCAGGTGTCTGCAGCACGAGAGGATTTGGTTTGCCCATTTCCAAGGCTTGTTGTTCGGCACAGGCTTCAATGGCGGCCACAAAAGCGCCCGTGCCGGGAATGTGATACGAGGGATATTTGTGCACCGCATCCTTGTTGGTGACAAGAAAAGCGCAATCCTCATTGCTGCAGAGTATGTGACAGGCGCGCGCCATTTTGCAATAGCTAAAGTTCTCATCCCAGCCGACAACTACGGCGCCCACATTCGCCGCAGCTGAGGGCTCACTAAACTCACGCAGCACAAAGTCCTGCCACTTGTCTCCCGGCGGCAGCTGCTCCGTCGCTCCCGCACCAAAACTCTCAATGCCTGCGTCATTCAGTTCCCTGGCAATTGCCGCATTGCCAACCACATAGACCCGCTGCTTTGTGCTGTCGAATGTCTTCAACTGCTTTAAATAATCCACAATTGTTTGCGTCGGCGAGATGATGTGCGTCTCATTAGGCAACTGGAAGCCTAGCCGCTGTGCTCTTTCCCAGATTTCATGTCGCGTCTTCAGGCCATTATTTGTAATTAAATAAACCGTTTTGCCTGCACGCTTTTGCAAAGCATTTAGTACTTCAGCGGCGCCTTCGATGGCCTTGTCATCATGCCACAAAGTTGCTAATTGAAGGTATTTTTAAACAGAATTTATTATTTAACAGAAATGTATTTATTTATTTGCGCGCCTAGCTTTTAAATCGATAGGTGATCCAGCGTATTTTTCGATATCTCAATTTCTGCATATGTGGTGGCAACTCCATTCTTAATTCACTCTCTTACGCGCACTCTCTCGCACATTTGTTTACTCACCGGCGCAGACCGATCAATTTGATCGATATCGAACTTAAAGTACGTTTGATGGCAACTCCATTCCAGTTGCAATGTTTTTTACGCTCTCCCTCTCTAGCGCTCTCTTCACACAAGCACATATCCATTCAAAGTGTGTTTACTCACCATCGCAGTCACTGATAACTGTATCGAAGCTCTTCAACCAGCTGTTCACCTCCTCAGCCTGAAGATCCAGCAAATTTATACCGCTCGCCTTATACATGTTGTAATCGCGTTCTGATTGTAACTGTTTGTGTCTGCTTTCGTGCCCGTGCGTTCCCCAACTGAACGTCAGCTGAGCAGGTCATTGTGAAAGGCAAATTATAGTATGCTATCTCGTTCGCACACTTAAAGTTTGCTTGCGCTACAATTTGAAATTGAGGAGTGGGCATATCGATAGTTACGATTAGTTGCAAAATAATTATAGTTTTATTGTAAATTGTACTAAAACACAAACATTATTAGTATACATATTATGATTTATGTAAAATAAATTCCCTTCTATTGTTACTTTTAGGTTTTAGCGTCCCTGAGCGGAATACAAAATTTAAATTAGAAATGTAAATGAATTTACACCAGATTGTTTTAATAACGGCCTCCAGCCAATTTGTTGACAATTGCCGGCAGCAGATCCCCCAATTTGGGAAGGTAAACATCGGGTATGAGCTTCTTATCCTCGGGATCCTTGCTGCTCTTCCACTGCTCCACGTCGCTCAATTGATGAATACCAGAACCGACCAGTAGAGTCTGAAAACCGCAATTGTATCCCAATAGGACATCCGTATTAGCACGATCGCCGATCATAAGAGTTCGCGCAGGATTGATTTTCTTATTTTTGATCAACTGCTCACAAATGGCAGGATTAGGTTTACCAATGACGATTGGCTTGCGTTCCGCGCACGTTTGAATGGCGGCCACAAAACTACCACTGCCTGGCACAACCAGAGTTGGCATCGGGAAACGTTCATCTGTATTTGTGGCAATGAATAAACAATTCGGGTCGCTCAGGTACGAAGCGGCTTTGGTCATTTTAGGAAAGCTAAAGTGCTCATCGAATCCAACAACAACAGCACCGATATTCTGTTCCAAGGTTAAATGCTTTGCCATAAAATCACCCAGTGTGCCCGGCATAACATCTGGACCGACTTCAGTGTGTTGTATGCCAACCTTATCCAATTCCTTTGTAATACCCTCGGAGCCAACAACATAAACTCGTTTGTTAAAGTTCCTTTGCTTTAAATAAGCGGCAGTTGCATGGGCAGTAGATATGATACCATCCTTAGTGATGTGGAAGCCCAGTTCCTCACCCTTGACGTGTAGTTCCTCACGTGTTTTTGTTGAATTATTTGTGCAAAAATAAATGCTTTTGCCCAATTTTTTCAAATTGTTCATCACATCGGCGGATCCAGCAATCGCCTTGCCGTATACCCAGAGAACACCTATAAATAAAAAGTAATTAAATATTTATCATATAATACTTTAGGAATAAACCGGTGATTTCATTTATAAAATTGTCTTTTATTTAACAGTGTTTTTTTCCGCTTATAAAATTTGCAGGAGCTTCGCAAGCCCAAATAGCCGCACCCCTGACATTGTGCTTTGACATTGAATTTGCGCGGCCACACACACACAGAAATAAACGCCTGTGCGTGCACACACGCACAATGCATGACTGAAAACTTGATGACGTAGAGCGCACGCTGATTGTAAACGTTCCCATCATTACGCAATTTATATTTTTATATATCTGCAGCATCTTTACCATTCATCAGTTACATTACTTACCATCGCAATCGGTAATAACGGAATCAAATCCATCGAGCCAAACTTTTAGGTCATTCTCTGAAAGAGTCAGCAAGTTGGTGCACGTTTGTTTATACATTTTGTTAAATGTCTTGTATATGCCGTTAATCATCTACACATGGAAGTGGGATCTACAACGACTTGTCTAGTACTGCAGGCTTTCCCTATTAATTACAACATTTCATTCACTGATAATTTATTTATGTATATCTATCTGGCTATGAAGCTTTCGACTGTCTGGCAGCACTGTAAACGCACAGCTGACTGGCCAACGACAAACAGCTGTTGAAAAAACGAACAACATTTTGGTATTTTTAGGTGAGTTTCAACTGTTGCTTCCCAACGCACGAAAAAAATACTCTGGGAGGGGTGAATATTCAAAAACAATTGCAACGTTCATTTTCATTACTTTTTTATGCCGTTTATTATTGTATTAGGCGCTTACATATACAATTGTTTACTTATAGTACAGGTTTTTTGTTTTCTTATTTTGAATCTCAGCTTTCTTTCCATTTTTACAAACATGCTGGAAGAACAAACCATTGCAAACGAAGAAAAATACTGTAGCTACAAAAATAATAATTTTGGTGATCGAGAATTGTAACTGCAAGCTATGAATTATAGGTGTGTGTTTGTGTGTGTGTGTGTGTGTGTATAGCACGTGTATATGTTTATATGGGTGAATGGGTTATGTTTGTGTACAGAGGTGGAATCTAGATCGAAAATTTTAGCATTTTGTACCATAATTTGCATTAAATAAATCTCATTTAACTCTAATGTAAAACGAACGAAAAGTTTGCTAATTACAAATTAAACTATTTTACATTAATCATATATAATTATAAATTAAGAACTAGACACGAAACTTTTATCGAGAAATTGCATTTGTTTTGTGTGTGTGTGTGTGTGGGCTATAGTAGTTCTGATTCTGTGTGTGTGTGTGTGTGTGAGAGGTAATGAGCCAAGTCTATTAACTAATGGATTTCGTCTAAAACTGTGACATTAGCATGCTGCCTGGACCGCCATTGCCGCCGCCTGCAGCGTTGCCCCCAGAGCCTCCTCCTCCACTACTGGTGCCCAGGACAGAGCCCAGTAGTGCTCCACTGGGCATTTGTTGTTGTTGCTGTTGATGTTGGATGGGCAGCTGTTGTTGCATCTGTAGTGATGTGGGAAAACTGTTCATACTCATGCCGGTATTCATACCAACACCGACGCCAGCACCCATTCCACCACTACCACCTCCGCCACCGCCTCCCATGGGATTGTTAGACATGCCAGCGGTGGCACCCATGACCGGGCCGCCCATACCGGCAGCAACAGCTCCGCCCCCGCTGGCCAGACCCATACCCAGCGCAGCACCCGGTTCGGGACTTTGATTCTTCTTTTTACGTTTCTTTTCCTTTTTACGTTTCTTGCGTTCCTTGTCATCTTCATGGCGCTTCTGCTTTTTGTGCTTCTTCTCGTACGTTTCCAGGCCAGCGGAATCTGCAAGAGGCGGCACTATACATGATATTTATCTATTCCACACAGATCTTATTCTATATAACTTACCCAGCAATGTTGACTCGGTTCCTCCTGTCGTTATTCCATCTTTGTGTTTGTGCTTTTTGTGCTTGTTTTTGTGTTTACGCGCAGGTGTGGCATATGTGGTGCGATACTGTTCCGGCAGCTGTATGAGGCAATGTATAAGATGAGAACATGATGAAGAGAATGTCCAACAGATACTTACCGGTCCTGGATGCAAGCGGAAGCCGGCCAACTGCACTGCAGTCAATGGTAGCAGCTCCTTGCCACCAATTGGTGGCTTCTCAATGACACTGCGCAGTGTGCTATTCTCTACAGGATGCGTGATCAGGTCATTGATGCCGGGTATGTTGGGCAGAAACGAGGCTAACGATTCCTTGAACTTTTTCTCCTTAAACTTGGTCAACGTGTGATGCAGTCCATATTCGGTCATGAGATCCTTGTCACCTGTCAGTTCGGCCTTTGCCGGTGGTTCCTTCATTGAATAGAATGGACCTGTGTGTATTATTGTCGGTGTTTTACCCAACGATATGGTTGTCTTAAGTGTCCCCGATGAGTCCTGGCGGGCCACGACCGGTGAGCGACCACCGTGTGGTGAGGATCTGGGTGAATCCATCATAATATTGCCGTAATTGTTCATCATTTTTGAAACACTTGACGGTTCCAGGACCACAGGAATGAACAATCGTCATACACAGAAGAACAACAACAGCAACAACAATTCAGCAGCAACAGCAACAACAACAAGGCCAGACAGCGCAGCAACTTTCGCGACTCGCTAAGCAGACGCTGCCCGCATAGACAAAAAGCGAGGAATATGCGCTCAGCTT
Organism: Zaprionus africanus; assembly: GCA_018151435.1. Taxonomy (NCBI): domain Eukaryota; kingdom Metazoa; phylum Arthropoda; class Insecta; order Diptera; family Drosophilidae; genus Zaprionus; species Zaprionus africanus. Next base: position 17,094,363 of record JAECXB010002310.1, read on the forward strand.
GTTATTGCGGCCGCCTAACACTTTTATATATATTTTAGCAATTATTCTTCACGTTTTGTTGCGATTTTCTGATACTTAATTTGCAGACAAGACTCTCGCCATCTTGTTGTGTTCCCGTACAAGTGTGCACAGATAGTGAATAACTAAAATATACCAAGCTTCTCATGTTCACAGATGCCGTCGAAACGTACGAAAAAATACTGAAGAAAAATATATTATCGATTGTGCGCAACGACTATGCTATCGGATATGTTATCTGTGCCCCAAGACATATCGATATTAATTGAGTCAGTCATCATCTGCAGTTTGCCGTGTTCTCGCGAAACTTCGTGTAAATTTTACTGCGAACATTGAAAATAACATCAGATTGTGTTGAATTTTTAAATTATAGAGAAATTTATTTTATCTGTTTAGCCAACAATGCAGTCAACATTACGCAGAACTTTAACGGCTGCTGCCAAGGTATAAAACAATATTGATTCAAAGGGGGGTTATGCAATTCTAACCTAAATAGGTCACGACTTTGGCATTAAATGGCACGGTTCCTATGCGTGACGTCGAAAGCAAATGTCAAGGTCGGGTTTATTGTGCCATTAATCAGCTGAGATAAATCCGAGTCCTAATCAAATAGTGTATGTGCGACGATTAGCGTAAACATAACAAAACAGTAACAAGACTATCGCAGTGTGACCGCATTTTGTTTAAGTTAAAATCTTGTTTTCAACTCTTGCAGACTCCTCTGCGCTCGAATGCAGCGATTCTTGGAGCATTCAACGCCCGGTTTTACTCCGCCACACATGAAGCAGATATTGTTGTCATTGGTTCCGGACCCGGCGGCTATGTGGCAGCCATCAAGGCCGCCCAGATGGGGCTGAAGACCGTCAGCGTGGAGAAGGAGGCCACACTGGGAGGAACCTGTCTGAATGTGGGTTGCATTCCCTCAAAGGCTCTGCTGAACAACTCGCACTATTACCACATGGCGCACTCTGGAGATCTGGCCGCTCGTGGCATTAACTGCGGCAGTGTCTCACTGGATCTGGAGAAACTGATGGGTCAGAAGACAAACGCTGTCAAATCCCTGACCGGCGGCATTGCCATGCTCTTCAAGAAGAACAAGGTCACCCAGCTGACTGGCTTCGGCACCATTACCGGTCCCAATGAAGTGCAGGTAAAGAAGAGCGACGGCACCACAGAGACTGTCAATACCAAGAACATATTGATCGCTACCGGCTCAGAGGTTACACCCTTCCCAGGCATCACAGTGAGTATATTAGAGTGTGCAATCCTTCAATGCTTTCTTTTAACTCCAATTTCGTGTGCAGATCGATGAGGAAGTTATTGTTAGCAGCACAGGAGCCTTGAAGCTGGCCCAGGTGCCCAAGCACTTGGTTGTGATTGGTGCCGGTGTCATTGGTCTGGAGCTGGGATCGGTCTGGTCACGTTTGGGAGCTGAAGTGACTGCTGTGGAGTTCATGAGCACCATTGGCGGTGTTGGCATCGATAACGAGGTCTCCAAGACCTTCCAGAAGGTGCTAACCAAGCAGGGACTTAAATTCAAGCTTGGCACCAAGGTAATGGGCGCCACCAGGAGCGGCAACAATGTCACCGTCTCTGTAGAGGATGCCAAGTCTGGCGCCAAGGAGGAAATCCAGTGTGATGCGCTCTTGGTGAGCGTGGGACGTCGTCCCTACACCGAGGGCCTTGGCCTTGAGACTGTGGGCATTGTGAAGGACGATCGTGGTCGCATTCCTGTCAATGCCACCTTCCAGACGGTTGTGCCCAACATTTATGCTATTGGCGACTGCATTCACGGACCCATGTTGGCGCACAAGGCTGAGGACGAGGGCCTCATCACCATTGAGGGCATCATGGGCGGACATGTACACATTGACTACAACTGCGTGCCCAGTGTTGTCTACACGCATCCCGAGGTTGCGTGGGTGGGCAAATCAGAGGAGGCGCTTAAGCAGGAGGGTGTCGCCTACAAAGTGGGCAAGTTCCCCTTCATGGCCAACTCACGTGCCAAGACAAACAACGAGACAGACGGTTTTGTCAAGGTGCTCGCAGATCAGGCCACCGATCGCGTGCTGGGCACGCACATCATTGGCCCCTCTGCCGGCGAGCTTATCAATGAGGCCGTGCTAGCCATGGAGTATGGCGCGTCGTCCGAGGATATTGCCCGTGTCTGTCACGCGCATCCGGTAAGTTTCCCAATATGATAAGCACAGTCATGATGCAACTTTCTGATTATCACGTTCTCTCTTTGCAGACCTGTGCTGAGGCTTTGCGTGAAGCCAACGTGGCTGCCGCATTCGGCAAACCTATCAACTTCTAGATCAACCTCCTCTGCCGCCCCTGTTTTTCTGCCTGTTAGTCTACACATTTCGAAGCATAAAAATTATCGATGTGCACGTGTAACGAATCATCTCCGAAGTATATATAATATATAAATATATATTAAAATAACAAAATAATAGCGAAAATACAGAATTTTGTGTATTATGAATAAAAATTTTAATTTTAAATTATGGGCGCTTCTTTCAGTCGAGTGCAGCAATCGATTGTGATTGTTAGGTATTTTGGCTTTGGGCGGGTAATCGAAAATACTGGCATGCGAGGTAGTAGTCGACTATCGATATGTCAGTTGCTTTTAATTGAAAATTACGGCCACATTCTCTCTGTATTTATTTTTTTTTTTAATATTGATCATATGTAGTGTTATATATTTCGAAATTGGTTAAAATATACCGGTTGTTTAACGTATATTGATATAACTTGTCCCTTAACACAGCTAAACGCAGATAAATTAAATAGATCACCAAATCACAAAATTAATAGCTCTTGCAATGATTCGCGTGGGTAGAATTCATAGTAACCGCTACAACTGTCTGGCCAACAAACGCAGCATGTCTTTGGCCAAGCGGATTCTCGAGGCCAGATTGCAAGTCTCTGGTGGTAGTGGTGGTTCCTCACACTCCAACCCCAAGTGCAATCCACCAGCCGGAGCCAAGTTAAACAAATATCAGAGCAGTGATAGCAATGAGGTGCGTGTTCCCACCCACCAGGATTGGTGTGTGCGTGTGATGTAATCAGATACTAACCATGAGGTTTTTTCCTTCTCTTCCCCTGCAGAGCAACACCCACTGGCCGCGAAAAATCTTCAGCGGTATACAGCCGACGGGTTCACTGCATTTGGGTAACTATTTGGGCGCAGTGCGAAAGTGGTTGGAGTTTCAAAAGGCTACCGATAACATGACTATCTGCATTGTTGATATGCACTCGATTACATTGCCCCACAATCCGCCGTACTTGCGCGAGAACATCTTTACCATGGCCGCCACACTGCTGGCCTGTGGCATTGATCCCTCCCGCACCACACTCTTTGTACAGTCTGCCGTCATGGAGCACGCGGAGTTCAATTGGATCCTCAGTTCGCTGACAACTATGCCGCGCCTGGCACAGTTGCCGCAATTCAAAGAAAAGTCCAAGAAAGTGCGGGACGTTCCGCTCGGCTTGTATGTCTATCCAGTGCTGCAGGCAGCAGATATAATGCTCTATAAGTAAGTGCCGACCTGCGAACAAGTCCAACAACAAGATTCTAATCCTCTCTCTTCTTGCAGGGCTACCCATGTGCCCGTGGGTGCGGATCAGCTGCAGCACATTCAGCTGGCACAGCACCTGGCACGCAATTTCAATGGACGCTACGGCGAAATGTTTCCGGTTTGCACGCCTATCATAGGGGAGAATGATGGCTCACGCATCCTATCGCTGCGCGATAGTTCCAAGAAGATGTCCAAGTCAGATCTGAATGCGAAGGGAACAATAAGTCTAACCGATTCGGCTGATCAAATCAGGGAGAAGGTTAAAAAGGCAATAACCGATTTTAATTCCGACATCACGTATAATCCGAGCCAGCGTCCGGGTGTCAGTAATCTGGTGAACATGCTTGCTCTGGTCACGAACAAGTCCATACAAAATGTGGTGGAGGAGGCCAACACACTGGACACGGCCAGGTTTAAGGACCGTGTCGCCGAGGCCCTCATCGAGCATCTACGTCCGATACGCGAGAAGATCGACATGCATTTGGCCAATCGCAATGAGTTGGCCTACATGCTGGAAATGGGTGCCGAGAAGGCTCGCCAGACCGCGCACATTACCATGACGGATGTGAAGCAGCGTCTGGGTCTGGGCACCTATGCCAATCTGCCGGACAGTGTTAAGGTGGCGCCACTGCTGCCGGAACACCCGAAACTGACGGCCAGCCAACGCTTGGGCAAACCGCCCAGTGTAAATGCTCATCAAAGTCAAATGCAGCCCGATCAGTTACGCTATGATCATCCATATTCCTCGTCCAACCAAGGTGCTGTTGGTAATGCTGGAGAGTCTGCGTCGGCAGAGCTGGATCAGAGACACGAGTCCACTCCGCGACCCGTCTATCGACCCATAGTGCCGACACAGACGCTTCGTGTGGAGAAGCCGCATTATCTGGGGCCGCCGCGACATGTCTTCAAGTTGGACTCCTTTAATGCACCCAATTTGGGATTCAGTGCGGCCAATGTCAGCAGACCCGATCAGCGGACTCAATACAAGCAGAGCTCGTTTGCAGCGGGTGCTGCTGCTACTGGACTGGGATTTGCCGCTGGAGGATACCCCTCGCTGAATACCGTGCAAAGCATTTCGGGATTCAAGTATGGTCAGAACGCAAATCCCAGCGCTCTGGCCGCGGTGACTAGTCAAGTGAGTGCCGTTAGTAAACAACAGGAATTGGGCGGTACTCTGGCCCACAGTGCCTACTATAAGGCCGCTGCCAGTGCCTACAATTCCAGCGATCCCAGTGTGGTGAATTTTGCCTCCAAACCGATACGGAGTAGTAAACAGAATGCGCCGATTACGGGTGGGAATTCTGCACCGCTTTCAGAGAGTGATCTGCAGTATCAAGCGGATGAGGAGGAGGAGGAGGAGGAAGAAGAAGAGCGGGCAGCAAGTGAGAATACTGAGGATGACGATGGAAATACCGAGACGGAAAAGGAGGCAACTATATTAGAAAATAAAAGTTAAACTTTCATTAGGTTTTATATTGTACTATATAGTCGTAGGTAGAGTTAAATCTATTGTGATTAGAAGTAGTAGCGTTTAAATAAATTTGTACCGTTTCGGGACACAAATCGATGTTTTCTGAATAATCGATAGCAGTCATGCTAAAGCCGGTATTAGTATTTTCTGGTATTTGGTATTTCAGTTGATTTCTACATGCGGCCACACTGGTTGCATGCTCAGTTATTTTCGTTGTACAATTTGTGCGGCTCGGACGTACGCGCGTATTTTCGTTGTTCCCGTCTTATTTCGTCGCCTTTACCTGTACGATTGTATGTATGTGTACGTGTGCGTATGTGCATTTGTGTGTTTCAACAAAATCACAGCCAACCAATCAAAAACTATGCAAATCCGTTGCCAACGTTACGCACGCGTAGTAGTAAAACAAAATTCAAGTCATTGTTTCATGTGAAAAGTGCCGAAAAGTAAAAAAAATTTAAAAGTGCCCGCACATTTGAAGTGAAAGTGCAATAGAAATATACAACAAATATTCAACAGTCACCAATACAACAATAACCAAGTTCAAAAGCATCTTACCTCTTCTTGGTCTTCCTCTGAGCCAAGGCTATAATTTACAACAAAAAATTCTCACAAATTAAAATACTTGAAAGTATCAAACTACCTGTTGGCCCGAACAGAGCAGTAGCAGCGCAGCAGCAGATCATAAAAGAGCTGCACAACTGGAAAAGGAGAGAAAGAAGAAGAAATCTAACTAACTGTTGCGTCGCTTCTTCTGTGTGTGTGTGCGTGAAGTGCATGCCTTGAGAATTTTAATTTGTGTGCCTCGTCTAACGGTGCTTAAGCCACAAACACACACACGCACAAATAAAATAAATAATTACTTGAACAGTTTTAACAGGTGCGTTTGTTTAACATAATTTAGAACAGTTGTTTGGTATTTTAAACATACCTACACACAGACACATGCCAATAAACACACAAACACACAGATACATAGGCTTATTAGCATAGTAGAGCTCATCACTTAAAGTTCGACAACAGTTTGAGGGACAGTGGAGGCAGGGAACATTTAACTATAGTTTGAAATGACAATTAATTTAAATATATATTTAATTATTCAATAATTCGAATGAGTATTATTTTTATTATCCCGCATTCTTTTACTTTCTATTCTTATTCGCATCTTTCGTGCCTTGCCTGTCACGCAATGCATACTGAGTTTTATTGATTCTCAAAGTGTATGCGGGGTTGGGGCAGCATTGGTGCGCTGATGTCTTTCTTCTACAATATTATTTTTGTGGCAATTAACTAAATGACTGATTGTTGTAGTTGTACGCTAGATAGTTGTAACATTTGCAAATGTTTTTGCGCAGATTGTTGTTGTTTTTTACGTGGTTTGTCGTGCCAGTTGGCGCCATCGCAGTCGCAGCGCAGTCGACGCTGTTTTTTTTGTTTGTTTGAGGAAGCTTTTGTTGTTTGCCTAGCTGCAGCTGAAAGAGAGAGAGAGGGAGATAGAATGAGAGCAAGAGAGCATTGAGAGCGTGTACAAGTGCTTCCGGCTGCATGTAGTTGTTGTTGTAGTCGACCACCTGCAACAGGAAACCGACAAGGAAACTTGCAACTGCAACCGAAACTAAGGCGACACTAGACACTTGAGAGGAGGCTGCGCTGCTCGGTAATGTGATACGAATGCAAAGATGCAGCGACGCAAGCAGCGATGCCAACAGCATCTGCCGCAGCTGCTACGCTTGGCTCAACTCTGCGCTCAGCTGTGCTCCTCTTCTTCTTCTTCTCCTCCTTCTCCTTGTATTTGCTCCTGCTTGCATTGCATCACACACACTCACACACACACTGCGTAAATCTATTTCCTTTTCGCCTTGTAATTTAATAGTTTTTCATTTGGCCCCCATTAGCATTTGCCAAAAGAGCTCTGAAATTACAGTTGCTGCCAGGCCCGTAGCGAGGTGCACAAGGGCCCTCAACTGGGGCCCGTGGTTATTATACATAAATGGGGATTTATTTGGACAAGTCAAATTCTTTTTATTTTCACATAAATACAATCCAAAAATTTCTAATTAAATTATTTTCTTTTTATTTAAGTTTCTTTTTAATTAATTCTAATTTACACTTACCAAATTAATTGTTTTACTTTAAAAATAATACTTTAAATAAATAAAATAAAACATGCATATATTCATTAAGTAAAGTATTTACACTTTGTCCCGCAAAACCGTCGCTACGGCCCTGCTTGCTTTTCCCCTTCTACCACTTCATGCACTACGCTTTGTGCTGCTCTTTCGTACGCAGTTCTCTAACGGCTTCTGCTTTGCTCTGCACTTTGCATACTGCCCAAAAATATGCGCCAAGTTGTTGTTGTTGCTGGGCCTTGGCACAGTTATGAGGCTTGGCCACAATTTTGCAGTTGTCTCATTGTTGTTGCTGTCGTTGTTGTTGTTGTAGTTATTTCCTTAACTTGTTTGTCTTTTGTTACTTGCCATTGTTGGTTGCAAATTGCAGTTGCTGCTGAGGGGTTTCCTTTTTGGCTTGACCTCTTGCGGGGCAACTTTTAAAAGGCGCATAAGTAGTAAACAGCCGTCTACAGTTTGAGCAGCACTGCAATCACCTGTAAATCAAGTGCCAAATTACTTTTCAATTCAATTTTTTGGCAATTCCTTTGGCAACAATTGAGAGATAAAAAAGCTTAAAAAACAGCTAAAACCCACAAGTAAATTTATAATTACGCCGAATTTGAACTTCAATTCGCAGCGATTCAAGGCAAACGAGTTGAAAAAAGATTTCGTTTTGTTTTTAGCTTTTATTTTGTTTATAAACAAGGCGAGAACTCGTGCCAGTTGCCAAAAAGGTGGGGAAGCAAACGAGAAAAAACAAGCTGACTATAAACAAAAGAGCGAGGGAGAGAAGCAGAGGTTGACAGGCAGAAGAAGAGGTAGACAGTGAGTGGGAGAGAGGTAGAGGCAGACAGAAAGAGAGAGGTAGGCAGAAGAAGAGGTGAACAGAGAGAGGTGTAAAGAGAGAGAGAAGCGAGGTAGACAGGTTAGACAACTGATGACATCTTCAATTGGATTGATTGAAATCGGTTTGAAAATCCACTCGAGAAAGGCGAACTCAAAGTGGGTCAAATGCATTTGCCACCTGCCGCAGTTCAATGCACCAATTGATTGCAAATTGATGTGGAATCGGAACTGGATTTGCAAATGGAACAAGAACTGTGAAACTCCAAAACTGGAACTTGTTCAATTTTAGCAATTAGTTAAGGTGCCAAATAGTTCAGAGCGTGTCTAATGCAGCGTCTGTACGCGCAGACATGTTCCACGACTGTTTCTTCTTCCCTTCCTTTCCCCTGCCGCTGTCCTAAGCTAAGTAAATAATTGCGGTCTCTCATTGCAATGCAAACACACGAAAAGGAACACGAACTGTGCAACGTCTTTGAACAGGTGTCGTTGGTGTTGTACTTTGTTGTTGCCTTTGTTTATTTGTGTTTTTTCCTCGCTAGCATTTTTTTATGTTGTTCTGTCATGTGCGTCGTGTAATGTATCTCACAGATGCACAAAAGTACGTGGCAAGCAAGCAGACTTCCGCATTTCCTTTGAATGAAAACTGTGTTTGCTGTGAAGACATTTTGAGGCATTTTGTGTGTTCTTTTTTATCTTTTTAATCTCTTTATTTGAGTTTAGCCTGGAATAATTGTTTTTATGTATTAATCGAGGTAATTACGTGTTCCAAACTTAATGTTTCTCTTTGATAGGGTTCTACAGAACTTGAGAAGACTGTTACAGAAGATTCTAAGCGCATTATACATTCAGAAATTCATAGAATATAAAAGATTATATTAAAGGTGCATTATTCATATGCATATTTCTACTTATTTCAAAAGTATTTATAGTATACATTCCTCCATTCATGTCCTTCTTCTATAAAACTGTCTGAACTCAAGTTCTCAATAGTTTATAGAGATATTCTGTAAGTGTTTTTCTTTGATATGGCTCTACAGAACTAAGAAGACTGCTACAGAAGATTCTTAGCGCATTTAACATTCAGAAATTGAACGAATAGTAAGATTATATTAAAAGTTTATTATTTATATTCATATTTATATTTTATTCGAAAGTATTTAGTCCTCCCTTTCTGCTCTTTCTTCTATGCAATTTTACATGAGTTCTTATTAACTTTAAGAGAGTTTCAGGGCTTCCCCACGATATTCTGTTCGAAATCTGAAATGTTCAAATATTTTTATATCACATGAATAACAAATTAACTATTCATTTAGTTATTTAAATGTAAATAAATTATAACAAACTATTTTTATGCGACATTTTAGTTACTTTCAATGACTGCAATAAATTGTTAACTTTTCTGCACTTTATTGGAAGAATTCTCCTGCGATTTTCCAGATTTATGCCTGCCAAAGTGTCTTCTAGTCTTTCTACTCTGGCAGTGTATTGGTTGAAAGAATGTGCTGCCTGCCCCAACAACGCCGCCTGCCTCATTATTCATTCAGCCAAAGCAGTCGGTCAGGTTTTTGTTCCTCTTTGAGATTCTCTACGGTTTCCGCTTGGGCCTGGGGAATTTTAAACCTGCCCGACGACGTTGTCGCCTTCGAGAGGAGGTTACAAATTAGTGGGAACTGTCAGCGTGGCAGGGAGTGCACAAAAGAGAGGGAGAGAGAGATTCTTCTGCAGACAATTCGAAACGCATAAAAATAAAATCTGTCCAGAATAAGAAGGGACTAACTTTATTTTTAACGCAGGTGTGGGAGATGGTGAAGGGAGGGGACGCCAAATTTGCGTGCTAATTGAATTTTAGAGTTGCGTTAATTTCTTGTTTCGTGCTTGACTTGCTCGACTTTTGTAGGTTTTCTCTGCTTTCCACACAAATCTTTCTTGACCCAATTTGTCAAACAATTTGTAAGTTTTCCTCAAATATGTTTTTTGAATTTAATGCTGTTCTTGAGTTTTGAATGAAGAATTGTAGAAGAATTTCCCACACACAGTCTTGGGAGTCTTGGGTTTGTCATGCTGCATTTTCCTCACGTTTTTCCTCTGCCCAGTGACCCAATTTTCATTTGATTTGATTTTCCACTTGGAGTGTCGCAATGCATTTTCTGTTTTGCTTTTTCTTTTCTTTTTCTTTTTTGTTCAATTAATCAATATTGTTTTTATCTATTTGGGCGCTTTGATTGCATGAAACATTTGTTTTATCTAGGGGGCGTTTTCTTGTGTATGTACAAGTAGATTGTATAATGAATTGGGGGGCGTCAGTTTTGGAGGGTAATCGAAATGGATTTAATGTTGTTTTGATAAAGCTTTTGGATAGCGCTGTAAATGGTTGACACAAGTAAATATTTATATATTTAGTATTTAAAAGAAGATTCCAATTCTTTTAATTTTATCGAAAGTAATGATAGTTCTATACTCAGTTGTTACTATCGATAATAGTGTAATTGAAGACTGTTAGCTTTGAAGTTTTAAGCAGATTAAGCTCAATGCTTTATAGTATTTATATATAAATAGGTTCTTAATATATAACTATTGTAAATTGTTGTATTTTCCTTAATATAATCGAAATTAGCGATAGTTTGATGTACTCTTATTACTATCGATTAATTAAAATGGTTTTGATGTTGTTTGTTTTGAAGTTTCAAGAGTAAAGATAAAGCTATATAGGTGTAGCCATGTATAAAGTGTATATTAATATATAACTAGTGTAAATAGTTGGATATTTCTTGATAATATCGAAATCAGCGATAGTTTAATGCACTCCTATTACTATCGATAAGTTAAAAAGGTTTTGATGTAGTTTACTTTAAAGTTTCAAGAGAAAAAATAAAACTAAATAGATATAGCCATATAAAAAGTGTATATAAATATTTATATAATATGAATATATATCCAATAAGACATTGTAGTTTTTATCGATAGTTGTACCCACTATCGATTAGTCAGCACTATTAAAAATCACTCATGCAATACCTAAACCTTTCAAGAGAAAACATGAAGTTATAGCCACGTATAAAGTGTATATAAATATAATCTATATATATATCTAATTAGACATTGCAGTTTTTATCGATAGTTTTAAGCAACTATCGATTAGTCAGCCCTATTAAAAATCTCTCATGCAGCACCTCAACTTCGGCTATAATCTCTCTGCCCTCATATCGTGGGGTATGTTCTTTGTTTTCGGTTTCGTTTGGTTTGTAAAACGACCGAAAGTATTCGCAGTTAAGGCACGTAATAAAAACTTTAAATAAATACAGTGAGTATTATAATAATTTATATAATTCATGTGGTCAGAGCGTAAAACACGTTTTGCGCGGCAGTGAGAACTCTAAGTTAGTTACGCTTTGAGTTTTGGATTCTTTGCAGCATCTTTTTGGGTTGTTAATAGATCTTATCTCGGGCTATGTATAGTTTTGTAGTTTGTACTGTTTGTAATCTAGAGTACAAATCAAGACGGTGGCAGCTGTGCGCAGCTCTTGAGCAGGTAGTCATAGTCGAGACCCTTAGACACTTGAGAGTGAGAGCGAAAGGTTCCTCAGGCGCGCTCTCTAATTGAGTGTTTCCATAGAATTCTCAGAGACTGTTGTACACAGACTGTAACTCGTATGTCTTCTCGTCTCTATGTCGAATCCCGTCTCCATTTGGAGGCAGGTCGCGTCTGCAGCATGCCACATGTTGTGCCTCGGGGTCTTACATGCCCGAAACTTGGTTAGCATTACTCGTGCATTGTTGCTGCTGTTATTATTGCTGTTGTTCTTCACACAGTTCGTGTGGTTTCATAATGCCAGCGAATTATTCGGACTTATGACGTGGGGAGAGAGGAGGAAGGGGGGGGGGAAGCCATGTGCCTGTTGCCTCATTAAAATGCCAAACCAGCTGACAGTAAATTGAAGATATTGTTTTGCTGACGAGGCAGCAGCTAATACGATTTTGCTAGAGGAATTTCCACAGTAAATTGCACAAGTTGGTTTGGCACATGAGACGGAAATCTGTTTAAAGTTTACTGGCTTGCTTTCTACTCACTTTCTTTAGGGTTCTGCCTGTTTTAAGCTACCATATCAAGGTCATTCCCCATCAACTATCTTTCCTGACCTTCTCTTCAAGTCTGCTCTACATGTCAAGCCTGTGACTATTCTATTTCCCTGCTCTATTCTCTCCTCTTCTGTTTCCCTGCTGTATTCTCTCTTATATATAAAAAGATTGCCCCAAATCCCTTTAGCTGTCACCCAATTCTACAGTGCCTCAAATTCTACAGTGTCATCAGTGTAGAAATCGCTCAACAGTTGAGTTGATTAGTTCAAATTGAAGCGTTTGCCTCGCGTAAATTTGACATCATCTCATTTTCTCATTCTCTTCGCAGCTATAAACATTTGTTCTCTATATTTATTGCTTGCACTGGGGCAAGTTCAAGTTTATGACTCATGTGGGGGAGTGGGGGCGAGTGAGTCTGTGGTCAGCACAGCTGCCGCCCGTTTGGCTGGCCACAGTCAGTCTCGGATAACAGAGCTAATATAACCCCACACACACACACACACACACACACAGCAGCTTGTGCTATAATTAAATCTATATTGAGAGAGTTCTCTCTGTTTCATTCACTTCAAAATCGAATTGTGTCTGACATGTGTTCTTGAGCTATGGCATCTGGCTAATGCCGCCGGCAAAGTTTTGAACATATTTTAAGTACATTGCATTACGAAATGGGTGAAGTGAATGCCGGAAGATGGCGAGGGCGCTACTTGAGGGATTTCTTTTGCTTAGGACCAGAATGGAAAGAGTTACAATGTGCAGTTAATAGACAGGAAGGAGTATTCCTTTCAAGCTTATAGGGTTTATTATAATCAAGTTAATTTAAATACTACCTAAACTATAGAAGGATCTTTCAGTTAAATATATTTGTCATTATGTCGAGATCAACTTTTAATCTCTAAAACTAATTTGACTTTTCTTAATCATATGAAATTATGCAGGGAAGTTGTTTTATTGTTTAAATATTCTAAGTAAATGATTGAAAATGATTAAGCCATCAAGAAAATGAGAATAGGAATCGCTTAATGAATTATTTTACTTTAATTGGGATTATTCATGATCTCATTGTTTAAAAGCTGAGCTGCTGCAAGAGATCAACTAGAATTGATTGATCAAACAGAGCTGAGCAGAACTTATAGCTTGTTTTTAAAGTTCAGCTTTTAGTTAGCGAGTTTTTGTGCAAGCAATGTTTTTTTCTAGCTAAAATCAGCACTAAAAGATTCGCTTAGAGAGTAAATACAGATAGTATATAGTACGCTGTTTTATAGTAATGAATGGAAAACTGCTAAAATTGTTACTTTAATTTTATATTTATTTATATGACGATGATTTCTTAACTTTCATTCTCATAAGATACTTAAATAGCTTATAAAGTGAACTTCTTTGGTATAGAAAAGTACATGGAAAGGCTTAGAAAATTATAAACAAACATATTAATTGTTCAAAATTCCATTACAATTATTTAACTAATAAACTGAACCTGCTTTCTATAAATTCTAATTAAATTCTTTCCTATTAAATTCTTTCCTATTTAAAATTAGTTCTTATTTTTTTATATTTTCAATTAATTGTTTTACTTTAAACAGTCGACTGGCATTACTTTAAATACTCACTTTAAATAAATAAATAAATAATTATAAGTGTTAAATAAGTCTTCAATCAATAAGTAGTTTACAGGGTATGCTGCAGTCAATAACCTTTGACTATATTTGTCTCAAAACTTGTTTGTATTCAACTATGTCAGCTTGTTGAAATGACAATTCAATTTCCACGCAGCTACACCAAATTTGCTTTTATTGCAACCTGTCTAGTAATACTGGAACAACAACAACTACACTACAACAAACAGCAAACCGTTTCGCGAACAGTTACCAAGATGCTGTGGGAAGCAAGAGAGGCGGCAGCTTTTGAGCTGTCATGCCTCGCAGCAATTCTCAGCTGCGCTTTGGCTTATCCCGCCTGCTCTTTCTCCCCCTCCACCTTCTCCTTCTCCTCCTCTTCTGCTTGCCTGCGCTTCTCTGATTCGTTAATTCGCAATGCACTTGTGCAACTCTGGAGTCTATAATTGTACGATAGATGTGCATAATTCTCATGAACAGCTTTCCATTGTTTGCCTCAGACTTCAACAGCTTCAACAACTTCGTCAACCACCGCAGATGTGCGGCTCTTCCATCATTATCGCCAGTGAGAAACCTCATCATCATCACCTGATGTGATGTGTGTGCAATAAAAATAAAGAACTGTGTGAAACTGGCGGAAACAAAGAAGAAGAAAACCTCCACTTGGGGAGTGTGAGAAACTTGTGATTAGCGTGTGCAGTCTTTAATACAATCATAACTGTTGCAAGAAAAGCATCAACAACCGTTTATTGACTTTTACTGAGTACGATTAAAAACCAAAAACAGAGTTGGATAAAACAGCAGGGGCACACTAAGTGCTTTGGGAACTAATTAAAATTGAAGGAAAGGGAATGGTAAAGTTATAGAAAGCAGAGTAATTTATGTTTTTAAGTGCAATTTTCTAAGTATTTTTTAATCCATTCAGTTGTTTCTTTATAAAATAAGAAATCATTATCGAAACTTCAAAAGAAAATGGAAAAGTTGTGATAAAAATAGATAGTTTATGTTTTTAAGTGAAGTTTTCTGCATTTTTAGAGAATTTTTTGTAGATTTGCTTTTTTTAAAAAGGAACTTTTATCATAACTTAAAAAAGAAATGGGAAGTTGTGATAAAACTAGAACGTTTGTGTTTTTTAGTGAAGCTTTCTGAATTTTTGGGAAATTGTTAGTGAGTTTACTTTTTTAAAAAAGGAAAAAAGAGGAATAGATAACTTATGTTTTTAAGTGGAATTTTTAAATGCTTTGGAATATTATAGAGTTTGTTTTTATCAAAATTTGAAAAGGAAATGGAAAAGTTATGTTAAAACTAGGTACTTTATGTTTTTTAGACAAATTTTCTGATTTTTTTGAAATTAAAATGAAATTTTTTCTCGTTTCAAAGAGAAACTTAAAAAGGAAATGAAAAATATGTGATAAAACTAGTTAGTTTATGTTTTAAAGTGAACTTTTCTGAATTTGTTGGATTTTTTCATAGTATTTCTTTTTCAATAAAGTGTGAATCTAATCTTTATTCAGAAAAAGTAAGCAAAAATTAGAAAAAACAATTCTTTTACATATTTGTATAATGTCTGATGAAATTTTAGAATTTTTTTGAGCTTATGTCATATAAAATCGGGTAATTCTAATCTTAATTCCTGAAGGTATTATAAAAGTTGTAAAAAACAAAGAAATTTATGTGTTAATAACAAATTTTGTATGTTTTCTTGACTTTCTCGTCATAGAATAAAGTAAAATCGATTCCAAGACATTTCCAAAAATACTGCCCCAATATATGCTTCAGCAACCTACAGAGAAATTGAAATGAGTGTCATAGCAAGCAGCGTTTGACAGCTGACACAGCTCACACGCCCTCATTTCACTCTGATTATGCATAAAAAAAGAGGCGAAATTGCATAAGTTTTCTTTTGATTTTTGCTTTGGCTTTTGCGCTTTTTGTTTTTTGTTGTTTTTGTTTTTTTTTCTACCAACTTTGGCAAGTTTCAGCATCGATTTTTCGTTGCAGTTGTCGTCACGTCGTCGCAGTCGTTATTCCGTCGACGACGGTTCCGAGTCGCTAACTCAACAAAGTTCATTGGCCCCAGAGGCTACCCTGCTGGCCCCTCCAGCTGTCCACCTTCCCCTCTCCCCCCTTGGCTCACCCACACGTCAGCTACCTTCGTCAATGGTCAAAACTTTTGTTTGCCTCAAGATGAATTTGTTTATTTCTCTTCGATATTTGCTTTGTGCTCTGCTTTGCTTTCTGCTTTCGTTTTGAACTCTTCTTTGTCAATGTTATAATCATTTTTCCAGTTGAAAACGTTTTCCCATAATTGCCCGATAGATGAATGTAGATAATCAGTATTTAATCACAGGTTTTTTTCACCTGATTTGCCTCATTATGACAAATACCTCGCAATATATGTAATTGTTTATTGTTCGCTTGTTCGATTATGTTTTGAAGAGCAAGAGGAGAGAGGCTTCGTCATGCGATGAGTTCAGCTGAGGTTGAGACTAAGAGATGCAAGAAGTGCTAAGGATAGCAGATGATTTATAGCATATTTATAAAGAAATCAGCTTGGTAAAAATGTCGATGGCAAGGGTTCACTGTAAATTGCATTTGTTATTATTAAATTACAGAATTAATAAAACTTATAAAGTCTTCCATGTAGTTATGAAGGATTCTTCCTAATATATTTTCCTTATAACCTGAGATATAGTCATTCGATCGTTGAGGTTAAAATTGATTATAGAATTGACTACTTAGTTTTTATTCCAAGGATTAGTTGTGATATTTTAAAAAGTAATTTCACTTTTCTAATTTCTTATAATAATTCCCATAAATTATTAATTAATAAAAATTTTGTATGCTTGTATAAACCTTGTGAAAGTAAGATCTCTATGAAGTTTTGCTTTGTTTCTATAACAAAAGTCATACCAGTCTATAATACCCTTTAGATCCATAAACCTTGTACAAAGCTGACCCATTTTTGGTGGCACCCAAAGCACAATGACGGCCCTGAACTTTCAATCGATCAACTGACAATATTTTTGTGTCGTAAATCTCCAATCCACAAATAAGGGCCAAGGTGCCCAATATGGGCTTAACTTTTTCTCTTCCTCTGCTTTTCCCGCTTTTTCTGTAACCCAAAAAAAGTAGTACGTAGAATAAATGGAAAAGCAACAACAATTATAAAGTAATTACGCACACGTTGTCCGACCAAGGGGAAGGGAAAGAGTACCAAGAAGGGGGAAAGAGCGACTTCTGAGCACAGAAATGTCGCCTGACCACACTTACAATTAGTGTCAGCCCCTATTTTCAGTTAGTACTATAGTAATGGTCATATCTGAGAGCTAATATCCAACGGGAAGTGGCCACAACAAACCTCGACCTATTTGGTTACCTGTTACGCTTTTGGTCGACCACTTCCGTTCGATTGTTTCTCTTTTTTTTATGCATTTTTCTTTACGTCTTGCACCTGTTGCAGTTTTCTTTCGAATGAGGTTGATAGAGGTTTAATAGAATGTAGTTTGGTTAGATATTTGACAATTATTTGTGGGGATGTAAATGGATGTAAATTTTATAACAGGAAACGGTTATAAAGTTGAATTGGTTGAATTTGGTGTAGTTAAAAAAGCTAAAACTGTGTAGAGTGATGATTATCATAAAAATAGGTAAGGCATACTCGAGATTTTGTTTTAAAATTAAACCTATAACTTTAATCTATGCATGCATCAGTTCAATATTGATCTACAGCTACCTTACCTATTAAAATTGCTAAGGCATATTGGAATTATTACTCAAGACAAAACTATTTAGACATCACCTTATTTTAGACCTTTTGCTATGATATTTATTGAACCTTTTTATGCCCTTCGACCATTGAAAATAGTCAAAAAAGGGTATACTAACTTTGTGCAAATTTATGTAACAGGCAGCATCACTAGCCGACTCGATTAAGCCATGTCTGTCTGTATGTCCGGATGTCCGGCTGTCCAGATGAACACACAGATCTCAGCTATTATAAAAGCTAGAGACACCAAATTTCGCATGAAGATTTCTGTGTACCCGGCGCAGATGAAGTTTATTTCAAATGTTGGGTGCCACGCCCACCGCCCCCGCAAATCAATAATTTAATCTTTAAAGCTGATTTGTGGGCGACATATAAAAGATACAACATTCTGAGTAAGACTATACTTAATTATAATACCAAGATAACGTCAAAATTTCAATCCGATCGGACAACAAACACAGATGTTATTTAACAAAAACCTTTTTAAACCTAAAACTATTCAGGCTTAACCAAATTCTACTACATGTATCTATGATATTTATTAAAGTATTTTATATTATATTACAAAACAATTCTTTAAACTTAAAAGTTCTTAAAATAAATGAAATAAGGGTCTAAAGCTTTAATAAAATATTCCATTCTCATGCAAGTTAAAAGAAATTCAGTCATATATGGCACTATAAGGATTTAGTCAGATTTTACCTATGGCTATATACATTCAATACGCTCAAATACACTTTTATAAACACTGCTCCAATATCTTTAATACACACACACATACACACCCTCACATACATACCTTCTATATAATACTTTGTAAGGTAAACTCAAACCAATTGAAGAAAGCCTTTCACCGAACTTTGAAATTGAATAGAGAGAAAAGAGTTTAACATTTGCTGCACTTTTGCGGCTGCAGCGGCAGCGTCATGTGGCATGTGGCATGTGGCACGTTGTCGATTGGCTGCGCCTCTGCCCCAATGACCTGCTTGCAATTCATTGTTAGATAACTGAAGTAACAACGAATTCTTCTACTTCTCTTTCTCTCTACAGTGCACGCTGGCAGTATGGCGCCCATGCCACGCATTCAATTGCCCAACAACAACAGTAGCAGCAGCAGCAGCAACAACAACAACCTCAACCTGAAGGCAAGCACAAGTAATTTTCTCTATGCCGAAACCATGTCCGGCGACAGCAGCCCCACGCCCAGCAGCCCGCCCTCGAGCACAGGTAAGCTAATGAATATGAGTAACTGTAACTGTGTCTATACATATGTCTAATGTATGCGTGTCTTATCTTGCAGTGGGCGTGGCAAAATCACAATGTTCCTCGCTGTCCGATGGTGAATCCTTTGAGGGATATGGCGAAAATGAATATAGCAATCGTTTGTGTGATGTTGAGGGAGGCGAAGGCGGCAGCTCAAGGCAGGGCAATGGCAACAACAGTGGCAACAATAATAATGCCAACAGCAACAGTAACAGCAACAACAATAACAACAGCGTGCACAGCCACAGTGGGCACTCGAATGATGGCAATAACAATCTGAACGATACCGCGGGCATTGAGCTTGATTTGGCGCCTCATGTTGTCTCTTCATCGCCAAAGAAGTTAGTAATGGAATGAATTAAAAAATTTATAAACTTATTTGATTATTTATTAACTTATTTATTTGTTAAGTTGTTTATTTATTAACTTATTTATTACCTTGTTTATTAACCTATTGTCTGCCATTTGCAGCGATGACGAACTGAACATAATGCCGCGTGATAACTGGAGCCGACGCAGCCTGAGACGCGCACAGACCAGGTAAAGGCAATAACAACAACAACTCGGAATTACTCTGAACTACCCTGTATACCCTGTATGGCATCTGCCAAGTTATGAACCTATCTACAGTTGAACCTGCATAATAGTCTCGCCACATTGACGTAATATCAATAAAACGAACCGAGTTTGTCCGCCACAACCAGTTGAAATTAGCAGACGTGATCGTCTCTCCTTGTCTCTCTCTCCCTCGCTCTCTCTGTCTGTCTGTGTAACTATTTGAATATTTAACCTTTTCTTTTATGTTGTTGCTGTTGTTGTTTTTTGAGTATACACGAAATGTGCATACACGGCCTGGAAAACCAGTTTTTCTCTATGGGCCGTGATTCATGCGTGCCTCAGAGAGCGCGCTTTGTTTCCGTTTCCAATTCAAAATTCACCACGCCAAAAGTCAGAGAGAGAGCGTGCGAGTGTGCTGTGGTGAATTGTAGATTCACCTTGAGCTAGAAGAGCGTTGATCGTTTCTCTTAAATTATACCGTAAAGGGGACTGAGTTTTATGCGAAGTAAATTCTTTGAGTTTAACTTCGGTTTATTCAACATTTTTCTTAGAGTTAAATACTCTTAATTATCTAACTTATATTTCTTATAATAAATATAAAATATGTATATTTCTTACAGCAATCCCAATAGTTTATCTCAACGTCGTTGGGGCTCCATGAGACAGTAAGCAACATTTTTGTTTTTCAGTTTTCACACATTTTTCTCATTAATTTGGGTTTGCTTATTTGGCTTCTAACTCTTCCCAAAATTGTTGCCCATCTGGTTGTGGTTCTTTTATACAAATAACTGTAAATAATCTGCCTCAATTGTACATAGCAAATTAATTTTTCTACTTTTCTATATTTTCTTATCATTTTGCGAGATTTCCATTTCAATTGTTTTAGTTTTCTTCTCAAGTGAAATCATAAATTGCGTAAAATGTTCTTGGCTGGAAGAAGGAATTAATGTTTCTGTTTGCTTTTACTGGGGAATAAAATTACCCTAGATTAATCGCTGTTGATAAGAGTCGGAAGAAACGCCAAAGCAACGTATGATGTTCCTTGTTTCCCTCTCTCCCCTCCTGTTTGCTTAGTTGAGTGTAAAGGAAGCCCGAAGGTAGTTCAGCTTGAGTTGGTTTTTGCAAGTTTTGCAGACACATTTGTCGGGGTTGTCATGCCTCTGGAATGTGCGCACAGCAAGCAGAGAAGAAGAAGAAGAAACAGATACAGCGACGGAAGCAAAGTGAAAGAGGAGTCCGAAACGGGTTTTTACTTGCGGCAATTCAGAGTTAACTCTTGGTTTTCATATCCATGACAGTATTTAGGCCGCAATTTTTGTCAAGCTGCAAATACAATTGACCTAAAAAAAGAGATCTCTGTACCAACCAAGTCAACTACCTTCTCTAACTTGGCTCTGTGGCAATTAATAGTGGGAATTTTCTTGGCTAATTAGCTGCAGTAGGTGTGCAATCTGTTTGGAGCTTAACCTTCATGCAGGTGCCTCGTAAATTGTCTTGACTTTCCGGCCATTGCCATCTCTAAAAGTACCCCTTGTACCCCTCTCTTCTACTCTCTTCCCAGCTCTTTCCCATGCAAATATATCCGCCTATCAATGGGAAAATCAAAAGATCTCTCTCTGCCTGCCTCTAGCAAAGGAAAGTGTAGAGTGTGCCCAGATTATTTTTTTACATTTTTAATTATTTCTTATGCTTAAAATTTAAAATCTTTAAAATAGTATCAAACAGTATAAAAATCTATCTAGTTTCCTAGAGATAGGTTACTAAAAATTTAAAATCTTATAAAAAATATCAAACAGTATAAAAATCTATCTAGTTTTCTAAAAATAGGTTACTTATAGTACAGGAATTGATGGCATATTGATGCTCCCATTACCAAGTCGAGGCTCGACTCGAATGGTTCTTAAAGTTTTGTCATCAATCTCTTGGCGTAGCACATATTGTTTAATAGTCTGCCAATAAAGCAACGGCACGTGCTGTTTAAAAGGAATAATAAAATTATTTCAACTAATTTAAGGATTCAATTTATTTCTTTAACTTACTTGAAGTTTCCTCATTGATTGCTCAACTATCCACGCCGACATTATAAGAACTATGATAATCGATAGCACAAGTGCTATATAGTAATATAGTTTTATTAACGAATAGATGTCGCGATAGATACAGGTCTTTTCCCATCTCTCACAGACTTGCGCCAGTGCTTTCACCTTTTCCCAATTCACCATTATATGCAATTTCCATAACACACGACCTGATATGTTCTATGCTGTACTTAGTGTAGTATGATACTGACTGAGTGATGTTTTACAGAATTTTCTCATTTTTTGACAACCTGGCAACCTTGATCTCTTGAAAATTGTCTAGAATTTATAATCTTATCTAAAATATCTTTGATAATTGTTGGACTGCATTGGCTGCCGGCTGTGCTGGGCTTGGCCGGGATAATTGGCTCACGTTTTACAGTTTTTGGCAAAGTGTCAACAGAAAAAAAAAACAAAATTCTGGCACAGCAACAAACACACGCACACATTTTTATTTGATGAAGCTGCAAATTCAGTTGCAACATGTTCTCTTCAAACTTGCTGCAAATGCATTTCAATAGTTTAACGTAGAGTTGCCAGAAGGTTGCATTAATTTGGCAGTCATAAACTTACTGTGCCAACAGTGCCCTTTTTAACTAGCTGGCAACGCCTGCTGTGCTCTCCCGCACTCTCTTTGCAAATAGTTTCGTGAGAGAGGCGACCGAGTGCACGCTCCCTCTCGCGCTTGTTTGGCATTTTTGTTTGTTATGCTAGTGGGAGAGTCGGCCGAGTGCACTCTCTCTCTCACACTTGTTTGGCATTTTTGTTTATTATGCTTTTGACTGCTCTCTTTGCTGCTGCTCTCTCAGGTTGCGTCGAACCTGTTTGTGAGTCGCGCATTTTTGCGTTGATTTTTAGTTCGAAACCAACTGCAAACGCATGCAGTCGCAAATTTTGTTGATCTCTCGCTGATCCACAGTCTGTTGCTCTCCTTCTCGCACTCGTCTGCACGAGTTTCTTCCGACTCCAAAATCGCATCCATCGTCACAGTTTCGGTTTCGGTTTCGGTTCCGGTGCGAAACAAATCCACAAAACATTCCACAGCAGCCGCGCAGCATATGAAAAAGTATGTGAAAGCGGCGGCGGCCAACGCGGCGTATGCGAAATATTTCTTAAGTGTGTTTCTTTACAAGAGTGCGAATTACAAATAGAAAAAAATAGTAAAAAAAACCAAAAACAAAAAGATATTTTGAGATTTTTTTGGCCATAAATTTCGCTTTCCATGAAGTGAAGTAGAAAACGAAGTTGTTGTTACTCTATGTACAATGAGTAATTGTTTAAAGCACTTTTTGTAGTTGTTAGTGCTTTGTTGTTGTTTTTATTGTTGTTGTTGCTTATGCTTACACTTTGGTAATTTACGGCGTCACGCCTTAATGACTGCAACAAGCGTCAACAGCAACAACTGATGAACGGGGCGCGAAGCTGACGACGCGACCAGACTGAGAGTGCTTTGCTGCACAGACACACATAGATAGACGCATAGACTCACACACACACTCACACATGCAGTATACACCTCTGCTTAAACTCTTGTCTTGTCTACCTCACACACACACGCACACACGTGACCAACTGCTTGGCCCACGCCCTTTTGCTGCACACGTTGCAGCCTTCAAAAGCCAAAAAAACGAAATCGAACATTTGGAAAATACATTTGATTTCTATGATTGATTAATGCCTCATTTATCATAGCGTAAAAAGGTCTTTAAATGGTGAATTATGTGGAGAAAAAATCTTTGATTTACTTGAAAAAGAAACCTTAGCTCAGCAGGAATGCAGTGAGTCTAATAGGTTTCTTTATCATTAAATAAAAAACAGAGTTAGAAGAGATGAAAATATATTGTTTTTATTTTTTCATAAGTGAGAAACACCTACAAGAAAGTAAAGAATCTTAACAGAATCTCAATGTGATATTTAATATTATTTAATTCTATAATGTTATAGACAGACACAGATATTGATGACTTCAGATCTTCGTATATTTTAAATATATTTATTTTGATCATTTAAGATATTGTACATCTAGTTGTTTATATTGATCAGCTTAGATGCATGAGATCTTTTTGTTTTTCTTTGTAAAACTTCTTATATATGTTTCATATATATTTACATTGATCATTAAAGGTCTTCTTGATTTAGATATTTTTATTGATCAGTAAAGGTGCTGTAGATCTAATTGTTTCTCTCATAAAACTTCGAATATATATTTATACTGATCATTTAAGATCTTGTAGATCTAGTTGTTTTTATTGATCAGTTAATATGCATGAAATTTTTTGTTTTTCTTTATAAAACTTCCTATATATAAAGCATATATATTTGTATTGATCATTAAAGATCTTCTTTAATTAGATATTTATATTTATCAGTTAAGATGTTGTAGATCTCATTGTTTCTTTCATAAAAACTCTCATATATAATTTTTATTTATATTGATCATTTATGATCGTATATATTATTGCTCTATATTTTTTTGATCATTTTAGATTCTCTTGATCTTGATTTTTATATTGCAGTACATCAATCTGTTGCACCCTTTAAATTTTACTAACTTCACCTAACATATTGCCAGACTAAGCTCAGC
The DNA here is from genome assembly GCA_018151435.1 of Zaprionus africanus. NCBI lineage: Eukaryota > Metazoa > Arthropoda > Insecta > Diptera > Drosophilidae > Zaprionus > Zaprionus africanus. The sequence goes on from JAECXB010002310.1 coordinate 17,118,338, forward strand.
TAAATTAAACTCAGGAAAAGTATCCCTGACTTCCTGATCTCCTTACTTTATTTCAAGCAATTTAAATAAAACATAAATATATTCATTACTTTTTTCTATACCAATTCCTACAATTGATCTGCTGTAGTTATGAGAAAGCAGTGAGGCGCATTTCTCCCTCACTTTTTGTCTCTTTCTACCTCCTGCTATCTCTGTTGCACACACCCTTGCATCAATCAAATGCGAATCAAAGCGTTTTATAGCCTTAATTACCGTTAGGCAGCCATAAAAGTCGGTTAACAGTTGCTGCCTCAGTTGGCCAAATGAAGACGAAGAAGGCGTAGACGAAGGCGGAGAAGGAAGAGAAGCAGATGGTAGAAGAAACCGAAGACTGAAGGCATTTTTTTTTTTTTATTTTTTCGTTAGTCTTGCGCTTTTCTTTTCTTTTGCTTGTCGTCTCGTCTTTTTCTTCTTCTTCTTGCTGCGATTCGATTTCGTTTTCGCTTTCCGAAGCGGCATTTAACGACGTTATCAGAGCTGTAAGAAAAGCGCCAAGGAAAAGCGGCAAATGAAAAGCGCGTGCCTATAAAATATTAGCCATAAATCGCACCAAGTTGCAGGCATTGTTGTAGCTATTGTTGTTGTAGTTGCTGTAGTTGTTGGTAGTATTAGTGGCAATAAATGCTGATTTGTAATGAAAAGTGAAGCGTGGCTTGAGCCACGGCGATTGCCCCCTTGCGAAAGTGTGTCTAAAATTGAATTCTGTTTTGTGTGCGCTTCTTCTCGCTGCCATAATTGAAGTGAAGTAAAGAGAAAAAAAGGCTATAAAAACTAGCTGACTTGGCTGCAAAATAAAAGAAGCGGAAAATAATTGAAAGTGCTAATTAAACAGATTGCAGATGCGTTAGAAAAACTGAATAAAGAGAAGCGGAAACACAATTGATTCAACAGTTAAACAAGATCTTTATAATATATACACTCTATATATTATATCTATATGTTCCCAAGGAACTTAAAGCGTAATAAACTCAATAAATGATAATCGACTGGCAGGAGTGTCTTGTTGTGCAGTGTAAACGTGTGTCGTAAACAATAAAACCACTTCTCGACTCGCCTCGCCTCGACTCGGTTTCTTATCTTATCCAGGGCCAACTCAACTGCGGGACACAATCTCAATGACGTGCAATGCGGCCAATGGCCAAAACGTTAAGCAAATTAGTTAATACTGCAGATAAGAAAGACAACTCTATTCACAATAATAAGTCGACAAACCTCCTTCGTAACTCTTCTTATGGATGATGAATATTTCGAGTATTTTCCCTATGACAGTCATCGCAGTCATTTGAGAAAAATGTGCGTATTATAATTTATGTTTTTCCTTTATTGTTTTATTGTTGTTTGTGTTTATTTGTTTGTGCACTTAATTGTCATGTAAAAAGCATTTATTCTTAAGCAAGAAACCGCAAGGGGCACGCCCACACACACACACACTCCCTCACCTACACCTACTTATATGGAGCACCTACAACGCCCACCTAACCACAAGAAACCAAAACAAACACACTTTCGCTTCTGCAAATGAGTGAATATTATAACTGTGACTCACTTCATAGTGTTTCTAACAATACGAAACTGTACAGCTAGATTTCTGAGAAAGTCACAAAATTTTCGATAGTTTTCAGGGAATCAGATTTAAATATTCTATTGATTTTTGCTTCCTTTCGCTTTATTTGCGCTCTGACAAAGGCTTTGTGAATTGTGACAAGTTCATGATATCAAAATTATATTGTATGTAAGAACGTGTTTACAATACATGTACCATATTCACCTACATACATATGTATCCCATTAACTGATTCAAGTGCGATCAGAAGTGTAAAAAAGAATCAAGCAATTTATATAATGTCATATGATTAAAACGAGTAACAAAACTTAATTGTGTCATTTGAGTAATAGGAATAATATTCGAAAATGTTTTATTATATATAAAGGTTGGTTAAAGTTTCAGTTTTTTTTTTTTCATTCTCATTATATTTGTTTCTCTATATTCTCTGAAATGGCATCATGATCAGAATATCTTTTTCACTCCAAAGGAAATAATCGATATCTTTCAAAAGAAAATTCGATAATGTCCAGATATTGTATACCAAAACAAATTGATATCTTAGACCCAAGGTACCTTTTGAAACTTTATCAAATACTATATTATCTGATACTAAGCCCACTTGTACTTGTATTCAATATATTATCTTTTTTTTTGCTTCCTTTTCTGTTCCTATTTATGATACTACGACTATACTATCTTTTACTCTACAATCTTCTATCCATCTTTATCAATCATATAGACATATTTACTCGAGTAGTTTTATAGGAATTCGTACCCTTTTTTAGTATTTCTTTTGCTTCCATACATTTGTCTAGCTTCTCTATAGTAACAAAACTTACTTTATTCATATTTCTTCCCTTTTTTATTGGGCTTATGCGTCGTAGAATCCGTTGAGAAATAAGTTCCGTTGTTATTCAGTTTCCACTTATGCCAAATATCCGCAAAATCATTGTCAGCTCGTCAAGTGCGTCAAGATGCGATGAATATTTTAACGAGTCTCTGTTAATTGCGAACTCTGTCGATCAGCTGACACAGAGGTTAGTGTTTCATAAGAGTTGTGAGTACTCTCACACACACTCATTGACTACATTGTTACCTGTTTACTTACCTGCTCGTTTGCCCTGGCGAAAAGTCAAAATGTGCAGACGATCCGAGGGCATATTACACGATCAGCTATAAAAGGGCATAAAAATATAAATGGAGAAACAGACAGAGAGACAGATAAAATTAAATAATCAGCTAAAATTTGTGAGTTTCTTGAACTTAAATGGAATACAGACAAAGAAGAAGAGTCTCATTTTTTGCATATTTCTTTTCATTACTGCTTCGCACATTGTTCCTCATGTCTCTCTATCTCTCGGGGCTTATTTATGTTTCATATTTTGTGCCCATCCCCGAGGAGGGGCGATCAATCAATCAACTGTCGAATTATGCAAAATACAGACACCTGAGCAAACTAACAGACTTAGTCTATATATATACACAATATATATGCGATATAATTATGTATATAGACGCTGTGGATTGACCCACATTTGTTTTGAAAATCATTTGCCGTCTGTCTGAATTTCTGTTTGCACTTTGAATAAAACGCCTCGATGCCTTCTGCGAGTAACTGTTACTTTTTTTTTTGCCCAAAGTTGTACTTGATTTCGGTAATTGCGATTGCCCCAACGAAGGATGGGCAACTCTTGCAAGGTGGAAACACGCCTTTCAAGTGAACCACATCAAATAAATGTCTGGGAACTCGTGCTTCGAGTATTTAGTACCGTTTTTGGGAGGGAAACTCTTTTCTAGAGTGCAGGTGAAAAGCGCAATTCAGTTCAGTTTACTGCTTATTGTTGTCATTGCTTTGCTGCTGCTTTTCAAATCCAACTAGAAAAGTAGCTTTTAATTAAAAGTGAATTTCCCTTGAAGTAAAGGGAGAGAGAAGGTGGAACTGGTAGTGGAATGAGGGAATGCAGGGAGTGTGCTTAGGTTTATGGTGGGAAAAGTAAGGTACTAGCGGTTTGATCCATTTGACAGCTTTCTTTCTTTATATTTTCTTTCTTTTTTTTTCTTTTTCAACAAGAATCTACTGTAAGATGATTTTGTTCAGGAATATAAATATGTGTAGGACTGCATACTTTATCATTAAAGTCCTTTTTTTTTTGTACCTTTTCTTTATGTCTTTTCTTTAATAAGAATCTGTTGGAATATGCTACATATATATGCTATATATATGATATATATAGTGTATAGTCTAGAGTTATAAGTCTTCTTTCTTTATATCATCTACATTATATTTTAACTTCAAGATCTACTCAAAGATGATTTTGTTCAGGATTATATATGTTTGTGTATATAAATATAATGATAATTACCTCAAATTTTAAGCATCAAATTAGAAATCACAAACAAAACTGTAGGAAAAAGTAGATATTTTTTTTTTTTTTTTTATTTTTTTTTTTAGAAAAGAATAGTAAAGAATAGATTAATAAACAGTCAAATATTATTGTACATAATTTATATATTTGTTAAACTTTTAAATGCCACGAACTTCTTTTCTTTCTGTCACATTTATTACTGTAATTTCTTTCAAATGCAAAACATTCCTTGTTTATATTCTAAAACGTAAGAGCAATGAACTTCCAAGGGGGCTGGCTCCACATGCCAGACTTGTGTTTCTACTGTGGACTTTCTAGTTATGTCACTGAATGAAAACTTTATAAAACTGTAATGAATATTTCTATTCATACGCCGCACTGCTGTCACCTGTCTGTGCCTCTGCTCCCTCCCCTCCCATATCTCTCTCTCTGTCGCCTTCACTTAGCTGACATTTTCCGCTTTTCACATAGAATGTTGTTGCTTTTGCGAAACCAAACAGAATTTTTAGCTGTAAACCAAGCGGAACGGCAAAATAGGAAGGGAGTGGGGAAGAGGAAGGTTAGCTGTACAGGTTGTTGTAGACGTAATGATGGAAGGCGGGGCAGGGTGTAAACAGATGGATAAGTGTGTGTAGTTTGTGCCTCACAGAACTTATGACAAATGTGCCTAGAGAAGTAATTGAGGCAACAGGTGTGCCTTGGGTGTTACCTTACGTCTCTCTCTAACTGATTGACTGCGTTCCTTTTCACTTGTCAGTAGGGTTGTCAACTTAGCGAGCTTGGCAATGTGTCATTTTTAATCTTCTAAGTTGTCCAGGTATTGCGTAAGGTGCTTGGAAGGAATATAGAAGATTTACAGTACTGAAAATTAATATGAGTAATATAGAGAACTAAAAAATTTTGTTATAATGTACTCGGTATTTGGGATGGACTGCGACCTTGTAATAGAACTAATGTACTGTACCTGTGTACCTGTGCAGCTCAGAGTTGTCTAGTTACTTTAAGGAAATTCATAACTTTGCTTGGACTGATTAAACTTATATCGTTAACAGATATTACAACCACAAAAGCTACACTCGATTCAGTTTAAATTTGAAATACTCTACTTTACTTTTACTTTGAAATACTTTAGGGAGCGGTTGAAAATCAGTATCTCCTTAATATATTTCTTAAATAACTTCTATATTAATGATACGATCGCAACCAAATTTTTAGAAATCATTAGGGCGCTGATATTTATTGTGTTTACCAAAAATGAACTGTCCAGCAATAAAATAACAATTCGAAAAGGGTTTTATCGATTTACAGGTGAAATTCTAAGACAAACATGATATGTCTTTAGTAATAACAAATACTCATTTAAAAGTCTGTAGATGTATTCAATTGGAAAGTATATTTATGAATTTTATTGAGGAAATTCTTCAATTTTGTATAGAGCTAGGGTATCTATGTTGCGACTAAAGAAGCGCAACTTACCTGTTTTCTCCATGGCAGGAAGGGAGATCACGTTAAACAGGGGCATAAAGAGACACCAAATAAATCTATCAAAGCGTACATGAAAATATGAAAACCGCAATTGTTTCCGCTTGTCGTTTCACCCCCTCTGCCCGCCCCAGGCAAGCTGAAACTCGTTCGAAAGCTTTTCAAATATTGTACAGAACCCAAATATCATTTAACTACGGTACGAAGGTCACCTACTTTAACAGACATTTCTATTGATAAATATTGAAAACAACAAAAGTAAAACACAAATTCGACCTCAATTAAAATTTGTTTAAATAGTTTTTTTTGTTACTGTTATTTTATCGTGTTAGTTGTTGTTGTTTTTGCTGTAGTTCGCGTTGATTATTTGTAATTACCTTGATCGTTTTTATAATTAGCTGTCAGTTTTTGTTGTTCGTATTAGTTTTATGTAGCTATAAAATGTTTTGGAAGAAACACACTTTAGTTTGCTTACATTCTGTTTGCATTCTGCTTTGATTTGCACCTGCCTCGTGTTAATGCATCGCAGCTGCAGCTGTGATTTACTGCCAATTTCAGTGCCTCAACTTCAGCTTCAATTTCAATTTCAATTTGCATCAATAAAATGCCAAACGTTGAGTGCAAACTCAAAAGCTGACCGCAGCAGCAGCAGACGAAGTTGGAACCGACGACGAAGCTCTAAAAAGTTTTTCATTTCGTCTGACAACTCGCAGTTGAGTTGTATACCCTGTAAGCAGTGAGTGGGGTATAGCGGAATTGTCATAAATGTTGAAATCAAAGTTTGTTTGTTGAGGAGTGAGGGGATTTTCTGTTTGGAAGATTTTTTTTTTATAAATTTGTATGGTGTAACCTTAGTTTACTTATTATATTCATAGAATGTGAATATATAATTTTCATATATAACTTCTCTAATTTTGACCCATTTACTTAATAAGTAACTCTAAAAAATAAACTTGATATTATAAGCAACTAAATTCTTGATTATCTCAGCTTTCTATAGTTCAACCTAGCATTTTCTTCTACCCACAAATATTCTCAAATTAATTTAATATTATATCCATACAAAACTTCATGAAAATATCTAAATATATTCAATATTTTCTCTTATTATTTTGCTAGGGTATTTTTCCTGTACATACACATGTTTTTCAGCTGTAGCTTTTCAGTTTTTCTGTTGATTACACTAAAAATTGTTGCACAAATTGCGCAACTTCGTGGCATATTAAAATTGTTTGGTCTCCCCAACACTTCGTACTGTTTGTGCGTTGCCAATTTTGGCGCATGGTAAAAAACCAAAAAAAAAAACACATACGTACAGTGTATTTTAGTACGTGCTTGAATACCCTGTACAGGCGTGAGGTGTTAAGAGAAGGGAGTTTAATAAGCGACAGATATGTAGTAGTAAGTAAGTAAGTAGGAAGATGTAGTAAGGTTTAGTTAATAACAAATAAATTTAATTAATCGCATATAGAAAGAAATTTGAAAGTCTTATATGAATTTAAATAAAATTATTTTAATTATTTTATTATTTTATAGTTAATATATAATTATAGATAGATAGTTTAATTAATTGTTTCTTTCTGCCTACATCTAGATTCATATCTACCAAGTTTATATACAAAACTTCATGATGATCGGTTGGGTTGTTTCCGAGATATGATATACAGTGTTGGAAGAAATAATAGAAACAACACTTGCACCTGGACGAAAATCTAAATTGCTCATTATGTACAAGCACTATATGCACGATGCCAATTTCGTGCATATAGTGCTTGAACATAATGAGCAATTTAGATTTTCGTCCAGGTGCAAGTGTTGTTTCTATTATTTCTTCCAACACTGTATATAACATATACATTTATTCCTACATATTAGATATTGGAGTTAACGACTGTTGAGTAACAATAGGTCTAGTTTAGAGAGTATCTTCCCTTTGACTAAGCACTTATTCCTGTTCTGGTTGATCATTTTATGGGCACGCAATGTGTAAAAGATATTATATAACCGATACAATGTTTAATGCGTATCTTCAAGCCATGCCAGTCTGCCAGTGTGTTTGTGTGCGTGTGTGTGTGTTTGCTAATTTGCATTTGCTGTAATTCTACTCGTTGTTGTTGCTATTTCTTCTGGTCTTAGACATTTTATGTTATTTTTTTTTCTAGCTAAAAATTCGCCATAAACCAGATGAGACAGTTTTTATTATCTTATTTCTAGCGCAACAACAAAAACAAAGTGGGTTAATGAGTTCAGTTTTTGCTCTGTTTTATTTTTCTGCTTCTCTACTACAGCTTCGAGTTAAGGCCGAAGCCACAGCCCCCATTAAAAAGGCGAGAGATAAAATATTTTATCTTATTTCATTTTATTTTATTTGCGCTTATTTTCCAATTCAATTAGACTGCGAACGTAAAACACCAAATGATTTTCCGCTTGCGGTTTGCTTATCTCACTGGAAAACTAAAAAAAAAAGAGAGACAGAGAAAACAAGTATTTTCCCTGAATTTTCCTTGAAATTTCCACATGTTCAGCACAGCGCGTAGACCGCAAAAACCAAAAAACTAATTTGCTATTTTTGCATATGTGGTCAGTGTGCAGTTTGACAGTCATTGGCATAGACTCTCCAACTTGCATAATGTAATGGAATTTATAATTAATTGATCACAGTCGGGCAGCTTTAGGATTTTCCTCAAATATTTACACAATTTTTGCCGCACCCAAGACAAAATGTCTTTACACTCGAAAGATTTTCCATTTTTCACGTTTGACACATTTTCTCCTAAGTGCTGTGGCACCTTACAAATTTTCCCAACTTTTACAACTTAATTTCAGTTATTTTCGTCTCGATTTCTTGGCTGCCTTTTGTCTATTGTTTGCCTCTTGTTGTTGTCATTGTTGTCGTTGTCTTTGTTTTTTACCTGTTTCTCTCTGACGTCGTCTGTCAATCGTTTGCGTGGGTGGCCATTGTTTTTCTTTTTGTTTTCCTTTTGCTTTTCTTGGCTCTTTTCCGTATTTTATCACGTGTTTGTTTGCATTTGTTGTTGTCGTTGTTGTTGTTGCTGCTTTGCGGTCTTTATCCAATGTCAGATAGTTTATTTGCATTCGCTTTAGTGCACAATCAATTTATAGAAAATTCGTTGCTGGGGCTTCGCAGTGGTTGAGGTAGTTTTTAAAGAGTCTTTCTTGGGATATAAATAAACCATAATTGATCATAAATTGCTCATAATTTATTTAACATTAATTCATTGCTATTTTTCATTTGTTTTGCAGTTCCGGCCGCAGGCAGATAAGCTCCAATGGCTTAGCCAGGTGAGTTGAAGTTTTCTTTACTTAAATTTTAAAAAAGGTTTTATGTTCGTTTTGAAGTCACAGTTTGGTGGTCACAGTTTGGTAGCCACTATGCGAGCAGTACTTTGTCAGTGTCTTGACTCACTACAGTTTGTCATGCACTGCTTGTTTTGTGTCCGCACTTGAACTGCGGGAAGCCGAAAAGCTTTAGTACAGGCAGCAACCACTAAGGTTAAGTTGGTTGTTTAGTGCAGCAACTTTTGCTTAGTGCAGACACAAACCACAACTGCAACATGTTCACAGTAGCTAAACTGTGTGAGAGGGAGAGAAAGAGACTGAGCTCAGCTTACAGTTACTGTAACAGTTTGAATTTGAATTTTTTTAATTTGTTTATATATTTTCTCGATTTCAGCCAACTCTACAGATCATCGAGTTTCAACTCCTCGGGCCGTAGCTCCAACTGTGATACAACTGAAGACATGTACAGCGATATAAGCCTGGAGAATCGTCATGATTACGATTATAGGGTGAGTAAAAACAGCATATTATATCTCTTGTATACCAGAAAAAGCAGCATATTATATCTCTTGTCTACCAGAACTCACCTTGCCTTAGTAATCCTTTTGTGCCATTTCCCTCATTTCCATTGAATTTTACTTACAATTTCTTTTGCAACTTTATCTCCGTTACCAAACTGAACAATTCGTTTCACTCTTTTGATCCCCAAAATATTTTTTGCAATGTCATAACTTACGTTGGGGGGCTTTTTCGTGGCGTCTTCTGAAATCTCTAAATCGTTTTTGATAACGAAATCTCCAATGAAACGCAAATTTTGTGGACTGACCAGCAAAATTGTTCACTCTGAAGCTGAAGCTGGCGATGATTGAAAGCTACCTTCACCTATTTGGCAGCTAATTTGGTCTTTCATTAACGCCGAATTCCAATTCAGTCAACGTCGTCTTCGTCGTCGTCGTTGTCGCTGTTGTTGTTGTCGCGGCGTCGTGGAAAAGTGAATTTTCACTCGAATTCGCCCGCTACAAAAATTGCAAAACGTGTTTTCTCTGGTTTTTCAATTGTTTTGGCTCTGAACTGCAATTCGTGGTTAGATGGACGGCAGGTGAAACTCTTATTTTGGAGTTATGGGATCTGTGCAGTGGCGTAGACAAAGGGGGAGTTGGCAGAAGAGAAGAAGTTGAAGGGGAATTCCGTTTTATTAAGGAATTAATGCAGCTACGCCACTGTTCACATCTCTCTCTCTCTCTCTCTCTCTGCTACTCTATCTTTCCTTCTCTATCTCTCCTACTCTTTCTCTCCCTCTCTTGCAATTTAATTGGCCCGCTTGGCTGGTAAAAAGTTCACTCTGCAGTGCAGCGACGCCTCAAGGTCATTGAAATTGACTCGAGACAGAAAATTGGCCATTTTGTGAAATGAGAAATTAGTCGAAACCTCTGAAATCTGAGACAACTTGGTGATGGTAGTGCTAATAAGGTCGCCACTTTGTCATGAACTTTTCCCCCTATAGCTTGCCTGGCTCTTCCTCTTCCGGAATGTAGCTTAAGTTGTCGATCAATCTGCTCAATCATCGTTTAATCCAACAGTCGATGGTGGTTCAATCATTAGGTTAAAGACCTTAGCTTTATGGCGATGAGTTGAGCCAGCTATTGAAGGAGATAAAAGGGGTTAACTTATAAGAGATAAAATATATATTATCATGAGTATATAGAGAGATAGTCGAGAGTTGAATAGACATAGATATCGATAAGCCTATAGACAAACTTATCGATAGTGGAAGTGTTGGAAGACGGAAGAAGAGCCTGCATTGATATTGAGTAAGAGAGGAAGAATAAGGTTATTCTTTCTTCACTTTAGATCACATTAGCTATATATATAAATATAAATAATAATAAATATAAACACAATATCCTTAGAATAGTTATATTTGGCTTTATTTTTGACCTTTTGATAATATATAAAATCCCATATAATAAATATAAACCCAATATCCCTAAAATAGTTCAATTTAGATTTCTTTTCGACCTTTAGTCCATGCAAATTCCCTTAAGAACCTCCAGATCCGGCAGGAACTTAAGTTGACTGTTGTGCGGAATACCAAAACGGGATATTCTTCGCTTGTTATGCAAATTATGCGCAGTTCATTTTCGACCTGCTGCTGCTGTGGACAGGTGTAAATTGTAAAGGCTTTTCTTCCTACTACCTGTCGCCGGCGACAACACGTAATTATTTGTAAATTTGCATAAGTAAATAAAAGGAGTTAAGACGGCAACAGCAACAACAATAATCAGTGAATGGGAAAATGAAAGGCAGCGCAGGAAAATTTCGTTGCAGGAAAAAACAAGAAAGAAGAAAACAAAAACAGATGCTCAGAGGTAAAGAGAGAGAGAGAGAGAGAGGAGACAGCGAAAAAAACGAAGAAAATGGCAAATATTTTGCGTAAAATTATCACGTTCGAATCATTTGGAAGACCTTTGATTGTTCTTTTATGCAACAGGCCAAGCGGGAAACGGAAATGCCAGTGAAGGTAGAAGGACAGGTGGCAAGGTGGAAAGCGGCGGCACAGTGTGGCATGTGGCATGAGGCGGATCATTTGCAATGCGAAATGGACGCCATTGAAGGGCGTCGTTGATTGTTGTGTGAAACTCTTGCATTGCATACGAAATGAGAACGGGGCACAGCAAGACAATTAATTGATAAGTAAATGCGATAGAGAGAACAAGAGAAAGGGAACTAGCAAGCCAGAGAGAGAGAGATAGAGAGAGAGAGAGTGAGGGGAGAAAGAGAGTTGTATATGGAGTAAACAGGTTGCACTTTAATTGCTTTGAGGTGGGAAAGTTCTGTGTCAGGGAACTAGGTCTTTGGAGCTGGAAGATTAACTATAATTGCAGCAGCTAGCAAAGACACAAACCAGAGTGATGGTCATTTTAGAGTAGAAAAGGTGTTGGGAATTAGAAGAATTAGAAAAGTAGTTAAGAAACTAAGGTAATAAATGTAAACTTAATATTTTTTCATATTTTTTGGACATATTTTCGGTTTTTATGTTATTCCTATATTATTTCCTCATTTCTGCTCTTCTTCTGGAAATTGCAAAATCTTTATTGGGTGCCCCATAAAGGCAGACTGTTGCAACTTGGGGCAGAGCGAATTGTCGTCATCTGTTGCAAGATATACTCCACATAAGAGTCGAAAGATCTCCGACAATTGAACAAATTGCGATTTCCATTGTTTGAGCTGTTTGCTTCTTCTCTATTTTACATACTCGAATGCCTACAGTTATAATTGCATAAGTGCGTCCCCCACACACACACACAGAGAGAGAGAGACACACAGACATGAGTGTGACATAGATTGTGATCTGACGGGTCTGGGAAGACTTGTGGGAGCAGATCGAGCAGATACTTTACAGTTGGGAGTTGACTTGCAGGAGACTTAGAGGAACTTATGCAATTGAAGGTGTTTTTCTTGCAATCCTTATCTCTCTTTGTCTCTCTTGCTCTAGCTTTCTTCATCTTTGCTTACTGACTTTACTAGTTATTTTCTTTATTTCTCTCTTTCACTCACACTCTTTCTGTCTTCTTTTCCCTTCTTTTACGTTTTCAATCCCCCAAGCAACCAATGCAAGCCCCCAAAACAGAAGCCCAACTGACCTTAGCTAATTAAATGGGTCCGGCTGGCTTAAGACACCTTGCTTTGGTTCTTCTGTTTTGCCTTTCTCTTCCACTGCCTCTGGCCAAATAGAGCATTGACAATTAGTTGTAGAGGAAAAGCAGTGGAAATCACCGAAAAAAAAAAATAGTTTTTAATCTGGGCACCAGGCCAAGGTGAAATGTGTGAAAACTTTTCATTTTCTACATTTTTCTTTTGGTGTTTTATGGCAAAGCATTTTAATGGGGCAAAGGGAGGGAGAAATGACTACTAAGATAATACGGGAATATTAATACCGTAAGATGAATGTGAAACTGAACTGATTCAAATTGGAATTTATATTGTATATTGTTCAACTGTCTTCTGTTCCCACCTAATCCCTACCCGAAACAAAGATAGATCGATGCATTAGTTAAGAGTATTGTTATTACAATAATGGGACAACAAAAAATTGGTTGCTCTTCCATCATATCGATTAAACAATTTTCTGGCACCTGCAGACCGCCCACACAAACAAAGTCCACAATCCACAGAAGAGCATAAAGCGAAGAGGGGGAAACAAAGACAAACGTGAGACAGAAAACAGTAAAATCATAAACGAAAATCGATTTTTAACCCAAATGTGACGCTGACCCAGAAAGCGGCGCGAGTAGCAGAGGGACTTTGAGGAAGGGAAGGGAAGGGAAGACCCACGCAACAAATCGTAGCATAAAATGTTGCAATTATTATATTTAATGCAAATGCGGCTTAAAAACGATCGAAACTTGAATGTACATTGAGGAAAACGTTTATGTTAAATGCGGAAAATTATACGAGAGGATTGGGAAACGAATGCAAAACAAAAAAAGTGAAGCTCGAAGAGTAGAAAATTTGAATTAGATATGCGGACATGAATAGAGAATTCATTAGACCAGTCGAGAGTATAGACTGGATCGAACATTATGAAGATATGCCAGACTTAAACTATTTATAAATAAAAATAGACAACTTAAAGTACTCCTCAAGTCGGAAATAAATTTCGGACACATAACAAAAAGAGAAAAAAATTAGAAATATGTTTTTCCTAGTTCTTCCTTGCCCCACTTTCGCTTTCACTACAAAACCTTATATCTTATATATCCCATATAATAATCTCATGTGTTTTTCCTCTTTTACTTTCAGGTAAGCAAAAACAACAATAATCAAGACAATGCGCACAAGCCAAGTATCTATGTATGTGTTCAGGTAACTGTGTTTATAAGTACATTTACCGCAAGTTTATTATCTAACTTGGCTGTGGGCTAAGTAAGTAGCAAACAATCGAATCGGACCATCGGACAAATGAGTCCAACACCTGCGACGGGCCCCACAGAACACACTCTGTCTCTTTCAGTCTGCCGTCCTTCGCTCCATTTGTCTCTGTCTTTGTCTCTCTGTCCGTGTATTTCCTATCTTAGCCGAAACATCGCGCAAAGAATTGGCCATAAAATGTTTACGTTACGTTGTTCCCACACATCGAGGCGTCACTTCAAGTGAGGGCGTGGCATGCAGCACAAAATCGCACACCTACTGCTGCTGCTTGTCTCCCTCACTTGCTTGGCCTATTACGTCACTTTTGGACGGTGGCTTGTGCTTGTACTGTAGTTTTAAGCCTCTTTTCGATACCCTGTAAGGCTGGCTGGGGGATGTGGTTGTAATGATGGGTTTAAGAAGTGAACAAGTGAAGATATATCCTTTCAACTATAGGTCAGATTGTGACCTTTCGTTCTTTTGTTAGATGAACCTTTTGTTTCTTTATCTTAATATTACTTTAACTAAGGATGTACCTTATCCTGTGTGTATATAGATCATATCAATAATATAAAGTCCGCCAGTCATTGCCTTTGCAGTGCATCTGCTAGTCGAGTACTTCTATATTTTCGAATTCTGCAAGGTTGTACAAGGCAAACGGGCGATTCGTTCATAGTCAACTAGTTCGCGCACTTGCCGCACCGAAAAAATCGCCAACTTTGGCGTTGTTGTTGTTGTACAATTATTTATTATAAATAATGAGATACTGTTACTACGATATAGCGCTCTGGCGTGGTAGAGTCAACAATTACCTACCTACGTGCATGAATGAAATCACGCTGAACCTTTAACATTAAAACGTGAAGTAGAAAAGAAACTGAAACCGAAACCGAGGGAGAGAAGAAAGAGTGTAGGATTATTATAGACTTGTCTTAAGCTCCTAAGACTTTAAAAAGAAAACCTGCTCAATCAATGTAGACTGTTAGTTACAATCATTATCTTTTCTGTAGAAAACATGATTAAACGATTGTTTTGCCAACAGTTTTATCGACAGTCATAAAATATTAACAAGTTAACTGAGTACGAAATTCATAAAGTTCGCAATTGAAGAACTTGTTGGTATACTCCAAATTCATCTGAGCTAAAGAACCAGTTCGTTAGCTCTTGTGCAACTTTTATCGCTCGCTTATCTGCATAATATTTGCGCTTACAGTGACACATAATCGTATACTCACACACATACCATTTATAGATCATATGACGTATTCCTATTTGCGTTGGGAGTATTTACCGATCTTATGAAACATTCTCGGCATATTCCTTGTTTTTATCGATTCTCTCGCTCTCGCAGTTTGTTTGGCATTCAATTATGCACAATGCACTTAGCCAAAGACCTTCCCGACTTGTGTATATACTAAAATACTATTGTATATATATAAATAGCAAACAAACGGCAGCTGCAATTGCGTTTTGTTCTGTGCGGTCAATTTTATAAGTATTTTTATCGAATTTGTTTTGGTTTCTGCGGCTCTCTCATGATTGAGAGTTTGTATACAAACTAAGTTTGTTTGGTTTCTTATTGTTGTTGCTGGTGCTGTTGGTTGCTGTGACGACGCGCCTCGAAGACCCCCCGACTTGATATACTTGGCAGTATGCGCGGGTGCTTAGTAACCGGTTCGTTAAGTAGTTCATACCAAACATTGTCTTTGAGTTTTTTATGTAATGGAATTTTAGCTACAATTGTCGCTAATTTATCAAAGGAAATCCCTTTTAATTTAGGTGAGGGAAATTGCTGACAAAGGAACTAGTTCTTTTGTTCCGATATCTTAGGTACACCAAACATTGTTTTAGACTTATTTTTGTAATGTTTGAGCTTCAGTTATCGCTTAGGATTCCCTGATTCCCTTTCAATTTAACGGGGGGTAAATTGCTTATAAGGGAACTAGCTCTTTTGTTCCGGTTACTTAAGTATACCAAACTATGTTTTAAGGTAATTTTTCGAATCAAATTTTAGTATCAACTTTTCCTAATTCCCTTTCAATTTAAAAGGGGGGAAATTGCCTATGAAGGAACTAGTTCTTTTGTTCTGGTTTCTTAAGTACACCCAACATTGTTTTAGAGTTATTTTTGTAATGGAATTTTAGCTTCAATTATCGCCAGTTTTTTACTGACTACCTAATTCCCTTTTCAATTTAACTGGGCATAAATTGCTTATAAAGAAACTAGTTCTTTTGTTATTCTTTTCTTCTACCGCTTTCTTTGTTCTCCGCTGATCTTTTCAGCTAGTTCACTTAATAAACCAATTTCGTTCTTGATTAATTCTCTTTTCTAGTCGCTTTGCTTATCTTGCTTTGTTATTCTAGTTGAATCAAGTCGCATTTTCGGCTGCTTACATCGTACGGCAGCAACAACAACAATGAAGCAATTGCTACGCTGACAGCGACGTCGACTGCGCCAGCAGCACCCAACATTGTTACTGGGCAACGTCGCCGTCGCCGTCAGCAGCGACTATGTTATGGTTCGCCCTGCTGAGCGTATTCGCCGTCGCCGTGCGCTCAGATTGCATTTAACTCTTGCCGCGTGCACAACGACGGACGCGGCGCGATAACAACGGCGAAAAACGATAGAAAACAACAATAAAATACATAACATAGTAGACGGTCGCCTCGCCGAGTGAGTTGCGCTCTCTTGTGCTCTCTCTCTCGCCGCTCTCTTTGGCTACTCTCACGCGTCGTGTTTTGTTGTTGTTGCGCATGTAAAATGCAAAAGACGACGGCAACTGCAGCTGCAGTTGTTGTTGCTGCTGCTGCAGTTCTTCTTTGCGGTGGGTGTTGAGGGAATTTAAGCAAAAAAGAAAATGTGCCAAGTGTAAAGTGCGAAAGTGCGAAAATTTATCGATCATCCGATAAGCGTAAATATCGAACGCGTTTTATCAGTAGCAGCGCCATCGTCAGGTGCTTTGGCTCTGCGCGTGCTACTGTGTGCGTGCATATGCATGCGTGTGTATGTGTGTGCGCGTGCGTACGTGGATTTGTGCATGCGTTTGTGTCTGTGTGCGAATCATTAAACGATTATTTAATATGAAAATTGAGACGGCCACAAAACGACGCTAATTGTGGCGTCTGTTGTAAAATACACTTTACAGTCAGCGCCATTCATCTATGTCCACTCAGCCGGCTAATCGAAAACCACGCCGGAATATTGCTTGATTGAGCTCAAATTGAAATCTGCGGTTAACCGAAATGCCAAAAGCTGTTTTCATAAATAAATAAATCAAAAAAATGTGATGATGACTGAATAGATGCTAAAAAACAATGAAAAGCAGATGGAAATGTCACATAAAATAATATTATAATGTAGAAACATCATTTCAAACATCTTGAAATAATCAAAATATTAAAAAATGCATTTATAATTATTCAATGCACAAATTTTTAACATAACTTATTAAAAATAACTAAAAAATACTTGAAATGCAATTAAAATATAACAATAATAAGTTAATGAGTGTTCTAATAATACCAAATTCTTAAAATAATATTTAAAAGTACTTTATAGAACTTCACAAGAATATTCTTATTATAAAAACCTTAAAAAATATCTTAAAATAAATTCACGTAGATAATAATGACTAAATAGAACCAAAATAATTATTTTCTATTTATTTTCAATTTGTTTTTTCCAAACGATTCCCTGAATTGTCGAGAGTCAAACGTAAATGGCATCTGTCCAATTTTCTGTACAATTCTTCAAAAAAAACCTACTTAAGCATTAAAAATAGCGGATGTTTATGGCATTAACAAGCCCCTCTTCTGTTTTGACTATAAAAAACGAATAAATATAAATTAAGAACCTCTTGCCTCATGATTGTGAATCACGCACAATTTCAAGTTCATTTCGAATAGTTTTTCCGCTTTTCCGTTTTTTCTCTTGTCTTTTCTCTTTTCTTTCTCTTCTCTGCTCTTCGGACTGCTTGAGCATTTTCCATACCGTTAATTTTGTTAGAAATTTTCATTAGACAGTCAATTAGTAGGCAGCATTATAACGGCACATGACCGGCAGAATGAGGGAAGTACCGGAACCAGAAGCTAAGTTACAAAGCCTATGGGGGGCCCAAAAGGTTTCTCTCACTTCTCTCGATGACATCAACGTAAAGCAAGAAATGTGGAGGGGAGAGAGAGTAGGAATAGTTCTCTGCAGACGACGCGTGACCATCGCTGGTTTACTTCCGAGCTGATTCATATGGTTCGTGTCTGCGCTTATTCACTTGCGCTTTCGTTGTTGTTGGGGGAAAGGTCGGGTCTGAAATTCCTCATAATTATGCCTCGCTGTTAATGTGGCAGCGCACCCCGAGAGGGTGGTTCTAAAAGTAAACGACTGTCTGTACTCTCTGCCATATGTTCGATTTCTTGAAATAATTGAACCGACCTCGGTGAATAAAGTAACATGTGTGGAGAGCGACTATACATTCTTGCTTGATGGCGCACACATGGCAAATTGTTGATTGAAAGGCCAGTTCTCGAGTACCTCCCCCGCTCCTAGTTGCTCCCTCTTCCCCCTTTAGCCCTTCAACTTCCTCCGGAGAGCAACAGATCGACTCAGATTCCTTTGTTGATTTTCATTGTTGTTTATTTTTCCTATTTTTAAGATCTTGAGGGGGTTGCGCGACTCTCTTTCTCTCTACCAGTCTCTCTGCCCTCTCTCATGTGCTCTCTCTCCCTATCCCTCTCTGTTTTTCTTTATCTCTACTCAGCTCTCCGTAGTTGACTTTATGAATTTGCCCGTGAATTTCGCATTCAGTTTGACTTTTGCGTTTCGCGTGTTTCTGTCGAATCATTTTTCGTGGCCCCGACAATTTTTTGGGGTTTGTTTATTTATTTGTCCGGCACGCGCACGTTTGTGTTGTGTAGTGTAAATTTCTTGCACATATATTTTGTACAAAATCACAATTAATACTGCAAATAAAAGTGTGTTTCATTATGTTGTGCAGAAATGCAACGTCATATCCTGTAGAAAATTGGAGAACTGCAATCTCTTTAAGCATTTGTGAATGAAATGAAAATCTGCAAGTGTTTTTCACTTGACATGCAAATTAAAATTCCATGATGAAAATTCAACCAAAAAGAAAATAAAAAAACGAAAAACACAACAACAAAAGAAAACACAATGCAAATCTCAACGAAAATTGATTTGAAAAAATAATTCGAAGCAATAACAACGGAACATTTGCATTTAATGCGCTGCCCGTATCTCTGCCTCTCTTCCTGAAACTCCCTGCCTCCCTTGTGTGCTCTATTAGTTGAATGAGAAGCCAATACAATAGACAGAGCTTTGCATAGGGGGCAATTGTATGTAAATTCGTTGTGGAAATCATTTTCAAGAGCTAATAATATTTTTAAATTGTCTCTCTGTTTCTTTTCCTCCTACTCGTGTCTCTTTCTTGTTACTTTTGATGATTTTTTGAAAATACTTATTGAAAGTGAATTGGGGTAGCTTTAATTAGGTTTTTTTTGATAAGCCAAGTGAACTAGTTGCAGTTGAACTCATTTGAACTTATTTGTATTGCATATTAATCGATAATGCGACTAGTTCAGTTTTAACCCATTTGAACTCTGCTGTATAGAGATGTAACACTAATGTCATCGTTAAATTTAAATGTAACTAGTTCCAAGTGCTAAAAAAACCGCACCTGTACGTGGAACTAGCTCCACATGTGTGTGGAACAAGTTCCATGCTATAATAAAACTATCCACAAACTAGTTCGACTATTTTATAGAACTAGTTCCACTCAAAATTAAACAAGTTCCACTAAAAATTGATCTAGTTCCATGAAAAATAAACAAGTTCCAATAAAAATGCAAGAGATGCATTATAAATTGAAGGAGAGCCATCAAATATTCAACTAGTTCCACTAAAAGTTAAACTGGTTCCATTAAAAATTGAACTAGTTCTTTTTTTTTGCTCATTTTAACTTGTTTTTCTCCAATAGTTTTATATCTCTTCAACATTTCACAGCAGTAATGAGAGTGAATGGTTCATGGAACTAGTTCCTATTTAGACTTTTTATTCAAAATCGGTTAACCACTTTAAATTCCTCATTCAGTCTAGTTTATTGACTTCTGTTTTCTACCCTCAACTTTGATATTTGCATTTCTTTCCTATCAACCCTGGAGTAATCCATCATTCACTTTATTTTTCCACCTTTTTTCCCGACTGTTTATGAACCTTGCAGGTCGCAAGACCCAAAAACGAAATAAAATATATTTCGTAAACATTATCAATCATTTCATTCTCCCCTGAAATTGACCCCAAATACACCAAGGGCGCTTCGCCCATAAACGCAACTGCTGATAAGCCGCGCACTATATGCCCAGTCTAGCCTTATATATGTGTATAGATGTATGTATTTGTGTGTGTATGTGAAGCCAGCGGAGCATTGAATTTAGCGTAATTAGAAACGTGTTGGAAGAGAGAACAAAAGCCGAGGAATACCTGAGAGAAAGAGATCTGGACATGCAAAACCGAGAAGAAAGAAGAATGTTTTAGTTGTTGTTTGTTGTTGTTGTACCTCTTGAGATTCTAATTGTCTTTGGCTAGAATGATTTCACGCTCTGCTGATGCCTTGACTTGAGTCTTGTCTTCTAATGCTTATATAATGAAGATGAAAGAGGAACTTGAAGTTGACTCTTATGTTAGTTTAACTCTTTAGCGGCAGCAGCTGCGCCTTTTTGTCATTTACCTCAACCTCTTCTCTCCACTTCCTTCTTTTCCCTTCTCTTCTTCTTCTCTTTCTGCTTCTACTTCTACTTCTTCTACTGTGGCAATTGCATTGGCAAATTATGCAAAAAGGCGGAAAGGTGAGAGATCACTGTGACAGCAAACAGCTGTTGTTTGTCTCTCTCTATGTCACTGTCCCTGTCTTTGTCTCTGTCTCTGTCTTTGTCTCCCTCTCTGCCTTCCCCTTTCTGTCTCTTCTCGCCGTGACGAGTTGAGAAACGAGGTTAGTTGTAGCCATTGCTATTGGCCAAGGGCTCACAGTGAGTGGGCGAGAAATAGAACAAACTTGCAGGCTGTCAAAGGTTTTTCTTGACTGGAAAATGCAAAATTACCCTGACTAGTGCAAATTGTTGAAAGCATAGAAAACTCTCCTCAATACATTCAAGTTAAACTCATTTTGAATCGCTTTTACTATTGAAAACTTGTTTAATTATTATAATTATATTGCTGTTGTCTGGGCTCAACCTTATCTCAGTTCGTGCAACTAATGCAACTGCAACAAACGGTTTTGCAGTCAAATATCACGCATACGCCACATGAGCTGCAGGTTTTTTTTGTTTATGGTCAGCATCCGTTGCTGACGAGCTGAAGAAACCGCAGCCAAACCTTGTTTTGGGTCTGAAAAAAAAAAAAAAAAACAAACCAAAGAAACTCGTCAACAAGTTCGGCGACAGACTTTAAATTATGTTTGTTGTTGTTGTTGTGACTGCACTCAAGTGAGGTGAAAGTTGTTGTTGTTACTGTTGTATGTCTTTTTGTTGTTGTTGCTACTGTTGTGTCTTTTTGTTGTTATTGTTTGCGACTGTCCATTGATGAAAAATGCGCGTAAATCAATGAAATTTGTGGTCAACTTTGCAGTATTTTCAACGAGGCAATTGACACGGCATAGAGGAAGTTGCAACTCGAAACTTGACAGGGAATGTCTTAGGGAAGACTCTTTAAAGGCATAACAAACTATCTTTGATTTAAACTATTTCAAGTGATATAATCAAAGATTTTCATACTATATCTGTGCCCCTTTTGCTGTATTTCTAATACAAAAATATAATACATGTATGCCTCAACTTAGTTGAATTTATGCAGAATTCGTTGAGAATTTCGCGGCGAAATAAATTGAAATTTATTAGGTCGGCCACTTAAGATCATTTGTTGCGCTTCTCTGTGTGAATCATGCGAAAATTCATAATAAACAATTTGAGATGGAAACATACATTTGAAGAGTCATGTGGATGACACATTTTCTCAACTTAATTCTTGAATTGAATCATCAGCAAAAGAGGAAAATGGCCAAAGAGCAAAGCTGAGAAGAGCAAAGAGAGAGAGAGGGAAGAGTTCAGCGTATTATGCAACGTTGCGCAGAGAATTGCAGCATGTTGCATGCTCCACTAAGCAGCAAAGACTCGCTGCAAAGACTCTGCCGCGCAGTCTTGGCTGCTTTATCTGCACGAAGTTCATCAATTCAAGTCGGAAATTAAACACAACAGAATCCTCAAGCAGACCAAAACTTCGACTCAGTCGTGTAGAAAGAGGCGTGACAGTGAGCGTGCAGAAGACGCGATTGCCCTAGGTACCAAGGGGGGCATGAGGAGTGAGGAGGTTTTTATAGCTTTTGTTTGTCTGCGCATGAAAAATATACAGAAATATTGTAGAAACATTCTTGAATGCCATTTTCCATTTTTCCATTTTCCTTTGTTTGATTTGCCTTCTTGCTGCGCAGTCTGCAAACTGAGCCAGAGCCGAGTCTGCTGGGTGGGCAGCCGGAGGCTACTGCATTGGAATCCGGAACAATATTACCTTTCAATTTGTTTAGCCTCGAGTCGAGATTCTTCACTCTGATTTCCAGCTGCTGCCAGCGCGATCTCTCTTTGCCCCTTCTTCTTCTTCTCTATCTCTTCCCCTCTGGGTTGATGAAACTCATTAGACAACTCTTTCTGTTCGCCCTTCGCCAGGGAGAGAGAGAGAGATTATGTTGGAGTTTTCTCTACTCTTTTCTTGTTTCTAAAAATCAAAAATAAATAAAGAAATCAATAATAAATCAATAGAAAACTACAAACTGAAAACATATAATACAATTTAATAACAATATCAATAAAAAAACGCATGAAATCTAAAGAAAAACTTTAATTTCCTTGCAAAATAAAATAAATACCTTAAACCATTTATCATTTAGTGTGCAGCATGCTGGAAAATGCATAGAAAAGTGCCTTAAAATGTGAGAAAAAAGCAAGAAACATAACAAAATCAAATCCAACAACAACCAAACAACTGTTTTAATAAATCTGAAAATGTGCCTTAAAAATCCATAAAGAAAACAAAAGAAAAACAAACTTAATCACACACAAAGTGTCTTCCTTCCAACAACAACAACTTACACACAAGTGTGACTATCCAACCAGCCCCCAGTGTGCCACGCCCTCCTACTGCAAACAACACCTTGCCAAGCCAAATCAAAACAAGGAAAGATTATCAAAAGGAAAACCAACACACTCGTGCCGGAAAAGCTAAAGGGAAAACCATGAGTAGTCAACCTGCCAGCCAGCCCGATAGCATTGACTTAGCCTATGATATGTGGGCGGGTCAATTCGAATTTGTCGGTCCCACAGCAACAACAACAACAGAAGCCAATAATAAAAACAACACACTCAACAACAACAGCAACAACAACAACAGTAGCAATAACAACTTTGTTAAATTCGGCAATTCTAGTCAACAACTTTCATCAGCGGATAGTTTGGAGGATTTAAATTTGAATTTCAACACAAGTTCCACACAGAATCCACTGACAAACGCCTACAATTTGGGCGTAGGTGTGGGCGTGTCAGGACCCTTCACGGCATTTGGCAAGCAACCAATTCTGATTGATCAGGAAACGTTTCTTAGCTTGAATCCTGCAGACTTTGATGATATTGTGCCATCAGATTCGGAACCGAATTCTCTTGTCTTTATCGAGAACAAACTCGAGCACAAC
Source organism: Zaprionus africanus (assembly GCA_018151435.1). NCBI lineage: Eukaryota > Metazoa > Arthropoda > Insecta > Diptera > Drosophilidae > Zaprionus > Zaprionus africanus. Next base: position 17,141,727 of record JAECXB010002310.1, read on the forward strand.
AACAACAATAGTCTCGAATCGAACAACAATAACAATAACAACAATAACAAATTGTTTAATTTGGAAACATTGACAAGTAAATTCAACAATAAAACGAATAATACGAATACAAACGGTTTCAAGTTGGAGAATCTGAAGAATTTTAAGAACAAATTGCTTTGCGACTTTGAAGAGAACAACGGCAACAACAATAATAACAATAACAACAACGGTTCTTCAGTAGGAGGTAATAACAAAATGAACGGAGCCCTCAGTGCGGAGATTTGTGACAACCTGAACGAGCAAGTAAGCGAAATTATTGAGTGCCTGCTTAAATATTAATACGCCACCCCACCCAGGGTATTAGGTATAATTTGAGGGAAAAGTTCAGGGTTGCATGTTGTGGGTGAGGAGGCGTTCTATGTAACCCTCTCCCTATATAGTATAGCTTGCACTTGTCTCTCTAGTATAGCGTGTCAATAATGGCAATTTAGTATAAATGAGCCCTGCTTTGCTAGTCAGGTGGTTTAGTACTATTCGTGCGGGCTTATTGTAGAGTTCGGTTCGGACAACCTTAACCAAAGAGTACAATTTGAAATATTCGTTTGATTTGTGGAAGGTTTTGTTTAACTAAAATGTTGGAAACAAATGATGTGAGTGTTGTGAAGGAGAGGAGCAGCGAACTCTTTAAAAAACAGTGTTGTTAAACCATTGAAAGTGTGTTGTATGTTGGGTTTAAGAGCTGAGAGCTAAACCTTCTAAGTGCAATAGGCACAAGCAGTAACGAATCGTAGAATTGATTACTGCATATACAAATAATCGATTAATGTTTTGGTTCATTAAAATACCGAAAACTAATAATGTCAGTGCTCGAAAGTGTTGAACTTAAATAGATAACGATAAATTAAATCTCCACAGGGCACAATAGGCAAAACCCTGTAATTTGTGGTATAAAGTCAACAAAAAGTCGATAAATAATCGATAAATACTCAAATAACCGAGTAATTGTGTGGCTTCAATTCGCTAATTGGTGTCGCAAAATCAACAATGAATTGTTATCCCATGAACATTCGATAAATCGATAAAAGTAATCGATAAATGTTGAATATGCGTACTAAAACATTTTCCACTACTTGAAATAACTTTAATATGCCATAAAATCAATAGGGCCATTAAATGCCGATTATTTTTCTATAAGCCGGTAATAGTTATCGAATATGTGTACTAAAATATTTTCCACTGCTTGAAATACGTTATTTTCTTATTCTTTCTCCCTCATTTCCCATTAGCCAGACTGACAACATTTCAATCTCTTTCAATGTATGTACAATGTTTTCATGTTTCGCAAACAGGCAAACTGTTTACAAAATTCCTTGACATATTTACTTTAGACCGAATGAAAAGAAAACAATAAATAAACGCTAAAAAGAAGAAAAATGAAATTAAAAATAGTTTGAAATCGTTTTTGTTTCATCTCTTGTGCTTTTCTCAAACTATAATTTGTGTAAATTGCAAACATCTGCCGCAAAGAAACACAACGAGATCATAAATTATGTTTAACAAATGCGTCAAATGAGATCACAGCTCAAAGAGAAGAAAAGAAATGAGCAAGAAATGCTAAAAAATAGGAGACGGAAAACGCTGATGAATGAACGAACAGATGAATGAGCGGAAAAGTCGATGATGATGATGATGATGATAATGATTAGTGACGGGACTAAGGAGAACGAAATGTGTCAATGAAAGCGCGCACAAAGTCTAAGAATTGGGCACAGTCTGGGGAACTTGAGTTTCTAAGAAATTAATCGTCTAATGCGATTGCACGAAGAAGGGAAGGGGAACTGGAAGATCTCGCTCAGTTTTCTCAGTTCTCCTAGTGCCTCCCATGCACCATGGGGCACCGTATTCGACATGCAACTAATTGCATGATGCAATTTTCTCGACTCGACAACAACAACAACAACAGCATTATGTCCGCTAATTGGTCTATATCTCTCTGGAGCTGAGAGAGCGTGTGATTAATCGAGCTAAATCTCCAATCTCTCAACGCGCTGTAGGTCATTGCGAGAGCGCAACAAAGATAAGGTCGACTGCCAGACGTTGGCGGATGCTCCCTTTCCATTTGTTTACCATATGCCAGATATCTCTCTATAGTATATAGTTGTAGTTGTAATGGGAACGAACTCTCGATTTGATAAATGTAACAAATGGGAGCGGAAAGTGTTGCAAGTGTTCGAATCAGTTTTCCGTTTCTTCCGCTTTTGAGGTCAAAGCTAATGTCTGATTATAATGGCAGCTTGGACCTCCGGGTTTTCAATTGCGATCGGAAATTTATGAGCTGTTAAATGTGTGAAAATTGAAAGGCGAAACGATTATGATGGTTGTGAATGAGTAAAGTGATTGAAAAGTGGGAATGTATTCATTTGTTTTATATGATATACGAGTAAAGCAATTTGTACTGCATAAGAAATAAAAATATTCTATAAATATTTTTGAAATCTCTTGAGAAATCTATTCCCATGCATGTGAACCTGCTGCAGCTGCATTTTACGAGGTGTGTTCAAAAAGTAAGTGTTCAAAAGTAAGCTCTTGGGCGATGCTCATGCGACGGTTCTTTTGGTCAAAATTTAGCACGCAGAACTTTTATAACCTTTACGCCTCTCACAGCCAAACAAAAAATGCTATAAACTTGAAACTTGGTACAGATATTCGGGAAGAGTGTAGCAACATAACTTACTTTTTATCTTACTCTTTGAACACACCTCGTATACTAGTCCAATATGCTGCAGGTTGACTTCTGTTCCCCCGAAAACCTCATAATGTCTGTTTCAACCCTTGCATTTAATGCATTTCCCAACCTTGTGCAGACGAGTTTTTCCTGATTTTCAGTGCATTATTATATAAACATTTCCACAGCAAGTAATGTCACCTGTCAGACAGTGTAACAATGCTTTTTCCAGTTGGGAAATTACATTTTCTCATTCACATTTTTACGCACAGTTCAAGTGTTATGAAAGGCAAGGGGGGAACCACAAATGACCCTGGAACTAACCCTGCTGACATTTTGATGGGGCTCCCTTCCCCCTCAACAAAAGTGACATGAAAATGCGAAGCATTAAGATTACCTAGGCCTGCTCTCCTCTATTCATTTCCCTTACCCTCCTAGCGCCCTTTACCTCTTTCCCTTTCCTTCCATTTCTTTCTTGAAACGGCACTTGTTACTCAATTTGTCTGCTAACATTTTTATGATTTTCTTTTGGCTTTTTGCTTTTGATTTATTTCTTTCTTTTTGTCTGTGTCTAGTTTTTGTTGCTTTTATGGCACGTCTTCGCTTTGTTTATTTTGGCCAACGTTTTGTTGTTCTTTTCTCTAGAATTTTGTATAAAATTTGTTGTAGTTTTCTTGTTGCACTGTTTTTGTATTTGCCATGGTTCATTGTACATTGTACATGCCTTATAGAGGTACTTACCCCCTTGTGCCCTGTCATATCGCAGACTTTGAGTCAGTGATACGCTCTCTCGTTCTTCTTCTCTCTCGCTCTCTTTCTCTCACTCTCTCTCTCGCTTCTACATGTCATTTTTATGGTGGCCCCATTCGTAGGCCCTCTTTCATTCAGTTTTTGCCGTGTCGCGCATCGCAACGTTTGTTTTTTGTTTGTATTGTGTTTCTGGATTCCTCATTCTGTTCGATATTCTACTATATAGTCTATATAGTAGTCGCCATACTGTATTTGTTTGTTCTGTTCTCGTGTGTTCTTTATTTCGCCTCGCAAATTGCATTTAATTAAGCTTAATTGAAGCCTTTGCCTACAGTTGTGCAGGCACTGTGGGGCAGGCCTCAAATAAACGAAAAAAAAAAAAAAAAAAATACCACCCACATTTGGTTTTTGCCTGGCAAAATGTGTCGCATTTTATTCAATTGAACTTTTCACTTGACTTTTTGTAAGCTGATGGACAAATATTTAAAGAGAACGATAAGAGAAGAGCGGGAATAGTTTTTTGCTCTTTGGGCATTCTTTGAAAGAAGTATATAATGACACGTTGTGCAACACTGGAAATTTAAAAAAAGGATACCATAGAAAACTTGGCTTATTGAGATCTTTTTGCAACAACTGAAAATATTTTTAGTGTTATTTTCAACACTAGTCTGTAATGATATTTAAAAAGTGTTAAGCGAAGGATATTAAAGGAAACATTTTTCAACACTATTCTCTAAAATCCATCAAAATGAAACTGTGCTTTACGAATTCTGTTAAATATGTTTAAATAATACCTCAATAGCTGTTTTCCAACACTGTTTAGCTATTAAAAAGTGTTAAGCAAATGATTTAAAATGAAACGTTTTTTAATACTAGTCTGTAAAATCATACAACTTGAAACAGTGGTTTTAGAATTCTTTTTAATATTAAAAAATAATATTAAAATAGTTGTTTTCCAACACTGCTGAGTGCTTTAGCTTGGAAGTTTTTCTAATACTTCTCAACATAATGAGCATTATTACCTTAAGATTTTGAATTTTTTTGCTCATTAAATATTCTTCATCATTATATTAAATAAACTTTGTGACTTAGCCAACACTGAACCCCCTCTTTGCACTATCAGCGATCCTTCATGTCACTCTCGCCCTACAAAATTGTCGGCTATCGCCGTCGTGGCGCAGCAACAGCTGAGCGAACGAACACACAGTCCACGAATGATTTCCTACAGACCCAAAGAGAGACTGTGTATATGGTATAGCATATATACCATATTTATGCATACATATAATACAATATATATACACGCCGATAATTACACTCTCAATCACAGCAGCGTCGAGTCGGCAAAACACATTTCGGTTTCACATGTCGCAGCAGAAATAATTTAATGAATGCAGCAGCGCCAACACTTGTGGGGGCGCTGTCTGTCTTGCAACTTCCACCTTGTACGCATAGAGCGAGCTTCAGCTTTGGGGGCTGTCAATGGGCGTATACTTAATATTTATGAAATTTATATGGGCTGGGCATGCCTCTAACTACACTGTGCAACAAGTGTTGGCAAGTGATTTGCAAGGTGAAGAAGGAAATATAAATAACAAATAAAATGAAATAAAAGAAAATAATAAAATAAAGAAAATAAATAAAAAAAAAATATAATAAAGAAAATAAATGAAAAAAAAATAAAAAAAAAAAAATTAAATAATGAATAATATAAAAAAAAATAAAATAAAGAAAAATATATAACAAAAAAAAGAAATAAAAAAAATTATTTAATAAACTAAACACAAAAAATAAATGAAATAAATATTATAAATATAAATAATGAATGATTAAAATAGGCAATAAATATAGAATACATAGTTAAATATGTCTAAATAATTATAAACATTCCCACAAATATTTTATGTACTCCCATCTTCGTCACATAGAATCATTCAGTCCTCAGCACTTTGTTGCGCAGTGTAATTAGGCGTATACACAGCCCACAACAGCGTGAGTTGTTCGTCTTTGGCAGCAGCTACAGAAACAACAACAAATAGAAAAACAAATGGAAAATAATAAAACAGCCGCCGGCTACGTGTTGCAGTCTGTTGCGGCAAGCAAATGAGGAAAGACGACGCGAGGCGAACAGAAACAGATATTTTGTTGAATACTTGATGAGTGTATAGAGAGAGACAGAGACAGGGCGAGAGAGAGGGACAGCGAGTAAAAGACCCAGATACAAATAATGCAGTTTATGGCAAAAGATATATGCAAATGTATTTGAAAAATCCCATGGCTGATGTGCAGTTGGTGAACGAGCTGCTCCACGACTTGCGGCACATGAAGAGTGACTGTGTTAGTGAATACACTCATTAAACAAATATGCAAACGAGCAACAAAGCAATTATTTAATTACACTTAACCAACATATCTCTCTCTTCTTCTTTTATAGCTGGAGCTGCTGCAGCGCAAGGTGGACGATCTATCAGATACACAGAATATAGCCGAGGATCGCACGACGCGCACAAAGACAGAGTATGCAGTGCTGCAGGCGCGCTATCACATGCTCGAGGAGCAGTACAGAGAGGTAAGACAGTTTGAGAGTCACTGTAAAGGACGTCTCTTTAACATTCTCTTTATTTCTCTCTTAGTCGGAGCTGCGCGCCGAGGAACGCCTGGCGGAGGAACAGAAACGCCATCGCGAAATCTTGGCACGCGTGGAACGCGAAGCTTCGCTGCAGAACGAGAATTGCCAGATGAAGATCAAAGCCACCGAGATCGAGGCGAATGCCCTGCGCGATGAGGCGCAGCGATTGCGTGTCCTATGCGATAAACAGGCCAATGATTTGCATCGCACCGAGGAGCAGCTGGAGCTGGCACGCGATCAGATTGCTTCACTGCAACAGGAATACGATGAGCAGTTGCAAGCACTGCGGCGCCACGAGCAGGAGAAGAAATCCACTGAGGAGCTAATGCTTGATCTGAGTCATGAACTGCAGCGTGTACGCGAGGAGAATGGGGCACGTGCCATGCCCACCACATCGCCGGAGAGCATAAGACTGGAGGAGCTGCATCAGGAGCTGGAGGAGATGCGACAAAAGAATCGATGTAAGTGGGAGCAGGAACCAAATGTGATAAGATAGAGATAAAATAGAGAGGATGGAGAGCGGAAGGGAAACTTTGAAATAGGAGAAATGTGGAACGGAAATTTTTTTAAATATCTATAATAACTTGGGGCTTCAAATGTTGTAGATAGCTAAAGACAGATTACCAACTAGAAAGACATCTAGTTTCGACAAAAGAATCGATGTAAGTTGAAGGAGGAACAATATGTAATATATGAATGAAATATAAAGATAAAATAGATAAAGATAAATAGAGAAAGGGAACTTTCAAATAGGAGAATTATGTCAAGAAAAGTTGTATAAATATCTATGATAGCATAGGGCGTCATATGTTGTAGAGAGCTTCACACAGATACCTAACTAGCTAGAGATTTGAAAAGGGGTATCACAGCAAGAACTGATATAGAGTTAAAGAAGTGCTCAGCTATAGAAAATAGACATTGTTTACTAGGCAGTTGAACTCATTGAGCTGAGTTTCTGGCTGGAAGTCATTGAACTCAGCTAGCTATGATAGTAGATAGGTCCATGTACTATAAACTATAATTGTCTTGACAAGTTGTAGAGACAGCAGAGCACATACTTACAGTTTAACGGGCATTGGTTCGTACACGGAAATACTGTACCAGATAAGCTTGATTAGTGCAGTAATATTTATGCATTCAGTAAGCAAAACTGCACTGGAATAGAAACTCTAAGTTCAGCAGAGAGTACAATAGATTTACAACTACAATAAAAGAAGCAAGACTTTAACAGAATATTAGCTATATCTGAGGCTTATACTATACACAGCTGTTAAGCATTAAAGTTAGTTATCCATCAAGCTTTATATACTTTTACTTATATTTAATCCCATCTAATATGTTTACCCTCTTGCGATTTGCAGCACTCGAGGAGCAGTGCGAGGAGCTGCAGGCCACCATGCTGGAGAATCAGGCAACCATGTTGACCAACGGCGTTGAGCAGGGTCGTCATCTGTTGAATGGCACCCTCAATAATCTGGCACAGGAGCTGGAGGAGATGTCACAAGCTCAGGTGTGTACTAGTTAAGAGCAAATCGTATTATGCCGCATTATGCTTTTGTATTTGCCACGCCTAAGTCCAAGCTAAAGCCCCCCAACCAGCCCACATACCCACACCCTACACCCCGCACAATCCACCTGCCATTTGCCACCCACCTTGGCCACACTTGCTTGTAATTGCTGCACAGTTTGAGAGTCCTGCTGCATAGTACACATTGTGCCCGCGTCTTTTATCTCATCATTATTATTATATTTATATTTGTATTTATATATTTATATTGTATTACAGGATTCTGTGGATTCAGCCACATTAGCATCCTTAAGTCAGGTAATGCTTATCCAACAACAAATACAAGAACAAAAAGAAAACAAAAGAAAGTAACAAATTCACAGAAAACAAAAACACACGGTTTTGGCGCCACTGTGCATGCGCTGCAGTTTGACAGCCACTTTAAAATGGTGTTTGGCTTGAGAGTTTTTTTTAACAGTTTTGCGGTCGATTTAATTTCCAAAATTTGTGTTGGGTTTCATTTGATCCATTTAACATAGAAAATACTCATACATTCAGGTTCATTCATTCATTTTGTATATAAGAAAAATAAATCATGCCTGTTTCTGTGTTTACAATAACGTTATACAACACTTACAGTAAAAGACTCACTAAACTGATTGAAATTTCTTGAATTTCTACAGCTGCAACAGGCCTTCCAGGAAAAGGAGGATGAGAATGTGCGTCTCAAGCATTATATCGACACCATACTACTCAACATTGTCGAGAACTATCCCCAGCTGCTCGAAGTCAAGCCCATGGAGCGCAAGTAGACCAGGAGGAGGAGCAAGAAGAGGAAGATGATTCAATGATAACCAGAAGCAAGCCCAGACACTTTACAGTTTCTGTACCACCTAACCTTAACTCAAAAGAGAAAGAAGTTAATGAAAAAAAAAAAAAAACAAATTAACTACTTTAGATTAGTCCATAAGCTTTACACTAAAATATTTATGTATAAAACTTAAGTCATAATTTATTTTATAACAATTTATTATAGCTTTTAATTCGAACAACACAAGAGAAGAACAACATAACCTATGTAAAATTAGTTGAAAAATAATTTTTGTTAATACTTTTCGTATAACTTTTTAACCCAATGTTGTGTATAGAGAGAAACAAAGAAAAAAATTTCATGTTTTGTATAATAGAAAGAAGAGAAAACAAGAAAAACTGATAAAGAAACGATTGAAAAAACGAGTAAATGTTAAATCCAAATGTGAATCGTTTATAGTTTTTTTAGTGTTGTTGAGCCCTGAAGATATTAACTGTATAAAACAACTGTAGCTCTTAAGTCTGATAACCTTTTTAATGAAAACAATATTTATTAACAATTTTACAATATGATATACAACGCCTATATATGATATGTATATGATGTGTATAGAGGGAAAGCGAGAGAGTTTTAAAATGGTTAACATATTATTTGAACACTCTATTTGAATATGTGTTAAGGGGTGTACAGCAAGGTGGCAGTTCAGGGAGTCTGTCTCTCTCTCTGTTCTACTCCATTTACCTTCTTCTTTTTTGAACTCTCCCCATGCTGTATTCCCTGCCTATAGTATATCCGATTACGAAGAAGAAAACCTATCAAAAATTTGCGTTTATGGTATGGACAATCCCCAGGATATGTAGATTGAAGTTTTAGTTAGTAAATGCAATTATTTATGTAGAGAAGAAGCAACACAAAGTTAAACTTAATGGGCATAGAGAAGAAGAGTAAATAACTAACTGTAAAATCCTCTATCGATGGACGTAATGTGCAAAGGTTTGGGCATCGTATCCCTATCAGTTCGTATCGTGTCGCAACGGTTCCCAAGCTAGTGTAGACTTAACGAAAACTCAACGAAAAACAACTTAAAGCAGAACTCAAGTGGTCAATCCTTACACACACAGGCATATGTATATGTACACATACTTATATAGCAATAACTATACATGAGAATTCTTTGCTAATCAAAATATTTGATGCCTTTGATGATTTTTACGTGTTAGGCGATTCTTTTGAGAAGTTATAATACGCTAAAAGTCCATAACTATACATAAATATACCATATATACTATATGTTATGTACCAATAACTGTATAACATAGAAACCTAACCTAACTATTTTACACACCAAGGAAGTGTATACTGAAAGTAATAAAAGATGATTTTATAAAGAAAGCATTCGATCTTGGAATTGGAATTTGAATTAATGCTAATGATGGGGTGACGAAATTGAGGCACCCAAAAACAATTACCATAATTGGTGGATTTATTGAGGAAAGCATTGCCGGAACCGGTTGAGGGTGCTCAGCTGTTCGCTGCTTTGCCATTGCTTTGAACTTGCAACCGGTTTCCCTCTGCTGTGCCCATCAGCGATCGGCCTGATCTTGTATAAAAGTGGGTGCAAAGTTTCAGTTCAGGACACAGAAGAATTTTGAAGATGTTCAAGCTCAGTTTAGTTTTGGCCACAGGTGAGTCTCAGGCGCCTCGAATCGCATTGGGATTCATTACTGATCCCTCCTTGTTTCCCAACTTGTAGTGCTGCTGTGCACAGTCACAGCGCAGGTGCCGCCAAGTCCAGAGATCGGCCGTGTTACAGTCCAAGTGCCGTTGCTATCCAATGGGAAACCTGTTGTAAGCCCTGATGCGGAGCAAGTGGAGGTGGCTCGTGTTGTGGAGGTGAAGCCGGGCCAGGTGACGACCGAGGAGGTTGTGGTGCCACATACCGTCAAGGTTCGGAGTACGAGAGCCGTTGTGGAGGTGGTGAATCCTGGTGTGCCCAATCCTGGCATGCCCAACCCTGGTATTCCAAACCCTGGCATGCCCAACAGAGGAATCCCCAATCCAGGCATGCCCAACCCTGGTATTCCGAACCCAGGCCTGATGAACAGAGGAATCCCCAATCCAGGCATGCCCAACCCTGGTATTCCAAATCCTGGTATGCCCAATAGAGGAATCCCCAATCCAGGCATGCCCAACCCTGGGATTCCGAACCCAGGCCTGATGAACAGAGGAATCCCCAATCCAGGCATGCCCAACCCTGGAATTCCCAATCCTGGTATGCCCAACCCTGGTATTCCAAACCCTGGCATGCCCAATAGAGGAATCCCCAATCCAGGCATGCCCAACCCTGGGATTCCGAACCCAGGCCTGATGAACAGAGGAATCCCCAATCCAGGCATGCCCAACCCTGGAATTCCCAATCCTGGTATGCCCAACCCTGGTATTCCCAATCAAGTCAAGGTCCGGAACACGAGAGCCGTTGTGGAGGTGCCGAATCCTGGTGTGCCCAATCCAGGCATGCCCAACCCTGGCATCCCCAATCATGGTTTACCCAATCCAGGCATTCCCAACCGTGGCTTGCCTAACCCTGGTATACCTAACCCCGGAATTCCCAACCCTGGTATTCCGAATCCTGGATTGATGAACAGAGGCATCCCTAATCCAGGCTTGCCCAACCCTGGCATTCCCAATCCTGGTATGCCTAACCGTGGTATTCCCAATCCAGGCATGCCCAACCCTGGTATTCCAAACCCTGGATTGACGAACAGAGGAATCCCCAATCCGGGCATGCCCAACCCTGGCATCCCCAATCATGGTTTACCCAATCCAGGCATTCCAAACCGTGGTTTGCCTAATCCTGGTATACCTAACCCCGGAATGCCCAACCCTGGCATTCCCAATCCTGGCATGCCCAACCCTGGTATTCCCAACCACGTCAAGGTGCGAAACACGAGAGCTATTGTGGAGGTGAACAGTGGAGTACCCAACGCTGGAGTGCCCAACGCTGGAGTGCCCAACAAAGGAGTTCCAAATCCAGGCTTGCCCAACCCTGGCATCCCTAATGCAGGCTTGCCCAACCCTGGCATCCCTAATAGCGGATTACCCAACGCTGGAGTGCCTAACCCTGGCAAGCCCAACCCAGGCATCCCCAACCAAGGTCTACCCAACCCAGGCATCCCCAATGCTGCCGCCTCGGAACTGCAACCCGTCGCCGTTTTGCCTCCCAGCTCAACAATGTCACCAGTGGAGCTGCCCAAGAGTTCACCCTCCAAGAACTGTCATCAACTCTTGTTGGCCGGCATTGCCCCGCCCACAATTGCGCCCATTCCGCCACAGTTGGAACAGAACAGCTGCGATCAGCTGTGCACCAAGTTCGAGTTGAATCCCATCTGCGCCTACAACGGTATCTGTCTGCACGAGTTCCCCAACCAATGCGTCATGGACACCTTCAATTGCAGGCATCGCGACTTGGCCTTCCGTGTCGTCGATGAGGATGTCTGCAACATGAACCTGTGTGCGCGTCGCTGCAAGGCAGATGAGCTCGAGCTGAGCAGAGTAGTTATGTAAAACATATTCACTTTATACATACATATACATAACATATATACATATATATTCTTGTACCTTCATGTAATCAATAAAGACAGAAAACTGAAGGCAAATCAAAGCTATCGACTTTATTAAGTCAATCATTGGGAATTTTGGGCCGAATCATCATTTTCACTTGCTTCAGTGATTTGTAGCTCCTCCCCAATAAATGGTGGCTAATTTGTGTTTCCGAGAAAGAAGTCTCCGTCCCAGAAGTATGACAGTCCATCCAGAACCCGCGATGTCAGAATTACAGAGCACCTCAAAAGTGTCATTATATCTTTTGCAACAAATTCCGATTCACAGCTTGACAATTTTTCTGCGTTTGAACTTATTTTGGTTTCAAGAGCTGTTGCCTTTTCTTTCTCACTTTTAAGCTACTCTAAGTCGAAATCTCTATTTGAAGCACAAATTCACATACACTTTCTCTTCTAGCTGCTTATTCTTACTTTCTAATTCTTTTTGGAGTTCAATCTCCTTCGCTTTGAACACCTTCAACTCATTGTTTTGATTTTTACAGAGGTTCTCCGGCAGTTGTTCCATTTTCTTTTTCAGATCTTCGAGTATACCTGTCTCCTTCAATTTGTTATTCAAATTTTCCAATTGAAGCTGCCTAATTTGTTCACGCTTGATATCCAATTCTTTTTGAAGCCTCATTTCACTTTCTTCTAGATGCTTAATTTGTTCGTTCTTTTTTTCAATTTCTTCACTGTGCGTGTCTATCTTCTGGGTTACTTGCTCAAAGTAATCCAGCATGGGTTTCGTTACTTGATGGGCATACACCGAACAGGCTTTCTCCACCTCATGAGACAGTTGACAAGACTAATAAAAGCACGAATAATTCATTAAGGTCACTTGAGATTCTAATTCTTCCCGATCTCTTGCATACCTGATCGTATTGAGCTGTGACAACGTCTGTTTTATGGTCCTGCATTAGAAGCAGGCCAAGAAGAAGATTACAAACAAGTTTCATTGCACTTTCGGAAACATTCACTTATTCACTGGGGGTACAAATGCAGTCTCAGGTCTTTAAAAGCTCTCATAGTGCTCATCGCATGCGAATGCCTAAGGCTGATAACGAAATAAGTGACGTCAATGATGTGAGTTATCACAAGTAGACAGTGAACTCAAACCCCCTTTAACAGGGGGTACCTAGGACCAACTTTTTCAACTTTGATGGGAAATAGGTTTATTTAATTTTACAAAACATGTGCATGGGGAATTCCAAACCCGTCGACTTCCGAGATACTCTTTAATCGTACATGGTTATGCCCAGCTCCTTGCGCTCCTCAGGGTTGCATAGGGGAATGTAGCCCTGGGTGCAGCGATAGTTCTCGACGACATTGAAGCGCTTCTGCGGGTTGCGGCAGTTGTAGGCGGCCATGGTGCAGCGGCTGGTGAACAATTGCAGGCACTGTCCGTTGTGGGCACAGATGGGCAGATCGTAATCGGTGCAACTGAAGTCGCACTTGTCTGGCACCGCATTGACCATTCTGTCCAGCCAGACGGTTTGGCCGTGTTGATTAACTGCCGGCAGGTGAACGGGCTTCACGGGCAGCACGCTGGCACTGGCGAGGACGGCGACGAGGGCCAGGAGAACTGCGGCAGGGAGAGAGACAGAAGGTCAATGAGAGAATAATAAATTGATATGCACAATTTGAGCTGACGCAATTGTCGCCAAACTTACGCAGGCAGATCCAATGTTGTTGCATGTTGCTGTTGGACTTGACTTGTTGTTGCTGGTGTTGTTGGTGTTGTAACCTTGCTGTGTGAGCAGCGACTGTTCAACTGTGCCTTCTGTGGACGGAAGCAAATGTTTTTATAACAAATATTTGGCGCCCTGCACAGCCCGAAGGCGTTACATGGCATAATCCTTTTTGTTCGCACCTGCCAAAAATATACAAAACTGTATTATCGTTATTATTATTATCGTATCGTCTCTTTGGGCTTGTCATTTTTGCCCGAAATAAAAGCTTTTGTTCTAATTTGCATATTAATTTGCCAGCGTGCAATGTTCAGAGTTGTCCAGTCAGCTATTTTATTTAGCTTTTTTATATGTACCATGTAAAACAAGCGGACAATGAGAGATACAGCTTTTTATGGCTAAATGTAAAGGTTTTACGTTGTTTTCATTGCATACTTTGCGGCGCAACTGAAATTCATCGGCTGTGCTGCTCAAACTGTAAGCGAACACACCGCACTACTCAAACTGTGATGTAAAACATTTTATTCAGTTATATAATTTACTTTTAATGATATTTAAATGCATTTAAGCAATAAATAAAGTTGACTTTAAATAAATAAATAAATCAATAAAGAAAATAAGATATAATTAGTAAAAATAAATACATATAAATATATATTTAAAATTCAATTTATCCTTACTGGATTGAGTTTCCGTATATAGATTGGTCTGTAAAGAAAAACTAAAATGTAAATAAATTTAAAATATAATACTGTTATTAATGAAATCTCTAAAATGAGATCATAATTCAATTAAAATAATTTTCTTTGGTATAATATAAACATATATAAACCTTATTTAACACAAAAGCAAACCTTTCTCTTTTGCTTCGGTTTCTCATTAAATTCTCTCGAATTATTTATAAAAACTTAAATACTGATCTGCCTTATGCGCTGTTGTCACGCCCCATAATGTAAGCACTTCAGACCAAATATAATATCTCAAAATGTGTAAAATAATATCAATCTATAAGGAAGCGATTAAGGTAATTCGAATGAGCTTCGAGCGATTTCTGTCGTCGCTCTGTCGGAACGAAACCTGTTTCCCGCGGGAGCTGAAAGAATTTGCAACGTTTTGTTATTATATAATTAGCATATGAGATGCATTAAAAATATCTTTTGCTTATGACAAATCGATGTTTGATCAGGGAATCCGTATAAAAGTGGAGAACTAAAATCGAAAGCGTTGTAGAACGCAATCGAGCATCGTCAAGGGAGGACAGAAGAATCCCAGTGTGGAACCTAAGTGTGGAACTCAATTAACAAAATATGCGTGCTGTGTTGGTCATTGGTGAGTTTGCCTTCTCCAATATACATGTAAATACGAGCTACTTCAATCTCTGCATACTCTGCAGCCCTGATGGCAGCCCTGGCTGCTGCCGTGGAGCTGGACAAGCCGGAGCAACAGTTGCCGGAGCTCATCGAGTTGCCCAAGCACATTGAAACACTGATAACCAACCACATCAATCACGTGCTGCAACAGAAGCCGCAGGGACACCAGAGCACGCTGGTGCTTACCGGGCACGTGCCACAGCCGGGGCAGGGCAAGGCTGGCGTTGCGGTGCCACATTTGGATCTGTTGCCTCCACATAAACACGTGGCCGGTGCAGCACAGCAGCCACAGGTGATAAATCATCAGGTTGCCGCATGGGCCGGGCCGCATATTGTGCTCACACTGCCTGGCCAGGTGCCAGTGGACATTGGCGACAAGGTCAACAAGCTGCAGCAACATGTCGCCCATGTGATGCAACAGGCTGAGCAGCATATACCCAATGCCATCAATCAGGCGATCAAGGAGCGCAAGAAGCAGCAAAAGGAGAAGGAGGAGAAGAAGCAGCAGCAAGAGAAGCAGAAGGAGGAGAAGCAGAAGCAGCAGGAAGAGAAGCAGAAGGAGGAGAAGAAGCAGCAGCAAGAGGATGAGGAGCAGTTGCCACAACAATCGGGACGCCTGCTCTCCTCGGCTGTGCAGGTGCCGGAGCTGCTGGAGAAGCAACGCGAGTTGCAGCAACTGGGAAAGTGCAACTTCGAGTGTCCACAGAAGGCGCTGCCCGTTTGTGCCACCAATGGCAAATGCACTGTGGAATTTCCCGGCCAGTGCGAGCTGAGCCAATGGAACTGCTTCAATACCAAGAACGGTGAGTGGGTGTTGGACTCAGCTCTGATTATAATACTAATCCAATCCATTTGTTTCTATATTTAGTCTTCCGCCAGGTGCACGACGACGAATGCCACAAAGTCATCAAGTGCTACGATCGGGATATGCTGTAGGACAGAGATAGAGAGAGAGAGGAAGAGAGAGTGCAGGAGAAACCACAATGTAGTCAAGCAATTGGCATAGAATAAGAGAGAGAGAGAGTTCAGCTTAAAGGTGCTGAGGTTGTGTACATAAATAAGTTTATTGTTTAACAAAGTTTAAATAAAAGAAGTTGTCATTTTATTTTTTGGAATGTTTATTGATCAATAGATTCAATATAAATATGAAAGAGAATTGATTATTTTAATATGAAATAGGAAGACTAAAGTTGGATAGAAAAGGACTTCTTGTTCGCCTTTTAAGATGATCTGTTTGTCTATCTACTAAATTGCAGACTAGTCTCTCAATTGCAAAGACTTCTAAATAGAAAAAAGCTAGATCGAACCAATGTACTACATACAAAATACGAGGTGTGTTCGAAACTTCGCGGAGAAAGTACTTTCGATAGTAAATTTTTTTTGTGTTGTTATGTTGGTACACTCTTCCCGAATATCTGTGCCAAGTTTCAACTGTAAAGCATATTTTGTTTGGTTGTGAGACCCGTAAAGGTTTTTAGTGTTTTGCGTTCTCGGCCATTTTTTGCTAAATCTTGACCAAAAGAACCGTCGCATGAGCATCGCTCAACAGCTGTTGAATGACGTCAACGATGACCCAGATTTACTCAAAAGGGTCATAACTGGTAACGAATCATGGATATATGGTTATGATATCGAAACCAAAGCACAATCGTCCCAGTGGAAGAGCCCGGGTGAGCCAAGACCAAAAAAACACGCAATCGAATTGCTTGCGGAATTTGAAAAGTCACCTTACTTTTTGAGTACACCTCGTATTTAACATTCAGTCTCTAAGTTCATCTATTTCAAATCAGAACTAGTCTTCAAACCAAAACCTTTGGCCATGATTATAGTGGATGCACGCGCCGACTCAACCTTAGGTCAAGTTCACTGTCTGCTTGTGATAACACTCGCATCATGCCACTCTACATTGACGTCAGCTTTCTCCTTATCAACTCGGCTATTGATGGACGATGCTGGCTATAAAAGACGCGCGTCTGCACTCGGAAGATCATTGTACGTATTTGTCTAGTGCCCAATTGAATATTTCCGAATTTGAGACCCGCGAAAGTGCCAACTGAAATGAAACTAATTTCTGTTCTCTTCCTCGCCCTCTGGGGGTGCTTCAAAGCACTCTCTGTCGAAGCTTATTTTGATCAGGTGAGAATAAGTGCAGACACGAAATGTGAATCTCAAGTGAACTTTTTGAATTATTCATTTTCTTATTAGTCTTGTCAATTGTCACCTGAACTGGAACAAGAATGTTCGGTGTATGCCCATCAAGTAACAAAACCAATGTTAGGATACTTCGAGCAAGTAACCCAGAAGATAGACAAGCATAGTGCAGAAATAGAAAGCAAGAACGAGCAAATTAAGCATCTTGAAGACATGAATAAACAAATTAGACAGCAAGCAGATAGTATGATGAAGCTTCAGTTGGAAAATATGAATTACAAATTGAAGGAGACATCTGTACTCGAAGATCTGAAACAGAAATTTGAACAACTGCCGAAGAAGCTCTTTGAATATCAAAACAATGAGTTGAAGGAGTTTAAAGCGAAGGAGATTGAACTCCAAAAAGAATTAGAAAATAAGAATGAGCAAATTAAGCAGCTAGAGGAGACTGTCAGGAAGCTTCAAATAGAGATTTCGACTTATAAGTCGAAAACTGAATCGATGGCAGCTGTGCAAGAGAACCTTAAAAGTGAGAAAGAAAAGGCTACAGCTCTTGAAACAAAAATTAGTTTAAACGCAGAAAAATTGTTAAGCTGTGAATCGGAATTAGTTGCTAAAGATATAAAAGTTAATCAGTTGGAGGCGGAGTTAAAGAAATGCGATGAATTATTGGAAGAAATTCGAAAGAAGAATAGAAACAGTTGTATTACCAAATATTCATCGGGGGTGCATACAGTGACCCTATCTAATGATGACAGTTTTGAAGTCCTCTGTAATTCTGATATCGCGGGTCCTGGATGGACTGTCATACAGCAAAGAATTAATGGCAAAGTGGACTTCTACGTGGAGTGGGATTTATACCGGTACGGCTTTGGTGACTTCTGGGATGGGGACTTTTTCCTCGGATTGGAGAATATATATAGATTAACCACTGAGCAACGCCACGAGCTTTACATTCACATGGAGAGATTTGACGGCACTACATACTATGCCAGATACGACGATTTCGCCATTTCGGGTAAAAAGGATAATTACACCCTAATTAGGCTGGGACACTTCTCCGGTAACACAACCGACGAATTGAGAGTTCACCAATTTATGGAATTCAGCACACGTGATAAAGACACAAGTTACGGCGCTGCAAAATATTTTCATGGAGGCTGGTGGTACTTCTATTCTGCTACATGGTAAGTCTAATTATTGCAACTTTTTTCTTTTATTTTCTTCTATATAAGGAGTTCTCTTTCGTTGCAGTAATTTGAATGGCAAATATTTTAAGTCTGGAGTGTTTCATGTGCAAGGTGTTTATTGGGGAAACGTCACTTCACTGAAGCAGGTGAAGATGATGATTCGGTCCAAACATTAGTATTCATTTCAAAATTTTAACATTACTTTTCAATGTTATACTTATTGTAAAGGAAGACAATTTAAATTTGAATGGTTAATAAAGATCATTGGTTAAACCGAAGCTTAGACTTGTTATTTTATTGTTCCATTTAGAATCAGATAACTTGAGGATATTCAATGCGATGTCTATGACAGATATACTATACGAGGTGTCAATACGATCAAATGTTAAAGATTTGCTCACTGTGTTCTTCGATTACCATGGCGTGGAGCATCAGGAGATCTTGCCATATGGTCGTACGGTCAATAAGTTATGCGCCGTTTGTGAGAATCAATACTAAGAAAATATCCAGAATTGGGGAAAACCAATTATCGAATAATCGAACTTAGCGTGCTTGTTTCGGTCTTGACTCACCTGGGCTCTTCCATTGGGACGATTGGGCTTTGGTTTCGATCTCATAACCATATACCCATGATTCGTCACCAGTTGTGACCCTTTTGAGTAAATTTGGCTCATCATTGATGTCATTTAACAGCTCTTGAGCAATGCTCATGCGACGGTTCTTTTGGTCAAAATTTAGCAAACACTTATAATCTTTAGGACTCTCACAACCAAACAAAAAATGCTATACACTTAAAACTTGGTACAGATGTTCGGGTGTACCAACAAAACAAACAACATTGCCCGCGAAATTTGAGTCAGTCACATTACTCTTTGAACACACCTCGCTTACACAATATTCACTGGCTCCTCGTTTGGCTGCCGTCATACCAACAGCAAATTTACTTCATGTATTTATTATTTATTATTATTTATATTTTTCAAGCTTCGGCTTTAGCCACTTTTCTGCATTGTTTTACCTTATGATTTAACTCAGGTTTGCCTTTCGGATTTAGATGATTTTTCGGCAGCTGTTTTGTTTTGCTGGCAATCAAAGCTTTGCCACACTTCGCATCAATTGACAATTGCCAGCCTTATCATCATTCCTCACACAGATGTTGACACTCACACACACACACACACACACATACACACACATACTTTGCTTAGTGCCGGCAATCATCCAATTTGTCAAAATGGCTTATTAACGGATTTGGCCAAAGCCGCAGCCAGAACAAGCCAAATGCAAAAGCAAAAGGCGAAGCCGATGCTGATTCCATTGGGAAATCGGAGCAGGCCTTGAAGCTGTCGCAGTTCAAGTTTAGCGTGTGCCTCCGCTCTCTTAACTCTCGCTCTCTCTTTCTCTCTCTCTGTCTATCTCTCTTTTTTTCTCTGACTCCTCTACTCCTATCAAATGTGACCGCATGCAAAGACATGCAAAGACTTCGATAAGTAACAGATGCCTGCTGCCTTGGAGGTGGCTGTTTCTCAGTGCAACAGTGTTGCCAGACTTCTACCAAATATAACCTATATATTGTATGTTTTTTTAGGAGCTTTTTTTTCAATAGGGTGCAGTTCGGACATCTTTGAAGTCAGCTGACATATGTCGACTGTTCAGTGTTCAGTTTGGTTTGCCAATTCATGATGAATAGAAATACCAAATTGTTGAATTATATTTTGAATGGTTTATTATCTTTCAAATAAAAAAAAAATTTCTACTGAAACCTGGTTATTATCTTTTTCATTTTAAAAACATAAACCTCCTGAAAAAACACCCTTTATTTATTTATACGGTTGTATACAAATTTAATCTCGATAGCCTGTTGATCGATAGCTGACAATAACTTTTTATTTATACTATTTATTCAAATAATGTTGTTTAGCATATAGAATCGTGATATAGAAATGCAGTATATGTTTTAATCTTTATTAAGACATTTAAAAGTCGATTCTGAAGTCATAAATTGCTCTTCAGGTCTGCATTTCGACTTAACCTCTAAGATGTGGAAACATCATAACCTAAATTAAAGTCACTTATGATCAGGTCATGCCACATATGTATATGTTCTTTGATCTGCCAAATCCGAATACGCAGTCAAAACTTGCTTATCATACATCTATGTTTTGACCTAACCTAAAAATATGCTTGAACAAATTTTCGAAATATTAAATTTTATTTTATTACAAGATTGTTTACGGCTAAAAGCACAGATTTGACCGTAAAAAGGCTGAACTGGCAGCACTACTAAGCTTTCAAAGTGGAGCAGAGTATGTGAAGTGGGGAAGAAGAGTGTGGCAAGAGGAACTGTGGAGCTGGTCCATTAAAATGCACTTTATGAATATGCGGCAAGCCAAAAAGATTTCATTTCTCTTCATTTTATTCGGTCATCAGTTAGAAATTTGCATGTGCAGGCTATGCCGGACTTGGCAGGTCGAAGATTCGCTTCGCAGTTGCCCAACTATATACATATATCGTCAACTTTTAATTGCATTGGACACTTGCCATATATTTCATTGTCCAGGGTATGTCGTACTCTGTCATTAGTCAGCACGCACTGCGCTGCTCATGTTAGAACTTCGACGTCCACACGCGCGTCTTTGGGGGCCCATAAATTTCACATTTGCAGTTAGCCCGGGGACACGGAGTCCTCTCTTCACCTCTCTCCGGTTCTCTACTTCTTCAGTCCGGCCTGTTCTACAAATATTTGACTTAGTTTTGGAGCCTCACTTGGCGCTGCTCGCTTGGCTGCCCCGCTGCGTGTCTGCCACGCATGCGCCATCTTTAAAGCCTCGTCTCCAGGGGCGTTGAGCAAGTAAAGCGTGAGAGGGAGGGGGAGGGGGAAAGCACCGTTAGCCGTGGCACGTTGCTTATCGCAGAATGTTTTCAGCCGTGGCTGGCTGCTTTGGCTTCTGCTTTCGCTGCAAAGCGAGCCTGGAACTGCGACCAACTGCAACTGCGGTCCATTTTAATGCCAAATGCGTGAGCTGTGGGCCAGGCCGAGGCAGTTTGATAGCTTGGCGGAAATGCAATTAACACTTTGGGCCATAATTGCGTGCCAAATGCATTTGGCCATGGCTCGCTCGCTGCGAACGAGTTCCGCCTGGCACCGATTCCCCTCCGATGCCCAGTGGGGGACAAGAGCAGCTGCCGCATGTTGCACTGCGCTTGTTTTGATTTGCTCCACTTATTTGCAAGCAGCGCGACGATTAATCTGTTTGCCTTGCGCGGAATTCAATGGGGAATACCTAGTCGGGTCAGAGTAGTAGAGTTAATGCCGGCTCAAGGGT
Source organism: Zaprionus africanus (assembly GCA_018151435.1). Taxonomy (NCBI): domain Eukaryota; kingdom Metazoa; phylum Arthropoda; class Insecta; order Diptera; family Drosophilidae; genus Zaprionus; species Zaprionus africanus. The sequence continues at coordinate 17,163,458 of JAECXB010002310.1, forward strand.
GTGCATTGAGTTCAAATCAAGTTGCAGTCGATGCAGTACTGTTATAATAACTATTAATTACTGTTTGTATACATATATTTTGCATAATTTGGCATTTAGCAAACAATTAAATGCAGTTAGAAGGGTAGTAGGGACAGTTAGTAGAGGTACTACTACTGCAAAATATAGAATACCAGAGCTAACAGTGTGAGAGAGGATGTACACGATGGTATATATGAAATGTATATATAAGAAATATATGTAAATATATAAAAAATAATTTCTATATCTACATAATAGGATTAAATGAAATGAGTAAATGAAAACAAATGAAACAATGCATGTAAATTCTTATTAAGTTTAAAATAGAAAAAGTTTTACTTTTGAGGTTAAAACAACAGCTGCATGGCTGAAATCGGTGCTCCGATAATGTTATTGCATTGTTAAGGGGCTGAAGAATAGAACTGAAAGTTATATTGATACTCAAAGCGATTTATCGATGTTTTTTATTTTCTCCAATGCATCAATTGATTTCTTGAGAAAAATTAAATTGATACTACTACTAAAGCGGTAAACAAGTCTAGTAGTGGTAAAAATTCTAGTTTTTTAGAGATCGTGAGAAGAGCATAAGCATTTGTTTCTGAAGAATTGGAGGAGGTAATTTGTTTATTAACAATATAACATAAGGTCTTCCAAAGCAACATTTGTAGGCCATGGATTTGTAAAAATTCATGATCTATTGTGTTTTTTGGAACGCAAATATGCGTAACAGGCAGAAGGAGGCATCTCCGACCCCATAAACTACTATATACATATATTCTGAATCAGCCGAGTCGTTTGAGCCGTGTCTGTCTGTCCGTCTGTCTGTCTGTCTGTCTGTCTGTCTGTCTGTCTGTCTGTCTGTCTGTCTGTCTGTCTGTCTGTATGTCTGTCTGTCTGTCCGTCTGTCTGTCTGTCTGTCTGTCTGTCTGTCTGTCTGTCTGTCTGTCTGTATGTCTGTCTGTCTGTCCGTCTGTCTGTCCGTCTGTCTGTCTGTCTGTCTGTATGTCTGTATGTCTGTATGTCTATATGTCTGTATGTCTGTATGTCTGTATGTCTTTATGTCTGTATGTCTGTATGTCTGTATGTCTGTATGTCGGTATGTCTGTATGTCTGTATGTCTGTATGTCTGTATGTCTGTATGTCTGTATGTCTGTATGTCTGTTTGTCTGTATGTCTGTATGTCTGTATGTCTGTATGTCTGTATGTCTGTATGTCTGTATGTCTGTATGTCTGTATGTCTGTATGTCTGTATGTCTGTATGTCTGTATGTCTGTATGTCTGTATGTCTGTATGTCTGTATGTCTGTATGTCTGTATGTCTGTATGTCTGTATGTCTGTATGTCTGTATGTCTGTATGTCTGTATGTCTGTATGTCTGTATGTCTGTATGTCTGTATGTCTGTATGTCTGTATGTCTGTATGTCTGTATGTCTGTATGTCTGTATGTCTGTATGTCTGTATGTCTGTATGTCTGTATGTCTGTATGTCTGTATGTCTGTATGTCTGTATGTCTGTATGTCTGTATGTCTGTATGTCTGTATGTCTGTATGTCTGTATGTCTGTATGTCTGTATGTCTGTATGTCTGTATGTCTGTGTGTCTGTATGTCTGTATGTCTGTATGTCTGTATGTCTGAATGTCTGTATGTCTGTATGTCTGAATGTCTGTATGTCTGTATGTCTGTATGTCTGTATGTCTGTATGTCTGTATGTCTGTATGTCTGTATGTCTGTATGTCTGTATGTCTGTATGTCTGTATGTCTGTATGTCTGTATGTCTGTATGTCTGTATGTCTGTATGTCTGTATGTCTGTATGTCTGTATGTCTGTATGTCTGTATGTCTGTATGTCTGTATGTCTGTATGTCTGTATGTCTGTATGTCTGTATGTCTGTATGTCTGTATGTCTGTATGTCTGTATGTCTGTATGTCTGTATGTCTGTATGTCTGTATGTCTGTATGTCTGTATGTCTGTATGTCTGTATGTCTGTATGTCTGTATGTCTGTATGTCTGTATGTCTGTATGTCTGTATGTCTGTATGTCTGTATGTCTGTATGTCTGTTTGTCTGTATGTCTGTATGTCTGTATGTCTGTATGTCTGTATGTCTGTATGTCTGTCCGTCTGTCTGTCTGTCTGTCTGTCTGTCTGTATGTCTGTATGTCTGTATGTCTGTATGTCTGTCTGTCTGTATGTCTGTATGTCTGTATGTCTGTATGTCTGTATGTCTGTATGTCTGTATGTCTGTATGTCTGTATGTCTGTATGTCTGTATGTCTGTATGTCTGTATGTCTGTATGTCTGTATGTCTGTATGTCTGTATGTCTGTATGTCTGTATGTCTGTATGTCTGTATGTCTGTATGTCTGTATGTCTGTATGTCTGTATGTCTGTATGTCTGTATGTCTGTATGTCTGTATGTCTGTATGTCTGTATGTCTGTATGTCTGTATGTCTGTATGTCTGTATGTCTGTATGTCTGTATGTCTGTATGTCTGTATGTCTGTATGTCTGTATGTCTGTATGTCTGTATGTCTGTATGTCTGTATGTCTGTATGTCTGTATGTCTGTATGTCTGTATGTCTGTATGTCTGTATGTCTGTATGTCTGTATATCTGTATGTCTGTATGTCTCTTTGTGTGTCTGTATGTCTGTGTGTCTGTATGTCCGTCTGTCCGTCCTTCAACTGTAACTTTCCCACTAGTCTTTCCATAACTTGGTACACGTGTTCCTTCTTATGCTTCACACCGCTTGACATGCATCCGAACCGGACTCTACTTAAGCGCAGGTCAAGTTCACTGTCTACTTGTGATAACACTCGCATCATGCCACTCTACACTGACGTCAGCTTGCTCCTTATCAATCTTGGCTATTCATATGCATTGTTGGAGACGAGGGCTATAAAAGAAGCTGAATTGCACTCAGAAGATCATTGTACGTATTTGTCTTGTGCCCAACTGAAGATTTTCGAATTTGAATTCCGCGAAAGTGTCAAATTGAAATGAGAATTATTTTTGTTCTCCCTCTGTGCTTGGCCTTCTTGCAGGCCACTAAAGGACATACAGTCGCAGATGAAACTCAAGAGGTGAGAAAAAGATGCTTTAATGGAATCACAATTTAATGAAAATAAGAAACTGTAGTGACCAATTTAATTTATTTTATTTTGTTATCAGTCTCGTTTAAGTTCTCTACAGGATGATCTACTTCAAAGTTGCAAAGCCAATGAACAGTTTTGTACGGAGAATAACAAGTTATTAAGAAATCATATCGAACTTCTTACTAATTCCATGGAAGAGATGACAATCAACTCGTGTGGAAGAGTATACGATCAGGTTCAGGAACTCTTGAAGAAAGAGAATGAGTTTCAGAAGCAGTTGGAAAGTAACAATGTCGAAATTAGGCAGTTAGAAAAGAACATGACAAAACTGCAATTGGAGAATATGAATTACAAATCGAAGGAGGACTCCATGGCAGCAGTGCAAGAAGAGCTCAAAAAGCAAATAGAGAATGAGAATTACAAATCGAAGGAGTTTCAGAAGCAGTTGGAAAGTAAGAATGTCGAAATTAGGCAGTTAGAAAAGAACATGACAAAACTGCAATTGGAAAATGAGAATTACAAATCGAAGGAGACAGGTAAACTCGAAGATCTGAAACAGAAAATGAATGAACAACTACAATTATCGAACAACCTTTGTGAAAGGGAAAAGGAAGAGTTCAAGGCGAGGAAGACTGAACTTCAAAGGGAAATGCAAAGCAAGAACGATCAAATAAGACAGCTAGGGGAGAATATGACAAAGCTGCAAATAGAGAATGTGAATTACAAATCGAAGGAGGACTCCATGGCAGCAGTGCAAGAAGAGCTCAAAAAGCAAATAGAGAATGAGAATTATAAATCGAAGGAATTTCAGAAGCAGTTGGAAAGTAAGAATGTCGAAATAAGGCAATTAGAGAATAATATGATAAAACTGCAATTGGAGAATCAGAATTACAAATCGAAAGAGGACTCTATGGCAGCGGTGCAAGAAGAGCTCAAAAATCAGCAAGTGATAATCGAACAACTGGCAATGAATCAATGTGAGAAGGAAAATACTGAGATAGCGCAAATAAAAAAGCAGCTCAGATCCGAAGGTGAAAAACTTGCAGAATGCAACACGGAGTTAGAAAGTAAAAGAAACGAACTTGTTGAAATAGATGAAGAGAAAACTAAACTTCAAATCGAACTGTGGAAATCGATTGACAAACTCGAAAAGAGGAATCCAGCGAGCTGTATTGATCGAGACACTTCAGGGGTACAAAGGATAACCCTTTGCACACCCTACACTTTTGATGTCCTATGTAATGCTGATATCGTGGGTCCTGGATGGACCGTAATACAGCAGAGAATCAGAGGTGGAGTAAACTTCAAAAAGAATTGGAGCACATACCAAAAAGGCTTTGGCAACTTCTGGGACGGAGACTTCTTTTTGGGCCTGGATAAGATCCACAGATTGACCGCAGAGCAACCCCATGAACTTTATATTCAGATGACAAGGTTCAATGGCAGTACATACTTTGCCAGGTTCGACGAGTTCGCCATTTCGGGAGAAGAGGATAATTACAGGATGACGAAGTTGGGTAAATTCCATGGTACAACAACAGACGAATTGGATTACCACAAGAATATGGTATTCTCAACATATGATCGCGACAACGATCAAGATGATTCCGTGAATTGCGCAAAAATGTATGAAGGTGGCTGGTGGTACAATGAATGTGTAGGGAGGTAACTGAATTGATAAAGGCTAAAATTATATTATATATAGAATATTCAATGAGTTTTCATTTGTTGTAGCAATTTGAATGGAGTTTACTATGGCGAGGAAGTCAAAGAAGAAAACGGCATTTATTGGGAAGACTTTACAGCACTGAAACAAGTGAGAATGATGATACGGCCAATAGAAAATTGAAAATAACATTTTAAACTTTTTTAATATATTCAAATGCAGAATTTCATTGTTTTTTCTGAAATATTTACTAACTAACCTTTTCAATGTCCTCATTAATTAAAGCCAAATTTAAATTTGAATACAAATAAAGAACATATAAAAAAATCTCCGACTATTTATTTAAGCCATGGATTTTAAAAAAATTCATGGTCCGATCCCATAAACTATATACATTCTGAATGAGTATCAACAGCCGAGTCGATTGAGCCATGTATGTCTGTTCGTCTGTCCGTCCGGACGTCTGTCCGTCTGTATGAACGCCTGGATCTCAGCAACTATTAGAGCTAGAGCTATGTGTATATTAAGGTGTCTCAAGGTTTTTTTTGAAATTTGGCCACGCCCCTTCCCGCCTCTGTAAATCAGTAATAACTATTTAAAATCCACAATATACACCCAACAACCAAATACATTACCACGGGTGTTTTCTAAAAATTTCAATTATTGTTCCTTTACAATTCTCTACTCTACCTCTTGGTCTCCATTCTTCCTTAATCGTCTTCCTTATTTAACACTTAAAAATTTTCCGCATCGTGTTATTGCTAAAATTGTTGTTGTTATTATTGTAGTTGTTATTGCTTCTCCTGTCGGAACAGAGTTTTTAATTTAAGTGAAATTAATTGAGTAATTTGATGGGAAACGCAGCAAAGCGCATTCAAAACAATTCTGTGATGGGACAAATGAGCTCAGCCTCAAGTGGGATGCCAGAGCAGGTTGCAAAGTGGTGCAGCAGGGAAGGGGAAGGGGAAGGGGAAGCGGGGAAAGGGGATTATAGCGTGGCAGATGCAGATTGTCTGGCCATTGGCAACAGAACGAGGCCAGACAACAAGCCAGCAGCAACAAGAACAACAACAACAATAAATTTAATATAAAGCATATTAACTTTGATGGCAAAGCGCCGCGAGGCGAGATGAGAGAGAGAGAGAGAGAGAGAGAGGGAGAGAGAGAGAGTGAGAGAGAGGGAGATAGATTGGGAGGTTGGTAGAGAAGAGAGAAGAGGAAGAGGAGAGTAGAAGATGCTGTCAGGCGTTGGCGTAACACAGGCATAGGCGTACAGTGCCAGAGGTGGTGAGGGAGGGGAAGTGGTAGAGGGGTCAGGGGTACAGAGAGGGTTGGAGAGAGGGGCCAGAAGAGGCGCAAGAAGAGGGACAAGAAGTGAGGCAGGATGAGAGGAAAGAAGAGGGCCAAGAAATGGGCAAGAAGAGAGGCAAGATGAGGGACAAAATGAGGAGAGGAACAAGCGAAAGAATAGGTTTAAGAAGAGGAATAGAAAGAGGGGCCGGGAGTGTCAGGAGAGGAAGAAAATAAGTGGCGCAGGAGTCATGGCAGAGAGAGGCACACATATAGCAGCAGGGGCAACGCTGGGCCAGGCAACACATGTTTGATGATGTGCGCGCTTTGAAGTCAGGCAGAATCTCAGATCACAACCCGAGCTCCAGTTGCAGCCTCAGTTTCAGCTTCAACCTCAGCTTCAGCTCCAGTTGCAGTTGCAGTTGGCAGTGCCGGCATACGGTAGTTCTGCTGCTGCTGCTGTTGCTGCCACATGACAAGCGTTTAAAAAGGTTTTATTTACACCGAAGACAGGCCCAGGCAGACAACTAGCAGAGGAGCCCAGTCGGGATTGGTTCGGGGATCCATCGCCAGTCAGCTGCCTGAGCCCAGGCTGCATCCAAGCCCGGGCGCAATTAAGTTGCCAACAACTTTGAAATTATGCAATTATGGCTATGAGAAATTGCCTGGAAATTACACGAGCGACTTGACGAACCACAGCCAAAACGAAGACGAAGACAAAGACAAGGAAAGGAGGGAAGAGGAGCAAAGCGAAGGGGAAGAGGAGCATTCGCAGGGGCAGACTCGCGTCCAGGCTCGTCCAAAACGATACGAACTTCACTTGATTATTTATTAAAACGAAAGTTAAACAGCTAAAGGAAGCAATTTTTTTTTATTACAGCCAAGAGAATGCCATGCACTGAGAGAAATTTGCGAGGTGCTTGTTGCTACGAGTATTAAAGTAATAAAGAGAGAGAAATAAAGATAAATAGGAAAGATGGTTAAATGTGAAAATTGTAAAAAATAAATTAATTAAAAATTACAATTTAATGAATACACAAAATGATTTAATTTATTTATTAGTATTCAAAATGCAATTGAAAGTTCAATTTAAAAACTTCTTCCCTACAAATGTTAATCCTATACATTCCTATAGATTCCTTTGGAAGTGAAGACTATCTACTTAAATAATCTTGTGATTCTTTGAACTTCTTAGGAATAAAATATTTATATAATTTTATTGTAAAATTGTATTGTATTTTATTATTTTATAAACTTTTATTGAAATTTCCCAGTTGAATTTGAGATGCTTAATAAATTAATTTTTTGAAATACTTTAAGCTTAAGTTTTTTATCTGGAGAAAAAATTAAAATAATAAACAAACTGTTTTTTTTATTTGACTATATTTTGACCTCGGACCAGCAACCATGAGATTAAAGAACAAAGGTCGCCAAACCCTTTAATATTTATTAATTATATTAAATTGGAAAATTCATAATGGTTTTTTGCCAAGTTTAAAGAAACAAAAAATAAAAAAAAATTCTTAAGTAATATAATGCATTAACCTAATACAGAAATTTAAATTTCCATTTATCGGGCCTTATTTTAGTAACATCACCTTAATCAAAACTTTAGTTACATAGTTCAATCTAAGTATTTTCTCTCAGTGCAGACAAGCCGCTGAGGTAGTCGTCGCACTGCGTTTGGATACTGGCATCGCTCTGCATCTGCTTAAGAGACTCTGCATGCGTAAGCGTATTTGCCTCGCAGTTCTTCGCCGGGCTCCGCAGTTCTGGAGTTCCAGAGCTCCACTTGGCTGGCGAACTTCCCGGTCTGAGCCAGACTGAGCCTGCGCCTGAGCCTGTTGCGGTGCGCGAAACGTAATTGCCATGTTTAAAGTGTGATTAATTTGTAATCATCAAAAGGCAAAGCAGCAGCCAACAGGCAGAGGCAGAGGCAGAGGCTGTACCAGAGGGAGGAGGTGCCAGGGGGAGCACAGGCATCTGCATGACAGTGGCAGAGGCAGTGGCAGCCGCGAAGGACGGAGGGGGGTGCCTTCAATCAACAGGCTGCAGTCAATGGCGGCAGCTGCCACGAGAGAAGCTGCTACAATATTTGCGCTCTGTGAGTAGCTGAAAATCTTGGCTGCATAACTTAAGGGCACCTCAGTGAGAACCAGTGGAGGGAGACAGGCATTTCCCCAAAGAGACATCTCTTACATCCAAACACTCTGCGTGTAATTGAGCCAAGACATTAAGATATTCCGACTTGCATTAAATATTCTAATTAGACAAGTGTCCTCTGAATGCATATAAAATAGAGGTGAATGAGCACTTGCCAGGCTAGTCAAGCTATTGAAGTGATAATAAAAAGGACTTGTCAGGTGTCGCTTGTTGTAGCCGAAGGTTCTAGGTGTTTCTAGGCTTTGTTTGATTAAAAAAATAAAATATAATAAGTATTTACATTAAATGTTGTTAAGATTTGTTTTATTATAAATGTATTTTAATAAGTATCATATGTATATTGTAAAATTAAAGATTATAAGAACTCTAATTGCTGAAAACTTACAAATTGTTTAAGAAAGTAAACTGTAAATAAAAGATAAAGACCAACAATAGACCAACAAAATCGCATTACATATTTCTCTCACAGCATTAGGACTATCAACATCGACCTACGACAACTGTATATAGCTGATAGTTAGCCATATTTATTGTGCGAGGTGTGTTCAAAAAGTAAGGTGACTTTTCAAATTTTGCGGGCAATGTTCTGTCACAGACATCGCATTGAATATCCTCAAGTTATCTGATTCTAAATGGAAAAATAAAATAACGAGTCTTAGCTTCGGTTTAACCAATGCTCTTTATTAACCATTCAAATTTGAATTGGCTTCCTTTACAATAGGTATAGTATTAAAAAATAATGTGAACATTTTGAAATGAATAATAATATTTGGGCCGATTCATCATCTTCACCTGCTTCAGTGAAGTGACGTTTTCCCAAAACACGCTTTGCTCGTTCTCCACGCCAGAGTTAAAATATTTGCCATTCAAATTGCTTTAACGAAAGAGAACTTATTAATTGGAAGTGCAAAACATTTTTTCAATAAAGTCGAAAGAAATAGACCTACCATGAAGCAGCACCGTAGTACCACCAGCCCCCATGAAAATATTCTGCAGCGCCGTCACTTGTGTCTTTATCACGTGTTCTGAATGCCATATTTTTGTGGGGTCCCAATTGGTCAGTTGTGTTACCGGAGAAGTCACCCAGCCTAATTAGGGTGTAATTATCCTCTTCATCCGAAATGGCGAAATCATCGTATCTGGCATAGTATGTAGTGCCATCAAATCTCTCCATGTGAATGTAAAGTTCGTGGCGTTGCTCAGTGGTTAATCGATATATATTCTCCAGTCCCAGGAAAAAGTCCCCATTCCAGAAGTCACCAAAGCCGTCCCGGTATAAATCCCAGTTCACGTAGAAGTTCACTGTGCCATTAATTCTTTGCTGTATGACAGTCCATCCAGGACCCGCGATATCAGAATTACAGAGGACTTCAAAACTGTCATCATTAGATAGGGTGACTATATGCACCCCCGATGAATATTTGGTAATGCAACTTTGTGCATTATTCTGTTGGATTTCTTGCAATTTATAATCGCATTTCTTTAACTTCGCCTCCAACTGATTAACTTGTATATCTTTAGCAACTAATTCCGATTCAATTGACAATTTTTCTGCGTTTAAACTGATTTTTGTTTCAAGAGTTGTTAGCTTTTCTTTCTCCATTTTAAGGTTCTTTTCACCTTTCGACTTATAAATCGAAATCTCTAATTGCAGCTGCTTAATTTGCTCTTTCTTACTTTGTAATTCTTTTTGGAGTTCAATCTCCTTCGCTTTAAACTCTTTCAACTCATTGTTTTGATATTCACAGAGGTTCTTCGGTAGTTTTTCCATTTTCTGTTTCAGATCTTCGAGTACAGATGTCTCTTTCAATTTGTAATTCATATTTTCCAACTGAAGCTTCATCATACTATCTGCTTGCTGTCTAATTTGTTCATTCATGTCTTCAAGATGCTTAATTTGCTCGTTCTTGCTTTCTATTTCTGCACTATGCTTGTCTATCTTCTGAGTTACTTGCTCGAAGTATCCTAGCATTGGTTTTGTTACTTGATGGGCATACACCGAACATTCTTGTTCCAGCTCAGGAGACAGTTGACAAGACTAATAAGAGAATAAATAATTCAATTAGTTCACTTGAGATTCTTATTTAGAGTCTGCACTTATTCTCACCTGATCAAAATAAGCTTCGACAGAGAGTCCTTTGAAGTACCCCAAGAAGGCGAGGAAGAGGAAGAAAACAGGAATTAGTTTCATTTCAGTTGGCACTTTCGCGGAACTCAAATTCGGAACTTCAGTTGGGCACAAAACAAATACGTACAATGATCTTCCGAGTGCAAAAGAGCGTCTTTTATAGCCAGCATCGTCCATCAATAGCCGAGTTGATAAGGAGAAAGCCGACGTCAGTGTTGAGTGGCATGATGCGCGTTATCACAAGTAGACAGTGAATTTGACCTGCACTATGTTAGAGTCTGGGCTTGGCGCGTGCATCCACTGTAATCATTGGCCGAAAGTTTTGGTTTGAAGGCTAGTTCTGATTTGAAATAGATGAACTTAGAGACTGAATATTAAATACGAGGTGTATTCAAAACTTACGAGAAATAGCTTAATAATAAATACCTGTATAGAAATAACATCTTCAAAGATATTTAAGCACCAATAAAAGGGATCAAAGAAAGAACACACTGAAAACTAACCTATAAGTAATACCAAGGGGATTATCTATGAACTCCACAGCCACTCGGACTCAACCCGCTTACATACTTTATCTGTAGCGCTCTGCTCATGTCCTCGAAGTGTATTTTAACGAGCTATAAGCCGAAATTTTAATGGTTCGGCGTTTTTGCATGTGGCTCCGTTAATGGCGTCTTTTTTAGAGGCACCAGTGTGTGCTGCAAGGGGTGTCTGTCTGGACTCCTTTAAGTATCATTTAATTTGCTTTCTGGCAATTTAATTAGCGAATCGCCTAATTGGTCGCAGGAGACAGTCGATTGCGAGTAGCAAAACCCAATCCGCAGCTGAGGCTAATTGCAGCTGACGGTCATGGAGTAGGTGCATCCTCAGTGCATCCTCGGTAACCATAAAGTGAGTGCAGCCAATCAGTATGACCAAAACATCGCTATTAATTACGGCACAAGTATAAATCTGACAGTGCCTAACGCCAAAGATACTTCCTACAGCCAATTTTCCCGTCAACCTACTCCTACTCCAGCTCCTTCTTTTCTCCCCCTCTCTCGTCTCTTTCTAATGCCAATTGCGATGTCATGCGAGTCTCGGGCGACCGCCTGGCGCGCATGTGCAGCGATGTCCCAAATTACAAGCTATAAAAATTTATGAGCCTCTAAGACGGCAGTGGGCAATAGACGAACAAGGCAAAGAAAGAAAAAGTATCCATAAGATACTCGTGCCTTGCCATAAAGCAGTGTCTTCTCGGTATCACAGAAGCCAGGCACCGGCACCGGCTTGGACTTCGACTACTTCCCTCTTCATCTGCTTCTCTTTTTCTGCTGCTGCTTCTTCAAATTCTTCTTCATCTTCTGGTTCATCTGCTACCGGTTCTTTTCTGCAGAACTGGCTGCTGCATCTCGAAATTGAGCTGTGGCATCCAGTTGTGGAAATCGGGTGGTGCAATGGGTGGCGAGTTGCGAGAAGAAGCGTGTGAAAATTCAATTAGAACCAAATGATAAATCACATTAGGCAAGTTACTAAAACATTCAGAGAGAGAATGATGAGGCAATCGACAACATGAGCACTCGTTGAGTTGCCCTTGGACTTTGAAGTCTCTCTCAAGGCTTGCTTATCAGGAGAGCATCCACATTCCACTTCCTATTTCAGCACATCTTCTTGCTCATCTTGACCCCCTTTTGAACTTCATCTGAGCACTTTGTTCCCTTGCCAGCTGACCCTCAATTGCCCTGCACACGCACACGCATCTGTATGAACTCGAGGCTTATAACTCGTAGATACAGATAGATACAGCTATAGATACTCAGCTCCCCAAGCGCTTCCACTTGATTTACGTCTAACTGTAATCGAATAATATAACAGGCAAGAGGCCAAGACAGGCCAGGTGAGCTACAGGCAGCCGGGGTTGTGGCAACCCTAGTCAAAAGTGCAGGCATAAAATCAATTACATTGACAAATGAGCAGCTGACAAGACACGCAGCCAGACACGAAGGGGTACAGGGACTGGCTAGAGAGACTGTGATGGGACACAGTGTGCGTCAAAAACCTGGCGAGCTGCAGGCTCTTGCAGAATCTATCACGACGTATGTGTAATCTGCCGTTTTAGGGGGCACGCGGCAACATTGTCATCTACAGTGAGTCCATGAATTATGTGACTTATTAAAACGTCGTACGAGCTGACAAGTTGCCGAGTAACCACAGTAACCTACACGCTGTTCCCCCTGCCTCAGTCTTGAGCGGAAATTTCTAATTGTTGTCTCTCTTTACTTTTCTCTGGCAACTCTCTTCCCCCCTTCTCTGCCCTATCTGCACTGCTCTGCCGACTCCGACAATTTGCATTTGTAATTTTTTGAAATTGATTGGACGTCGACCGAGTTATGTGAGCCGCATGGAGATCGCTGCGATGACAGGAATATGGCGAAGCGTTAGAGAAGCAGATAATTACAGGGAACCGATAGAAAGGGGAAGCCTGAAACGGCTTAGAGAGTGTATGTGTGTGTGCGTGCAAGTGACTGCCTGAGCAACAAATGTCTGCGAGCCCATAAAGCATATGTATTCTTGAACAGCATCAGAGGGGAAAGTGGCATTCCTCGCCTCTACATTTATTCCAGGTTCTATACAGAACGAAACAAGTTTATTAGTTCGATATATCGTTCAGTTGATATCGCACAGAAAGTGATCACGATTTATGCTCTTGATGTCTTTATTAGGCTGTAATATTTGTTCAAAATTAACCACTTTGTTAGGCATGAATGCATTAACATTGGAGATCCCGGAAACTATAGAATGCACTTTTAGGAAGTTTACCTTTGCAAACTTAACAGAGCATTGCAAAATAATTATTTTTTAATCATTTTTGAAGTTTTTCAATACAATAAGTTATTTTTTTATACGCTCTAGGGCGAATCAACATCTTCACTTGCTTCAGTAGCAACACTGTTGCTAGTTATCATTCGGCTGCAAAAAAATGTTGGATAGATGAATAAAGAACAAAATTATCTCAGATAGAATTTAAATCAATATAAAAAAACATAAATAAGTAAAGATAAATATACATTATTTCATAATTTAAATTATTTTATTTAATTCATTTAAAGTGGAACGATGGTCAGTCGACAGAAACTCATAAGAGAAGGAGATAATATTGGAGTTTTCTCTTTCTGGAGAATTGAAAATGTTTCTTGTTTCTTCAATTGGAAAATATATAAAGAAATTCATAACAAATCCATAAAAACTATAAACTGAAAGCATAAAATACAATTTTTAATATAATCAAAAAAATCGCATGAAATATAAAGAAAAACTTTAAAAAGCTTGCAAAATAATATAAATACCTTGCAAAATAATATAAATACGTTGAACCATTTATCATTAAGTGTGCAGCACGCTGGAAAATACCTAAAGATAATAAATTAACCTAATTCTTTGTATTATTTCTAGTTAAGATATAAATATAAGAATAATTTGTAATAAATGAATTTTATTCTTGCATTCTATGGTAACTGGGTTAGAAAGAGAAAATGTCGACCCAACATTTGTTGCAGAGGATTGGGAAAATCCAGAAAAACCAATTTGATCAACCAGATTATTTCAGGTATTTAATTTATGTAAATAGTTTGCTTATTGCATTTCAATTGACTGGTTATAGTCGGCATTAAATAAATAGTCGAGTGGGGGAAATATTAGATAATAATAAAAATATTTGTTGTCCGAACATAATACCTTTAAGCTTAAACTAAAATTGGAAAGAGTTAGTAGAGCTAAGAGTAGAAAAGTGTTACTAACTGACAAAGTCAATTATACAGGAAAATGGTTAAAAATAAATACTACACCAAGCTTACAACACAATCAACTGCTGCAGGGTATACCACGGTCTACTATCTTCGATAGTACCTAGTGTATTTGTGTGTTTGTGTAAGTACATAATCTGTGGCATCTTCTGCCCACAGCATAATTATCCTATGCGAATTGTACATTTTCAGCCTGTCGCATTTTGTGGCGGCCTCAAGGCCAACTGTCGCTCTACACATGTTGCAATTAACCGTGCGGCAGCTCGTCAAATGTGGCAAGGGAGTGTGAGAGAGAGAGGGGGAGAGAAAGGAGAAGACAGCCATATGGCTCAGCTGGCTGTCAGCTGTCTCTGCCTCTGTCTCTGCCCACCTAATCCACCTGTCATGTTGGCCAATTTGCTGTTGTTGCCGCAGCGAACGCACTAATTAAATTTAATTAAAACGTGTCAACTGAGCTTGTCATAACAAATTCGCTACACACACGCGGGAGAGGCCTGAAAAGGTGAGCTGTCTGTATGTAGGATATGCATAGGTAAGCAACGGAAGATGAACAGGAAGTGGAGCTGGAGTTGAAGCTGGCGACAAAAGCCAGCAAAATGGCTCATTAAAAACTTTTATGCTGATGAGATGAGGCTCTAAGGCTCGGCCAGAAGCCAGAAGAATGCGGCTAAGAAAATACGAGCCAGCTCCCTGTGTGTGTGTGTGTGTGTGCGCATTATTATGCCAGTAATTAACTAAGCACAAGCACACGCTCACACACACGCACACTCTGGCACACCTGCGACCTACCAACACAGACATACACGGACTCAACGAGACACTTTACTCTCCATTTCATTCCCTTCTCCCCTCTGCCATCTTCATTCTCTTTCGCTCTTCTTCTTATACGTCTCATTATGCCAACTGCGATGCGTGACTTTTTTTTAATGTATTTCAGAATATGCAGCACGGCTCCATTTTGGGACCTCACTGCTGCCCGTACAGTGTTGGCAAACGTTGAAAGATTGTTAAAGACTTAAAGAAGAAGTTCCTCAGGAAGTCGGTTCGAATTCGGGTTATATTATATACATATAAGGCACATATAATTATACAAGGAATTTTATAATGAAGATAAACATAAAGCAAATGTTCAAATTTGTCAATAATTTGTAGCTTTATGTTCCCTTTAAAATCAACTCCAAAAAGTATGCAACAAAAACAAAAAAATATATAACGAATTTTACTATATAATTTTTTAGCAAATTTTGTAGCTAAATTTTATTTGCAAATTAAGTCAAAAAATAAATAAAGTGGGAAGAAAAATGTTATGAAACATTGAAATTGGTTCCTTAAGTTTTGTTTTTGACATGTGTTGCTAAGATGCTATTTTGAACGTATGGTTCCAACACTTAATAAAGAGACAAAAAAAAAAATACGAGGGTCGTTTGATAACTCCGTGACTTTTTGTATTTGCCGCGCACCTGCTCTAAATACAACACTGCTCCTGTCAGCAGTTATCGATTAACAGCTGACTGTAAAATTTTGAGAAAGCTGCGTTTTTTGGTTTGCGTTTTATAGGCATTGAAAGCAGACGATCTCAAGGCCCTCAAAATACGAGGGTCGTTTGATAAGTCCGTGACTTTTTGTATTTGCCGCGCACCTGCTCTAAATACAACACTGCTCCTGTCAGCAGTTATCGATTAACAGCTGACTGTAAAATTTTGAAAGCTGCGTTTTTTGGTTTGCGTTTTATAGGCATTGAAAGCAGACGATCTCGTGAATTTTAACGAAAATGGAGATCGAGATCGTCTGCTTTCAATGCCTATAAAACGCAAACCAAAAACGCAGCTTTCTCAAAATTTTACAGTCAGCTGTTAATCGATAACTGCTGACAGGAGCAGTGTTGTATTTAGAGCAGGTGCGCGGCAAATACAAAAAGTCACGGACTTATCAAACGACCCTCGTAATAATAATAATTTATAGCCTACTGTTGTAAACAAAATAATAATTTTCTAATGAAACGTTTCTTTAATTTTGATGTATTTTTTCTTATTATTATTATTTTTTTCTTTAATTCTTTATTTGAATATATTTTTTATTATTATTCTTTATTTATTTTGAAAAATCTATTTGACGAAGCTTTAAAGAAAGTAACTAATTTTATAAGTAAAATACAAAATAACATATATAACAAATATAGAACACTAATATATAATAAATAATATATCACATTTAAATACATAAATACTCTATTAATACCCTACAAAATTCCATATTAATATATAAATAATATTCCAGCAGGAGAAATAATTTTCCCTCTCAGTGTTGAATCACGCACACAGC
Source organism: Zaprionus africanus (assembly GCA_018151435.1). Classification (NCBI taxonomy): domain Eukaryota; kingdom Metazoa; phylum Arthropoda; class Insecta; order Diptera; family Drosophilidae; genus Zaprionus; species Zaprionus africanus. The sequence continues at coordinate 17,179,918 of JAECXB010002310.1, forward strand.
TTGGCTTCGGAAGTTGCCACTGTGCACGAACTTTGCTCTACTACTCTTACACGCTGCTACTCTGGCTCTCCTCCTTCCCCCTCTACTCCCTGCCCGCTCTCTGTGCAAACACACTCGGGGGTGTCGTTAATTGAAATTATTATACTTGTCTGTGGTATCATAAATGCGACTCGTTAAATTTGTATGTATGCGCATGTAAGGCGACACTGGCACACACACACACACACCTACATGCATGAGCATGCAAGCTCATGTGTTGAACCGCCTTCCTGCCGTCCCTCCCCCTCGTCCCCTCGGCGAGTGTCACTTATTTGCATGAGGCGGGCACAAAATGGAAATTTGTTGCCGCATTGCTCATTGCCATTGGTAGGCAACCTCCCTCGGCAGCTCTTACTTCACCTGCCACCTCCACTCCCCCACTCCCGAGTTCTCCTCTCCCCATCCCTGGCTGTCTCACATGTGAGTTCTTGTTGCCATTTTAATGTGTCAAGTGTTTTATTTGCGCGTGTTACCTACTTTGATTTTATTTGCCCACTTGCCAGGAAAATCCGGCAGGAAACCGGCAAACTTCGCCAATGTGGAGTGGGTAGAAGGCTGGAGGAAAAAGTGGGAGAGGGGAGGAGAGCAGGAAGGAGGCATCCCAGCATCGTGGGGGTGTTGCGTTACCCAGTCGACTTGCTTTTATGTTTAATTCATGCGCAAATTGTCGCGGAAATCTGGCGTCAAGTGTATTAAACGCCGTGCGCTGCTTTTGATTTATGGCCCAGTTGGTGCCAGCATCGCCACACCCCCTTCCCCTTTCCGACCTGCTCCTAGTGCCTCTCTCTCTCTCTCTCTCTGTCTCTCTTGGCTGCCGTTCCATCGGGACTCGACCGTCAATTTCACTAGCAAAATGAAATTGTTACCGTCGACTAATTTATGTGCGGAATTCAAATCTTTTTCCAGCTTAATGAGCTGCCGACGAAGGCGGCTTTAAAGCGGCTTTAAATTTAACCAATTTTAAGGAAGCTTTTCATATTTGAGCTGTATTGAATTCTATAGATAGCTAAAACACTACAACAAAAAGGTATCAAGAGAGCTTGCACTTGTTATATAAGGTACAAAAAAGGTCAATCAGCTCGGAAGTTCGAGGCTCTTTACTAGTGCAGTTAAGTTTATTTTGGCTTAAGGCAATTTACTTCATTTATAGCAGTTCACTTTATAGTATTTCTATAGAGAATATATATGTTATATGTTTGTTTGCCTTTACTCATGCTCACGTTATCAATTCGTGCTCACGAGTCGCCCTCTTTCACAAATGTGATGCTAATAATAATTAATAATGATCACAATAATACCAAATTCCTAAAAAGTCTTCTGTCATCTCACACCGAATCCGGATTCCATTTAAGCGCGGGTCAAGTTCACTGTCTGCGTGTGATAACCACACTTCACTGACGTGTGCTTTCTCCTTATCAGTCTTTGCACCGATGGACGAGCTATAAAAGACGCGTGACTATACTCGGAAGAGCATTGTACTTATTTGGCTTGTGCCCAACTGAATATTTCCGAATTTGAGTTCCGCGAAAGTGCCAACTGAAATGAAACTAATTCCTGTTCTCTCACTCTCTCACTCTCTGTCGAAGCTTATTTTGATCAGGTGAGAATAAGTGCAGACTCGAAATGTGAATCTCAATTGAACTTTTTGAATTATTCGTGTTTTTATTAGTCTTGTCAACTGTCTCCTGAGCTGGAACAAGAGTGTTCGGTGTATGCCCATCAAGTAACAAAACCAATGCTAGGATACTTCGAGCAAGTAACCCAGAAGATAGACAAGCAAAGTGAAGAAATTGAAAAAAAGAACCAACAAATTAAGCATCTTGAAGACATGAATGAACAAATTAGACAGCAAGCAGATAGTATGATGAAGCTTCAGTTGGAACATATGAATTACAAATTGAAGGAGACATCTGTACTCGAAGATCTGAAACAGAAAATTGAACAACTGCCGAAAAGGCTCTTTGAATATCAAAACAATGAGTTGAATGAGTTCAAAATAAAGGAGATTGAACTTCAAAAAGAATTAGAAAGTAAAAATGAGAAAATAAAGCAGTTAGAGGAGACTGTGACGAAGCTTCAAATGGAGATTTCAACTTATAAGTCGAAAAGTGATTCGATGGCGGCTGTGCAAGAGGAGAAAGAAAAGGCAACAGTTTTTGAATCAAAAAACAGTTCAAACGCAGAAACGATGTTAACCTTTGAATCAAATTTAGGTGTTAAAGATATAAAAGTTAGTCAGCTGGAGGCGGAAGTCAATAAATCCGATGATAAGTTACAAGAAATCCAAAAGAAGAGTTGCATTGGCCAAGATTCGTCAGGGATGCTTACAGTCACCCTATCCAATAATGACACTTTTGAGGTGCTCTTTAATTCTGATATCGCGGGTCCTGGATGGACCGTCATACAGCAGAGATTTGACGACGCAGTGAACTTCTACAGGAATTGGAACACATACCGGGACGGCTTCGGTGACTTCTGGGACGGAGAGTTCTTTCTCGGCCTGGAGAAGATACACAGGTTGACCACTGAGCTACCCCACGAGCTTTACATTCACATGGAGGGACTTGATGGCAGAACATACTATGCCAGGTACGACGAGTTCACCATTTCGGGTGAAGACGAATGGTACAGAATAAGTAAATTGGGTCAATTCTTTGGTAAAGTAAGCGACGAGTTGCGGATACACCTACGTGAAGACCAAAGATTCGTAACATATGATTTGGATGGTTCTCGCCTTAAGTACGTCATAATGATTCATGGCGCCTGGTGGTACGGCTACGCTGCTGATAGGTAGGTGTACCATTTTCAAATTAAATATATAGATGTATTTGTATAATAAAATTTTGGTCGTTTCAGTTTTCCGGCAAGAACGTTATGGAGGAAAGTGAAAATTATGATTCGGCCCAAATCAACATGAAAATAACTTATAAATGCTTTCTTAAATATTCAATTTCAATGTTAATGATTGTTCAATTCACAAATTAATAATTAATCAATGTAAATTTTAATTTCACACTTAAATAAACAGCAATATTATCAAAAAATCAATCGAATGTAATGAAATATGTGTGTTAATACCAATCGAAAGGCAATAGATCAAATAAATAAAGAAGAAGAAAAAAAATAAAAAAATTAGAACAACGGTCGAGCGGCACGCGACAGTGGGATACCCTACGATCTTTTATTAAACACAAATTAACTTACAAAGATTAAATCTTTGATTTGCGGGGCGGTAGGCGTGGCACCCAACATTTGAAATAAACTTGGTCCGCGCCTGGTAAACAGGAACTTTCATGCCAAATTTGGTGTCTTTAGCTTTTCTAATAGCTGAGATCTGTGTGTTCATCTGGTCACCCGGACATCCGGACAGATAGACAGACATGTCTTGATCGACTCGGATATCCTAGGCAGGGATCACTTTGTTGGGTTTACCACGCCACCTTCTGCCTGTTACATACATTTGCACAGAGTTAGTATACCCTTTTCTGACCATTGTCAATGATGGAGGGTATAAATGCGTATAAATATTCGTTAAATTGCTAATCTAAAGCAGAAGCAGCTTTTTTATCTCTTTTTAGCTAGATGAATTATTGCTGTTTCGCGCCACCTTTTAATTGTAATTTCCTGCGGCATCGATAAGAAAACCTATCGAGTGCAGTCATTCAACTCGTTTACCCCCCTCCCCCCTTCTCTCATAGACTCTTTTATGTGCTTCCCCCGTGGCTGAGGCCATTAGTCGCGCGATGAGGGAAAATAGTTAGATAGTTGGTAAAAACTAGAGGAAAACTGTTGGAAAACTGGAGGAAAGCTATGCAGGCATGTACGCTGCAAGCAGCAAAGCTGCGAAGGCAGTCAATAATTTTCATAACTGCCGCTAATTGAGACATTAACTATAATTGGCCTTAAGTGCGAGAGCGCGACTAGAGACAAGCCACTCAAGGCCCAGCCAAGTGTTAAGGCACGGCTAACAGGGCGCGAAAAGTGGCGAGTTCTTTTTTTGCCCGCCTAAGCCTAAAGGGAGTGCGATGGAGCAGGTGCAGGAGGGGGGAAAACTCGACACATATGTCGGGGCGTGTCGGGTGACTGAACCCAGTGGGCCAAGAAATTGTCCAAGCGAACGGACAAGAGAGAGAGAGAGAGAGAAGAGGCAGAACTGGAGCGAAATGCAAAACAGGCCAAATTTGAAATAGCCAAATGTGTCGATAAATTACGAGTGCCTGTTCTCGCTCAGGTGTTAAATTGTCTACAGACGGGCAGCAAGGGGTTAAGCTTTGTCAGCGCGCACGTGTTGCACATGTCAAGTGCGTAAATAAGCGCGAAATTGGCCCAGGCCCAATAAGAGAAACGGGAACCGAGAGACGTTCTTCTAGTCCTTGGCCCCAGGCAGGATGCGACGAACCATGAAACGTACTGCGACAGCTGTGCAAGGGACTGAAGAGGCAGGATGAGGATGAGGCTGATGTTGGTAGTTGCCAGCAGACTTGCCTTAGCTCACACACGTAATTTCATTTCTAGCTTGCCGCCCACTCGGCGTATGAGTGATTTATCGCCATTGACTTTTGACCAGTTTTGGGAGGGGGCGTGTTTTGGGTCAGTGCTGCGAATAAAATAATAAAGTTGAAATTAGTTGTGGCTGCCCGCATGGAAATTGCAATAGTTTTCCCACAATAAAATTGATGAATTGCAAAGTGGAAAAGTTGCCAGGTGAAATTGTGGTTGCAGAGGGGGAAGGAGGGAATAGAGAATGTTGACGGCAAGAGAAGTTGATAACAGCGTGAGAGGTTGAATAGAGAAAACTATATAGAAAAGAGATGCGTATCAGCAAAGAGAAAGAATGGGAAGTGAAGAGACGCAAGACAGTTAGACAGACAGAGATACAAAGAGACAGATAGATAGACAGAGAGATGTAGAGGTAGAGAGATAGACAGACAGACCGAAGAGACAAGCATACATGTAGAGAGACAGACAGACAGAACAGACAGAACAGACAGAGAGGCAGACAGACAGAACAGACAGAACAGACAGAACAGACAGAGAGGCAGACAGACAGAACAGACAGAACAGACAGAACAGACAGAACAGACAGAACAGACAGAACAGACAGAACAGACAGACAGACAAACAGACAAACAGACATACAGACATAGAGACATACAGACATACAGACATACAGACATACAGACATACAGACATACAGACAGACAGACAGACAGACAGACAGACAGATAGACAGACAGACAGACAGACTGACATACAGAACAGACAGAGAGGCAGAAAGACAGACAGAACAGACAAGCAGACAGAGAGATACAAACAGAGACATATAGGCAGACAGAATAGACAGACATATGGTACAGATAGACAGACATACAAACTGACCAAGAAAAATAGATACACAGCAGGACAGACCGGGAGACAGCAAGGCAAAGAGACATCCCGGCACACAGACAGGGATACACAGACAGAGACAGGCACAGAGGGAGAGAGAGAGAGACAGACTGTTGCCAGCACCTTCAGGGAAATTCTATTTATCTTTGGTAGTTAAAAGCGAACATGAAACTGCATTTTTAATTTGCACTTTTTCCATTTTCTGCTGATTTACAGCCACAGTAATTTAGCCTGGCCATGAGAGGCGAAGGCACTGTGAAAGTTTTTCCGTTAGAATACTAATAGGAATTCGCACAGCTGATTGAAAGCATCTATCAGTGGAGTAGGCCCATAAAATTTGAGCACCCCGAGAGAGAGTGGACAGCCCCCTAAATCACAGTCCCACCTGCAGTCGGGCAGGCCTCAAGTTGCCTGTCAGACTGCCGGCACAGCCCACTTGCAGAGTTTTCACAGTTTCCACACACAGTTGACGACACTCTGCTGTGTGTGTGTGTGTGTGTGTGTTGAGTGATAAAGAACATGTTAATGGGCTTTAATCAATTTACTATTTTTTCACCAGCTCCCCCCGCATACCGCTTTTTGCAGCTTGTGTTTGGTTGGCTTGTTGCAACGCGACTTTTCTACATATTTTAATGATACTTTAATTTGCGGCAATTAAAACGGTAGAAGAAGCGCAGAAGAAGGCACAGGGCAGAGGCAGTGGCAGGAAGAACAGGGGCAGCAGGAACAGCGGAGGCAGACTGAGAAGAAGCAGCAAGAAGAGACACAAGCAGCTAAGACAGAGAGGGAGGCAGGAGAAACAGCAGCAGTGGCAGAAGTAGGAGGCACAGAGGCAGCAGAGGTAGCAGAGGCAGCTGCAGCAGCACTCGCTGTCAGCTGCTTCATCTACTAAGCAACGCCAGGCTTCTACTCCGATTACACAATCAGTCAGGCAGAGCGGGAGGGCGGGCAGAGCAGAGAAACTCTTAGCAGGGGCAGAACAAGTATACCCTGTAGTGAGTAGAATTAATAAAGGAATCCCAAGCGATGTATGGCAAACAAAACACTATACTCCACAAATTAAATCCCCCATACATACCCCTCAGCAGCTGCTTACAGGGTATCCCAGCAATGACGTCTCCTCGACGACTTGTTGCAACTCCTTCTTGGTGGCATGTATAATGAACTAGTCGCTCGAGTGATTTCCGTTCTTGTCTTCCTGATTTGACTTTGATTGTGTGTGGGGCCGCAGCAGCAGAGAGAGAGAAAGAGTTGCATGTGTGTACATGTGTGTGTGTGTGTGTGTGTTTGCTTGTTTATAAGTGTGTGTGTGTGTGTCTATGGCAACCAGTTGCCCAGACTGCTCAGCTTATCGCCATCCCATCTCAAGCCTGACTCAGAGCATCATCAATTAATTAACGGAACATAGATGACTCCAAAGAAAGGAGAGAGATAGGGAGAGAGAGAGAGTGAGAGAGTGGGATCTGATAACAGAGATGAGAACGACCTTTGGGGGCTGCCTCTTGGCTGTGATTGATACACTTATAATTGCCACATATCGCATAATAATGCTCTGTCAATATCATGTCGCCTCACAGCACTTGCCACACTTGCAACACTTTCCGGCCAGCTGGGCAGAGAGAGATTCTTCCTTGTACAACATGTTTTTCATAATTGCGGCTTGCTGTTGTTGTGCTAAATAGACATAGGTTGGTTGTGCGTGAGTGTGTGTGCGTGAGAGTGTGTGTGACAGGGGAGTGTGCAGCCAAATTGTCGTGCAAATTGATTTTAAATTGTTAAATCAAGTATTTTACTTGCGATTATTGAGCAAGTTGAGGTGACAAGTCTTAAGTGCGCAAAGATTGAGAGAGAATTGCTTGCTTGAACAAGAAGTTGTAGACAAATTGAGGTTGGCGATTGTTAGGAACAACAAACGGACAGCTATATTTACATATGTATCTATTTATTGTATATCGAAGATGTTCCAGAGAGAAGTAGAGAGAGAGAGAGAGAGTCAGAGAGAATGAAATAGAGTGAGGGAGGAACGAAGAAAGTGTCGAACATACTCAGTCATTACTCTGAGAATTAAGAGATAGTATAAATTATGGAGATGGCTCAGCGATTATTTAGTCAGACAATTGGTAAGGCAGATTTTAGTGTTGAAAAAGAACTGATTTAGACATATTTTTCGCACTAAAACCTCACCTAATAGTTATAAATAAATTGCTTGCATTTCTTAATTTAAATTTGGGATGGATAAAAAAAGTTTTGTCTTTATATGAAGGGAGAATCAATGAAAGTGTCGCAATGGTCGAAGTTACTCAGTTCATATTACTCTGAGTCTTGCGAAATAGTAAATATCATGAAGATGGATGCACCAGTGTTCAACGATTATATGGTCAGACAATTAGTAAGACAGGTATTAGCGTTGAAAAAAAAATACAAGTAACTCATTTAAAAGTTATATATAAATTGCTTGAATTTCCAAATTAAGATTTGGGAATAAAGTTTTGTATTTCCGAAGCATCTTTATATGGAGTAAATTGGATCAGTAGTTCAAACCCGTAAAAGAAACACAGTGTCAAAGTTGGTTTGTCAAATTCCGTTTGGGAGATTTTTCACTCAAAGACAAGCCACGTTCAGGTCGGCCAAGTGCAGTTGATGATGACGTTATCAAGGCTTTAATCGAATCGAATTGTCATGTAACTGAGATCAGATAGAAGTTAAATATACTACAATCAGCCATACATGATCATAGGATCACCGGTTTCTTTTCGGTCAACCCCATACTTTGAAATCGCAACTCAAATTAATTATTTGTTACAATGAAAAACCAAAAGTTAATTTAGAAACTTAAGCAACTGTTTGTGGAAGTCTTTGTAATGCTGTGAAGAAGCTTCACGAAGTTCTACCTATTATGCCTAGGTTAACAGCAGCTGATGGAATCGAAATGCTCCTCATACTGTCAGTCTATAGTTAATTACCAATACCTCTTAAAATCAACTAAAATATACTAACTATATATTGTGCATTATTGTGCATCTGTTTTCATTCTCATCTCTATAATTACATATATCTCGCATACCTACCGCACACTTGCAGTTATCTCTGAGTATCGTATCTGGCTGACAAAGATATTCCACTATAAATTAGACAAATATTTCCTGTATCATTCTTCTTTGCTTTCAGCATAGTCCGCTAATACATCTGCTTGCGCATTGGCATTCAAGTGACTGCGGTTAATTTCGTTTTTAGTTTATTTATGCACTTGCTTGCGGATTCTTAGTCGAACGACTTCATTAAAACGGGCCTCGATTTGTGTAAAATCACATGCACAGATGTTCCAACTGCAACTCCAACTGGGGAGCGACATAATACCGATGCGGAAAGGAAAAACAAACATTACTAACCACGCTGTACAGGTTTTCTGCAGTCTCCCTCCTCACTCTACTTTATCTCCCTCTCTCTCTTTCTCTCTCTTTTTTTTTCTGCTACTTTTTCTATATTCTTCCCTCTCTTTCCCTCAGTGATCTATTCAAATTTCATAACATGTGTCAAAGTCAAAGCAAGCGGCCGTTAAAGTTGCCTCTTCCCCTTTTCTTATTCCTCTCTTCCTGTCTGGTAATCTCTGCAGTAGTAATAAGATATGCTCATTGCCTTCGCACATGACCATTACGAAGACAAGTTTAGGGGGGCCTTGCTGCGGATGCCCGCAATGCAGCTTGGCGGCTACTGCGACTGCCACTGCCGCTTGACACTTGGCCGCAAATTTTGGTAGCCTCCCATTCAGGCCTGGCTCTTGACGTTGCTCCGTTAGCCGGCCAGCAGCAGCCAAACCAGTTAACCCACTCGCTCAGGCTGCTCTCCTTCTCTCCTCTTCTCTCTTTTTCTCCCTCCCAATCTGAGCTTAAGGTGCACGGCATTGGCAACCAGGGGGGGGGATTACTTAATTATGAAGTCATCTGGCAGACTCGCCGCCAGACAGACTGTCGCACCGCCAGGGGCACGAAGGGATGCAGGGACAGATAGAGTCTGTCAAGCTTGCAACATGGAAAAAAAGAGAGACTGAGATAGAGGGGAGAGAGAGCGAAAAAACTTTATCGTTTGCCCGGAAACCCTTTTTAATTTCTCATTTCGCATACAGTTCCAGCTGCGGGGAACTTGCAATTTGTTACACGCTTTGCACACTTGATTATGCGTCTTTTATAGCAGAGGCAAAATTTTGTTTAACTTTTTATATTACCTGCTAGAAGTTGCTATAAAATAAGCAATATTTAATGCATATTTTATAGTGTATTCGCTTTTGGAAGTTGCCTTCTCTCTTTCGCCTTTATGCATTTGTTTTACGCTTATCACAAGAATGAGGACCGAAAAATTGCTGTAAGCTTCGCAAAATATGACATTGACAGACACTTAAAGCTGCTTAGCGGCATTCGACTAGCACACAGCTGAAAGTTGCTCCTTGTATTCCACTGAGGCTCAAGTATACCCTGTTTAAGTTTGGGTTGCCTGACAATGGGGTATCTTTTGCTGTGCTATGACATGTAAGATAAAGGAAGTGATTAGTTCAATTGGGAAAGTTAGGAGTGTAGATGTATTTAACAATTATGAAACTAAGGCATTAATGTAGGAAACTTATGGTATTTTAATGCTAATTTTAGATTGAATCTAAGCAATTCTATGGGTTCAGGTTTTGCTTGAAGAAATGGACAACAAATATGATTGTTCTTATTTTCATAATCTTTTATGTTTGAAGAGGTGAAGAATATCGGAATATCTGTAGAAGAAGAATAGAGATTCATTGAGTCCTTGTAGTGAATAAATAATCGTCAAACAAAAGATGTCAGAATAATGGTTTAAAGGACTCGAAGAAGTTTTTCAAAATTAACATGGTATTTTTCCTCAAGGAATATTTGAAGAATGTTCAGAAGAGCATTGAAATAAATGTAGTTAATTAGTAAAATTAATGAACAATCACACTCTCTTCCTAAGAAGCATGTTTCACTTTGGGTAGATAATTGTAATAAATATATTTAAACCAATTTCTTTTCATTTATTATTCAAATTGTTAACCATGGGTCTTCAGTAAAGTCAAGACCCTTGTCTGATAATGTGTTCACTTGGCATAGTTCCTGTAAAGTCTACCTTCGAGATCTATTTCCTCCAAGTTGTCCTAGTTCTTTCAATGCGTCTTACTTAGAGATTCCAGTATTATATTCCTCATTATTTTTCTACTCTATTTTTTTCCAGCATTATTTTACAGGATATCTAATAGTTCGCCCACTCTCTACACTCACCTCATCGCCTTTGCTGTATTTATTTTTACTTTAATTTAATTCTGTTTTTTGCATTTTTTCAAGACGCTTTTCTGCTTTCCCTCACCTGGGGGTTATTTGCATAGAGCTTAAAGCTTGTAAGCCCTAACTGACGTTTGGGGCTCTCTTGCTTTAATTAGATAATTTTCTATCTTGCTGGCTGTTAGCTACCTACCTACCTAGAGACAGCAGGTGAGGCAGCTGCATTTGCAATGCTAAGCATTTGCAAACATTTCATTATGGAGCTTAAATATAATGTGCCCCATGCCTCATAGCAAGAGAGCAGCGTCTGCAGCGCAACTGAACTGTGGAGAAAACTATCAGAAATACAGCGAAAAATGCAAGGAAAGGCAGACGAAATGCCAGAGAGAGAGGGAGAGAGTGAGAGAGGGAGAAGAGGAAAAACACTTGACAGAAGCGCATTTGCAGCTGAAATTTATGGCAAGCATTTTATGAATTTATGCCAAGGGATTTGCCCGAAGGTTCGCGGCGAATTTGCACTGCAGTTGGCAACGCGCGCGATGAAAGGGTATTTTTGGTGAAATTTTTGAAAAGTATAATTTATAAAATTACCCGAACTGGACAAAATGCTGTGTCAAGTGTAAAAATAAGAAGTAATGTCATAAGCAAATTATAACAATAAGAAAGAAACTTTTATTCACTCAATCACTCTTTTTTATAGGGTAAATATTTCAATTCTGCTTGCATCCTTACTGTTCAAAATATTTCTCACATGTAGAAATATGTTTATTAAATTAATTATGGTAATATGTATAGTAAAAGAACACTTTATATATTTCATTTCCATTTATATTTTTAGACTCTTCAATAGGAATAATATTAGTTCAATATTTTGTATTAATTAAAACGAGGTTCATAGCAATATTTTACATTGTTTATCTCTACGAATCTCTTAAACTACTTTCACTGGTTTCTATTTGCAATTAAAACATCAAAATATTGATTTTAACTAGTTATTAAACAATATCAAACTATTCTATTCTATTCCTTAAAAGTTAGAGGAAAATAAGTTTGCCTTATTATATTATAAGTATAATAAAACATTCATTTCAACTACTCCAAACATTCTTCTCCATTTCCAACATCTTTCCAACAAAAAATATGTTCCGCCAATTAACATAAGTTGTGAATCATACCAAATACCTCAATCCCTCTTCCTTATCCATCATATTTTCTCCGTGAAATAAAAAGTCCTTCCCTTCTTATTATTTTCTTTTATTCTTCGTTGCGAGTTCGTGCAAGTTTGCAGTCTGGCGTCGCTTACGATAAATAAATAACGCAAAGCATTTTCAATTTGGCGAAAATGCACAAAATGACACGCAATGCGTTTTAGTGCTTTTCCGCTTTTCCGCTTTCCACAATTGTGGCGCTGCTGCTTATCTACATTTGATTTTTGCCGCCATTTTCGCGCCACTTATTCGCTCTTTTTTGCTGTCCACTCTGACACTTTTCTTGCTGCGCTTTCTCCCTCTCTCTTCTTTCTTCTCCCACTGCTACTGCAATCTTCTTTCGTATCTTTTGTGGCATTTTCATTTAAGTTGGCCTTAAAACAATTTTATGACACCATAAGTACACAACAAATAAATTCGCTGGTAACTACTACAGACGGCGACCCTTCCCCCTTTCCTTATTCTCCTTCTTCTCTTCCTTCACTTCCGCCTCTCCTTGACGACTTCGTTTGCCCCTCGTTTCATTCGCCCTCGCAGTGGCAGCGCGCGTTCTTTCTAATGCGCACTGCATTCATCATACGCCCCGTTGCCCGTTGCCATTGCAAGCGAAACAAAAGCACAAGAATATGATAAATAAATGCAACACGCTGCACAAAAAAGACAACAACAACAGCAACAACGACAAGAAAACAGGGAAAACAACTCGCTACAATGCGAAGGATGCGCACAGAATGCAACAGCAGTCGCAATGCCCTCAGACGGAACAAGAGGTCGCTTTGAATGATGATATGAAATGACTCGTTTGAATACCCTTTTTGGCAAAGAAATTGCACAATTTAAAGTAGTTTGATGTTCTGCTAATCAGGGAAATGTTATTTAAATAGGTTCATAATTGGGTGAGTTATAGAAAAGTTATATATTAAAGAAAGATTCTTTAAATAGGAGCATAAATGGATGAGTTATGGAGAATTAGGAAGCATAAAAATAATTATTTGTATTATTTTTAATTATCCCCAAAGACCATCTACAGATTCACACTGAGCCTTATATCATATTAAAAAAAACCGTATTTCCAATATGGTAAAGACTTATCATACATGAAGCCAGTTTCATGTTCTATCAATGAATGAAATATTCTTTAAATGGGTTCACAACTGGAAGAGTTATAGGTAAATCATTAGCATATTAATATTGTAATAGACTAAAGACTATATTCCCCTTAATAAGTTAAGTGCATCGTATATATTATTTGATCACTTCTTCGAGATTTTGCGTTATAAAAAAACTGATTCGTATGTACGTACAATACTTGCATAATAATGATACATATACAGTATATTCTGAAGATCTTACACATATACAATAATATCAGTTGCATATTCTTTCATTCTTTTAAGTTCTACTGAAATCGGTGCGCTTGTTGTTGAGTTTGGGAAAAAACAAAAAGGATCTAAGATCTGGTAGTCTCAGGAGGTCTCTTTTGTTACCTACCTCAAATGGCATCATGACTGAATGAATTATAGGAAATAAAGAGAATATATTTTTATTAGAATAATCCCTAAGGGGAAAAGATATTGGACAGCTAGTAGCAAATCTATATTCTATCATTCTGTTAAGTTTTCCAATAAACGGTTCACAACTAGTTGATTTATGGGGAAAATAATGAAAATCTGAATCTGGCAACCCCATGAGGTCACTAGAGTAACCTACCGCATAACTGGTTGAGTTATAGGAAATCAAGAATTATATCTCTAAAACTACTTTTAATGTATTACCTAAGCCAATTATATATTTTATTATATTCTTAACATTTTGCTTAATAAGATAAGAATTAACTCAAAGGGAATATACTAGCAACATAACCCTTATCCCCATAAGGTAAAGATTTTAGACCCCAAATACCAATTGCATATTTCAACATTCAGTGAACTCTCCCAATAATCGCTACACAAAAAGTTGAATTATAAAAGAAATACCAACTTCAGAACTGAGATCCGGCAACGCCATGAGCCCTCGGAACTCCCCTTAGCCGGAAAGCGTATCAACATACTGGGCCAGTCGGCAGTTCATAGCGCGTTTAAGTGTATGTGCGCTCGCCTTGATTTATATGGTGTGTGCGCGCCTGGGCAGAGAGGGAGGAAGAGGGATGGGGGTGTGGGTGAGTTTACTACTCGCAGTGTATACAATATATATTTTATATAGTACACACAGGGCTTACACACGCGTGTGGCAGATGCATCTAGCACTGGAACACTGTGGCATATTGGATGTTGGATGGCATACAGATTTCGGTTGGCCGCGCTGTGGCTGCGCGTTTTGGCTGCATTTTATTTCGGTTTATTTTCATTTTGGTTTTCATTTTCTTGTCGCTTCCTCTTCGTTTTTATTCTTCGCTTCTTCTTTGCTTGTGGTGGGCGGCGAAAAAGTTTTATTATTGCAATGGCAAAAGCGCAATGAAAATGCGTTCAGCGATTTTGCTCAGCTTCAGCTTGCATTCTTCCTTTTTGTTGCAGCCAGAATTTTCCTTGGGTTTTCCCATTGTTTTTCTTTACCTTTTTTCATTTTTGTTCTTTGCATTTTAATAAAAACACGCAGCAATAAAATTCCAGCTGTGTTTACGTGATTGGAAAACGATTTTCCATGGCGGCGAGCATGAAAAATTGTCGGGACAACGTAGTTTTTTTTTTATTTTTTTTCGGTTCATCTTCGCATGAAAAGTGTGAAAAGCAAAAGAAAAGCCGCTGAACATACGAAAAAATGATTGTTTTTTATTGGCCGCGCGCGGCAGATTAAAAAGATATTGTACTGCGTGTAATTGTCAACATGTTGTGGCAAGGGGGGTCTGTGGAAGGGGAACTTGTGGCAATTGCGAATGATCTTGTAACTTTTATGGGCAGTCAATAAATTTTCATTACCTTAATGCATGTTTTATGCGCGCGGAAACTCAAAAACTGAAAAACTGCAGCTCAAGTGGCAGCACAATCTTCGCCGGGTACCTCTGTGCGCCTTCTCTTGCCTTCCCTCCCCTCCCCACTGCCTGCCACACCATGTTAAATCCTCAAATTTATGATGCCTGTGGTCAATTTGGAACATATGGCAACTGCCCGTCGACTCTTTGGGGCTCGATTGGGTCCCCATTCGGGGGCCTTATGCTATAAATTGCTTTTGTTAAAATAATGAAAAAAGGCAAAGGGTTGTGTGAATTGCCTTTAGGGGGCGGAGAAGGATGAGGAGGGTTCTTAGTTGGCTGTGGTGGCATTTGGGTTGTGGCGAGTCTAGAAGAGAAGGCGAAAGTCCTTGTGAATTATGTTAAAAATTCACAAATTTATTGTTAATCTTTTAGATTGCAAAAGTTTAAAGAGACTTTTGGTATTTACATTATATTGAATATTTAATATACTTGACTTCTTTAGATAAACTTATGACAGGCTTATTTATTTTTAAAATTTATTTAAAATGAGAAAAACAACAGTTTAACAAATAAAATATGTTGCCAGGTCTGTGCAATCTCTAGTACCTTCTATATTAACAGTAATAAAATTTAAAGAACAGCTTTAAAGGTATAAAATAAATAAAGCTAATGCTTTACCTAGTAAACAATCAAATTATTCGTTTTGTAAGAGCAGTGGGCGTGGTAGTCGCAATTTAAATCAACATTATTTTTGACACTATTTACAACAACCTTCATGCCAAATTTGGTGTCTCTAGCTACCTTAGTTGCTGAGATTAACGCGTTCATACAGATAGAAAAACTCAACTAGGCATGCTACGACATAGTTAGATTACAACATAACCTCGCACAAACTTTGTATTACCTAATTGATCATCTTGTGTAGCAGTGTAAGCTTCAATACTTTACCTAGCAAACATTCAAATTATTCGTTTAGTAAGGGCAGTGGGCGTGGCAGTTACAATTGAGTATAACATTATTCTGCACTAAATATACAGCAACCATTGTGCCGAATTTGGTGTCTCTAGCTACCTAAGTTGCTGAGATAAACGCGTTCATACAGACAGAAAAACTCAACTAGGCATGCAACGACACAGTAAGACCTCAGCATAACCTCGGATAAACTAAATATAACTTTCTTGATAATTTTCAATGCTCGCTGCATATAAATATTTCCTATTCCAATCAAATAAAATAAATGTTCCGTAACCCAAGGAAAGAAAAAGGAAATTTATGAGTGTCGAGCTGCCCTAAACCGAACCGGTTGCTGCCCCAGCCGTGTCTATGTAACTGTGCGTATCTGTGTCATTTATCATAGTTAATACTTTTGAGTGATTATAGAAAAAGCCAGGCGAACAAATAACTTAGCATCAGGCTCAAGCTGCGCCATAACTCAGACAATATGCATAATTTATAAGGGGTCACTTTGAGCCCCCTTGTGGCAGATTGCTAGAACGAAGGAGAAAAAGCCACAAGGAATGTCAAATTAATCGCCAAGGAGAGTGGAAAAAAACCTGAGTAAACAATATGGAAAACTAAACCGGAAAAATGGAGAAGGGACAAGGCACAAAGTGCTGTCAACTGTTGCAAAATGCATGTAAATGCAGTATCTATATCCGCATCTGTTTCCGTATATTTATCTGCATCTATATCCGCAAGTGTAGCTGTATTTGTGACATCCTTCGCACATTTAGACACATTGCGCTTCATTTCCTCAACAAAATGTGCAGAATTTTCAAACAAGAGGGGAAGAGAGAAGAAGGAAGAGTTGTTGTTGTGTTGCAAGCTTATTGAATTATCCGATTTGCGCATCAATTGGCATTCTAATGCGAAAATAGATACGAACTGAGGCAGAGCATGCAAATGCGCAAAGGATTCAACCAAAAAAGTTACCTGAATCTCTAAACTTTATGGGCAACAACTTGGCAATGCTTTCAAATCAATCGATAAAATGAAATGTAATCCCTTAGTAGTTCCCCAGCATCTCCCTTTACTTTTCTTGTCTCTTCTTTCTCTCACTGCAACTGCATTCATGTATTTACAGACTGCACTGAGTTTTGTATAAATTTTAATGCAACGCTTGACCAAACAGACACAGCTCTTCCCCTCCTTCTACCCCTTCCTCTTACCACAAAAGTGCAGACACCTCTCGACCAAACAAACTTTTGGTCATCAATTCGCTGGAGAAAATATTTTCAACATGCCAAAAGTTGCTTTGGACCAAAATAAACGATAAATGGAAGGAGCAGTTGGCACTGCTAAAGGCATTTAATATACAGCAAGGTATGTTATGTGGTATATGAAGATATATAGATGTATGTTACTTTATATACCTCAACAGAAAATGAGAGATAAGTAAGAATAGTTTATTGATGAACAGAAATTTGCTAAAGATACGGAATAGTTTAGTTTTGTTTTGTATCGATAGAGTACTTTACAATGCAATATTTATGATGTGAGAATAATTATACCAGGAAAAGTCATATATCTTTTATATATAAATACTTATATCTTTAATCTGACTATATTAACGTACAGAGAGGTTTAGTAGAGTGTCTACAAAGACTTCAAAAACAGATCAAAATATGCTTAAATTAAGGAAAGTTCACCAACGTTAATATGATCTAACATACATATATTCTAAAATTAGTTCAGATAAGTCAGTTATAGATTGACAGACAAATTGACAGATATAAATAATCAAATATAAATATATATACAAATAGATCAAATAAACAAATTGTTAGGGATACCAATGGAAAAGTGTTTAGGTTGTAAGGTTCGCACGTGACAATGCCAACTGCAAGTGGTAATGTTTTGCCACATCACGTATACGTGGGGTTGGCAATGCTCGCATGTAAATAGTGCCAAGGGAAGAGTATGAAGATAAAACAAGGAATAGAAAAAGAGGCAGGCAGATAAAAACATCTGCTGCATTGTTTGTCATCCATTGAGCGAATTGTTTTACTTTTATAGCAAATTGGTTGACTCGAATGCGACGTGGGAGTGACACCAAATGAGAATGAGTAGAAGAGGGGAGTCAAATTTTGTGCCACTTCTATTGCCATTTGAGGTCACTAACAGGAAGTATAAAGGGAGATGTGAAACTGCTGAGGTTGCTTTAATGGAGTAATAAAGATTGGAACAAGTAAAAGTAAGGTGCATAAGAAACTGAACTAAGGCAGAAGAGCTTTGAGTGGATAAAAATAAAGGTTGCTTTGTTAAGTAATGAAGAAGAATTTATAGACATATAAAAACATTTAAAAATTGATTATCTGTACTTTTATTTATATTTATCTTTTAATATTTATATATAAATATATATATAATAAATGTATATAGTATTTCTACTTGTAAATTGAAGAGTTATTTATATTCTCTACTCTTCATCACCTTGCCAAAGCTGCCACATATGCTATCCATATCACTTTGATCTAGGCAACATTAACTCCATCAGCACATTCCATTGATATCGCTATCATTTACAGTTAGCTTTATGCTCTTTTTACCTACACATAAGCAGCGTATTGATTCCCACAAACACACACATACATATACATATACATAAACAAGCACATTCCTGATTGCCTCAGCCCCAATTGGAACTGTCATGTGGAACGAAGTCCTTGACAGAATTCACGTCGCATTCGTGGCCTTAAAGCGACAGACCCTCAGCCTATTTATACGCGCGCATTTTCCAACACTACCAAAGCTAGTTATAGCTATCGATAGCAGTATGTCTCTGTGTGTATATGTGAGGGTGTATGTGTGTTTGTGTGTGTGTTTCTCTCTCTGTCTGAGCTGCTGTTTATGTGTATAGATTTTTTCCAATTTTGCTGATGGCATTTTAGGTGACACACAAGCAGCAGCAGCTCCTTGGGGTACCTCATCTATTGCTCCCTTCTCTCTTTTCTCTCCCCCCTCTCTCCCCCTTTCCCTCTCTTACTCTCTACATCTCTTTTTCCCTGTCTATTCTAGCCTTTTTACAACTTGCTTGCGTCTTTTGCCTGATAAAAATCATCTGAAGAGGCGGCAAAAATTGATGGCACATTAAATTGGAGGCGTGTCGAGGCAGAACCTCCCCCTTCCCCTTCTTTGCCTGCCTCCCTTTCTTTCCGCAGCACAACCTGCTCTATTCCCTTGCAGCGCCTTGGCTTATCGCTGCACATGGCAACGTGCCTCAATGGCTCAATATGTGCGTTTTGCCCGGCACTTGATAGGCTTTTTATTGTCCTGCAATAAAACCTCGTTGTGCTCCCTTCTCCCTCTCTCATCTCTGGCCAAGTGTCAAGTAGTAGTTGCTGCACACCCTACTCTGTACCCAATTTTCTGGCTCATAAATATTTGCCCAAAACGCAATGACAACAAACTTTGATTCATTTTCCATCAAATTTGTTGCTCGACCTTCTCCTCTGTCTCTGTCTCCCTCTCTCTCCCTCCCTCTCCCTCTCTTACTTTTATTGATTTATAATGTTTGCAAAATGCTTTTGCTTTTGCTCATGGTAAAAATATTTGGCATATTTACAGTTATTTTATACACACACACAAACATTTTCCCTTTTTTGCCTGCGGGCTGCCTGCGTATTTCAATTTCAATTGAATTCGTTTGATTGATCGACCTCGCATTAACTTTGCACCTCCCCCCGCCCCCTTTGAATTCACATATTTCTCTAGGTATTTCACAGAGTATTTCTGTTTATTTATTTCCAGTGTTATGAACAGTGGCCAAGTGTTATTTATTTCAGCATCAATTGGTTTATTAATACTTATAATTAACAGTAAACTGTTTTTGTGCCATTCACAGTTGATGAATATGTGCAGTAAATGCGATAGATAGTTTGCTATAAATAATATAGAATTGCGGAGGATGGATGAAGTGAAAATGAGAGGGAGTAAACTTGTAAAAAATATCTGGGAATATATAAATTCATTTAATTGGAGATAACTGAATGGCAACTGATATTCAGATGAAAATAAAAATGAATTGAGTTACATAAAAAAGGAAATATTTTACTAAGAAATGATAAAATCAATCACGTAAGCTCAGGAAGAGTGTGTTCGACTGTGATATACCTCAACTGAGCATAGCTGGGCAACTTAATCTAACCTTTATCAATTTGAACGATTGTTTTATATATATGTTATTTACAATAATTGTAGTATTAATTCATGTAGAACGATAAGAAAATTATATTAATTACATATAGAAAAATATTTTGATTCTTTTAAATAGTAATACATATTTAAAAGATATAAAATATATATATGTATTTTTTTTAAATGAAAAGTTTATGTCAAGTTCCCGTTAAATCAAGTCTTGCGGTTGAAAAGCCTGCCTCCCCCCGGGATTTGAACCCGGAACTCATCTACAGGGGGGCTGACCATAATGATTTCTTTAAAATATAGCTTCTATGTTAAGAGAATTTTATGTTGCATACTTTAGAGAGCAGTTTACTTTTAAATTATTGCTTAAATAACTTCTATATTAATAATGCGATCGCAACCAAATTTTCACAAATCTTTTGGGCATTGATAGGGTTTTGTTTTGATCAAATATGAACTTACCTGCATAACAACTAAGCTAGAATTCGCATTTTAATGATATACGTATATATTTTATATTCTAAATCTCATCATCAATCGGTTATCTTTAGAATGTCTTAGGTTTTATTTCCCTACATCTGTATAAGTCTGACAAAAGACCTAACAGACTGCTTCTGTTCTATTTTATACTCATACGTATATTTAAAATTATAAATTATTTATACTATCAATAGATTATAAGAACAATTTTCTCTAATAATAAACAGTATTTTCTATATAAGCAGACTCTATATAATATATTTTATATTTTGTATTCAATTACATTATACATTCTTCTTTCAATACCTTTTCGATCTGTTCTTGTAACTCAGCCCTAACTGTTTCTTATAGTGTCCAGAAAAACTCAAGTGAAATACAGTTTAAACTTACTTGTTCCTCCCCCTTTCTGATTCATTTCCCTTCGGTTAGCCAATTAACGAACATTTTTGACTGAATTTCCCCACTGCTTTGAATAGTTCTTGCACTGATTCCCTCTACCACCCTCGATTTCCCTTCTTGTTTTGCTGAAGAAACAACTAATTTAGCAGAAGTAAAATTGCATTGTCTGCAATGGATTTACTTGGTCGAGTTGGTCTACTCACTGGGGAAGTTATTGTGAGCAACGCCCCCACTCTGGTTGCCTCTCCCTCAGAATGGCAATACATTTCCCTGCAGGCAGAGCATTTCTTTAGAATTTGTTGCAGGCGAGAAATGGGAGAATTGAATGGAAGTATTCGATTTATAGATGCTCTGTAGTTGGCGGGAAAGGGAACTGAAACTCTCTGGTTTGATTTACGTTTTTTATTTTTTATGTGTTTTAGCTTTTGGCATTTTTTATGTCTTCGTAATTTTTTAAATATAATTATTGTTAACTATATATTTTTAGTATAAGTTAAAAAAAAATTAAATACATTAAGCAAATTGTTTTAATTTGCAATATCTTCAATCTATAAATTCTTTACTTCAAATTCATCATATTAACCTTTTGTTTCGCGTTTTTTTCCTTTTCTTTAAGTTTAAACCTTTTATTTCTTTTATTAATTATTAGTTTAATATATGCTAAGTATACATACCAAATTTCATGAAGTTCCCTTGAGTTCTTTAATATAAAACAAGAGTTACCCAATCTCCTCTAATTCTTGCATACCCGCCCTCTTCCAGCTCATTTCGTTCAGCTGCATTCGTATTTTGGCCACTGCAAATCCACAAAACAAGCCAAAATCATTAGCAACAAAATTGCCCCGTTTACCCCTCTAGACACTCCCCCTCTTCACCCCCTCACATTTTAATTTAATTTGCGCACAATGCGTAGAATCCTTGTTATCCCAAGTCGACTCCCTTCGCGTTCTTTACATGCATTGCAAAATTCCTTTAGCCGTAGCCTTTTTTTTCTGTTGTCAACAGAGCTGAGCAGAGTATGCGAAACAAGGGGAGGGGGAGGAGAAGGAGTAGCACTGGTTTTAAGGGGTGTAGCAAGCAAAGCGCAGGCTGCGCTGCTTTTAATGCGCATTTGACATGCAAATTTATTTAATTTTCTGCTTCAAATCGCACAGCAGCTAGCCCCCTGACCCCCCCTCCCCTGCCCCCTGCTCATTTACACCCCCCCTGTTGCGCTTTTAATTATAGCAGAGCAACATCAAGAAGAATGGGCAGAAGAGAGGAACAGGAAGAACAAAGAAAATTTCGTTCGCCTGGCTGCCAATTTATGGCGCAACATTCCTAGATAGCCCGTGTCCCCAGTGTGTGTGCCCGAGTCTGTGTGTGTGTATCTGTGTGTGTGAGCGCTTTAACATGTCCTTTGTGGCATGCAGCATGGAATTATGGCACTCCACTGTGCACCTGCCCCCCTCCCCCTCTCACTGCTTCTTTCCGCTTCTGCTTAAAGCTTGACGCGACAACTTTAAGCAAAAATCAATAAGTTTAACGGCGCCACGTCAAAAGGTAGTTGACGTTGTACTCAATCCACCCTCGCGCCAGGCTGCAGGTATACCACACACTCCCCCTCTCTCTCTCTCTCTCGCTCTCATGTGTGCCTTGAAGTTGGCAGACGCTGCGACGCGACGCGAGTCGACTTTGCCAGACGCAGAAAAAAACAAGTTGCCAATCTCGAAAAGAGTTTTGTGGCGCGAATGTGGATTGACGGGGGAAGAAAGGTAGAGACGGGTGCGGAATGGAAGTAAAGAGCGGATAAGAAGAGTAGAGGTAAAGAGGTAGCAAAGGTAGAGCAAGAGAGAGTTTGGCTCTGCAAGTAGCTGTCGCTAATAGTGCTGGATTACTTAGTTGATTACCGCAGCAGGTGAAGCTGAACTTGTCGATTGCTTAAATCAAAGTGAACTTGCTCCTCCAGCTCCTCCTTCTTCTTTCTCAGTTCTTCAGCTTTGGCAATTCATTCCTAAAAGGGCAACCTCCTCCTTGGCTTAAGCCTTCTTTTCTGCCGCTTTGTTTACATTTTTATGAGGCTGCTTGTAGGCGATTTTGCTTTTGTGTTTGGTCAGCGCGGCGACTGATTATGGACTGGAGAGGAGGAGTAGGCAAGGGAGTAAAGGGAAAAAAGCAGAAGAAGATGTGGGAGAAAGTGCAGGAGGCGATGCAGGAGGAAGTGCAGGAGGAGCAACATTAGGGCAGGCAGAAAGAAGAGTTAGAGGAGGTAAGGCAAGAGGAGGAGAAGGCGCAGCAGCAGGAACATCACAGAGAGTAGCTCGCAGAAGGGTTAGGAGCCGGTTAAGCTAGAGGAGCTGCAGGAAGAGAGGCAGGCAGTGAGGATGGGGAAAAAGCAGCAGAAGCACCCCCAAGGGGAGGAGCAGGTAAACCATATGAAGACAAAACAAGAGCAACAGTTGAGCGGAACGCGACAGTGGGATACCCGTCGACCTGTTTTGAAACGTAAAGAGTCAATAATTGTACGATACTTCTACTTAATGAAAAGTTTGTAACGTATGCCTTAATATGCGTCTTTATATGAATACGTGTATATGCATGTAGCATTTCATTGGTCAAGCACAAATGTATGTGTGTGTGTGTGCGTTTGTATGCAAAAACTGCGTAAGCTTAGAAAAGAAGAGAAGAACAACAGATGGCTCTACGCGCTCGCATTCTCTTTCCTTTTCTTTCCTACATGAGCATTGCAATGACGTCACAGTTTGCTGGTCTGTATACAAAATCTAGCGAACAAGGCTTTTGTTTAATAACGTCTGTGTTTGTTCTCCGATCGGATTAAACAAATCAACTTAAAAAATTAAATCATTGATTTTCAGGGGCGGTGGGCGTGGCACACAAATTTGAAATAAACTTGATCTGCGCCATGTAAACAGAAACCTTCATGCCAAATTTGGTGTCTCTAGCTTTTATAATAGCTGAGATCTTTGTGTTCATCCAGACATCCAGACATCCGGACATCCAGACAAACATGGTCTTATTGACTCGGCTAGTGATCCTGAGCAAGCATGAAGGTATGTACTCTGTGGGGTCTCCCACGCCTCCTTCTGCCTGTAACATACATTTGCACAAAATAAGTATACCCTTTTTTGCCCATTTTCAATGGTCGAAGGGTATTAAAAAGTACTGGAAAGAGCAGCGCTGAAGCCGTTGCAGACCGTGCCGAGCTTGCTTTCATGTTCAGCGGCGCTCACGTGGCGTATGAGCAACTTGTGAAATGAGCACCAACCCTTTATGGTTGCCCCCCTTCCCCCTGCCCCATTGTGGCGGCCTGTGTGTGACCTTTTGTTTGAGTTCTGTACAGCACGTTGCGGCCATCAGGCGCCCTTCCTCCTCTGCCTCCTGCCCCCTCTTGCCGAAAGGTGGCGTTAATTTTACAGTCTGTGCACGTTTTGACCCTTCGCTGAAAGTTGTTGCTGCCCAGACAGGGCATCCTTTAGCGCTGCGCCTCTGCCCCGTTCCTGCCTCGTTGTTGTTGTTGCTGCCCATTTAGTTGTGTAGTTTTGTTTTGGTCTGCCATTTTTCCAGACGATGTGTTGCCGCCATATTTAATTTGTTGCAACTTTATGGGCGCGCTTCCTCCTCGACACAAATTCTTTTTTATCTGCCTGTGGTTGCCCCCCTCCCCACCATCCTTCTCCCAAACAAAACTTTCTCCTGTTGCGAACTGCATTCATCAACAAAGTAAAATCTCTGCCATAAATTAGTCGAGGCCATGCCATAAAAAAAGACTAGTTCAAGCTGAGCTGAGCCCGCAAAACAGCCAAATGAGTTTAATCTAATTGAAGTGGCTCACTAGGGTTAAGCCGTGTGCCGACAGAGGGTTAATTGGCTTTGGGTTAGCCAAGCGCAGATCAAGGCAGCAATTTTTTAGGGAGAGCGCAAGTTGGAGAGGAAAAGAGGGTATTGATAGGAAGAGGAGAAGGTGGAGGGGCCCGACAGTTTGCTTTGACATGAATAACTTCTGTGTTTATGATTCGATTGAATTCAAATTTGAAATTGAGTTAGATAATTAAGTCAACTTACTATAAAATGAAGGTAGA
This sequence comes from Zaprionus africanus, assembly GCA_018151435.1. Taxonomy (NCBI): domain Eukaryota; kingdom Metazoa; phylum Arthropoda; class Insecta; order Diptera; family Drosophilidae; genus Zaprionus; species Zaprionus africanus. The sequence goes on from JAECXB010002310.1 coordinate 17,204,840, forward strand.
AAGTTATATTTCTTTTACTTTACTTACAAAATGTGCTGAAAAATTAATATATTGATTTGCGGAGACGGTGGGCGTGGCATTCAAAATTTAATATGAGTAATATCTGCGAATAATATATAGCTATCTATATGCCAAATTTGGTGACTCTAGCTTTTATATTAGCTGAGATATGCGTGGTCATACAGACAGATGGAGAGAAAAATAGAGATTATAGCTAAGATATGAACTTATATGCATATATTGAAATATATATAAACAAATTTACACTTTTATGTTATATTGTACTATTTATGTTATATTGTATAACAGATTTCATCTTAAATTAAAATTCGGTTATTGATTTGCAGAGGCGGTGGGCGTGGCATATAAAATTTAATAAGCGTTATATCTACGTATGATACATAGCTATTTATATACCAAATTTTGTGGCGCTAGCTTCTCTATTAGCTGAGATCTGCGTGGTCATACAGACAATTTGGCAGTAAAATACAGATTACAGCTTAGATATGAACTTTTATGTATACAAAAATATTTATAAACTTATTTACACTATATCTATATAACTTGCACATTTCTGTTATATTGTATAACAGTTTTCATCTTAAATTCAACTTAATACCTTATAACATCATAACAGTTTGTCTACCAAGCTTAAACTGACTTAATTTAAATTCCCTCTGTGTTCTTTTCCACATTTAATGATTGCTCTTGTTGCCACTGCATAAATAATCCCTTCTGAGTCCGAGTCCAGAAGGCTTAAGCAAAACATAACCTCATTTGTAGCACAGAAAACACACACACACGAAATCAATGCACAAACATAACTTGGCATTGGAAAAACAAACAGAAGAAACAGAAGAAGAAGAAGAAGAAACAGGGAAACAGACAGGCTCCTTACAAACATGTCGTTCAAATTAGGATGAAGCCAAATCCTGCCTGGGATTCGCACTGGGGTTGGCCAGGCCTAATGCGAAAGGGACTTGGGATTTGGACTAAGTCGAAAGGGTGAAGTCTTTATAGATGAGAGGGGGAGAAGGGGAGAGAGGAACGGAGGGAGAAAGGGAGAGAGAGAAAGGTAGAAAGGGAGAGAGGGAGAGGTAGAGATGGAGAACTTCTTAGCCATTTACCGAACTGCGTTTGGCAGTCGTCGTTGGCTTTTGCGTCTTAGGTCACATTAGTTGACCGATTTGGCAACCCCCAAAGGGCTTGGTTACCCCACTACCCCACTACCCCACTACCCCTCCTCCCTCTCTTCCCCCTCTTCACCCTCTTCCTCTTGCTCTCTTCCTCTATGAAATGTCAAGTTTTAAAAGGCTCCACAGTCACAACAAACTAATTAGATGTAAAAGCTCAGCATGTTCTCTTATTGTCAAGCCGCAGGGCTTTCTTTGCTCCTCCCGTTGCCCTCTGCTACTCTTAAGGTTTGTGTAGAGTTGGAGGAAGTGGAGTGGAGAGGGGGGAGTGCAGTGTAGAGGGGAGTCTAGCTAGTGAAATGCGTTGCCCGCCGGCAAATTTCTTGATTAAAAGTTTACGTTTTGCTGAATGTCTTGCCGGCTACCTTCCGCTTTGGTTCCCCCTCTGCCATACTTTCCATCTTTCTCTCCCCCTTCCCCACCCATTCTTTGCTATTTTTACAGCTCATTTGTTGCCATTTGGCCCGCCTCGTAAAAGTTTGCTGTGGCATTTGGGGATTGGCGAGAGCAGCGCATAAATAATGCATTATTTACTTAAAACAGCCAACGGGCAAAAGCTCAATTAAATTGCTGAAAAATGACCAACAACAACGCAACCTAGGGGGTGGAGGCATGTCTAGCTGTGGGCGTGGCAGCTGGCAGTAGGCTTCAAACGATGTGCGTCATCAATCAAAGGCGACGAGGCTCGTTACAAGCAGCGCTGGCATCGAATGTCCCTTCAACAAGTTGCAGCAGAGAAGGAGAGAGAAAGAAGACAAAAAGAAGGAGCAGGAGAGAGGTAAAGAGGCAGAGAAGGAGAGAGTGAGAGAGAGAGGGAGAGAGAGGTACAGAGAGAGGTACAGAGAGAGAAAGAGAGAGTCAGGCTGTGCAGCAGATACCCTGTAAAACCATAAGCTCTGATTTATCACGCAGCTCGACTTGTTGACCGCTGGGGTCGGCACAGTGCATAACAAAGTTATGATACCACCTGCTGGACGATAAATAATTGCATTTGAAATTTGCATTCCGCAAGGAGAGCAAGCAACAGGGAGGAGGAGGAGCAGGGGGGGCGTGGCAGCAACTGTCTGTGCCTGCGTTGCAGTCGCATTTGCAATCGCGTCGAGTTGCGGAAATTTGCAATTCTCCGCCTGGTCGAGAGAGGGGCCAAAGTTTGTGGACAGTGGGGAGGGGGAGGGGGAGCAGGGGAGGAGGCCCATTGCACACAGTGAGGCACTCTCCATGGGCCAGCATACGCTGCGTATGCGTGATAAATGTGCTTAACGTGGGCGTGGCCTGCCTTGGCCTGCCTGCCGCCGCCTCTCGCAGGAAATGTGTGCGGTTCCCTGTCTCCACCCCCCCATTCCCCTGCTGCCTAGGGCGTTATTTATGCGCTTTGGTTTACGACTTTGCCGCGCACTCATGCAGCGAGGGGACACAGGGGAGAGGAGGCCACTGCTGGCCAGATCAACTGCAGCTGAAGATTTGATCAACATTTGTGGCAGCCAAAAGATTTTTCGCCTGTTTCGCTTGCGGCGCATTTTGAACTTTGAACTGCGCTTTGATTTACATGCGAATTGGAGGAGCAGACGGAGGTGAGAAGAGGAAGAGGAAGGAGGAGTGTGCCCACTTGTAGCAAGTTGTCGACACGCTGGTTAATTGGGCGTTACAAACTTGAACTTGTCTCGGTTTAATTGAATGCATTGCGGGCACACACAAGATGAGCCCAAGAGGAGAGTTGCCACAACTGCAGATGATTAACTGATGACGAGCCCGTGGGGTATATAGAGTTGGAAGTTAATAAGTTTAAAATAAGGGTTCCCTAACATGGTGCTAGCAACTTTAGAACTGTATATACGAGGTGTGTTCAAAGAGTTTAGTGACGTTTCAAATTCGACGTTATGTTGGTACCATAATTAGCTATGTATTGGTCCCACTCAGAATGTTGTTTCCTTTATAAGTCGCACACAAATCAGCTTAAAAAATTAAATTATTGATTTGTGGAGGCGGTGGGCGTGGCAACCAACATTTGAAATAAACTTGATCTGCGCCTGGTAAACAGAAACTTTCATGCCAAATTTGGTGTCTCTAGCTTTTATAACAGCTGAGATCTGTGTGTTCAACTGCTCATCCGGACTTCCGGACAGACAGACAGACATGGCTTAATCGACTCTGCTAGTGATCCTAAGTAAGAATATAGGTTGATACTTTGTGGGGTCTCCCACGCCTCCTTCTGCCTGTTACATACATTTCCACAAAGTTAGAAGGGTATTCAAAGTAACCGAGGTGAAGGGTGGAAGGAATCCAGAGTGGGTTGATTCAAAATAAATGGAAGGATTGATAGGGGATAATGCTAAAAGAGATTTATGGAGTTTAAAGAGATACTTTACTATACTTAACTATTCTATAATATATAGTACTATATACTATTCTATACAATGTGTTTATGAATGTATGTAATATGGTCAGTTTGGGAAACAATTTTTAGTTTGGGGAATAATTCTTCTTACGACATTGTCACGCAAGCCTAGCCAAGTTAAGTACCGCTATTTAGTGCTACTCTTCCCTCTTCTCGCCTTGAGAAATATTCAATTTGACTTTCGCTGCTTTATCAACTTCTTTTCTGTTTTCATCGCACAGTTTTGAGTCAATTTCATTTTAATTACGTCAAATTACATACGAAACACATGCGGAGAGACACGCGGCAGAGAGGCAAAGCAGCAGACCGGCAGAACACAGCAACAAACACTTTCTAAGAGAGCAGCGCGGGAGAGCGAGGCAGAGAGAGAGAGAGAGGCAGCGGCGTCAAAGTTCGTTCACTTGTAAACATAAAACGAGCGCCAACTACAACAACAACAACAACAACAACAGCAGAAAGGCAGCGCAGCTGAGCAACAACAATGAAAAGTCTTTTTATGCTCAACTTTGGCGCTTTTTATTAAACAAGCCGACGACGACGACGACGACGTCACAGCAGCGCAGCAGCAGCGCCGGCTAAACCGGTAACACTTGTTTGCAGCCCACATGGCAGAGCAAGAGTACAAGAGAGAGAGGGAGAGCGGGAGAGCTTTGGTGTTTGAGTGAGAAACGCAATTGACTTTGAGTTGCATTCTGAGTTGAGTGGAATGGAAGCGCGCTCAAATCAAGCAGTTGACAGAGACAAAGCTTGCTCTAATGTCATCATTATTGTCAATATAACAAGTTTATTGGCAGCAGTACCCCCTCTCCTCCTTCCCCTCCCCCTGCCACACCGCGTGGGTCATTAGAGGAATGCCTGAAATATGCCAAGTTCGCTTGAGTCATTTTAGTCAAGTGCAAGTTAATGACTTAATTAAGAAGAGCAAGAGAGAGGGAGATAAAGATAAAATGTCGCATTAGGCAGCGCAAATTATGGTGCAAAAAGTCAAAGGGGTAGGGTGGGGAGAGGGGGGTAAATGGCAATCAGAACTGAAATCAGAATTTTTTCATTGTTCTTTTTGCACGCAGTCCAAAACTGTTATACATTTAACCGTTATATCACTTTAATTGCCATATTTAAATTACAATATCGTACTTTCCTTTCTCTTCCTCTCTCTCTCTCTACCTCTTGTTTTCTTTCACTAATCTCTAATTAATACGCTAAACGCATCACTTAACCATTTGTTGATACTTCTCATTGCCGCCGACGCCGACGTCGCTGCTGCCGCCGCCGACTCAATCAACAGGAGCCCCAGCGACGCTGCCAAAACAAAACGTATAACAGCCCTGTCTTAGTACGGCGCTCTCTCTTCATTTCTCTCTGTGTTACGCTCTCCCGCCAACTGCAACTGAGTGTCAAATTCAAGGTCGCCCCTTGCCAGGCATATGTCTGAAGAGAGAGCGCACGCTAAAGAGAGCATATTCAGCAACTGCCTGCCAGCTCTCTCGCCCACCACAGGCAACCTGCGTGCTCTCCCACCACCAGCACAGCAGAGGCAGCACTAGCAGCAGAGGCACCGACTGCGCTCTCACTCGAGTCAGTTTGTCAGCGTTCGCCCTGCCGTGCGGTTGTGCTCTCGTATTGCGTGTTCCGTATTCGTTAGTGCCGTCGCGACGTTACGCGTTTTACGTAAACTTCTGTACGGTACTTTTGCCTCCGTCGGGTCAAAGCCGGCAAAACAAACGTGAAGCAAAGTGTTGAATTGAAATAAATAAAGAAGAAAGAGAGCACAAAAGCAATTGAAGTCCAAATGGAAATTGAAATAGAGCTCAGCTAAATATTCTTGTTCTTGTTCTTGTTCCTATTCTCATTCTTGTTGTTGTTGCTGTGCTATGTGAAGAGTGTTTTCGGTTATTTGAAATCATCAGCAGCTCAGCTCCTTAACTTGTGCGTGTGTGTGCGTGTTTGTGCCTGTGTTTGTGTCCCAAAATGTGTGCGCTCTAAAGAAATATAAGTAAAAGAAGGAAAGAGAGTGAGAGAGAGAGGAAGAATTACTTGAGAAATTCACGCGCCAAAAAGGGAAAATCGAAGAAAATTTTGTGAAAATGTTGCTAAACTCGCTGCCACTGCCTCTGCTACTGCCTCTGCTGCTGCAGCTGCTGCTGCCCGCAGTCAACGAGGCAGCGCAGCGCTTCGACCAAACCCCGCTCGATGCCAGCTCATATTACCGCAGCGGCGGCGGCGTCGGCGTCGGCGTCGGCGTCGGCGTCGGCTTCGATGTGGCCGGCACTGCGGCCAGCTCCCTCGACGGTTCCATGCAGCACAATCGCTGTGAACCGATAACGATATCGATATGCAAGAATATACCCTACAACATGACAATAATGCCCAATCTGATTGGCCACACCAAGCAGGAGGAGGCCGGCCTGGAGGTGCATCAGTTTGCGCCGCTCGTCAAGATCGGTTGCTCCGCAGATCTGCAGTTGTTCCTCTGCCTGCTCTACGTGCCCGTCTGCACCATTCTGGAGCGTCCCATACCGCCGTGTCGCTCCCTCTGCGAGTCTGCCCGTGTCTGCGAGACTCTCATGAAGACCTACAACTTCAACTGGCCCGAGAATCTCGAGTGTTCCAAGTTCCCTGTGCATGGTGGCGAGAATCTATGTGTGGCCGAGAATACTACAGCCTCAGCATCGACGCCGGCGCCAACGCGTAGTGCTCCCAAGGTGACGACACGTAAACATCAGATCAGCGTCGACAGTCCGCATCGCAACATCGGATTCGTCTGTCCCGTGCAGCTGAAGACCCCGCTCGGCATGGGGTACGAGCTCAAAGTTGGCGGCAAGGTGAGTGCGGAATGAATGAAGATTTTATTGTATAAGAAAGGATGGAAAGGAAACTAGACGAATAACTTGGGAATGTGAAGGAATTATAGCTGAAGATTAAATGTAGAAGGAATTTAAATATAATTGTGTAATAAATAGATATAGTACCTAAAAAGAAACTATAATTATCAGAGTGCATCGAATTGAATACCTAAGAAATATAAGGTAGAATATATGAAGTTTGAATAGGGAAAGAAGTGAGGAATAGGTATGAAACACAAAGGCATTAGAGCTGAAGATTAGATATAGAGAAACAGAATGTAGAGGTAAGAAGATAAGGTATTCGATACAAAGAAATTATCGTAGAAGATCAGGCAATGAGAGTGGAAAGAGAATAGACAAAAAAAAACTTCAAACAATATGTATGTTACTGTAAAATGTAAAGCAAACAAAGCTGAAAATTGGAGGTTCAGTAAATTATTTTGTTTTAATTTACTCTACATACGATGTATAAGGGAAAAAAGCTTCCAATGCCTTAGAGTAACCAAAATATCGATATTAATAATAAAAAAATATTAACAATATTTGAATAAACTTTGGCTATAGAAAGAATTGGGTAATAAGTATGAAATCGAAAGGGATAATAGCTGAAGTTTAGATATAGGAAACAGAATATCAGTATAAAGAAATAAAACGTGTAACTTTCTCGAAACGAATATGAATATTTACAAGCATGAAGACCTATAGCCGACATTAAATAAAAAAATAAATAAGTAAATACAAAAATAAATGAAGGAATAAATAAAAAAATAAATAAATAAAGACATAAAGAAATGAATAAAAAAGAAATGAAGAAATATAGAAATATATAAATAATAAAAAAATAAAATAAAACGAATTATTTTTATCAATTTTGACCTCGCGACAGCAATCATGCGTTTGAATAAATAAATAAATCAAGAAATAAATGAGGCAAGAATTAAATAAATCAAGAAGGTAATAAATCAAGAAATAAATAAATCAAGAAATAAAGAAATATGAATATTTGCCAGATTTGAAGTTTGATAGAAGGAAACAAGGTAGATAAGTAGAAAAATATTAAGGAAAATTGAATTTGATATGAAAAGTTGTGTTAAACAATTGTGAAATACCTATAAAGAAGTTCCAACTTAAGGTTAACAAAAATGAAATAATTAATAAGTTTGAAATAAAGGAAATCGAACTAATTAACTAGACAATATATGTATATCTTTAAAGCTATATCAACCAATTAAGAACATGCATACAACCAAATTTGAATTTTTCTTTACTTTTATAAAGAGCTAAAGAGAAAAAGGGCAAAGTGAAGCTTCAGTTTCTGTGAGCGAAAGAAAGAGAGAAAGAGAGAGATGAAGAAACTGAGTGAGAGAGACTGAGAGAGATCCAAAACAGATGAAGCAAAGCAAAGTAGATGAGAAACAAGATAAGAACTCTACAGACTCTACAGACTTAACTGTTTCTGTAGATTGAGAGCAAGATAACCTCCAATTCGATTGATTCCAAATCAAATTCTGTTTTCGTTCTTCGAATTTCGTAATATTTTTGTGTGTGAAACTGGTATATGACTGGCATACAGAGCCGTTATATGTTATACCCGATACTGCGCATCATTTCAACTGGGTCAGTTTAGCCTTGTGTTGTTTTGTAGGTTCTCTTTATGTCTTTATTGCCGAAGAAGAAAAGAAGAAGAAGAGAAACCTTAGCGAACTGAATTCATATCCTGTTGCGCAGTGGAATTAATTTCAACCACCATACAGCGCCACAGGGAGTCCACCCTGTGTCAGTGTCGGGTTTTCTACCTGCCACAGAGCAGGTAGAATGTTGCATGAGCAACGCACACAACGTGCAACTCTTCAGCTCTTTGCGTCTCCAGTTGCTCTGTGCTCTTTTGTTTGGCTTTCTTCTGGAGAAACCAGTTACCCCCTCCTCCTCTCCCTCTGCAATTTGTAATGCCTGCTTATGCTGCTGACTCGTGATTCCAATAGCCGAAAACGAGGTAACGCTTAATAACCTTCCCCCTTGTCCCCTCTCCCCCTCTGAGTCCTGCCTCACGAAATATTTCAACGCATTTTCACGTTGTACGCGTATAATTAATTTTGCGGCATGCCCCCTTCTACATTATCGACATCATCATCTTCAGCTTCATCATTATTGGCTCGAGTTTCCACAAGTTATTTTCGAAACTGTTTATTTACCCCTCAACCCCTCCTCTCCACCCCTCCTGCCTGCCTGCCAAAGTTCTTATTATTTTTCTCTGTTTGTTTTTGTGAGTGATGATCGAATGCCTCGCATGTTATTCTTCTTATTGTGGCTCTCGCTCTACCTCTCTCCCTTTCACTCTCCCTCTCTTTCTCTCTCTCTTTCTCCCCCTCTTCTGTTTGCATTGTCCTTTGCCCCTTCTTTGTGCCCTCTCTGCTGCAAAGCGCATTAAATACTTTGAGGCAGGATAATTCACACTTTTCTTGCTGCCTTGGCCCGCACTGAGTATCTTACGGATGCCTTCTATACATACATACACTTTGCTTAGTTCTTTTTCTGTTCTTTGCACTTCTTTCTGCCCCTCCCCCTTCTCATCATCATCATCAGCAGCATTGTCGGGGAAACACATCTCGAGTGGCTGCGCTGCCTTTATTTTTTCCAGAGCAGCGTGCGAAATTTAGCAGCTTGTTGCAGATTGTAGCCAAGGAAATGGCCAAAGAAAAGCTGCAAGGGCCAATGAGGGAAATAGGGGAGGCAGGGGGGGAGACTGTGTGTCGCTGTGCGGTAGATTAGTTTGTTTGTTAATGTCAGTTCAGGGGAGTGTGTTGCATGGAAACTTGTTGTAAATGTCTTCATGAAGTCAATGAAACAGATACAAATATAGAAAGATTGAAGTTGCAGAAGTTGCTGAAGATATTACATAAAAGAATAGAATGAAGTCTGCAATTGCACTTGGAGTAGAAACTAAGTACTATATATGTTATAATAAAGAAGGAATTATACATGTTGGTTCGATTTTTGTATAGAGATTGAAAACCCTTAAAAAACAGCTTCAACTTTTGAAAAATCAAAGCTCAAATTGATCACTTCAAAGTATAAACCTGTAAAAAGTGAATGATACAATTCGAGTCTAGAATATTAATATATTTATATTAAATAAATTGCAGAAAATATTTATCAATAAAAAATAAAGCTGCAAACAAACGAAAGCATAAATAAAATTTGCTAAATCTTCCAATAAAGGTGAACAAATTGTAAACAAGATTCTAAACCGATTTCTATTCACACACGCACAATATGCTGCCTCTTTCCTCTCTCTCTCTTTGCGTAATCCAATGCCACAACAATGCTCAATAGATGCCCCAACCTGCAGGCCAAACAACGAAATTCGAAACCCGCTGCCGAATCCCCGAGCGAACCGCAGGCAATGCCGGCTAAATCTTTCAACTGTTTCATTAACCGTTCAAGCGCGGCTCCTGCGTCAGTTTGCCAATTTGTCTAGTGGGGAATTGTTTATGGGAATGAGAAATGAGAGTAGAAGAGAGAGAGAGGGGGAGAGAGGGAGACTGTGAGTGGGTTTAAAAACGTTTGGGATTAAGTTCACGCACTGACAGCGATGCGGGGCCAATGCCCGATTTGTCGATTACATGTATGTGTAGACAGCCAGTCACGCCCCCTCATTTCCCCAACCTACTCCTCCCCCCACACACAAACACACACATCCCTGAGGCTACCCGAAAATAAATTAATCAAAGAGCGCGAGAGAAAGGACAACGAAGCATTTTGCCAATATTCGTGAACTCATTCTGCGGTCGCCGTTTGTTGTTGTTGTTATATGGAAAATCGTAAAACCATTAAAAGCCTCATTTGAAACGATTTTGACGCCCGACCAGTCAAAAGAGGGAGGGGGGTAGGGGCTATTTGTAGGCTGTAGGATAATTCATTGACTGTATGCCATTAGGAGGCATCCCTGTGGGCGGCCTTTTAATTGATGGAAATGAAAGGCAAAGCGAAGCGAAGCGAATCTGTAATTGATTGTCGACTGTCTACACCCCTTTTGCCGCCAGACGGTCTTGCCACGCCTGATTGTGCTCCTAATCTCTGCAATCCTTTTGAGGAGCTAAAGCAGAAAGAGGGAAAAATGTAAAGGCTTTGCTTGTGTCAGATTTCCTTAAGGGATCAGGAATATATTTGACTGATTTGATTGAAACATATTTCTTTCTTTTGGCAGAGCAAGAGGTATCTTATTGTCGTGCTTGTTGCTTGTTCTTCACTTCATCTTCTTTTTTTTAAAAAGTTAACAGTCTCTTTTATGTGCTTTAGAAGTTCTATCAAATTTAACTTATAAATATAGAACCTTCCTTCCCTTTTCTCTGCCTTATTTTGTTTGCCCAAATCAGCTTAAGTTAAATTAAATATTCATAGTTTATTTGCAAATTCTCTTCAAAACGATTATGAACTTGACTCGCTGGGCTTAGACCAAGTCTTACTGCCTTCTCCAGCAAGACCTTGGGGTCACTTCCTCTTGCTGTTCTTCTTCTTCTTTATCTTCTGCTTGGCCCACATTTATCATTATCAGCATTGAGAGCTTTGCACTAATCTTCCAGCTACACGAAGTCGCCTCATAATCATTTAGTAGCCAAGGCTGGGCTTGGGCTGCAAGAGAGAGAGAGAGGGGAAAGGGAGAGGCAGACAAAGACAGAGCTCAGCCAGCGAGTAAATCCTGTTTCACTTTCTCCACGTGCTCACTCTCTCTCTCTCTCTGTTTGCCTTCTTCCTTGCTATCTTCGCACAATTTATTGTCCCTTAACAAATAGCCCTGGCCTCGTAGGCATTAAAACTATAATCCACTTAATATTTTCCGCTTGAATTGTTCAATTTATAACCAATAAAAGCCCAACTGATGATGATTATTTATTTATTTTCCGTACGTTTCCACCGGAGGAAAAACAACAGGGACAACAACAATTTCAACTCAATTAATTTACAGGCAGCATAAGAAACTTCCGGCTACTTAAGCACAGACACACACGCACACACACACGCACACACACACGCACAGACACACACACTAGCTATTGTATTAAATCCTTGTAAATCCATAAAAATTACCAGCAGACTCCAAGGGAAACGGTTTTCCTCTCTCTCTCTCCCTCTCTCTCTCCCTCTGAACTTTTTCTTGTTTTTCTCTTCAACATTTTTTGCGCTATTTATTTTCTATTCGCCTTTCGCCAGCTTTGAGTGACTGGACAGGACGATAACAACAGCAACAACAACAACAACAGTGACGACAACTAAGTGGCAACATCAGCAGTAGCAACAACAACAACAACAACTGAAACGAGTGGGGCAACTACAGCAGAAGTGTTTAACAGGACATGTTGCCTGCCTTTCCCTATCCGCCTTTTCCTTTGTCCTCCGGCAACGGCAACTTGAAAGTGAAACTGTAAACAACATTTTCAATGTTACTTCAAACTTTAAGCAGACGAGAGTAGCTGACAAGCTGTTGAATGAACAGCGGGCAGATACTATAGAAAATTAGGGAACTTGTGGAAGAGATTTTTAAGGGAAATAAAAGAGAAATAAAATTAATTGAAGCTTGTTTATTGACTTGGAATAATTAGGGAACTTGGAGAAATATTTATTAAAATTAGAGAAGAAATATAAGTAATAAAAAAATTATATTTTATAAGAAGAAATATTAAAGGGAATTCGTTGAAGATTTTTAATATAAATAAAGGAATTATATACATAATTAATTTAGGCAGAACTTATGTAGCTCTAACATGTTCGAAATGATTTAAAAATACTTTAATAATGTGAAACAATATTCTTTTTTATGTTGTTAAAAATGATTTATGAACTTCTAAATGCCCAAAAGTGAATTAAATATAGCACAGCTAAACTTTACTCATATTTTACTAAATGTCTTAAAGGTTCCTTTAAAACAAATTGAGGAAAAGATTCTTATTTTTCCTTTTTTTTCTATGGTTTCAAAAAACTTGCTTAAGCACACTGTCTCACTCTTACTCCCTCTCTCTGACTCTCCCTCTCTTGCCTTGCCAAAACTTACAGGGTATCTTCTGGTCAAGATCTACTTTTACGCAGCTACCCACGCACTCGCATTGATAGATTGCCCCGCCGAGTTGACTGACAACTGTGGCGACTCCGTTTCCATTTCCATTTCACAACTTGTCGCCGCATGTGGGTTGAACGGTAAACAGATTTCGAGCAACACTCGCAGACTGCGACGTGTGTCCACCTAGCTAGTGCTAAGCCCCCTTCCGAACGGACGCACGGACGGAAGTGCGGACAGTAAAAATATTTAATTACAAGCATTTAATGTCAGTTCACAACGAACCGAACAAAATTACCTTTCTGCTCGTAATAAGCGACCAACACAGGCAACCACACCCAGCATTAAGGCCGGCACACAATTCGGTTGACACCTTTTCATGCCCACCTTAAACGAGGTATACACAATAAACACTCGTTAAAGCCAGAGCGAGAGGGAAGCTGAAAAGTTTGCGAATTTAATCAATTGAATTAGGTTGAATTTAAGTTTGTTTTTAAAGAAGGTTTCGTTGGTTATTGCTTTATTTTATAGCATTTATATATGAAGTATAGGCAAGCTAGTTTTAGCTAGTTATAAATATCAATAAAAATATACATTTTGAAAAGGTTTTGAGTTTGATTTGGTTAATTAAATTGAGAATTTAGTTTGTTTGCAAAGTTAACTTTAACTTGTTTGATTTTTCTTTGGTTCTTAGGTCGTTTTTCGTTTATATAATAGAAAAGCATAAGGAAAAAAAGCTTTAAGTATACAAATAACTATAAATATTGCTTATCTTAGAAAGAGAGACCTTGACAGTACCTTCAAGGTACCTCAGGTGTTATATTTTCTTTCTCCAAGTAAATTTTCCCCGATTTTTCTTTCTTTCCTTCATTACGACAATAGATTTGCCTTAGTATATTCAATCTGTCTGTGTATTATGCTGCATTACTTCTAATAATTTCGTATTTGCTTTTATTCGGCTTAGAGGCATCACCTAACCTAACCCAACCTTACCTCAAAATCCCATTTCTCATGCCTGGAGATGATTGTCCTGTTTATAAAGAGAGTTCGGATTCAGTTGCTTTTTGTGAAGCAACTAGACTAGAAACTAAACCAAACAAACATACAGTAATACACAGACATAAGCACGCAGACAGGCACACCCATACACACACACACTTACACACACATATATATATATATATATATACAGACACACATATGCATACATAGGAACACTCTCACTTACCCTAACCTCCACTCACTCATAGAAACCCCCTCATATACAGCTTAGCACTGCTCAGCGTTGCATGTTTAATCTTAGTTCCCGATTGCCACGCCCCCTGGCACCTGCAGCGCCCACTGCTGTATGTACAAGGTGCAATTCAAAAGTTCCAGGACTTTTATTAAAAAACGAATATTATTTGTTTTTTTTTGAAAAATTTATTGGTCGCCTTCAAAATAGTCTCCTTCCGCCTGAATACAACGTTTTGCACGATCAAAAAGGTTATCGAATGACTTTTTTAGGTAATTTGTCGATATAGCGTTGAGGATGGCGGTCGTCGCCTTTTGGATGGCATCAACGTCTGCATAACGCTTTCCTTTTATCGGCAAATGCATTTTTCCGAAAAGGTAGAAGTCGCACCGTGCCATATCAGGTGAATACGGGGAGTGGTTGATCGTTAAAATGTGATTTTCGGTCAAATAATCGGTCACAAGCGTCGATCGATGAGACGGCGCATTATCGTGCAACAAACGCCAACTTCCATCTTCGCGATGTTCGGACCGAACACGTCGACTACGGCGCACCAAACGCTTCAAAACTCCAAGGTAGAATACCGTATTAACGTTTTGTCCGGGTTGAACAAATTCTTTGTGGAAAATACCCTTGGAATCATAAAAACAAATCAGCATTGTCTTCACTTTTGACTTTTCCAGGCGCGATTTATTGGGTTTCGGGTCATCGTCATTTATTTCCTCACGACGACTTTGACAACGTTGAAACCACTCGTGCACTCTGCTACGGGATAAGCAATCATCGCCATAAACTTGTTTCATCATTTGATGAGTTTCGGTAAAAGTTTTACCAAGTTAAAAACAGAACTTAATGTTGGCTCTTTGTTCGAAGCTCATTTTCCGACCGACACTGCAAATGTAATGTCACATGTATTGCGATATCTCAGCTGTTATACAAGTCAGATGTTATATAAATTTTATACGACAACACTGAAGAATACACCACTGAGGGATAACAATTTCAGACAGATGACGCCACTAGAAGCCACGTGGTTTAAAAAGTCCTGGAACTTTTGAATTGCACCTTGTATGTTACAATATAATCCTAGGCTATTGAGAACAGCAAAACAATGTGGCGGCAGTCGGCCCCGTTTTGTTGTGTGGAAGGCTCTTTGCAAATATATATTTTGTAAAGTGCCTTTTGATTTTGCACCTACCGCAGTGCTTCAACTGTATGTGCCACGCCCCAGCTCCACCTCCGCCTCCGCCTGCGCAGCGCCCACAAAATTTGACACAATTAAAAACAAAAGCAACAAGCCGACAACGACAACAAGACAGGGAAAACAAATGTCAACCACAAAGCAGACATCCTTTTTTGTTTATTGTTCGCATTGTTCGCTAAGCGCTGCGCCATTTTGCGACCAAAGGCATCGCTCAGATACAGATACAGATACACAGCTACA